>JAGXJF010000141.1:190000-779811 GCA_019208055.1 Stipa capillata
TAAATGTAGCATAACTCTTATCAATATTCTCCACTGCACAGAATCTACGGGCTGTCTCAACATTCCATCATTTGTATGGTTCTCTACATGCCAATGCATCAATTTGGCCTCCTTAGGGTTCACATATAAGCGCTTCAAACGGAGAATTATAGGCAAGTACCACGCAACGCAACCTTAACAAGAGTCTCCTTCCTCTCCTCCATACCATCCTCGCCATCATCACCATCATTCTTATGCTTGTATCGAGAAGCTTTGCACATGGGACATGCGCACAATTTCTCATGCGCTTTGTGGTATAGGATACAGTTATTCGAACATGCATGTATTTTCTCCACTTCCATTCTCAAAGAGCAAAGAACCTTCTTAGCTCTGTAGGTAGTTTTCGGCATATGGTTTCCCTTTGGAATCATATCCCCTAACAAACTTAGGATCAACAAGAAGCTCTTATCGGTCCAACCGCTGCTTACCTTCAATTTCAACGCTTCTAGCACACTTGACAACCTTGTAAACTTGTAACCCGGGTACATAGGTTTCTTGAAATCTTTGAACAAGCCAACAAATTTATTGTACTTTTGATCATTCTCATATTTTTCTTCAACATCGTGCGACAATTGATCTAGCTCGTTGTCTTGATGCCACGACATGTCATCGTGAGACACGTCCTCTTGTGACGCATGGACATCATGTGGCATCTGGTCCAAAGCTGTGCTATTGACAAGATCAAGCATATCATTGTCTTTGTCCATGTTTGCGGTACCTTCCTCTTTGATATGATCTTCACCGTGATTGGTCCAATATGCACACCCTTTGTGAATCCCTTCATGATCAAATGTGTTTGGATCTCTGTATAGTTCTTGACGCTCTTAAGATTTTGGCAATGAAAGCATGGATATCACATCCACATGTCCCCTCTATTCAGACTATCTTGTTCGGCTGCTTGTAACAATGCAGAGACACCATCAACCACTACGAACCATGCAAATCGCTCCAACCTTGGTTGTCAGCGAGGCCGTAGATCTGGTGGTCCACACCAGTCACACCAACCACTGCGAACCATGCACACTGCTCCGACCTCCAAGCCTCGTGTCGACTACCATGACGAGCTAATCTCCAGTATCCTCTCTGCATTCCCTCACATCTATTTCCTTCAATCTGGACTCCCCATCACCTCCTTGGCTTCTCCCGATCTTCCTCTTGCCCTCTCCTTCACTCCTCACTGAATCGGAAGGGGGTGCTGGTGAGCATAGGTAGTTTGTAGTAGTAGCGGCATAAGCTATAGCATCGGCCATGGCGTGGCTAAGGAAGAAAAAACAATATAGGGGATGCGAGAGATAGGAACAAGAAAGAAGGGGCTTAACATCCACGGACATGTGAGGCCTACTGCGAAGTAGAGAATGTGGGAGCAAAACACATGCCACGTCACACAAACCCGCTCACGAATACTGCTTTGGGACTTAATTTGAACGGTTTTGATAGTCGATGGTGCAAATTAGATGGTTTTGATGTTCAAAGTGTTAGTTAAACCAAGGCAAATGTTGAGAGACTAAAAGTAGACCTTTTTCATATAAGGGAATGTCTATTTCTCAGTTGCCTAAAATTTTCTTAAATTTCAGTCACTTTTTAAGCCTTTGGATCAAAATCCAACAACCCTCATCTCCACTAAAATAACGTACAAATTTACGGATTAAAAATTACAGTAACTTTTCACTAAAATTGCACACCTCTAAAACTGCAATTTTAGGCTAAAGGATGTGCAATTTTACAGACTAAAAATTGCAGTAATTTTTCACTAAAATTGCATACTTTTAGAACTGCAATTTTAGGCTAATTGATGTGCAATTTTAGGTGACTGAGATTTACAAAAATTTCAGACAACTGAGAATTAGCCAACACGTTCATATAAATATTATCGAGCTTGAAGAAAACGAAGATGGGTTTGTAGCATAGGTCCTTAGCAAACTGCAGACACTACACCGTTTGGCTCCAGATTTGGTGATTGTGGTGTAATCATTGACAATTTATGGCTGTCGGAGTGGAGAAAGGGTATCCTTGGCACTCGTGGCAACCGGTGGGAGACCGAAGATTGGAGGGAGTCTGCTGCAGCAACATCAATCATCCCAGCACCACCACCACGGACAAGCGATGTGGATATATGGCTTCAATTCATGGCGCCTTGAAATGTTGGGTGATGAACAGGGAGGGGTAGGGAAGAGTATATCCCCAAAAAAGTAGCCAAGCGGAAGAAGCTTACCTGAAAGGACCACCACGCCAGCAAAGGGGGCTCCAATGGCGGCGATGAACACCGAGGCACACTAACGCCGAGCTGTATTAAAACTCTATTTTTCATACTGGGCTATCTCCATAGTTGATGCAAGCCGTAGATTATTCAAACTCCACTTAGGTATTATTGAAACTCCATATAGGTTACGGAAAGCAAACCAACGAAAAGTCTCCAAATAAATTGAGCTGTTGGAGTAATAGCATAAGCAACATTGATGGGATTTATAATAAAAAAGCAACACTGATGGTTTAGATATATATCTCCTTTCTCTATGGTTTACCTGATAATTTCTTGATATGTTTAGATTATCGTGAGAAGTGCTAGCCTTTTCCCTTCTAATTAAGAGTAAGGTTGATAAAGATAAAGATTGTTGTAAGCAGAACATGGAGAAGACACTCACTGTCACAACATACACACGCGCGAGTGTGCCGCCGGCCGCATATATTAACTTGATTTTATGGTGGCGGTGATAAATGCTGATTATATACTGTTTCATCGCTTATTTCCTTGAAAAATAATCCGCGAAGCATGCATGCGAGGAACAATTGAATTGTGTCCACACCATACATAAAAATTAGAGGTAATTACACCGGAGGTACAAAAACTTGGCACGCGTGTTCAGTTCGGTACAAAAACTTAGAAAACATGCACGCTGCTACAAGAACTTGGCACGCGCGGTCACTTCGGTATAAATTATACGAGCGTCGCCTCGGTGGAGGGCGAGACGCCAGCGTCGCCTCCACGGAGGGCGACGCTGGCTAACGCCAGCCACCGTGGCGTGTTACTGGGTGAGCTAACGCCACGGCGACTGGCGTTTGCCCGCTAGAGGCCGTGGCGTTTGGCTAACCGGGAAAACGCCAGCCTCCGTGGCGTTTAGCAAACCGGGCAAACGCCAGCCTCCGTGGCGTTCGGTACTTCGCCACGTTGGCGCATAATGGACCGGGGGCCGAACACCATTGCCCGTGGCGTTAGCTCACCCAGTCACACGCCCTCCACTGAGGCGACGCTCGTACAATTTGTACCGAAGTGAACCCGCGTTGCCAAGTTGTTATAGCGGCGTGCACATTTTGTAAGCTTTTGTACCGAAGTGAACCCGCGTGCCAAGTTTATGTATCTGATGTGCAATTACCTCTAAAAATTAAGAGAAGTTGAATTTAAAAATGCATGGAGGGGAGTGAAAGCGAGAAGAATTGAAGCTGATCACCTGGCCACTCTCCTCGTACTACCTAATTAAGGTCTTGCGTAGCTGCATGCATGCCGCAGCTTACACTTCTCTGGCCATGCATATCAGGCTACGGCCAATACTTGTGCCTGTCTGTCTGCTCCTCTAGACTCTATGTACGTAAGTATATAGGTTTTTTTACCAGACTGAAAAAGAAAGCTGTAACTTCGATGCAGTGAAGTACATGGTCAGGAGATTTGCATCAATGCTAGTCCCTATGTGCCAACTAGAGTGGGGCAGCAAACATCAATTCTTGCATTCACACAGGCATCACATGTGCAAAACTAGTTGCTCGATGACGAGATCCTATCCAATATTCTGCGCCTAACCTGGGTAAGTCATTACCATTTTTCTAGGAAAATCCTACTAAAAAATAACACAAATAACCAGCCTAATATGTGACCAAACTCTGGTCATCAGCTAGAGAACAAATGTAATACTGCTAGGCTACATTTTGTGGGCAAGCGTTATCATAAAAGTGGAGAAAATTTGAAGCTTTTACTTTAGAGTCCAAGATCCAACTTGTGAGTTGTGCACTCTTGAAATTCCACAAAGTTTTCAACTGGCCAATGTATTTCTCCTAGCCAAAAAAATAAAAAATAAAAGAGAAAAGAACACAACGTACTAAATTTCCTAGAGAGATATGTTATGAGATCACCTAAAGTCGCACTAGTTTGGTAAAGTTGCTATGGAAAAGTTTGCTGGAAGTTCAATGCTGCTTATTTTTTCCTTTTTTATCACCTGATATAAATTGATATTAATTCGAGGATAAGATTTTGTAAGCTGAGCAGACTCAGAATTACCATCCTAATTTTATATATGAATATTTTTGGTGATAATTTGTGCAGCGACTCAAATATCACCCTTACGAGTAGTATCTTAATCTTTGACGTATTGCGGATGAAGTGTAGTTTTATCCACAACATGTCACGTAGAGTAGTACAACAGAAATATCGCAGCGATCTATTATTACAAACTTGTATTTCAAATTGTACAAACTCAAATGTCAACTCACAATCTAAACAAGGAGATTTATAATATACGGATGAGTAGAAAAGATAGTCAACAAGTTTAAGAATAACAAAAGGTGTTTAAGCCCTATCTCTCCTAAGAACATTGGTGTTCTCCAAAAGCAATGCTGTGAGGAAAGAGCGTCAAGTTATTAATTAGAGAGCTATAATTTCTTGTCTCACAGGCTACTTGAATCCGCTATGGATTCATTTCCTGCCACGTTCACAGTTCCAGCTAGGAACATAGAGTGACAATGCCACACTTTACACTCTGCAGAGGTGTGCTACTTTACCTACAAACGACCAACAATCATGGTGTTCATGTCATCGCATTCACAACTAGCTAGATTATTAGATCGCTGTCATTATGTCATACCCCGGATCGTAGTCCTACACAACAGGCCTGGACTACCGATCTCACACTGATACTCTAGATCTAGGATACAGTAGCTGGCACCACTGGCCTAGACTACCTTCCTAGTAGTTGATACTCCAGATCCAACTACCAGAGCTTTGCCTTCCCAAGAGAGTATGATATAGGACAAGGGTACTTTAGCACAGCCCCGTCCATACAGGGTATGTGATTAACATGGTCACTACGGTGTTTAAGCACAAGTGATTAATTGTTATTTAACCTTATAAGGAAACCCATTGTAGTGGAACCTACCTTCCATGTGCCTCAAAGCACCTTTTCAGGGTTCCACCACCAGCCCTGGTCACGTCCAAAAATTGGCTATTAGTACCTCAATTGATTAACTTTAAAAATAGGTTTTAACCTTTTATACAAGTTATAGAAGAGATGGAAAGTTTTGTCAAGCATTATCAATGGATAGGTAGTACAGCTCAATTGCTTCTGGAAAAAAATGATGTCCGATAAAGACTTATTCCAGAAAATTCAATATGAATGCTGATGACATGATAATGCATGTATGAGAGAGTGCATCTTAAAATGCTCAAAGGATTTAGACATATCTCTTTCAGATATTTTATGAATGGTTTATAATTATTTAAGAAAATAATCAAGCTTTAGCTATTTTTATAGTTTGCATAAAGAATTACCTAAAATATTAATTAATTAACCCTCGTTTTATTTTAATTGGAGGTTAATATTATCACTAAACATATTTTAATTGACTTAGTTTAATAAACTATGAATTTTAACTTCAATCTTTACTTTGATTCTCATCTCTTTTTAAAGAAAATGGAGAACAACTTGGTTGGGGCTGGCCTATTAGTTCTACTTGTTGGTCCAGTCTACCTATTAGCTTGTTCGGTCCAAATCGACTCAACCCAGGCCACTAGCTAGTTGGGCCCAACTAGCCCAACCCGTCTGGCCCATCCGGCCTCACTCCCGCATGCATGCCCTGCTCGATCTCCTTTCTCTTCTCCTTTTGCCTACTCAACTCCTGAGCGCATTGCCGTCAACCCCCCTCCCCGCGTGTTTGCCATAATCGACTTCGGCAACAATAGCCCTGTGGTCCTTTCTTTCGGTCGCGTCAGTAACACCCCTCTACCTTATCTCTCGCTGCCTTGAGTTATGCCGCCGCCACGAACCCTAGGGTTTGGGCTCCAGCTTCATCGGCGCCAGCTGGACCACCATTGTCGCCAGGCTCTTCCTCGGTTGTCTTGATGTCCACATGGCTTTGGTCAGGTTCATCCTCCTTGGCGAGGGCGACCATGAGAGTGGCCTCCGACTCACTAGCATAGAGAGGTCGCTGGCATGACATGGGCCATGCTGGTGACTTCTCCAGACGGTTGCCATGTGTTGTCTCTCTCAGCTTTTTCCTCGCCGGTCACCTCGCCCTGCTATACTCGACGACACTGCTACGTTCCATCAGAACCCTACCACGCCGCTGTCGTGTGATGGCAGCAAGTTTACCGCGCTGCAACCGCCACAACTGTGCCACTATTGATAAGCACTCCTTCACCTCCTCTCCTTCAACCTCTCTTAATTTGAGGGATCCTCATGTAGCTTGCATGTGGCATTGATTCATGGCTTAAGGGTGGTTTGTGGTGGTTACTTATGCTCCGTATGGCGTGTGTGTGTTATTGCTACGGGTCCTTGATCTACCATGCTTAGTAAAGTTGTGATTGCTAAGTCATGGCTATGAAATTTGCAAATTTATTAGTGATATGGTGCGTCTAGGGTTCTAGTAAGAATTGGTGTTGCACTTGGATTTAGCTTAACCTGCTAACATACCATGCCTATTTTAAGCTCTTTATAATGTTGTTATGTGCCTGTGTATCCTAATCCTAACTCATCATACTAGTGTTGGTTGATTACAACCATTAAGATGACTCTATATATACTAGTTTATGCAACTAAAAGAACAGATATTGCTTAGGTCTATGGCCTATTTCTGTGATTATTATCTCTGAGAAAGAAAATAAAAGAAAGGTAGAAATCTAGCTGCCTAAAGAAAATCCTATGATGGAAAATAGTCCGAGGGTTCCTCTTTCCCCCATCTAATCCCATCTTTTGCATACAAGCATTAGATTAGTGCATAGTAGCAATCAACACTTTGCTCGAAACATATTCATCATGTCCTTAAATACAAGGTTATACCTTGATATTGAAGTTTCCTGAATTTATCTTTGTGATGGGGTTTGATTTCTTGGTCTCCTTGCTATTCTTCCCCCCTAGAGATTTGGTGGTCTTCTTCTTCCTTGTTTTTATGATCTCCTGGAACTTGGCCTTTTTGTGAAACCAAATATTGCTTATGTTTGCTACTAGAGCATGTCCCAGAAGGGATATTAGTGCACCAGTTAACTTACGCTCAAAAAGTGTTAGAGAAATTTGGCTTTGAAAAGACATACCCTTCAAAGGTTCCTATTACTGGAAGGTCCTTATAGCAAGAAAAGGACCCGTACAAACCTAAGGAAGAGGGAGAGAAAATTCTAGACCAAAATTCTCATACTTGAGTGCAATTGGAGCACTCATGTATCTTGCAATTGCACGAGGCCGGACATTGCATTCACTATGACTACCTTGGATTGGTTCCGATGAGAAATGGTGGTGTTATGAATCGATGGTGGGTTGTTACTTCTATGCTATAAAGCCCTAGTCGGTTGCTCTTGTCCCTGATTTTTACAGGGGGCCTCTATGTGGTCTCTCTCCTTTGATGGCCAGATGGCCACCTCTTGCTTGCTATGGTTGGCTAGCTGTGCCGATAGTTTTATCTTGGATTCAATGCTAAGGCATGGACTTGGGCCAACTATTATGGGTGTTGGATATTTCTCTCCCGACGGATTGATGCCTTATCTCAAGTCCATTTTACTCTTAAAATGTTTTTTTGTAGAAATATAATTTTATTGGAGGTATAGTAAATAAGTATTATAGGTGAGAAAATATTTTTACTACTCAAACATTTAACTGTATGTACATATACACACATGCATATACATTTGAGTTAGTCTAGTCTAATAAGTGCCTAAGCCATGTGGTCCTTGGACATTTTTGTGAACAAAATATTTGATTAGAACTTACTTTTGAAAATAAAACTATTTAGGTTCACTTTTGGTGCTCTTTTGTCCTCGCAATTAACTTTGTGGGTTAGGCAAAAATGTGCTGGTGAAACCACTATTTTTCAAAATAAAAGCATTTCACAAAAGTTGCCTCCTGCAGAAAAATGGCATAACTCGACTATTTCAAATAAATATGTTTGAAGATCAAACAAGTGCCAACATTTCAAGGTTACTTCCCCCACAACTTGGTTCAGTCGACACTTGAAGATTAACTATAGACAATGATGTATAGGTAGAATTTTCACTCTTATGTAAATTTGTTTCTTTTTCTTTTCTTTATTTATTCTTGTAACAATCATTGTTATTACATTAACTGTAATTTTAAGTTTATTTGTTTTCTTTACTTTATATTCAAATAATGCACATGTTGTGATTACATTTCAATCGAATTGAAATCTAAAATTCCAATGTATATGCATATACATATGAATGCTTGTGATTTCTGAAATGTATGTGCAGCATAATAACCTGATTAGTACTAGCCATCAATGTGACACAATAGAATCGACCAACTCGGCAACGTGAGTTGACTCCACATCCATCCCCACGTTACTTTTGATTAGGTCTAAAAACTAGGGTTCTTACAATTTGTATCTACGTAGTTTGCACAACTACACCTAGCTACCTTGTCTAATTTGCACGCAATCTAAGCCCCTTCAATTATTCCAACATGCTAAGTAAAATTATATATAAACACCATACATTTTCATGGTTAAGTGCATGCATGTTGTCATATGCACATCTTAATACTGAAAATATTATAGATTAATCACACCGTTATTATTTGGATCGTTAAAAAGCGGTGTAGATTTTCCTGTTAACTACCAAATTGAAAGACAGATCATAAATTGACAATCAAATATATATAACGGAGAACAAAGTTATTGCCCAGATGACTAGCGGAGTGGTTGTGCCCCCTAATGTAGGGATCAAGTCATAAGCTAGTTTGGCCTTTTTTGTCTCACGGATTAAGACGGAATTTTCTTTTAGTGCTAGATGTTGTACGTACTGGCTTCCTCAATATTCTAGCTTCGTGAGTCCAGTCTTCAGCGGATGGTCATGATTGGACGTAAGTGAGTGTTTGTACGCGCCGGCCTACAGGTTCCAATGAGTGTTGTTTCTCCAACAAAATGCACATTTGAAAGCATAGGACGACATATATCACAACAATTGTCTCGCAAAAAAAGGAGTTATGGATCGCAATTGCCTAAACCGCCTAAGTGAATAATGTCACACGTACATTCAGTTACCAACCATGTGTTAATTTAGCCCAAACATAAATTATACATCAATAACACTCAGCACAGAAACTTGACAAAAATACATTTAGCATGCGATAAAAATCTTTGGCGTCTCAATATTACTACTATCATGCAGCGTTTTCATTATTCGAGATACAGCGAAATGCATGTCAGCAAAAGGGAGAAATTCTCGCTCAAAACTTTAATTAATGAACTTCGTTTCCCCTATGATAGACGACATATCATGAGAACCACTCCGCATCCCATCCTTCGATCTCTCCTATGTCCATACTGCAAAACAAAACGACATATTCCCCATTAGACAAAATTTGCACCTTAATTTGGGTGCTACGGTACAATATTTTGCCCCACTTACCGCGGCAACGAGACTTCTTCACCGTAGTACTCACTCAAATGCATCCCCAGGACGTCAGAACTGCTCCCCTTGGTGCCCTGTTGGCCAAGGCTATCGCCAAACCAGTCGGGCGTGTGTGTCGTCAGCTCCACTGCGTTCACAGCGCCTCCGGGCTGCTGCGCCACCGCGGCCCCGTCGCCGCCACCGCCTTCGACGCTCTCGAGGAGCTTGCTCCACCACGCCGACGTGACCAGGTTCACGGTGTCGCTCCACTCGATGTCGTGCTGCTCCCCGATCGAGTAGATCGCCGCCATCTCCTCGTCATCCAGCACCCGGTGCAGCGACGCATCGGCCGCCAGTGAAGTGTTGTCCGCTGTGACGGCCGACGACATATCGTGGCTCGCCATCGTCACCGATGGAGAGGAGTAGACCGAGTAGGAGGAAGTAGGTGATGGTTGTAACGGAGGATCAAAGGAACCAGTACTATGGCTCTTGGCATCATCACCAACAGCACCATTGAAACCCTGGAAGCTAAGGTTTAGCCCTAATGGTTGTGTAGGGAGGGGCAGCAAGTGATCAAAAGCATGGTGAGAAGCCTCAACCATGGATGCAACTTGTGTGTGGTATGGAAGTGGAGATGAATAGCTACTGGTGGTAGCTGTCAAATGTGAAAATGGGGAGTTGTACAAGTAATCTGAGAAGGAAGCATAGCTCATGGGTGCACAAGCCCTAGTTACTTGGCTTTGCTCTTGCACTACCTGAACCTCTTGCTGTTGATGCAACTGCAGCAGTTGTTGGTGCTGCTGCTGCTGCTCCTTGGCTTGTCTCATGGAGGCCCTATGGATCTTGAGAGCCGTGACGATCTCTCTCCTGGCCTCTGCCATGTTGAGTAGCCTCTCCTGGTAAGGCCTGCTTGTGTGCAGCCTCCTCCTGACCTGCTTCTTGTGTGGCTGCTGCTGCTGCTGTGGTGGTGGTGGTGTTGTTGTTGTTTGGGTGGCTTGTTGCTCTTCTTGCTGTGGTTGGCCATGTGGTTTGATGCCCATGGTGCTGTGGTTGTCTTTGGATCTTGTTGTAGATGAGGAGCTAAGCTGCTTCACAAGGCTCCTAATGTAAGCCCCTGAGAGGTGTGGCTGTTCTTGTTTGCTGCTGTTCTTTGAAGAGGAGGAAGTGGTAGGAACTAGCTTGTGGTTCCTCATATCTCTTTCTCTCTCTTTCTAGCTAGTGAGATTCTCTTTCTTGCTAAGGGAACAGGAGGTGTATGGGAAGGTAGGAGGGTGTAAGGGAGGGTGATGGGTGTGATATAAATAGGATGGTACTAGGAAGGCATATATAGTTTGTTAGGATATGCCGTGTTATCCTTTTGGCAATGCATGTCATATGGTCTTATGGTAGGTAGGTTGGCAGGTAGTGTAGCTAGAACAGGCAGCACACAACGGCGGGTCATCTTTTTGGTACTTGAATAACATTGACTCTTGCCCAAGTCTGAAAGTCTCCCCCACATCTCAGGGATAAATGTACAAAATGTTTTGGAATTCAAGGTCAAGATTTCCAGATCGATGCCAGAATTGGACAGAGTTAAAGATTCACAAACCAAAATTATCAGAATCTGGAGAATCCTTTCAAGCCTTTCAAAAAAAAATTGTTTAATCCTTCCTGGCAAAGAAAAGACGCATGCTGAATTATTTAAATCTTCAAGCATGTTATAAACTAAAGTACACACATGACAATGTCGGTTTAATGCACACACTTTTCTCTTCGAGTGCAAGTTTTCTTAGAGCATCTAGAATGGCACGTCCGCCTCACTTTGTTTCTAAACCCACGACAGCTCAGCTTTCGGTGACGTGTGTGTTTTTTTTGGAGGGGGCTTGAGATACAAACTATTGAGAAAATGAATAATTAAGATACAATTTGATGTTGTATTAGAGTGTGCTTGTATCCTTAGGGGCAATGACTTTGTAATAAACTTGGATGCAGAGGCCCGGAGAGCATCTCTCTCACTGTCTAAAAAAATTTACATATTTCTGGGCTCAATCTCTCCCGAATGCAGAGGCCTGGAGAGCATCCACTACTAGAGAAAAGCTCATCGCACACGGGTAAAAAAGCTACCAGCCGGTCACTGATGTGGGGTGCACATCGCACACGGGTCCAGAGCAGTATGCGATGATATGCACATCACATACGGTTTTTCAGTTTGGCCCGTGTGCGATGTGCTCCATACAAAGGGGTTATTTAGGTTAGGAAAAAGCCAAAAAATATTGTTAAGTCACGCGATTCTTCGCGCGAAATACGCGCGCGTGTGGTTTTGGAGACTCGAATGCATGACCTCTTGCTCTCGCGCGAGCTCACCTAACCATCTCACTCGAACACAGTCTTATGACTAGGTAGGATATCTATTCCTTTTGACCTTTTCAATCTGAATTTTCTGGCTAATATTTGAATATTTAGATGGCTCCAAACAAGAAACTTGTCAACTATAAAGTTGTAGATCTCGTCGAGAGCTACAATTTTTATATAGACATTGTCTCCATTCAACTTCATATGAGAAAGTTACGAATTTCCGAAAACGAGACATCGCACACGGTTGTTTCCTAACAACCGTGTGCGATGTGCTGTGCGATGTGCCTCATTCCGGCTAATATTTGGACATTTAGATGGCTTCAAACGAGAAACTTGTCAACTGCAAAGTTGTAAATCTCGTCGAGGGCTATATTTTTCACATAGACATTGTCTCCATCCGACTTAATATGAAAAAGTTACGAATTTCGAAAAACGACATCACACATAGTTGTTTCCTAACAACCGTGTGCGATGTGCCTCCTTCCGGCTACTATTTGGATATATAGATTGCTTCAAACGAGAAACTTTTCAATTGCAAAGTTGTAGATCTCGTAGAGAGCTGCAATTTTCATATAGACATTATCTCCATCCGACTTCATATGAAAAAGCTACGAATTTCAGAAAACGACATCGCACACAGTTGTTTCCTAACAACCGTGTGCGATGTGGCTCCTTCCGGCTAATATTTGGACATCTAGATTGCTCCAAACAAGAAACTTGTCAACTGCAAAGTTGTAGATCTCGTCGAGTGCTACAATTTTCATATAGACATTATCTCCATCCAACTTAATATGAAAAAGTTATGAATTTTCACATCACACACGGTTGTTTCCTAGCAACCGTATGCGATGTGAGGCACATCGCATACGGTTGATGCCTCACATCGCACACGGTTGTTTCCAACAATCGTGTGCGATGTGAGGCATACGGTTTTTCAGAAAAAAATCGTGTGCGATGTGCCTCGCATTGCACACGGGCCAATTTACCGTGGCACATCACACACGAGTCTGAAATAGTGACCGTGTGCGATGTTCACATTGGTGACGGGTTAGGCCAAACCGTGTGCG
This sequence comes from Stipa capillata, assembly GCA_019208055.1. Taxonomy (NCBI): domain Eukaryota; kingdom Viridiplantae; phylum Streptophyta; class Magnoliopsida; order Poales; family Poaceae; genus Stipa; species Stipa capillata. Next base: position 203,039 of record JAGXJF010000141.1, read on the forward strand.
ATGAAGGGTCTTAAAAGATCTGTTTTGTAGTAGTGATCTCTCTCACTATCTAAAAAAATTATATATTTCTGGGCTCAATCTCTCCCGACCCCTAATGAGATACAAGTTGATTGATCTAACCAACATTTAAAAGACAACGCAGTGGACACGTTGTTTGACTTGATGAGGTTGAGCATTCTCTCTTCCCCTATGTACAAACTTAGATACAAACTATTATAGATGGTTGGACTAGTTCACAGAGATGCTTAAGCAAGTATGCACAAATTTTGAAGCTCAACCTCAAGAGGCTTTGAAAGTAGGAGTTTCATGCTCTAAAACCTTTACTTACCAACAGCAACAAAATTCAATACTTACCAACCCAACTTATTTACATTGGTTGCTTTTTGTAGAAGTAGCAGGACTAGCTAGAAAAAAGAAACTTTTTAGAGAGATTTAATTGCACATGGATGCAAAGCAAGTACTATACATATAGAGACATGGGTCGTTTCAAATATGGCCAACTCCTTTGTTCTGCTGCAGCACACAATTGACTGGAGAAAGCGATAAGATTCATCAATCAACCACATAAAGATAAGAAGGTGGTCTACAAATAGACAACAAGTAGCTAGATGTGCATGATTTCTTCTGTCGATCATGGACGTACCGGTCGATTTAGATAGAGAACACGAAACATTCAATAAATATAGATGATCAATGGTATATATCTAGTCCTCAAGTGTAGTCCCTCCCATCCCTGCTTGTGCCCTACTTGCTGATTGAATGATTGGCTATGTACGGATCATCTCTCTCTCTCTCTCACATATAGCTAGTGAATTTAGGTAGAAACTAGTAAAGAAAACACTATATATCGATCTAAAGGGCCGAAAAGACGAGGCTATACTGACCGTCAACGGATCGCGAAAGTTCATGAATTCTTCCCATGATCCAAAACTGAATTGAGAAGGGCCGCCCGGCCACATACACTCAAGCCTCTGTTTGTGATTGTTATCAGCTGAAATATACATGCCATGATATGCATGCAGCGTCCAAAGGGCCTACTGGGATTCATCGGTGAACCTGATAGCGGGCGTTGATCTGGCATTGATCATTCAAACCATGATGCACCGATCGATCAGACGATGATGGATGCAGCAAGATTGTATGAAGATGATGCGTATGGGTATCTATACACACACGTACGGGGCCCACCGTGGCTGGTGCCTCAGCTTGAATGATCCGATGGCTTCCTAGTCATGTACAGCTCACTGCACATGCTACGTGGCACCACGTGAGTGGTCATTGAGAAGGCGCGTGCCGTCGACTCTATCCGGTCAGAATTATTACCTGATAAGGTTTAACCATAGGTCTCCCCACAACATATGAGGTGCATGTAAAGCATGAGGACAAACGGCTTACACGAAGGACCGGCAATATATACCAGCTGTCGATGCTACACTTGTTATGGTGCAAGGAACTAACTAATACAATACTTGATCTCAGGGATGTGACACATCTCCATCCCTTGGCACTTTGAGATGTGTCATGTCACATTCTATATCTTTTAGCATTTCTATCTTTTTAGTGATCTCAATCCTTAATGTCTACTAGCAACCGTATACGTGTAATATACATTTTACAAAATATATATCATATGAAATATTATATTGATATATGCAACTGAGAGAAGAGATATATACACCACTACAGAAACGGGCTTTACAGCCGGTTCAAAACGGCTACCTCAGCCGGTTTTGGATCCGGCTATAGATCAGGGGAGCTAATAATACACATTAATGCAGTTGGTTTACAAACCGGCTGGGATAATATCCCTTCAGTTGGTTCAAACTGTAAACCGACTCTGATGCTACATTATCTCAGTCGGTTCCACTGGAAAAATATAGTATCGGAGTCGGTTTTTCCTCAAAACCGACTAGCTTAGGATCTTATCGCAGCCGGTTTGTGAAGCCAAACCGGCTGGGATGTCTTTTGGGAATTCTACCTGCCCCAAAACAGAAAACATAGTTTATATATATATCCTGAAATTCCCAGATCATCCCACATTGACATTCACATCACATTTCAATTCACAAATGAATTCAAGTAGAGAGGAATTTAGAAATTGAACAAGTACATCGATCACATTTGAATTGAGTTCATATATAACACATTTAAATACACAAATATATCTCATTAAAATATCTCAATCGTCGATTATGTCATTGTAGAACTCGGCATTTGGTTTGATGAAGTCCGCAACAATGAAGCACGTCATTTTGTAGAATTCACCATCTTGGCTAGGTCCGACTTTGGCAATTCTGTCGTGGCTCCGTCACAGCAATAGGTAACACAAAAGAAGATGAATATGACACACAATCATTTTCTACTACAACATCAACGAAAAACTAGTGCAACATTCATGAGGTAACACTTGTAAAAAATATTCACATTACAATAAAAAAGATAGACTTAGACTATAGCCACTATGAGGTAACACTTGTACGGTAAAACAAGTTCTTATAGAATGAGTTAAGGATTTATGCAAATCCTTAACACTTTTTACAAGAACTGTTTCACTGCGCATTAGTTATGTGGTCATTTCATCATAGGCATACCTTCTCCTGACCGATTCTATGTGCTCGACCAATTGCAAATGGATAGGTTCCATACAACTTCAAGGATAACTACTCGTGATCGCTCAACAAGCGCTATGACTGCACTGCAAGCCTTGCGGCTTGCATCAACCAAGGCCTTTGGTGAAGGCATAACACTTATTGGGGGACTGCGTGTACTTCTCCTTAAGGTTGTGTGGAACCCTTGAGTTATTGGCAATTGATGACGATATAAAATTGGTGAGAAGAAGATACCTCGAAATATTGCCCATTTTAAATAATCGCACATAGGTCGGCAAGAGTTTAGTGGTGCAGGGTTTAGGGTTCGGGTTAATAACCTTACCCCGAACCCTTAACCTTATGTTTGTGCAAACCATGATGCACTATTTGTTAATCGGTCATTTTCATCATTGACATAAGAAAAGAGGCACCAATTTTAATATAGTATTATCTGATTGCACTGTCCATAAAAATTTATAGTCTATCATGTCATTCAATCCACAATGGTGACATCCTTCATGAAAAAATTTGATGGTGCAATTGGCCATCAATTTTTTTCATGAAAGAGGCTAGCATTGCGACAAGATGAGACAACATATTATAAATTTTACAGAAAACACAAACAGAGAATACAATATTCAAATTAAGCATCCAAATGTATTGAAATAAAAGCATCCATGCATATCATAGACCTCAGATTATGATTTGTTAATATATATGTATATATATATATATATATATATGTATATATATATTGTGTGTCATGCCTTACCCTGTACTGGAAAAGCAAAGCACACACTTATTATATAGCAAAGTCTTATCATCATTGGTCTAATCATGTAAAAAACTTATACCACATCATGCGGTTGTGTCAAATAAATCCCTTCCAACATGTCCATCTCATGTGAAAATGATCGATCGCTCTCACATGACATGGACTCATTGGAACATAATTAATTTGATAGAACCATCTGAAATGGTATAAATTTTACACCTTGGTTATTTTGCTCTATCCCTAACATTAAAAATAACTAAACATGAAGACATGAAGAGAGCTATTAAACATAAAAATAGGCTAATTTGGTATTTATCAATCATGCATATTTAATTTCAGCCACAATTGACATATCCTTATGACGTTATACTTCCACATAGCATATAAACATACTAATACAACATAAAGAAAAGTCTAGGCCTAACTTTAGAGATGTGTTGTACAATCAAAGAAGCCAAGTATTTTGAAACACAGAAAGTAAAATAGAAAACTAAATAAAGAACTTTCCAATGATAACAATAGGTAAATAAAGAACTTTCCAATGATAACAATAGGTAAATAAATTAACTTTCCAGTGATAACAGTAGATAATAAATTAACTATTCAGCACATCATTTTGTGAATTTCACTACATTAAATCTATTCATACAGAATTAGTGACACCACTTGGAAAAGCTCATATACAAATCCAAGTATGGAGGAAACATACTAACATTGTATTATCATAAGGTTTAGGGTTTATTTAACCCTGTACAGAGTCCTTAAGTGAATCAACCTTTTTTTCCAACACTTAGACAAATTTCAGCAAGTACCAAGTTAACTATTCAGCATAGCATTTTGTGAATTTCACTACATTTTATTTTTTTCATAAAAAATTAGTGATACCACACTTGGAAAAGCTCATATGCACATCCTAGTATGGAGGAAAAATACAAAGATCACATTATCACAAGGTTTAGGGTCTATTTAACCCTGTAGAAAGTCCTTAAGTGAACAGCCTTTTTTCCAACACTTAGCCAAATTTCAGCAAGTAGCACAATAATTTGACCTAATATCACAATGCATCATTCCAATTATTAACAATTTAACCTAATATTACAATGTATCGCTGCAAGGGTCAAGAAATGGCCCCTTACGTGGATTACGATTGGCCGGCGGTGTGCTCGGATTCAGGGTGGACGGGCTCGGGGTGGACGATAGCGGTAGCGGCGGCGTGCTTGGCCTCCTCCTCCTCCTCCGGCGTGACCTCCCTCCTCCTTCTCCTCCTCCTCCGGTGGCAGCATGCCCGCGCGCCCTCCTCCTTCTCCGATGTGGCCCACTGCTCCCCCTTTCCCCTCCACCTCCTCTTGGATTCGACCGACACGGATCTGGCCGTCGTTGTTGTGGTGGAGGTGGTGCCTTCGTTGATTGGTAGTTAGGGATATGTTAGAGCGTAGAACTTAGGGATTGTGGAGGAAAGGAAGAGCATGGCACGCCGCTAGTTTCAAATATGCATGAGATTATCCCAACCAGTTCAAAATATGAACTGGCTGAGATAATATGTTTCCCAGTCAATTCAGAATACGAACCGGCTAAGAATACTATCGCAGTCGGTTCAAATTATGGAGCGGCTAAGGTTATATGTGTTCACGTGAAAATTGGATCCACGGAACACCTAGGTAAATGGAGTCGCCAATTGTGTTTGTCTATCGCACTTTCGTGTGCGGCGAACGACTACTTTTCAAGCAAAGCAGCAAAGGGTAACTATCGCACTTTCGTGACGATGTACGACTGCTTTCCAGGCAAAACAGCAAAGATCTTCTCGCTTTCGTGGAGAAGAACCGATCGTTTTTCAGTGCAAAACGATAAAGATCTAAACTAGAACGAAAAGGTAAAAGGTAAAGTAATAGATTGATTTGTGTCGATTGTTGGATATATTCAATCGGCCGTCACCCTTTACATATTTATAGGGCGGCTGGTCTTTCCGTAGGAGATTGAGACTCCTAATCCTAACTGAATACAGATATGTCACTTTCCTTTCCTAACGGATCCTGATTCTAACGTTCATGTAATTTCCCTTTCTTTAAGTAATTTGATCACCGTGATCAGGACTCCTCCTCGTGTACGAGATCTCCTTTCCATATAAACAGAGTATCTTTCCGGATCCGCGATTAACTTTCCTTCTGTGATCACCCACGGTTTCTTGTTCTCCAAACTGAAGTCTCTGGCGTTGGATAAGTCTTGGAAGTAGATGACTCATCGTATCAACCTATCCGTAGATCAACTCGGTAGCGCCGTGACTTGCTTCTGCTAAGAAGGACTCGGCTCCAGCCACTCGGAGTCCGGCTTGGACCTTCTCGGGGACTCGGGTACTCGGGAACACCAGTACTCGGGGTCGTCAGTACTCGGGAACACCAGTACTCGGTACTCGGGCGTGCTGGTGCTCGGGAACACCAGTACTCGGGAACGAGTACTCGGTACTCGGGCGCGCTGGTGCTCGGGGACGCCAGTGTTCGGTACTCAGACTGCGAGTACTTGGGCCCGCCAATGCTTGATGCCCGGAGGTACTGCTCATTACTTGATGGCGTAAACCACCCGGTGCTGAAATAGTCAAGCCTACACTAAATCCACAGCTTGTTAGTCCATTATCTTAACCTCCGATGACAAAGTTAATTGGCCAACTGAATAAATCTTAAAGCCAAATTACGCTATAAACACATGCCCCCCTGTTTTCGGTATAATGGTTTTTACCGAAAATACTACGTCATTCCTCAGGGCGATATAACACATCGGCCACAACGGCTATCAAGCTTCTTGCCATAAGCTCGGATAAAACTTCTTCAAATACTTCCCGTTAAGAGCTTTAGGCAAACCTTCTCCTTGTAAAGTCTGCACAAAATAAGAATTTCCAGGGACAATCTCTACAACTCTATACGGGCCTTCCCAACTCGGCAACCATTTGCCGAATTTATTACTTCTGGTTCCAACAGGTAAAATCGTTTTCCATACCAAGTCTCCTATCTGAAACGATTTCTCTCTTACCCTTTTATTGTAAGCTTTGGCCACTCTTAATTTTTCCTTTTCAATCTCCCGCAAGGCTTTTAGCCTTTCTTCTGAGACTTCATCTATCCTGTCTAGCATCAAATTATTATAATCTACAGCTGACAAGTCATTTTGTCTAGCTATTCTAAGAGCTTGCAGATTGCTCTCGACAGGCAACACTGCTTCCTGCCCATATACTAACTCATACGGCGTTACTCGGGTTGCTCCATGTCTAGATATCCGATGAGCCCACAGGGCTTCCGAAAGTACTTCATGCCACCTTCTCGGATGTTCTTCGATTTTCTTCTTTATAAGCTTAATCAGAGTTTTATTGCTAGATTCGGCCTGTCCATTGGTTTGGGCATAATAGGGCGACGAGTTCAGCAATTTAACTCCAAAGGACTCGGCGAACTCATTAAATTGGTGAGACATAAAAGAAGCACCTTGATCAGTCGTCAGAGTTTGAGGAATGCCGAACCTATGAATAATGTGCTCTAGAACAAAACTAATTACTTCCTTATGGGTCATATTCTTTAGAGGAACTGCTTCAGTCCATTTAGTAAAGTAATCCATAGCCACAAGAACGAAGTGGTGACCTTTAGAAGAAGCAGGATGTATCTGACCAATGAAATCTAAACCCCATCCTCTAAACGGCCATGGCTTTATAATAGGATTCATCATAGCTACGGGTGCCAATTGCACATTTCTGAATTTTTGGCATGCTTCACATCCTCTATAGTATCGAAAACAATCTTCCAACATCGTCGGCCAATAAAAACTTGCTCTTTTTAATAACCATTGCATCTTAGGAGCCGACTGATGTGTTCCACATATTCCTTCGTGCACTTTCCCCATAGCTACTCTCGACTGGTTGGGACCCAAACATTTTAACAGTACTCCATCTATTGTTCGGCGATATAACTCGTCGTTCAACAAGGTATATTTTATAGCTTGCCGCCGAACCTTCCTATCCCTTGTTTGACTCGGATCCTTCAAGTAACTAGCTAGAGGTACTCTCCAATCAATATAGTCTAAGTCGCCCGCCGACTCGGTTACTTGTGGTTCGTGTACTGAACTAGTGCCCACCGAGTTGGTACCGCTTCTACGCACATCAGCTTTGACTCCCAACAAGTCGGCTTCGACTTCCAACAAGTCGACCTCGACTTCAAACAAGTTGGCCTTGCCTCTAACAGCAGCTAGCATCGGCTCCTCTGATACAAAGAATTTTCCCCTGTCGACTTGATATCCGGACACTTGCTGTGCTAGACAATTAGCTCTAGAATTATCCTCCCTAGGCACATGGCTGATAGTGAAAGTATTTAGGGACTTGATTATGTCTAAACATCGGTCTAAGTAACTATTTAGCAACCTATCAAAACACTAAAACTCTCCATTAACTTGCTGAACTACTAGCAATGAATCCCCATAAGCATCTACGTCTTTTACACCCAAACAACAGTGCTTCATACTCTGCCGGGTTATTAGTGCAAGGATACTCTAGTCGGACCAATGCTTCATAAACAACATTGTTTGGTGAGATTAAAACATTGCCAATACCTTGCCCGCTTCTACAAACCGATCCGTCAAAATAAATTTTCCATGAGCATACACTAAATAACTAATGCCTTCTTCATCTCTAACCCTATGATCAACAATGAAGTCGGCGATGACTTGACCTTTCATAGAGCGCAACGACTCATATATCAGATCGTACTCTATTAATGCATAAGCCCATTTCCCAATCCTACCGCTAAGAATCGGTTGTTGCAACATATATTTGACTACGCCGACTTGGCAAGCCACCACACAAGTACTCGAAAGCAGATAATGCCAAAACTTGGTACTGCATAGAACAAAGATAAGCATAACTTCTCAATGAACACGTATCGACTTTCGGTGTCGAGGAGACGACGACTCAAATACGCAATAATGTACTCTTTCTTGTCGACTTCCTGGGTTAAAACCGCGCCGATCACCTTGTCTTGGGCAGCAATGTACAATCTGAACGGCACACCCGACTTGGGTGCTCGAAGCACCGGAGGGCTCGACAAGTATCTCTTAATGTTATTGAAAGCATCTCGCTGTTCTGCCCCCCAAGTGAACTCGGCTTCGTGCTTTAGCCGGAGTAAAGGGACAAACGATTCAATCTTTTCCGCCAGGTTAGATATAAATCGTCTTAAGTAATTTATCTTTCCCAATAGACTTTGCACATCCTTTTTGCATGTGGGTTCTTCTAACTTCCTGATGGCTTCTATCTTCTTAGGGTCAATCTCTATACCATGTTCATGAATTATGGACCCTAAGAACCTGCCAGCCAACACCCCAAAAGCACATTTGAGCGGGTTCATCTTCAACCCATACCGACGCATCCTTTCAAAGACTAATCGTAAGTCGGCTAAATGATGATCAAATCCATCCGACTTCACGACGACATCATCAATGTATACTTCCACCACTATGCCCAGAAGATCATGAAATATCAAGTTCATAGCTCGTTGATATGTGGCGCCGGCATTCTTCAACCCGAACGTCATGACAACCCATTCAAACAACCCGACAAAACTGGGGCAACGAAAGGCAGTCTTAAAAATGTCCTCTTCGGCCATAAAGATTTGATTGTACCCGGCATTGCCGTCTAAAAAGCTAATTACCTTATGTCCCGCAGAGTCGTTTATTAACATGTCGGCTATTGGCATGGGATATTCATCTTTAGGAGTAGCCTTATTTAGATCCCTAAAGTCGATGCATACTCTAATTTTACCAGTGTTTCTCTTCTCGACCGGCACAATATTAGAGATCCACTCGGCATACCTACACGGCCGAATAAATTCGGCTTTCACCAACCGATCAACTTCCCCTTTGATACGGTCATATAGATTAGGGTTGAAACGCCTGGGTGGTTGCTTGTGTGGCCTGAAACCCGACTTAATGGGTAATGTGTGCTCGACTAGACTTCTACTTAACCCGGGCATTTCAGTGTAATTCCAAGCAAAGCAATGAACAAATTCTTTAAGTAATGTGCATACCTTGCTCTTCTAACCGACTTCCATATTGGCGTTAATGAACGTGGGTCGAAGAATGCTTCCGTCACCAATGTCGACTTCTTCAAGCGGGTCGGCCAATGAGAACCCTTATCCGAGTTTTCTATGTCATCAAAGTCTTCAATGGTCTCGTGCATATCGCTCTTCCCGGAGCGATACTCTTCGGTACGCTTTTGCAACCACCTAATGCTATCTTCTTTATTCATTACTTACAAAGATAAGTCGTTAAGCCGAGCTATACAAGCCGGCTGCGCCTGTATCGGTACAAAACCATCCCTACCGATACTAATGTAGTCGTACTCGGATAAATTCCTACCTGACAAGCACCTCATATCGCCATGTTGCCAATCGACCATTGTCTCAGCAAGAGCGATGCAAGCCGAGTTGTCTGCCTTGATAACTTCGACCTCCTCATCCACCCACTGGATTGGGCATTGATGTAGGGTAGAGGGGATGCAACAATTGGCATGAATCCAGTCGCGTCCCAAAAGCACGTTATATCGGCCTTTGACATCGACGACGAAGAAAGCAGTCGGCAAGGTTTTGCTCCCGACTGTAAGCTCTACAGAGAGTATGCCTCTGGCTTCGGCTAATTCTCCTGAGAACCCGCTGAGTCCCATGTTGATCTTCATCAACTCGGACTCCTTTCGGCCTAACCTGGAGAAAACCGAAAGAGGCATAATGTTGACCCCAGCGCCGCCATCAACGAGCATGCGGCCGATAGGTCTTCCATTGATGTGGCCCTTGATGAACAGAGGCTTCAAGTGCTGTCCAGGTGTCTCTGGCTTCTCAAACGTAGCATGTTTCAGACCGTGTACGAGTTCTGCGATCTCCAACTCGGGTGCACGAAAATCCATGGGCAACTCGAACACCATGTTGACGTCCATGTCGGCGGGCATTTCCCTGATGTCGCCACTGGCAGCATCGACTTCTTCCTTCGCTATGCGCTTCTCTTTCCAAGTCATCTTTGCTGGTGTCATTGGCCTTGCTTGGTTGAACCAGTCGTCGCGCTTCTTCTCGACTAGCTCCTCTCTGAGTTCGAGTGCTCGTAGTTGCTGAACTCTTCGCTTCTGAGTATGTGTCAGTCCTGTGGTGCACCACTGAGGTTTCGGCTTGGTTCTGGGTTCAACCGACTTCATCTTGCTGACCTGTTTGTTTGGCCTCGACTTGTCCACTTCATCTCTTCGTGCGCCGGCTTTGTCTGCCCTGCTGGTCTCTGGGATGTCTGAGCTGTCTATCGTGCCGAATTGTACACGCCGAGTTCCTGCTGGTGATGTCGAGTTAATCTGCGGGCCGGTCGACGCGGCGTGCTATTCATGCCGACTACCTTCTAGAACTTGGGTAACAACCGCTTCGTCCGAGTTGGGCGCGAGCTGGGCCGTGGTGGTACTGCCCGACTTGGACCCGTCATGCCTGACTGGTACCCAAACGCGCTTGATCGGCGAGTTGTTTCTCTGAGCCTCTCCGGATGCCGCCGCGTGCCTCTGTGCGCCGAATTCCTTGCGTCGAATGGCAATCTCACTTGGTGACCTAGCTCTCGGGTTAAACCGAGTCCTCTTCCCTTGTGGATGTCCCTTGAACTCGGGCCTTGACGGGATCCAACTCGGCTGGACAATGCCGACTGGCCCAAGCGGATGCGGTGCCCAGGGATTGAAAACCCATGGAGGAAACTGTGGATAGAGGGGAGGCGTGCATCCCCAATATGGAGGACCCGTTGTGAAGTATGGTGGCTGAACGTATGGGCCTTCTTGCCAGTACTCGGGAGCACTGAACCCTGGTCATGGAGGTGACCTAGGACGCTTAGTGCTCCTGAGCCGAGTGAACACGTTGTTGGATTTATGCGATGCATATTTATCCAGCAGTTGCTTCACCGTCGGCTTTGGCTTTGCGACTTGTCCCTTTTATCGGTTGACCTTCCAGATTCCGACTTCTGGATTTTTTGGCTTGATCATCCTTGGAGCAGCGTTATCTTCAATGATAACGTTCTTCCCTTTTGTCGACTCGGCCTGATCTGATCGAATTAACACTTTCTTCTTTTCCAAGTCGATCACATTGATCAGAAAAGGATCGCTATCTAGTTTCATCTTGGTGCTCTGAGCAAATGTCAATCGTCCATCATTAATGGCCGATTGTACCTGTCAACGAAACATGTTGCAATCATTAGTAGCATGAGAAAAGGAGTTATGCCACTTGCAATAAGCTCTTTTGCCCAAGTCATCTGCCGATGGAAATACATGTCCTTCCCTTACTCTGATCAGGTTTCCTTGCAGGAGCATGTCAAAAATCACATCTACTGACATCAAAAGTATATTTAATCTCCTCTTTCCGAGTAGGTGTAGGTTTTAAAGCTGAACATGCAAATGGTCTCGACTTGGGTGCCTGAACCCACTCGGCTATGCATATATCCACATCATCCTCACTAGCCGAGTCATCATCATATGATATAACATTAACCACAGGTTTTTCTTTACTTTTGTTCTTACTGTCTCCAAACCGGCTATACTGCTTAACTTCCTTGGCACGGTTCTCTTGTGTCACGGCTTTCTGTAAGACTTGATTAATATTCGAAAACTCTTGACCTTCTAGTCTATCCCTTACATGAGCAAGCAAGCCTGAAAAAGCGAGGTAGGCTAGATCCTTTTCGGCTATGGTCAGACTGAAACACCGGTTTTTAACCTCCCTAAATCTTCTAATGTAATCATAAACTGGTTCATTGTATTTTTGTTTAACCATTGTCAAGTCCGAGAGCCTAAGTTTGGTTTCACCACTAAAAAAGTACTCGTGGAACTTCTGCTCTAATTGTGCCCATGTTGTGATAGATTTGGGAGCGAGCGACGTAAACCATGTGAAAGCTGTACCAGATAATGACACAGGAAAAAGCTTGACCCTGTAGAGATCTGATGTGTCGACTTCACTACACTGTGCCAAAAATTGCCTTACGTGCTCGAATGTGGACCTACCCTCTTCCCCGGTGAACTTAATGAAATCTGGAACTCTAAAACCACGGGAATACGGTGTCGTGTCGAAACATTCAGGGTATGGCTTCTGATAAGCGCGTGTTTTGCCCTTGGGTTCTACGCCGAGTTCCCTGAGTGCTCCGGCGAGTTGGTCCTTAAAACTTGTATTGGCTGGTGGCACTGGTGTAACATGTGAATACGAAGTCGGTTCCGGCAACACGGGTTGGACTTGTTGTGGACTAAAATACGAATCTGGAACCGGCCCATGAGGGACTCCGGTACCAAGAGGTGGTAAAGGTGGTGTGCTGTATGCTACTGTTTGATAATATGGTTGTGGGACGTTTGCATTATGGTTGAGACTTCGGTTATCATTGGTGAAACCCTGAGAAACCGAAGTCGGAACAACAGATCTAGTAATCACGGGAGCGACTTCTACCCGGTAATTAAATCTGTTAACGTCAGGATACATCAGCTGCTTATCCCAATGTTCATTGTTGACCCGTAATACCGTCGACCTAACCTAGCGCTGCAGACTACTCTGTATGTCTTTAGCGAGTTGTTCTTTAAAATCGTTAAATCGGCTAGTCATCACTTGAGTAAGTATTTGTGCCGTATTATCTACATCAGAACCATATTTACTAGCTACAGACACGTCAATTAGATGAGCAATATCTTCAGAACAAGTCGGTTTACTCACCTCGGTTTTGAGCGCAGAGAAAGGACTCGGCACGATTACCTTTTTTATGACACCGTTCCTCGTCTTCTGGTAGCCGGCCAACTTTTGCCGCGATTTCTCGCCGCTCTTCTTCAGATAGATCATCGAGCGTGACGGCGATGATGTTGTCGGGATCGACGATGCTTCCGTCTTTGGAGTCAGTGTTCATCTTGTAGCTCTTTTCTTCTATCCCCAGCAGAGTCGCCAATTGTGTTCGCGTGAAAATTGGATCCGCGGAACACCTAGGTAAATGGAGTCGCCAATTGTGCTATCCATCCAATGAAGGCGACCTCATTCACTGTGTGCCGATTGCACGGGTGAACACGAAGGTCAATATGGACAGTGTATATGATGCATGCAAGTCCATCAAACTGAAGTTTCTCCTAGACAACGAGATCACGAGACTAGGGCAAGCAGAAGAGACATCCATCTAGTGATCCAAGAGGGACGTAGTCTCAGAGGACTAGCACCCTCCATGTATCGACCTAGTTCAATCATGATAGCTAGACCTACCCATGCTCCCGGAGCCTAATATTACAACAAACAAGGCGACCACGGTGTCTTCCGCGAAGGCGTCAAAGCCTGCTACTAAAAGGAAGTGAGGAACCAAGTCAAAGCTCAAGGAACCCAATGAACCACACATTTACATGGAGGAAGAGTTCTCCTTGGCACCATTGGCTGATAAATACGTTGAAGGAGGGCCATAGTTTAAATTGCCAGAGAGGCTCAAACCACTCCAAAGGTATAACTGTGAGTTGCACGAGTACTACTTGAAAGAGGTCAAGAAACCGTCGAGACAACAGACCACGACTATCAAGGTGGAGTTCACTAATGCCCATTTCTATCACAACTTGAGAACTACCAATTCTTTGTGAAATTTCATGGACTTGTGGGAACTCTACAACCTCTAGTCCCTATAGATTGATGATTGAACAATGTAGAAGGAAACAATCACGGTCTATATTAGTGTCTACAATTACTCATCGGATGCTATACACTGTTATTGTCTATAATCATGGTCTACATTCGTGTTATAAACACTAACTTGACATATACGTAACTCCTAGCTTCTGTATGTGTAGATTGATGATTGAACAATGCAGAAGGAAACATGTAATAGCAGGGTTCCTCGACCACACGTGGTCTCCGCACGTAGATGAACGAGAATCAAGACTTTGTCGGCGAGTACGTGAGAAACTCATTGCTTTCTCAACAAGATAAGGAATTCATATTTCTTCCTTACAACTAGGCGTAAGTGTTGCACGATCTACCTTCATTTGAACTTTATCCCCCAAAATAACTTTGGTTCACTAAACACGGTGACATATACAACTATATGCAGGGAGCATTAGAATCTCACTATCATTGTACCACACAATCCAAGGATGATGTACTTGGATTATTTACTAAAAGAGAACTTTCATGTTGAACTACTTGGAAAATTTCTCAACAATAAGGATATTTCAAACATAAATAACTCTACCATTCAATCCCTTTGCATTGCAATGCTTAAGGCAAACTATTTAAATTCAAGTAGGGTGTGGAATTGGTATGGTGAGATGGGAGGAAAATTCAGCACTAAGCTGCTAACACATGATAAGGGCATAAAGTTATCTTTCAACACAAAATAATACTGTATCATAAATTGTACTAATGACAATCTGGAACTAGTAACCAAATTCAATATTATTCTAGTGCCATCATCAACAAGGAGGAACAAGCGTTTGTGGCTTCTACGTTTGCCACAACATGGAAATCATGGTATCTAATTTTGTGAAACATGATTATAAGGTTTGACAATCTTGCTTAAATTATTTTCATATTTTTCCTGATTTTATAAATGCATGAATTTAATATATATTCTTATCAACAATAGAGGGACATCTCAGAGACGTCATTGCAAACATCCCATCTCCACAGAATACGAGAATTCATTGCCGTGGTCCTTGTTAGATAGGTCCTAAACAAATACGGTCAATTCCACACCTATGACTTGAAACAAGACGAGTTCACCTTAGTTAAGAGATGACAACTTTGAAATTCTTATGATATATATGCATATGCTATGTGATATGAAGTTCTTTGTGTACTTTGAAGTGGATGCCAACTTTACTTTGTGAATTAATGTGATATGATGAAATGAATGGTGAGTGCACTTTGTGAATCAATATGTGATACTTATCAACTTTTTGTTAATGAATGTGATATGTATCCAATTGCGGTGAATGAATCTATATATATGCATGTATATTCAATTTTGTTTTAGAGGGCATGACTAGCATATTCTGAGGCTAGCTAACAAGTAGGAAAAACATTGTTCCTGTAAAACCTCATCACAGGCGATTCTATAGCTAGAGCCAGATGTGATAATGGGAATCACAAATAGTTCTATTGTCAGACTGCCTGTGATAAGGGGAATATTACAAACAATTTCTAAGAACTCTCTATGATATGACCTCCTCATAGACGATTCAATAACCTTGCTTATATGCGATTCAAGGAACCACCTGTAGTAGGGCTTTCGAACCGTTTATAATGGTATTTTCTGTAGTAGTGTTTTATCCTTGGTGGTAGGCTATAGAAACTGCTGATTTGGACCATTTGGAATGCCCATTAGGTTATGCTTTCATATTGTTCGGCAATTTCAGTTTCTCTACCTACTTAGTATTTTCTTCTTACATCCGAATGCGTCTAGAAGAAACAAAATCTAGAAAGGCTACACACAATATAATACAGATTTCTATTTTTTGTCTCGCCTAATTTAAATTGTAGTCAATATTGAAACTTTAAATGAATGTTTGTTAAATTGAGAACTGTCTTAATTTTTCTAAAAAACCTTCATATTCACTTAGTGCTCAAACCAAAAGCCTTTAAACCAAAACAACAGTTTTCACTAGATGTGTGTTCTTTTTACAGCGTTGCAGTACCTGCAGCACGTACGTACACTGAAACAGAACCTAGAGGAGACAGACGACAGGCCTCTCCTCCTACTTCAAACCCTAGACAGCCCAGAGTGTGGTTCTTTGACCATGGGGAAGTGCATATGGAGGAAGGCTTCTGTTACCACCAAAGAATTAACGGATCATTTCTTCTTCTACTTCCGCATGTACATAGGAAATTAAGCAAGCATGCATTTATCTTGCTGCCATGCACGGCCATTAATTTGCTTGCAGGGATGGACGTAACATCCTATATTAGCTACAAAAGCATCTCTGCACATCCTAGCTAGCTAGGGTTCCTAAGCACCATCAATGTTGCTGGTAGGTTCTCCTGTGCACGTACTGTACGCAAAATTCCAAACGGAATTAGTACGACTCGATGCGACAATTAGCTAGTCCAAATGGCGTGTCAATGAACATGCTTGCAGCCGAAGTTTCCTCCCTTTTTTGGTCTGTTTTATACAGGTTTGGTCGTTTTGCAAAAAGGCTTTAATTTCATTGACAAAATCATGCTTCTCTGACAACGGAATAATAATCAGAGAATGATAGGTTGAAACACTAGCCAACCTAACCATGAGAACCATACAAGATACAAGATATAAGATTCTTCGGTTTTTCTTATTTATTTTTCTATTCCTTATCAGCTTAGCAGTAATCTGAAAGAAATTGAAACGCTCAACTATGATTACAAATATAACATGAAAATATCTTCAGTAGTTTAAATCATGTTCTGAAATTCAAATTGATATGGAATAGCACATAGTAAAATTTGAGATATGTTTTACACGGCAACAGGGAGATGCGAGAGAGTGGGTTTTTTATTTAGGAATTGCTAACCAACACTCAACTGTTTTTTCACTTTAAGATCCGTCGTATAAAGATCTAAGTTGTTAGAATCTCCGTGACCTATAACAAAAAACACTCCAATGATCTTTTGCCCCGAAATTAGGGTGTCTTTTTGATGATTTGCTCTAGAAGGTGTTTTCTGCAAAATGAATTGACTTAACCATTAAACCCTCCATATAAAATTACCTTACTGCCCCTAGTTATTTTCCTTGTCCACTTGGCTGCACCGAACAAAAAAATTTCAGATCGCGAGTCGGCCGCTCGCAATGTTGTTGTACTGAGCAAATAAGTTGTTTGTACATGACATTAAATCAAACAAAATTAAAGTTTGAAACGTGATTAGCTGATCATTTGTATATGATATTAGATCATTAACTACAGGCTATAAGAACAGATTGGATCCATCTAAATATCAGTTTAGACAATTTGGAGAAAAATATGGTAATGTTCTCTTGATACATAAGTTTTCACTTCAGTTGAATGAATTTTAGAACACTTCTCACCAAATTGAGGCAATGCTGCTACAAAGTTTAGTTATGACACGTTGATGTGGTTCTGTCGGGCTATTGTTTACTGAAGAAGTTTGAAATGAAACGACAAACATAACGAATCTAGTGTTAAGCGATTCGTTGAACAGAAGGGATTATTTTTTGCTCCACGTGTGTTCAACTTCAGAAGTCTTTTTTTTTGCCTTCAATTTCCATCCCTGGTCACAAGTATTTTGTTTTTATTTATAACTATCTACCGCCATAGACGTTTAGTCCAAAAGAAAAACCAGGCATATTAACGAAATCCTGATTTAGTTTGGCACCAACCCTTGCGAGCTCATCTACCTGGCACACTAAAAGTTATGTTGATGGCAGTTACTCGCTCCAGTTCTTTTTAAATATTTAGATGGGATACATGAAAATCATATGTATAGATTTGTCTTAAAAAATAATTTTATAGTATTCATGAGTTTTATAAATATATGATAATAGAAATTAGTTGTCAAAGTTGTGTTTTTTGGACATGTCAATGTCTAAAACAACAAATTTTAAAAAAATTTGAGTATTTTGAGCAGGACTTCTGACTTTTTTTTTGGGTATGATCTTTTTACCCTGTTTCAATTCAATCCAATATGCTTATGTTTTGGCTTGATTTAGGATGTCAGCTTGCTGGTGGGATCACAAAAGGAGATATGATGTGAAGGTGGCGCTGTCGAATTCATTTGGATTCGGTGGGCACAATTCATCAATTTTGTTTGCGCCCTTCAAGTGACCTCGGTTGATGTGGTAGCTTATGGTTCGGTTGCGTCATGGAATTGGAACTTTGTCAACCGAACTCAGCAACATTTATTGAGCCACAAATTTTAAAAAGAAATCCAAGCTTAGTAGAATATATCGCCATATAGCCAAGCAAAGATAGCGATTGGGTTCGTTTGTATTGCAAGAGCCAAAATATCCCAAGCAAGGATGTTCATTCAGAAGTTAATTCAGATGTAGCACGTGTGCTTTGGTCCATCCTATTTTTGTACCAGATGTTATTGGATTTGTCATATAGGAACTTTACTGGGGCCGGTAATTTTGGTGTCGCCGTTTCCTGGATAGATAAAGCTTTTTCTTACAGGCTTTGCACAAAACTGCCTGGTTGCGCTCTTTTTGCAGAGACGCTACGATTCGGCGCTGTATCATTGATGTGTTAGTAATTGTAATAAGCAGCTGTGAGTTGCTGTTTTGATTTCTAATTCGGTGTCAGTGTGCTTATATATTTGAAAAATGCATAACCCTTACGGTATCTTGTATCATGCATTGTGGTGATGAGCAATGTTCTGTGGCTTTTTTTATTGTAAGTGCTCAGTGAATTTTACTAGTCACAAAAACACACTACTACAAAAACGATTTAACGAGATGTCCCTGTACAGACGGATTTTTGAAACCGTCTGTACAAATAGTATTACAGATGGTTCCAAAAGAAAACCGTCTGAGAAAATGAGTACAAGCGGGACGCTACAGTACAGACGTTCCAAACTGGAACTGTCTGTATAAATAGCATAGACGGGTCCAAACTGGAACCGTCTGTACAAATCAAACAGCACAGACGGTTCTAAGTTAGGAACCGTCTGTACAAATCTGTGAACAGTACAGGCGATTCCTAGCTTAGAACCGTCTGTACAAATCGAACAGTACAGATGGTTCTAAGTTCGGAACCGTCTGTAAACAGTACAGACGGTTCTAAACTTGGAACCGTCTGTACAAATCTAACAGTACAGACGGTTCTAAACTAGAACCGTCTGTACAAATAGATAAGCAAGGCTGGTTGATAGGCTGCTGCCGCGATAGCAAAAACTGCAGATTTCCTTGCCGCGGGAGAAAAGTGGAAGCGTCGGGGAGGGAGTTTGACAGCTTCGATTGTCAAACGGTTTTCACGGCTGTGAGCGGGAGGCCAAACTCTACGTCTCCACAAATTTTGAGCCAATTCCGAGAAAGTCGACGAAACGACTACTGGAAATCCCGGCCTGAAATCAAAGATTTTGAAAACAGCACATCGACGAAAGTGCTCGGCAGAGGCTGGGATCAAGGTGAAAAGCAAGTCCTCGGCTCAAGCTAACCAGGGAAACAAGAATCACACAATTCGGAGTCCGGGTGTAGGAGATATGCCCTCCGCAAGATCAAAAAAAAGTAACGGAAAAAATTCCGGAGCGAAAAAGTCCTACTTAGAAGCTGAATTTTGAGGTTCAAGATGCGTACAGGTGTATACACGTGTAGAATTTTTGGATGCGCCTCGTCGTTAGCTTTGATTTGAGTGGTCGTAGACCTAAAACGGACTCCGTATGAGAAAGTTACGGCCGTTTTACTAAAACCTCTCAAACTAGGGTTGGAACTAGACTCTAAAACTAGCATTCGGTGCTACATTGCAGACGGCTCCAATTTGAAACCGTCTGTACAAATAGCACAGACGGGTCCAAATTGGAGCCGTCTGTACAAATCGATTCAGTACAGACGGTTCTAAATTTGGAACCGTCTGTACAAATACAGACGGTTCCAAATTTAGAACCGTCTGTACTAGAAGCGTCCCGCTTACTCCGTAGGGATTAGTTAAGAGGAAAGCTACTCAGTTTGTATCGCATACTCAGTCTAGGTAAGCTGGCAACTCTCTTTGCTTGGACAACGTGAGGTTGCGGGATCAAATCCTGCTGGAAGCATATTGTGCGATTTAATTCCAGTGGTTGGATGAGACGATGCGGACGGCCGGATGAGACGCGGTTGAAGACTAGGCACATGGCGTGTGGGGCCATATTTTTTTTCTAACACGACATCACAGACGGGTGCTAATCGAGTAGTATAGACGGTTCCAAACTAGAACCGTCTGTGCTAATCGATTAGTGCAGACGGTTCCAAACTAGAACCGTCTGTATAAATCGAGTAGTACAGACGGTTCCAAACTTTGTACAGACGGTTCTAGTTTGGAACCGTCTGTACTAATCGATTTGTACAGATGGTTCAAAAACTGTCTATACAAACCTGATTTGTATAGACTCTTTCGTACAGACGGTTCGAAAAACCGTCCCGCATGGGGGTTTCGAACCGTCTGTACAAATGATTTCTATTGTAGTGACATGGCTTGGTAAAATGCACACCGGCCTGTCAATTTTGCAGAACTTCGACATATTTCTGGAGATGTTCAAACTTCAAAGTGAAAAGCGCTTACGAGATGCATTCTCAACGACAAAACATTAAAAACCACTAGTCTCCTGGCGAGAAAGCAGCAGCAGCTCGCGATCACGTACTTGAATTAGCATTTAGGGATTCTTGTAATTTGGTGGCCTTAAGGGAAACGCTTAAGAACTTTTTGATTTATTGATTGATTAAAACATTTTTGAAATTTGAAGTAGCAACCCAAATATTTTCACTAGAACTGGTAAAGGATCTATATAAACATGAAAAAGTCTATTTTTGGTCCTTCAATTATTATCTCAGTTTAATTTATACCCTGAACTTTAAAACCGTCTAATTTGTACGCTCAATTGCTAAAACCACTCAAGTTGAGACCAAAGCTGGTTTCGGTGAGTGGTATTTGGTGACATGGCCAACAAATCATCAACTTTGTCACCTCATTTTCCACTTGGTGGTGGCATCGACATGTTAGAGACTTAAAAAATTGGCAACCTGCTTTTCTCCCTCTCCTTTCTTCTTCCTCCTCCCTATTCTCTTTCCTCCTGCAACGCAACACCCGCACCGACAGCTCCCACCACCGTGATGCCCATTCCGGGCCTCTCCGACCACATCGATGCACCATCATCTTCACCGAGTTCTCGGTTGTCGGTGAGGCCCGTAGATCTAGTGGTCCACACCATTTTGATAAGCTCAAAAAGGAGGACTTGCAACCTATAGTGGATAAAGTTATCAAAAGGGAAGCTAGTTAGAGAGGGAGATTAATCTCTTATGGAGGGAAAGTAGTGTTGATTAAGTCATGCCTAGCCAGTATTCCCACTTACTTTTTATCTGTTATTAAACTTACTGCTTGGGCTATAAAAGCCATAGATACTTAGATGGCACATTGTTTGTGGGATAATTATGAG
This sequence comes from Stipa capillata, assembly GCA_019208055.1. Lineage (NCBI taxonomy): Eukaryota > Viridiplantae > Streptophyta > Magnoliopsida > Poales > Poaceae > Stipa > Stipa capillata. The sequence goes on from JAGXJF010000141.1 coordinate 224,482, forward strand.
GGGCATTTCAAATATTATTTAGCAAATTGGGGTTTGGTTTGTTTAAAAGAAGAGTATGGTGGTCTTGGCATTCCTGATTTAAGGGGCCTCAATGTGTGTCTTCTAGCTTCATGGATTCGCAGATGGTCATAAGCTTTGGAGGCAGATGATTGACTTTAAATATGATACTCAAGACCCTAACATTTTTGCTTTCAACAGAACCGAATGTCCCCCTTTTGGAAAGGGGTTATGTGGGCAAGTAGGGTAACTAGGTTTGGCTATCTTTGGTTTGTAGGTGATGGCAAAAATGTGAAGTTTTGGGAAGACCATTGGTTCGGGGGATCTTTCCTTGCAATCTAATATTGGGATATTTATATCATCTATAATGGTGTGGAACTGAAGCTATCCTTTCGAAGATGTCTCGGTAATAGACTTATGCAATTGTGGACGGAAGTGCTTCAGATTGCTGAATCTATTTCTTTCTCAGATTTCGAGGATACGACGGTTTGAAGGATACATAGTTCTGGCATATACAATGTTCAATCCTTATATGTAGTTAATTGTAGGTGTATTACACCTGTTTTTGTTCCTTCTGTCTGGCAACTGCATATTCCACCTAGAATCCATATTTTTCTTTGGTTAATTAATCATGATAAGTTGTTAACTAGAGACAACCTGGGTAAGAGACAACATGTTCCTGATGGTTCCTATTTGTTCTGCTCCGAGAAAGAGATAATTTGTCATTTGTTTTCTGAGTGCCTCATTGCCAAGCTAATTTAGCTTGAAGTGTTCGAGATGCTGGGTAAAAGGGTGGGCTTTAACTATGAAAATGTTGCGTGGGTTTTATGGAATCTACGAAATGATTTATACTTCCAGAAAACTTATTGGACTCGGATGCAGGTCTTTTGGCAGAAGCTGTTCAGGATGGTTTCCAGGTGGAAACTTCTGTGTCCAGAAGCGTAAACTTTAGAATTGGTGGTACTGATTGGCAAGCTCGAGATGAAGGCGAGGGAGATCCTAGGCCTGGAATGGTATGAAGAAAATGAAGCTCATGTAAGGCGCGGTATCAACAAAATTCAGCCCCCTCTCGGATGGTTTCAATATGGAGCAATTCCGTGAGCTAGATCCTCCAGTAATGCTTAATCCTGCTGCAATCTAAATTCTGTTGTGGTTGTGTCAGCATGATCGGTGGAGGCTACTTTGTACGCCCACTTCTGAGTCCTGAACGTTCATGTTTGAGAGCTACATTGTATGGTCACGATGGCTTCACTTGGATGAGATGGAGCAGGGGCGAAGCCCTGTTGATCTAAAAAGGAAATCCTGGTTAAGGTTGATGCAAAAATTTGACATCATAGATCGTACTACTTCCCTCATGGATTGCCCAATACCCACAGAACTTGACCATTGTAAATTAGCTGCAGCATTTGAGTAGCAAAGAGGATGACAAGTTGAAGCTGGCCCGGACGCGGAAGCGTTCCTGTCAGGAGCGGGGCCCACCAAGCCCTACAATGTCCACTGCACTGCTCATCGTAAACAACGACTGGTATACATGGGGCCCCAGCAGCACGTGGGACCCAAGGCAAAAGGAGCCAAAACGGGCGCAGGGAAAGGCCATGAAATTAGTGCATGTACAGTGTCTACTCCTGTCGCTTTCCCGGCCCATCGCTGCCTCCTGGGTCCCACGGCACGCATGGACACATGTACATCTCGGGTTTTTCACGGTCACGCCCCTCGATTCGACGACAGTACAATACCCCATTCAATACTTACAAGGATTGATTTGACATGATAGTTTCGCATGACGCGATCGCTAAACTGCTGCCTTCGGGGTGGGCCGCAGGGGCGCAGTGACTGTGAGGTCGGGGGCATGCGTCCACATCGGGTGCTCCCCCCTCCCCACACGTGGTGCGTGTTCCGTCGCGTAGCGCTGGAGCGTGCGGGCCTGGCATGGCAGCCATTTGTGGGCGCACACGTTAGCACGTCCACGTGACCTGCCCGCCGTGGACTTCATTAGGCCCTGTTTGGTTGGGCTGTGGCTGTTGGAAAAGCAGCTGTTGGCTGGCTGGCTGAAAAAGCGGCTGTGGCTGTTAGCTGTTGTGTAAAAAATGTGGGTGTTTGGTTGGGCTGTGGCTGTCGGCTGTATAGGAAAGAAATATCTGAAATACCCTTAGGTTCGATCCATACGTACAAACACAATACAAATACAATACATAATACGTACAAATACAATACAAAAAGTACAAATACAGACATATATACAAATAGAAAAAAAATAAAAAGAAAAAAGGGGGCAGGAGGCTTCGGCCACCCCGGCGGCCCAGCCCAACTCCACCGCCGCCTCCGGCGACCGCCGCCGTCTCCGCCTCCGACGACCGCCGCCGCCTCCGCCTCCGGCGTCCGCCGCCGCCCTTCGGATCCGCGCCGAACCCGCCATGGCCGCCGCTCCTCCTCCACCGCACGTACCCGTCGCACGCCGCCTCGGCCTCCTCGCCCTCCTTCCCTTCGGTCCCGCCGCCGGTGATGTCAGTGGCCGGGTGCGCGGCGGGCTTGTGCCCGGAGCTCCTCCCTCTGGCCCGGAGCTCCTCCCTCCGGCTCCTCCGGTCGGTGGCAGTGGAGGGCGGGGTGGTGGAGGGAGCGACGCTCGGCGCGGAGGAGGTGGGGAAGGCGGGACGGCGGAGGAGGCGGGGAAGGCGGAGGAGGCAGGGAAGGCGGAGGAGGCAGGGAAGGTGGGGACGGCGGAGGAGGCGGGGATGGAGGATCCGGACGGGGCCGGCGCAGATCCGGCGGAGGAGGCGGGGACGACGGGGAGGGAGCGGTGGGAAGGGCGGCGGGGACGACGGGGAAGGCGCGACGGGAGGGCGCGGTGGGGGCGGCGTGGCGGGGACGGGGACTGGGAAGGCGGGGCGGGGACGGCGCGACGGGGAGGAAGGGGATCGGGGAGAGCTCGAATCAGGGAGGGGCAATCGGGGAAGAAGAAGCGGCAACTGCGGGAAGCTGGTCCAGACCAGCTTCCCGCAATGGACTCATTTTACACTGATGCTCAAAAGCCCCAATTGGAAAAAGCCTCTCAAAAGCTGGGTGTTTGGTTGGGCTGGGGCTTTTTCCAATGGAAAAGCTCCCAACAGCCCAACCAAACAGCCCCTTAGGTGTTCGAGGGCACGTCGCCATGGACCGAGCATCTCTATGGATCCATTTAAATAAAAAGTAACTTTGTTGTTAATATCTAGAAGTTAGAATAATCATTTTTATTGTTAGAAGTCATAGTTATTTTTTAAAGTGGAATTTACTAAAAATATATTTGAGAACTTGAAGGTTTCAAAAATAAGGTGAAGAAATTATTTATTTGAAAGCTTGCTTCTTGAAATTGTATTCTCTCTCACTATAGTTGTTTTCTAAAGTGGACTCCACTATACTATTTGAGAACTTTAAAATTTTAGAAATAAGATGAAAAATAACTTATTTGAGAGTTTTTTTAACAAAAATTTGAGAATTTTTGAAAATTTTATAAATGTCAAGTTTTGGAAAAAAAATTCTAAACGTAAAAATCTTACGATAGTTCATAAAACATACGTGAAGTTTTACGAATTAACTCAAAAAGAAATTAGTGTTTTCATGACGTAGCAAAGAAGGAAGAAGACAGTGCTTATCACTGGGAAAAAGGCAGAAGTAGCCCCCGCCGAGTGGCAATAGCGGATCTAGCCCCCGGCGCGGGGCAAATCCATTTTTAGCCCTGCGACGCTCAAATTCGCGGATCGGGCCCGCGATCGCGCCCTCAGCCCGCGACGGCCTCTCCCAACCCGCGACAGAGTGGGCCGCGGCCCCCATCCGCGACGGAGTACCAAACGCCACGGAGACTGGCGTTTGCACGGGTGATCCAAACGCCAAGGACTCTGGCGTTCTGTCGCGGGCCGCGGCTCCCATCCGCGACGCAGTACCAAACGCCACGGAGACTGGCGTTTGCACGGGTGACCCAAACGCCACGAGCTCTGGCGTTCGCGTCGGTGTGCCACTTCGCGGGGACAGAAGCCAATCCCGAAGTCTTCGGTGGCCTAACGCCAGAGTCCGTGGCGTTTGGCAAACGTGGCAAACGCCAGTCACCGTGGCGTTCGGAACTGGAGGCCGAACGCCATTTCCCGCGGCGTTAGCTCACCCAGTCACACGCCACGGTGGGTGGCGTTAGCCAGCCTCGCCCTCCAGGACCGCGACGAGCGGGCTGTCACGGCTCAGGGGCGCGGCCCACCCCCGTTGCGGGCTGAGGGCGCGATCGCGGGCCCGATCCACGATTTTGAGCCTCGCGGGGCCAAAAATGGATTTGCCCCCCGCCGAGGGCTAGATCCGCCATTGCCACTCGGCGGGGGGCTACTTCTGCCTTTTTCCCGCTTATCACTTGGTGAGTAACAGCTATCAATCATACAATATTTCGTCCAGATATTAAAATTTTCTTACCATACGTATAGCCATTGGAGAGCAGAAATAATTGCACCCCCGCGTGACCGTGGATCAGAGCATCGGAGGGCATTTCCGTCCGGCCACACCGCTCCAAAACCTACCATTAATATACTGCGCCAGAGGACACAGGACAGAGGGGAATAAGGGTGTGTTTGGTTTGAGAATCAAGTGGAATAGAATGGGTCCATCCTGCACCTAGCTCCCGTTCTCGTGTTTGGTTGGGTACAAAACTCAGAACCAACCCATTCCACTATAAGGAATATGCTCACAAGATGCTGAATCAACCCATTCCTCCAAATTGGTGGAATCTCCTCGTTCTGGCCATTAAACAAAAAAAATTAACTCATCTCACCGCCTCCTCACCGCACGCCTCTCACCCCAACCCAAACCCTATCTCCCCTCAGGCCCGCCGCCACACCTCCCTCTCTCCCTCACCACCGGCCCCTCCCGCGGCTGCGGCTTGGCGGCACCCGAGCACCGGAGCACCGACAGGCGGTGGCTGCGGCAGAAGGGGCGACCGGCGGCCGGAAGCAGCGGCGCGTGGCTGCGGCGGCAGGGGGAGCGGCAGCAAGCGGCGGGGGGCGACCGGCGGCAGGGGGAGCGGCAGCAAGCGGCAGGCTCCCGCGGCAGCTGCAGGGAGGAGCGGGAGCGGCAGCTGCAGCGGCAGGGAGGCGCGGGAGCGGCGGCTGCAGCGGCAGGGAGGAGCGGCAGCGGCAAGCTAGCGGCAGAGGCAGGGAACGGCAGCAAGCGGCAGCAGCAGGGAGGAGCGGCAGCGGCAGGAAGCAGCGGCAGGGAGCGGCAGCAAGCAGCAATCCCTTTTTTCTCCCCCAAATCAAGGTATAACTCAATTGTTTGGTAGAACTCAATTGTGACATTGTTTGGTATAATTTCTTGGTACATTGCTTGGTAGAACTCAATTGTGACACGTAGATTTAGTTTTTGATAGCATACATGCATTGTAGATGGTCAAGATGATGAATAGGAGGAAAAAGATGATTAGGGGAGCTGCTGTTTTTGTGGCTCTTGCTGCGATGGCGGTAATTGTTCGGGCCATAACAAGGAAGAGAAGAGTTCGTATTACTTATGGCTCGATGCATGAAAGAGATCGACAAAGATTTGATTATCTAAACAGCAAAATTTGGCATTGCGATGTGACGTGTAAAAATATGTTAAGATTTGAAAGAGCTCCTTTCTTTCGGTTGTGTGACATACTGAGGGATCGCAAGCTGCTAGAACATAGTATACATTTAAGTGTGGAGCAACAAGTGACGATGTTTTTGCATACTATTGGACATAATCTTCGGAATAGGGTTGTTGCAACAAATTTTTGTAGATCATTCGGGACAGTTAGCATCTATTTTAGAAGTGTCCTTCACGCCATAGGACAGCTACGTAATGATTATATCAGGCCACCTTCATCGGAGATCTCAACAAAAATTGCAGGAAATCATCGGTTTGACCCATATTTCAAGGTATTATAAAAAACTATTCCTTAGCAATTTAGGCTATAAGTCATGATATTTAATATTTTCCAATATATAGGATTGTATTGGAGCTATTCACGGTACACATGTGCGAGCATCTGTTACCAAAGATGTGGAACATTCTTTTCGTGGTCGGAAAGGTTTTACTACTCAAAATGTGATGGCAGCGGTAGATTTTGACCTCCGCTTCACATATGTGTTGGCTGGTTGGGAGGGGACAGCACATGATGCGACCATTTTAGCCGATGCATTAGGGCGTGAGAGAGGACTACAAGTGCCACAAGGTAAGAAATTGCCTTAGATAGAATTGTCCATATATTAGTGCAAACCATGGTCACCAATTTTTCTTTTAATTTTGTAGGAAAATTCTACCTAGTTGATGCGGGATATGGAGCCAAGCCTGGTTTCTTGCCACCTTTTCGTGCTGTGAGATATCATTTGAATGAGTGGGGCAACAATCCGGTCCAAAATGAAAAGGAACTATTCAACCTTAGGCACTCATCTCTACGTGTGACGGTAGAGCGGGCTTTTGGATCTCTCAAGAGGCGATTCAAAATTTTAGATGATGCCAAACCATTCTTTACTTTTCCGGTACAAGTCGATATTGTTATAGCTTGTTGCATTCTTCATAATTATGCACTATCTCAAGGGGTTGATGATTTTATTATACCGGACGTGACATGGACCACCCAACCAATTCGAACACAAAGGCAACTTGCAAGCGACCATAGGGCCACGGTTGACCGTAGGCAACAAATTGCTACACAAATGTGGGAAGATAGGCAGGCCATGTATGGGAATGTATGAGTGTATTTGTACTCTTATCTATGCTATCTTTGCATTTATGTAATGGCTGGACAGATTGTGCCATTTGTTATGTTCAAAACCATGTATTTGTACTCTTATCTACGCTATCTTTGCATTTATGTAATGGCTGGACAGAGTGTACCATTTGTTATGTTCAAAACCATGTATTTGTACTCTTATCTACGCTATCTTTGCATTTATGTAATGGCTGGACAGAGTGTACCATTTGTTATGTTCAAAACCATGTATTTGTACTCTTATCTATGCTATCTTTGCATTTATGTAATGGCTGGACAGATTGTGTCATTTTATATATTTTTGACGCTCTAATTCATCTCTATGCAAACTTTTGATGGCTGGACAGATATGGACAATATTGAAGTCACCGGTGCAAGTGCCAACACTGGTAGTGGTGGGCAGGCTGTGTGGACCAATTCCATGACCACCATGATGCTAGGGAATTTGGCTGGCATAGTTGCTAATGGGATGAGAACTTCAAGTGGGTTCAAGATGATGCATCACAACCAATGTGCTAAGGCTTTGAATGACCATTTCAAGCTAGCTATCACCGGAGCTCAGGTTAACAACTACCTTAAGAAGTGGAGGAAGGTTTGGGGCAAGGTGGTCCAGTTGAAAAATTTAAGTGGAGCTCTATGGGATGAGGATACTTGCACAATTAGGCTTAGCGATGAACACTATGCAGGTCATTGTAAGGTAAGCTTGTTACATGAACACTTCACATGTTGTGTCTATGTTATCTAATTACTTGCACATTTTGTGTAGGACCACAAATCTGATGTCCCCTACTTGAATACCCCTATTGAACACTTATCACGCCATGGAGACAATTTTTGGGACAACTACGGCTACAGGGAAGAATGCCAAGTCTGGGAATGACCCCCTTTCTATTGAGATAGATGATGAGGAGAGTAGTGAGGTGAACATGTCACCAAATGTTGGCGAGTCTTCTAATTCCAAAGCACCACCAAAAAAGAAGGCTAAGGTAGCGAAAATTGAAGATGATGCATTAGTGAGCACTCTCAAAGATGGGTTCAAACTTGTAGCTGAAGCTCTTGTGAAGTCTGGTGGAGATGATGATACTATACCTGATGACCTGTGGGAAGTTGTCTCCATAATGCCTGGATTCAACGAAGGAGAACTTGCTCACTACTATGCTCATCTTGTTGACAATTCCAAGATAGCAAGAGCTTTCATGTCGCTTAGCGTCTCTAACCAGTTGGTTTGGGTGAGTAGGTATGTGATGAAGAATTTTGGGTGATATGGTTGTGCGGACTGTAATGAACTTCAATTAGGTGTGCTTTTGGATGGCTACTATGCGAACTTGATATGTATGGACTATAATGAACTAGGTGCCTTTTGGATGACGAACTTCACATGTATGGACTGTAATGAACTTGGTTCCTTTTGGATGACTTGTGTAGTATTGTTGCATCTTGTGATATTGGTATTGAAAATTATGTTATATGTTATGTTATATATTTCTTATACTTGTGTATATTGTTAATTGTTTGTGTTGAAAATACAGAGGAAATGCTGCTGAAATTTTGAATTATATATTGTCTAAATGCAAAGAGCTATACTTCATTTTATACATCATGTGCATATTGGAGGTAATCTCACCATTCCTATGGAAGAGGTGAGTGGAATCAGATTCTTCTCATTCTATCTCTCCAACCAAACACAGAAATGGAACCAACCTATTCTATTTTTTGACTCCAACTGAACACAGGAATGGAACCAACCTATTCCTCTAAAATGGAACCATGACATTTCATTTCTTTTGGTTCTCAAACCAAACACACCCTAAGAGCGCGGTCCCAGCAGGCGCAGGGGTGGCCAAAGATGGGTGGTGTACGTGTGGCATTGCCGTTCGGCATGGCGCCCGAGGCCCAGATCCGTGCATGCGAGCATGGCGAGGCCGAGGGGACACGAGTCGGCGTCGGCCTGCTCCCCTCCACCGCGTGTCCTCCCGCCTCTGCACGCGTCCGTCTCCCCCCTCCCAAGCTGCCACACGGGCACGGACTCCCCCCAGCGGTGGGCCCCGCGCGAACTTCCAAGCGCGTCTCCATTCCTGATGCTTCCCTGCCCTTGCGCTTCTTCTTCTTTTCTCTTTTTTACCTTTTCTTTTATGTGAGGCGTAGCGCGTCACCCTAGAGCACTAGAGTCTGGACTCGAGAGGCTTCAATGGCACGTAGTCTCCTCATTTGTTTATATTTTAATCATGGTTTAGCTTGTCCAATGGCATTGTTTATTGTTAATACATGGACCTAGGTGGAGCCTAGCTACCTTTAGTTTACACACGGAAAGAGACCTGCTTATCTTTTCACTACACTAGTACTTTTCGTGGAGCTACTCCGTGTAGCACACTACAAATTTCTTAAGAATCTCAAATGATTCTATTTCTCATTGGTATTTTTATAAGATTTGTTTGATTTAGAAAGTCAAAAATCATACTTCCTTCCTCCACAAATATAAGACTTGTACGGAATTTAAGATTTAACTATGATCAATAATTACTCTAATAACCTTTTAGTTATATGACACAAAAATACTATTATTGGATTCATATTTAAAATGGTATCACTTTTGTGCTATTTAATTTAATATTATTAATTTAATTATTGATCAAACTTGAACCTTAAATTACGTGCGCGCTTTACATTTATGGATAGAGGGAGTAAAATGTAGTGTTTTGTATGCAATTTTTTAGAAAAAGTTCGTTGAGTCCAGCTCTATAGGAATTTTTCTTTGTGTTATGACAATTATGATAAATACCTAATCATTTAAGGATATTTTTATATTTTTTATAGTGTAATAAAACAACTTCTATTACTTATTTATGTGATTTTAATCAAAGTATGCTATACTCCCTCCCTTCCGGTTTATTAGGTCCATCTCAAAAATTTTGTTTTTCCAGTTTGTTAGTCCTGTTTTTTACTTCTTCATCACCTGTTTAGATTCCGAGGCGCATTAAATCGATGCATGCAAGGATTAAATGGAAACACACCAATGCATGTAACTGTTCCTGCTCATTTAGTGGCCACGCATGCATGCGCTGCAGTTAATGCAAATTAATGCGTTAACAAACGCGATTTTTGAGGAAAACGAGCGTGCTAATTGGATAGTTTTGCAAACTATGAAATTTGTTCCATCACTCACCATCTGCCTTGGTTGGGGAGATTTTTGAGATGGGCCTAATAAACCGGAAGGGAAGGAGTAATGTCTAATTCCTATTTTTTCAATTCTAACGTTCTTCTTAATCCTACTAATCAGAATGAGAGAGGCCCTTAGGATGAATGGAACTGTAAAAAGCTAAACATACTCTGGTGAGCTTTCTTGCGTTGACCTCTCGATGCGCCGAAAATGATTAAGACAACATGCAACCCAAACTATTGAGAGAAAAACAAATAAGCATAAATATCGTGACCATACTCCGGCACTGTGACGAGATGATGGAGCTACAGTGAGAACTGTTAATCCAGGCGTACACAAGTATTAAGGCTAGATCTACCCTCGGAGGCTGGGGAGTTTAGAATGTTCTCTTCTCCTAGTTAGCGCACCTTAAAAATACCCAAGCACTGATTACTGGATAATTCGATCGAATTTTCCAAACTAGTGGTGCATCCTAGTGCAAACTCATAGGGAAAGGAGAAGGGAGAGAGAAGGGACTGATGTGACGTATTGGCCGTGACAGACCCATGTAAATCCAGCCCATCATTTTCCAAGTCCATGGATTTTTAGCAAACCAATCATCGCTCCCCAGACGCGCCCTCCCTCTCTCCCCATCGCTTTCCGGTCCCAGAGACTCGCCGCTCAAATGGTATGCTCACACGAATTCCATACACACATTTGTACTAGTCCTATGAGCTGGAGTATTGTCTGAACAGACTATACTTTAAATTTCAGTTATCAGAATAAGACACTGAGCTGCGTTTCTCCTTCACTCATATTGTTCCGTCCATTTTGACAAGTAAGTCCATGCTCAAGTGAGTTCATTTAAGAAATTAACCATCATTTAATAAACTAAACATGTCGTAGTTCTCAGATATCTCGTGTAGGTACATACTTTTTATTAGCCGATACATAGATCACATCTCTGATTCGTAGGGTTTCAAAAACACATATTAAAAAAAGTATGATTATAACGCCATGCTTTCTTGAATCAGTATATAAGCTATTGCACCAAAGAAAAACCATATGAATTTCTCCAATAGTTTAAATTTTCGTTTGAAACAAGATGCAAAAGACCTCATAGGAAAAAATCCTATGAGATACGGTCTTACAAATAAAACAATCAAAATAGAGAAATTTCTAAGAATTCTCATGAAAAATCCTTTCAATCACGGATGCCTCCCTTTAATTTCTTATTCAGATTCACAAGATAACTTCAAATGATAAGCAACTGAATTCACCATGCTAGGTCCTTTGTTTCAAATCCTTTTCTCTTGAGTAGCTAATTTTTTTGGGATAGAAAAGCTCTTCCATTATCTAAAAACTAATGTTTCTCTCTCATGGTTTGAAAAACAAGCTAAGTGATAGTCACTGGTTGCACAAGGTGATTAGATATACTTGTATAATAGAGGCAATATTATGAGTTCTTGTAATTTAACTCTCTCTATTTCATATTCTCTAGGATACTAGTAGCAATGCTTTTGTAAAGAATCAGACTTTAACATATAATAGAGTCTCTAGTGAACACCATATTATCTTTGTATATATTACTACATTTAATGTTAACATTTTGCGTAGATTTAACTTAAAAGATAATATTATTGTATGAGTTATTTGATATAAATGACTGCATATAACTTTTATCGTTATAGTGCTTTTAGATAGATATATGCTATAGCTATAAACCACTCGGTTGTACTACATTTTAAATAATGCAAGTGCCAAAATGCGGAGCCGTTCCATGTTCCTCTAGCCGCAACAAAACAGCCTCTATTAATAAATAGCAAAATATAAAAAAAATGAAAAACGAAAAACAGAACTCACAATCAAGAAACCACCCTTCTATAGGCTACAAAAATACATGAAACTTCTACGGCCCTCTCCCACTTCTTAACCCTCCTCTTCCTCTTCTTCCAAACTAGGAGCAGCCAGCCAAGAACCCAAACACAGCCCCAGGACTTCTCCTCGCCCTCCAAATCTACAGCGAGGCATGGCGGTGACAGCCAGGGCCATGGCGCGCAAGCTCGACATCGCCCCGGCTAGGCGCTCGCCGTGGCAGGGCGGCTGTCTCGACGGCCTTCCGTCGCCGACGAGCCCGCTGGACCGCTCGGCGCTCCGAGGGTGGCGCCACCGCGAGGCCGGCGGAGTCGGGCTCGGCATCCTTGCTGCGCTCGAGGCGCAGCCCTCGGCTGCCGCCGCGAGGGTGTCCGCGTCCATCGCCGTCGCCAACGCCGTCGCGTCCCCGCGCCGCGCCGCGCGGCTGGAGGTCTCCGAGCTCGGATGCAGCGGCCGGTGCGCCACCAGCCTGTGCGGCGCCGGTGAGGCGTTCCGCGTGGCAGAGTTCCTGGTGTGCTGCGACTTGTGCCGGCGGCCGTGGACGGCAAGGACATCTTCATGTACAGAGGGGAGAGGGCGTTCTGCAGCATGGAGTGCAGGTACCAGGCCATCGTGAGCGACGAGTTCCAAGAAGAGAAGGAACGCAAGCGCCGCGTCGGCGCCGCGCCGTTGGACGTGCCCAAAAAGGAGGCGGCGTCGGCGGAGATGGCCTCGTCGCCTTGCGCCGGCGGCGGGCAGATCTTCTTCACTGGCATCGAGGTCGCGTGATGGAACCACCAATTCACTAGGGAAAGGGAGGGGATTATAGGCACCGCTGTGTTGATGGTGTAATTTGGCTATGAGATTTATTTGATCAGCCGAATTAGTTTAATCACTGGTGGTTAGGTTGATTGGTCGACAAGTTGTTCAAAACTGGTATTAACTTAACATGCAGGCTTGCCGAGTGACCTGATGGTCCGAGTTGCCCAAGCCGACTTCCTTCTGATATTACCGAGTGATCCAAGTGCTGGAATCGAGTTGTTCAAGTGTTGCCAAATTGATTGCTGCCGAGTGAGCTACCAGGTTGCCGAGTGCTTTGATGCTACTGAGTTAATGCAGCTGAGTTGCTGAGCTCTTATTGGCATTGAGCTGCCGGGGAGCCGAGTCGAGCTGCCGAGCCGCCAAGCACTCGGTCATGAGTTGCTGGGCTGCCCGAGCACTCGGCCACAACCACTCGGTCACAACCACTCGGCTATGGGCTGCCGAGTTGCCAAGCACTCAACTGAGCCGCTGGGTTGCTGCCAGCCTCACCAAAAAATCAATCCGTGCTAGACTTGATTAATGGTTTGTACGTCATCGGTGCATGGAATTAATTAGGACGTGCATGGCTGAATTGATTAAGGATTAGTAGTACTACTTGGTTTGCATGCGAAATAGGGCTACGCGTGTAGTAGTTTCCATATATGCAGAGGAGTCCGTATATGTAAAAGAGTCCTATTCAGATTAGTCAAAGACCAGGCACATCCACGTATATAAGCGTAGGGTGCACGGCCGATTGGGAGGGGAATCGATGCACACACAAACCAATCTATTACTGTTTCTCGTTTATTTTTCGTCTTTTCCAGTCTATAGCTCTGCCGAACCCTAGCAGCTCTAGGGCTTGGTTAATCTTTGCCGTTTTGCGCTGAAAAACGGTCGGATCTCCTCCACGAAAGCGAGGAATCTTTGTTGCTTTGCCTGGAAAGCAATCGCTCGTCGTCGCGAAAGTACGACAGTTATCTTGGTGTTACGCGGATCGATTTCGCGTGTCAACACAATTGGCGACTCCGCTGGGGACAGAAAAAGAAGCACACGATGAACACCGACTCTAAGGACGGAAGCAGCATCGACCCCGAGAACATCATCGCCGTCACGCTCGACGATCTTTCTGAAGATGAGCGGCGGGAACTTGAGCGGGAGCTTGAGGAGGAAAAGGTGGAGAGGCTCAAGAAAAAATTGGCCGGCTACCAGAAGACAAGGAACGGCGTCGTAAAAAAGGTAGCTGCACCGACTCCTTCCGCTGCACTCGACGCTGGGGTAAGTAAACTAGCCTGTACCGAAGAAATTGCTCATCTAATTGATGTGTCGGTAGCTAGTAAATACGGAACTGACATGACAAGTGCGGCGCGTACAATTACTCAAGCAGTGGCCGGTAGACTCGATGAGTTTAAAGAGCAATTTAATAAGGACCTCGAGAATAGTTTACCCCGTCAAGTTCGTTCACTAATGCTGCAGATTAATGATGAGCGTCGTGAAAAACAGCCGGTGCACCCTGAAATTAGCAATTCTATTAGTACTACTCCTATAATTAGTGCACCGGCTAACCAAAGTGGCCTGGGTTACATCGGCAACTCGGTCAATAATTTTGCGCCTAGCATTAGTGGTTTTATTGTACCGACTTCGGTTCCACAGAATTTCAGTAGCAGTAACCGAAGTGGTGGCTTCAATGCTAATGTACAACAGCCGTATTACCAGACAGTAGCATATAATACGCCACCTCTGCCGCCTGTCGGTACCGGGATTCCTTATGGGCCGGTACCAGATATGCGCTTTAATGGATCTCTGCAGCAAACGTCCCATGTTCAACCTTCTTTGCCAGAGTTACCACTGCATACTCATGTTACGCCTGCTCTGCAAGCTAGTTCTTCGCAACCGACTGAAAATTTTAAAGACCAACTTGCTAGCATACTTAGAGAATTCGGCTTGGAGCCTAAGGGCAGAGCGCGTGCATATCAAAAGCCGTATCCTGACTACTTCGACTCAACGCCATATCCTCGTGGTTTTAGAATTCCAGATTTTGTCAAGTTTACAGGGGAAGATGGTAGGTCCACTTTTGAGCATGTAGGACAATTTCTAGCACAATGCAGTGAAATCGGTACGTCGGATATTTATAGATTGAAATTATTTCCTTTGTCTTTATCTGGTACCGCATTTACTTGGTTTACTTCGCTTGCTCCTAATTCTATTTCGACATGGGCACAATTGGAGCAAAAATTTCATGAGTATTTTTATAGCGGTGAAACTGAACTTAGACTCTCAGATTTAACTATGGTTAAGCAAAAGTATAATGAACCGGTTTGTGATTATATAAGAAGGTTTAGAGAAGTTAAAAACCGTTGTTTTAGCTTGACCATAGCCGAAAAAGATTTAGCTGATCTTGCTTTTTCGGGTCTGCTTGCTCATGTTAGGGATAGATTAGAGGGGCAAGAATTTTCAGATGTTAATCAAGTCTTGCAGAAGGCTTTGGCGCAGGAAAATCGGGCTAAGGAAGTTAAACAATACAGCCGGTTTAGAGATAATAAGAATAAAGAAAAAGAAAAACCTGCGGTTAATGTTGTAGAGTATGATGATGATTCGGTTAGTGAAGATGACGTTGATATATGCATAGCCGAGTGGGTTCAAGCGCCTAAGTCGAAACCTTTTGCATGTCCTGCGTTGAAACCCACACCCGCCAAAAGAGATGAAATTAAATATACTTTTGACGTTAGCAAATGTGACAAGATTTTTGATATGTTGCTGCAAGGAAAGTTGATTAGAATGAAAGGAGGGCATGTATTCCCATCTCTGGAGGAATTGGGTAAAAGGGCTTATTGTAAATGGCATAATTCTTTTTCTCATGCTACTAATGATTGTAATGTGTTTTCGTCGACAGGTGCAATCGGCCATTAATGACGGACGATTGACATTTGCAGAGGGTAATAAGATGAAGCTCGATAGTGATCCTTTTCCTATCAATGTCATTGATTTTGGGAATAAGAAAATGCTTATTCGGTCGGATCAGACCGGGTCTACAAAAGGAAAAAATGTTATCATTGATGATGATGCCGCTCCAAGGATGATCAAACCAAAAAATCCAGAAGTGGGAGTGTGGAAAGTTAATCAAGGAAAAAGTCAAGTCCCGAGGCCAAAGCCGACAGTTAAGCAGTTGTTGGACAAATACACTTCGCACAAGGCCAACAATGTATTTAATCGGCTTGGGGGCACTAAGCGTCCTAGGTCCCCTTCTGAACAAGGCTTTGGTGGTCATGAGTATTGGCGAGAAAATTCATATGTGCAGCCACCATATTTTGCAATGCAGCCAGCGTATTGGGGTTGTGCGCCTCCCATGTATCCACAATTTCCTCCATGGAGTTTTAATCTTTGGGTGCCGTGTCCCATGGGACCAGCAGGCTCCTTTCAACCGGAGTGGATTCCATCAGAGCCCATGTACAGGAGACAAGAGCATTCGTATGAGAAAAGGGCTCGGTTTAATCCGGGGACTGGAGCGCGTGATGCTGTTGTGATTCAAGGAAGCAACTCACCGAGACGCAATGCAGACAGCAAGGGTGGCCGCAAGTCCGTGTGGGTGCCGAAACGTGTTGGATCTCAGTCGGGCAGTGCCGCTACGAGCCAGCCTGCGGCAAGCTCGGGTGGTGTAGGCGCTGTTCATGGCCCGAGTGGTGGTGAGCTCAAGTCAGCCGTAGGTGCTGTGCATGACCCTGAAGCAGTCGGCATTGGTGGCTTGAGGTTTGGTTCAATTCAGGAGGGAGTCTCAAGCCCAGGGAAGTATAGCGCTACTGCATCCAGGCAGCAGTTTGGCACGTTACGTGAAGACAATGCCAAGGCAAAGGCAAGACACGTGCATGCAGATTTGCCAAGTTTGCATGCAGATTTGCCAAGCATGCATGCGGATTTGAGGCTAAGCGTGCGCACTGATTTGAGGCCGAGTCAGCGGGGAGTTTGTTCGGCCGGAGACAGAGTGGTTGTACCAAAAATAGCAGCATGTCAGCGCAGGCCAATGGACTCGGGGGGCAGCAAAATTAAGTCGGTTGAGCCAGGGACTAAGCCGAAACCTCAGTGGTGCCCCACGGGACTCACACACACTCAGAAGCGAAGGGTACAGCGGTTACGGGCACTAGAAATCAGAGAAGAGTTGGTTGAGAAGAGGCGCGATGAGTGGTTCAATCAAGCTAGACCGATGGTGCCTGCGAAGATGACTGGGAAGGAGAAGCGCATCGCGAAGGAGGAAGATAACGTCATCAATGATGAGATTATTGAGGAAAATCCAGAAAGTAAAAAAGATATACCTGCTGATATGGATATTAATATGGTGTTCGAGTTGCCTACTGAATTTCGTGCGCCTGAAATCGAAGTTGCAGAGCTTGTTCTTGGTCCAAAAAATGCTATATTTGAAAAACCCGAGAGGCACGGACAGCACCTGAAGCCTCTGTTCATTAAGGGTCACATTGATGGTAAGCCTATTGGTCGCATGCTCGTTGACGGTGGTGCCGGAGTTAATGTTATGCCTTTTTCGGTTTTTTCTAAGTTGGGCCGAAAAGAGGAGGAATTAATGAAGACCAACATGGGGCTCAGTGGGTTCTCGGGAGATTTGTCTGAAGCTAAGGGTGTTATTTCTATGGAGCTCACAGTCGGAAGCAAGACGTTGCCGACTGCTTTCTTTGTGGTTGATGTCAAGGGCCGATATAATATTCTGTTGGGGCGCGACTGGATTCATGCAAATTGTTGCATCCCGTCTACTCTGCATCAATGTTTGATTCAGTGGGTTGATGACGATGTGGAGGTGATTGAGGCGGATAATTCAGCTTGTATTGCCTTGACTGAGACACCAGTTGATTGGCAACGCGGTGAGATGCGATGCTTGACTGGTAGGGATTTATCTGACTATGATTATATTAGTATCGGTAAAGATGGTTTTGTACCAGTACATGCACAGCCGGCTAGCGTAGCTCGGCTTAATAATTTATCTCTATAAATGATGAATAAAGAGGATAGCGTTAAATGGCTGCAAAGGCGTACTGAGGAATATCGTTCCAGAAAAAACGATATGCATGAAACTATTGAAGATTTTGATGATATGGAAAAGCTTGGACAGGGGTTCTCATCGGCTGATCCACTTGAGGAAGTTGATATTGGTGATGGCAGCATCTCTAGACCTACATTTATTAATGCTAACATGGAGGTCGATCAGAAAAGGAAGGTATGTGCAGTACTTAAAGAATTTGTTGATTGTTTTGCTTGGAATTATACTGAGATGCCCGGTTTGAGTAGAGATTTAGTTGAACATAAGTTACCTATTAAATCTGGTTTCAGGCCGTTTAAACAGTCTCCTAGGCGTTTTAATCCTAATTTGTATGACCGTATCAAAGAGGAAGTTGATCGGTTGTTAAAAGCTGGATTTATTCGGCCATGTAGATATGCAGAATGGATTTCTAACATTGTACCGGTTGAAAAGAAAAATACTGGTAAGATTAGAGTATGTATTGATTTTAGAGATTTGAACAAGGCTACTCCCAAAGATGAATATCCTATGCCTATAGCCGACATGTTAATTAATGATGCTTCCGGACACAAGGTTATTAGTTTTTTAGATGGTAATGCTGGTTATAATCAAATCTTTATGGCCGAAGAAGACATGTTTAAGACTGCTTTTCGTTGCCCTGGTTTTGTTGGTTTATTTGAGTGGGTTGTTATGACTTTTGGGTTGAAAAATGCCGGCGCTACGTACCAGCGCGCTATGAATTTAATCTTTCATGATCTGCTGGGTATCGTACTAGAAGTATATATTGATGATGTAGTTGTTAAATCGGATGGATTTGATCATCATTTAGCCGATTTACGATTAGCTTTCGAGAGAATGCGTCGGTATGGGTTAAAAATGAATCCACTCAAATGTGCTTTTGGTGTGTCGGCTGGTAAATTCTTAGGTTTCATAATTCACGAACATGGCATAGAGATTGACCCTAAGAAGGTAGAGGCGATTAGAAAATTGGAGGAGCCCACGTGTAAGAGAGATGTGCAAAAATTGTTAGGGAAAATTAATTACTTGAGACGATTCATATCTAACCTTGCGGGAAAAATTGAATCGTTTGTTCCTTTACTTCGGCTAAAGCATGAAGCCGAGTTTACTTGGGGGGCAAAACAACAGGAGGCTTTTAATAATATAAAGCGGTATTTGCTGAGCTCTCCAGTACTTCGGGCACCCAAGTCCGGTGTGCCGTTCAGACTGTATATTGCTGCACAAGACATGGTGATCGGCGCGGTTCTGACTCAAGAAGATGGCGGGAAGGAGTACATTATTGCATACTTGAGCCGCCGTCTGCTCGATGCCGAGAGTCGGTACGTGTTTATTGAGAAGTTATGTTTATCTTTATATTATGCATGTACCAAGTTTCGGCACTATTTGCTTTCTAGTACGTGTGTAGTAGCTTGCCAAGCTGATGTGATTAAATATATGTTGCAACAACCGATTCTTAGTGGTAGGATTGGGAAGTGGGCATACGCACTAACAGAATATGATTTAACATATGAATCGTTGCGTTCTATGAGAGGTCAAGTCATCGCCGATTTGATTGTTGATCATAGGATTAAGGATGAGGAAAATATTAATTATGTTAGTGTGTGCCCATGGAAACTTTATTTTGATGGATCGGTTTGTAGAAACGGGCAAGGTGCTGGCAATGTTTTAATTTCGCCTAACAATGTCGTTTATGAGACATCGGTCCGTTTGGAATATCCTTGCACAAATAACCAGGCAGAATATGAGGCTTTATTGTTTGGTTTACAAAATTTAGTGGATATGGGTGTAAAGGACGTAGATGCCTTTGGAGATTCGCTTCTGGTAGTTCAGCAAGTTAATGGTGAATTTCAATGTCTCGATGGGCTACTGAATAGTTACTTGGACCGATGTTTAGATATAATCAATTCCCTAGATACTTTCACTATCAATCATGTGCCAAGGGAAGAAAATTCTAGAGCTAATTGTTTAGCACAGCAAGCATCCGGATATCAAGTCGGCAAAGGAAAATTTTTCATATTAGAAAGTCCGATGCTAGCTGCTGTTAGTAATAAGGCCGATCTGTTAGCTACTAGTTCGGTCCAGGGTGAGGAAGACTCGGCACAAGGGTCGCAGGTAGCCGGATCAGCAAGTGATTTAGAGCCGAGTGACTGGAGATTTCCTCTAGTTAATTATTTAAAGGATCCAAGTCAAACGAGGGATAGGAAGATTCGGCGGCAGGCTATAAAATATACTTTGTTGAATGACGAGTTATATCGCCGAACGATAGATGGGTTACTTTTAAAGTGTTTGGGTCCTGATCAGTCAAAAGTAGCTATGGGGGAAGTTCACGAAGGAATATGCGGGACACATCAGTCGGCTCATAAAATGCAATGGTTATTGAAAAGAGCGGGTTTTTATTGGCCAACGATGCTACATGATTGTTTTCGCTACTATAAGGGATGTGAAGCGTGCCAAAAATTTGGGAATGTGCAATTGGCGCCCGCGGCTATGATGCATCCTATTATTAAGCCATGGCCGTTTAGAGGATGGGGCTTAGATTTCATTGGTCAAATACATCCTGCTTCTTCTAGAGGTCATCGCTTCGTCCTTGTAGCTACAGATTATTTTACTAAGTGGACTGAAGCGATTCCTTTGAAAAACATGACTCACAAGGAGGTGATTAGTTTTATTTTGGAGCATATTATTCATAGATTCGGCATCCCTCAAACTTTAACTTCTGATCAAGGTTCTTCTTTTATGTCTCATCAATTTCGTGAATTTGCCGAATCTTTTAGAATTAAATTGTTAAATTCGTCGCCTTATTATGCTCAAGCTAATGGACAGGCCGAATCTAGCAATAAAACTTTGATTAAGCTTATAAAGAAGAAAATTGAAGAGCATCCGAGAAGGTGGCATGAGGTACTTTCGGAAGCTTTATGGGCTCATCGGATATCTAAGCATGGTGCGACTCGGGTGACACCGTATGAGCTAGTATATGGACAGGAGGCAGTACTACCTGTAGAGGTTAATTTGCAAGCTCTTAGAGTAGCCAGACAAAATGACTTGTCGGCTGTCGATTATAATAATTTAATGATGGATAGAATAGATGATGTTTCAGAAGAAAGATTAAGGGCCTTACGGGAGATTGAAAAAGAAAAATTAAGGGTTGCTAAGGCTTATAATAAAAAGGTGAGGGAAAAATCGTTTCAAATAGGAGACTTAGTGTGGAAAACGATTTTGCCTGTTGGGACTAAAGATAATAAATTCGGCAAATGGTCGCCGAGTTGGGAAGGCCCGTATAGCGTTGTAGAGATTGTTCCTGGAAATTCATATTTTGTGCAATCTTTGCAGGGTGAGAAGTTGCCTAAAGCTCTCAATGGAAAATATTTGAAAAAATATTATCCTAGTGTGTGGCAAGAGGCTTGATGGTGCTATGGCCGATATATTGTTTAAAAATATCGCCCTAAGTAGTGATGTGGCCGATGAATCAAGTGGCATCGTCCTGAGGTATTTTATAGTGTTTTTGGGTAAATACAATTACACCAAAAACAGGGGGGCATGTGTTGATGGTGTAATTTGGCTATGAGATTTATTTGATCAGCCGAATTAGTTTAATCACTGGTGGTTAGGTTGATTGGTCGACAAGTTGTTCAAAACTGGTATTAACTTAACATGCAGGCTTGCCGAGTGACCTGATGGTCCGAGTTGCCCAAGCCGACTTCCTTCTGATATTACCGAGTGATCCAAGTGCTGGAATCGAGTTGTTCAAGTGTTGCCAAATTGATTGCTGCCGAGTGAGCTACCAGGTTGCCGAGTGCTTTGATGCTACTGAGTTAATGCAGCTGAGTTGCTGAGCTCTTATTGGCATTGAGCTGCCGGGGAGCCGAGTCGAGCTGCCGAGCCGCCAAGCACTCGGTCATGAGTTGCTGGGCTGCCCGAGCACTCGGCCACAACCACTCGGTCACAACCACTCGGCTATGGGCTGCCGAGTTGCCAAGCACTCAACTGAGCCGCTGGGTTGCTGCCAGCCTCACCAAAAAATCAATCCGTGCTAGACTTGATTAATGGTTTGTACGTCATCGGTGCATGGAATTAATTAGGACGTGCATGGCTGAATTGATTAAGGATTAGTAGTACTACTTGGTTTGCATGCGAAATAGGGCTACGCGTGTAGTAGTTTCCATATATGCAGAGGAGTCCGTATATGTAAAAGAGTCCTATTCAGATTAGTCAAAGACCAGGCACATCCACGTATATAAGCGTAGGGTGCACGGCCGATTGGGAGGGGAATCGATGCACACACAAACCAATCTATTACTGTTTCTCGTTTATTTTTCGTCTTTTCCAGTCTATAGCTCTGCCGAACCCTAGCAGCTCTAGGGCTTGGTTAATCTTTGCCGTTTTGCGCTGAAAAACGGTCGGATCTCCTCCACGAAAGCGAGGAATCTTTGTTGCTTTGCCTGGAAAGCAATCGCTCGTCGTCGCGAAAGTACGACAGTTATCTTGGTGTTACGCGGATCGATTTCGCGTGTCAACACGCTGTAACATAAACAAGACAATAACCAAAAAAGAAAAGGAAAAAAGAAGAGGACGGAGGAGAAATAAGGGGTGCGTTTGTGTAGAGAGTGGGGAATTTTTGTTTTTCCTCTTTACAAGAGGAGGCATGGATTTTGGCCTTTGATCTTGATCCGTTGTATTTTTCCGGGGGTTCGATGTTTTTTGAGGGGAGGCAAAGGGATGGTGACAAGTTTTCTAGGGTTGTTGCATCCACTGTTTCTCCACTGCCAAGAAATGATATCGATCGTTTCCCCTTAATTCCATTCTACGGTGTCTCGTTGATGAATCTTGATCTGGTATTGATCGTCGTCCTTGATTAAGCTTCATCCATGGTGTGTAGTGTACATATCATATGAGATCTTTTACGGTACATCCTACTGCTCCTTTAAGGGAGCAGTATAGGAGGATATCAACCCTTAGATTAAAAAGGTAATACAGGCATTTTAACATTTATGTTTTTTTTCTTTAAGGGCAATTTGATCTGTTTCTCCCTCGGGCTGATTTAGCTGCTGCGCGCCGCCTCGTACGCGTACCCTGCCGCCGCGCCCCGTCCAGCCACCCGCCGCCGCTCCCTCGTCCTCCCTGCGGCAGCCCCGTGAGGGACCCAGCGCCATTCCCCCGTCTATGCGGCACCCCGCCGCCGTGGCCCCGTGCGCGACCCCCGCGCCGCTCCCCCGTCTCCGTCAGCGCGGCCCCGCGTGCGACCCCGCCGCCGTTTCACCGTGCCCCCGTGCGGCCACCCCGCTGCCGCACCCTGTCCTTGCGGCACCGCGGGAGAGCGGCCCCGTGTGCTACCCCGCCGCGCAGCCCGCTACCGCGTAGCCCTCGCCCGCCTCCGCTGCCGCGCGCCCTCGCCCGCCTCCGCTGCCGCGCCGCCCTCCCCCGCCTCCGCTGCCGCGCTACCTCGCCCGCCTCCGCTGCCGCGCCGCCCTCCCCCGCAGCGCGCGCCGCGCCGCCTCGCCCGCCTCCGCTGCCGCGCCACGCTCGACCGCATCGGCTGCTGCGCCCTGACTGAAATGTCGAGTTACACGGACGAAATGGGGAATGGATCTGGTCCAGTATTACAAATTTGACATGTAGGATTTGTTTGAGTGGTTCTAATTATACCCCTAAATCTATATAGTGCTTAAATTAGATGATTTATACTGCTTATAAGAGAGTGCAGTATAGATCTATTTCTACCATGAATCTTTAGAAATAGACGGTTCATATTACTTGGATGTACTGTAAAAGATCTCTATCATATAGCAAGAACAGTGCTACCGTGGTTACAATTGGGGGCTGTATTTAATAACTTACAGTGGCTTTCGTTCATATGAATAACTGAGTACCTAACGGCTCAACCATGCTCAAACAAAGGGTGTGGCTTAAACGACTAAATCAGATGGCTGGTCACTTAATAACCTTGATTTCTTGTTTCAGTTGATGGATGGATCTACCTTGCTCGATACGGAGATGGTTGGGCTGGGTCCTGAGGATCCCATCTCTGTACCTACTACTGCAGTCTACCACTTGCCTGCCGATGAATTCGTTGATATTTTTGGCTCCGCTAAAACGCAGCAGCTGCAGCCTATTGTCGCCATCAACACCTCGGAAATTTATTGCTTAATTGGGTCGGAGAAGCTGGTTTTGTGAACAAGCTAAGAAGACGACGCGTTCAACTGTAGCACACGGAACAGGAGTTCTTTCGTGTTGGTTAAATACTAAGTCCATAAAAGCCTCCCGAAGTATCTTTCCCTATGCTACAGTGTTCTGAGGCGATTGGGTGGCGATTTCACCCTCCCGCTGGCGTGCCCGGTGGTCCGCCCCGGCTCCGATGGCCCTTTGGCTTTGGGAGGTGCGGCGGACCGCGGCTCCTCACCGACGGGTGGGCTTTGGTTCTAGTTTGTAGGTTTAGGTCTCCTGCTGAAGACGGCAAAGCAGGTGGCGGCGTCTTCGGCTTGAATTTTGGTCTCCCCGCTTCGTCCCTGCTCCGTCGATGTTTCCTCGGCACCAACGGGAAGCGTGTGGAGTGTCCTGTCCGCTGCTTCCTCTGCGGAGCTGGCGTTTGCTTTTGTTCGGGGAGGAGTTTGGTGGTCTTCTTCGGCGCTGCTTCGGCGACGACGATGGTGGCCCTGAGGCTCCTCCTGCTAGCTGCTTCCATCGTCCTGCTTGCGTGCTGCGTCAGCGGGCTTCGCCAGTGGAGAGACCTCAGCGACCGAGCTCACATTCGCGTTCTTCTCGGGGATGGGGCGATTCCCCTGCGTTGTGTTTCTCAGCGATGCTTCTGCTCCACCTCTCGCAGTGGACTTCTTTTGCGGCATTTGTACCGAAGCTTCGGCTTCTGATCCCGTTGCAGGTGCGTGAGCGGCGCTCGGCTTTTCGTCTTCCTCTTCTCCAGCCAGCCGGCTCCGTGGTGCTCTGGCTCGACGGTGGAGCCTCCAAGGAAAGCAGCAAAGAAGAAGAAAGGCCTAGGGCCTGTGTTGTTTTTTCTCCTTTGACCTTAACATATTTCAGATATGAAAATGCCTTTCGGGTGTTTTCTCTCAAAAAAATACTAAGTCCATAGACCGGTCCGTAACATCCTACGAATCAAGTCAGCAAGACCATTAAAAGAGTCAAAGCAAGTTAAGAAAAAAAAACCCTATTAAGGGGTGTATTAGGATTTAGTCTACCATAGACTATACAATATCTCACTTCTCTAGTTTGTTATAGACTCATGAGCCATTTTATCCTTTTACCCTCTTTTACTCATCTCTCAAGAGCATTCTAGATTATTTATCAAAGGGCTCGTGCTTATAAAAGCCCCTATGAGGGGATGTAAAATCTATCCCATAAATAAAAAATCTCATGGAGAGAGATCTAGAGCTCCAAGTCTTGTACAGAGAGCTCAAGCTCTAGGAGCGATTTAGGAGTCCCCAATATGACCTGAAGTCAATAGCCGGGTCTTGGCCTAGAGCACCAAGTCCCATAACAAGAGCTCTAGAAGCGATCTAGGGAGTCCTGGATGACCTAAAGTTGCTAGCCAGTCCATAACAAGAGCTCTAGAAGCGATCTAGGGAGTCCTAGATGACCTAAAGTTGCTAGCCAGTCCTCGACCTAAAGCTTCAAGTCCTCTATAGAGCACTACTTGAGACATAAGAAATTCCAAGATGTGTCAAGTCACTAGTCGAGTCGCGTACAAGGCGTCTCTCTCAACATAAGACTACATCGTGCTCCACAAGACGATTAAATCTATTCAAAAAACATCCAAGTGTCTCATATTACCGAGTGTACGACGACCTTCTAATATGTCACACCCTGATATTCATCATCCAGATTTCCAGAAAACCTAAACCCTAAAACACGTATATGCGTATATGTCTTAATCTTGCCATGCATTTGGATTTCAGTTTTCTCGAGCATGTCATTTCATGGGGAGCACTTGAGTTAGGTTGCACCGTCACGCAACAAACCCAAGTCGCAACCCCATCATCGCATGTGCATAAAACCCTAAAACCCTAATTCAACACACGCACCGTATACGCACGACACCTCCCGAACCCAAACCGTAAGTGGCAACTTACCCATCCTTGCTCCCGACCCTCCAAATATAAAACCTAACCTCCCCCATACCCTACGTCAGTCGTGCCATTGCCCGAAACCCTAAGATCTAATCTGTCGCCCTAATTCCTAATAAATCTTTTATCGGGCAGGAACCCTAAAATCCATATTGCATGTGTTTTCTTCCACCCAAAAATTCTGGAAAAATTTCATAAACTACTTGAAACTATTTGTTAGGGAACGTGCTACACAAAATAAAATTTTTACCGCGCACGAACCAAACCAAGAAACACTATCGAGTTGTAGGTAACGATATCATACCCTCGACGATCATGTCAACGCAGCGGAGAAGTTGATAATGTCGATGAAGTCCTCCGACTCCCGCAGCTAGGTTATACTTCCCAGCCGCGAGAGTGTTCTCCTCGCGAAGATTCGCCCGATCGAACGTCGAAGTATACGACATCTCCAAGGTATCTACGCGTACGGTATCAGCAACACCGCGGCAACGTGTGGACCAGCACACTAGGAGCAGCGGGAATCTACGAGATGGAGTAGCAGCAGCGCGCCGGCAGCTGTACTAGATCCAATCTAGAGGAGAGAGGAAGGGGAGGCCACAGCCAACTAGAGGGGAAAAGGCACCGCCCAGGGAGGTGCGGCTAGGGCTGCTTGGGATACCTCCCTGGTGCGCCCTGCCCCTCTATTTAAAGGGGATGGGGCAGCTAGGCTGGGAAGGAGGAGTTTAACTCCGCTAGGGACTCCCTGATGGAATCCAACTCCACTAGGGACTCCCTGATGGAGTCTAACTCCACCAGCAGGGGTCTTCTGGAATGTTCCGAGAAACTCCGAAACCTTCTGAACCTTCCGGAAGCTTCCAAACCTTCTAGAACCTTCCGGAACCTTCCGAACCTTCTAGAACCTTCCAAACCACTCCGGACATCACCGGAACACTCCGGGACCTCCCGGAACACTTCCAAGATCCTCCGAAACACTTTTGGAACCCTTCTCTCTCGTTCTCCATGAAATCGTAGCATTCCTAAATGTCACTGAACGTTAAGCGTGTGACCCTATAGGTTCGAGCATATGTGGACATGTCCAGAACACCTTTCGGCCAATAATCGTCAGCGGGATCTGGTCACCCATAACGACTCCCACATATCATCGAAGATCTTTATCGAGCGAACCTTGTATTGTCGCATACAATTCCTTTTGCCTCACGATACGTTACACAACCCGAGGCGAGACTTTGACGGTATCCCTGTTATCAACTCCTTGATCACCATACCTAGTTATCCTCGTTACCGGTTTATACTCTTTTCTCGTTTTCGTATTCCGGTATCCCCGTGACTAACCCTTTAGTCACAATACCTGGCCAGGCGATGCTAGACACCGTAATACCGAGTGGGCCCAGAGTGTATCTCTCCATCGCCAGAGGGGCAAATTCTAGTCTTGACATATCTAGAACCACGGCATACTTTCCGGTGTACCCGAAAGTCACCTTTATAATTACCTAGTTACGGAGTAACGTTTGATGACCCCAATGCAACCATCTGGTATCTGAGTTTACGATATTCTCATGGTCTGAGGACGCAAGTAAATGTTAACACATTATGAGAAGATACCGATAACAAATTGACAATGTGATCTCGCAGTATCTCATAAGGGGGTCTATCCAACACCATTGTTATCCTAACAATGTGCTCCCATTATTGCCGGCATCCTTGTTACATTAACAATGCCCATGATCAAGAAAACAAGACCATCAACAATACATGAGCTAGTCTAGAGGCCTGACTAGGGATCTGTTTGGTGTTTATTATTCCACACATGCAATTGGTTTCCCTCCGAATCTCATATTCAGGAACCAACGCAATTCTAGCATAGAACAAAAACTTAATCATGATCGTGAAAATAGAATAATAACAACTTTATTATTGACTCTAGGGCATATTTCCAACACTATTTGCCACCCGTTTGTGAAATAAAATTTGAAGGTCCAGTTCAAAAATATTTGATTACATCCAAATTTGAGTTTAGGTCAAATTTGCACTTTGAACTGCAACCTAAATATTCAAAGCTCAAAAAAATTTCATAAAATTCTACAATGTTCATCTCAGTACCAAAGACCCAAATATGCAAAAACATGTATATCTCGAGTTCAAAAGTTTGGCACAACATCTGTCGAGCACCTTGCCCCATTTTCTTATTTTCCAAATATCAAGCTTATCTCCCATCCGCTTTACCTCAAGTTTCCTACCAAAGTCTTTGCTACCCTCAGGCAATTGTCTCCATCATCTCTACTTCGGATAGAAGCCACCCTCTCTGCAATTCAATTTCCATGTCACCTCATGCCGACAATGGCATGCCCCTTAGCTACTCTTCCTCTGCACAAGTGGCTGCTTCACTTCCCCAATCTTACCCCCTGGCTTGCCTCAGCTCAGTTGACACGCTAGTGCACACCCTGCAGCACCAGAACACAAGCATGCATGTGTATGCCGGACAGGACACGCCTTGGCTTGCCTTGGGCGTGCACGGCATCAGTCTTATGCCGCCCCTCGGCGTCAACCCGCCACTAGCGACGCTAGCCCCCTTCCTCTCCTGCTTAAGCGATCACCAACACGTCTCCTCCAACCTCCTGCTTCCTGGTCACCCCCTCCCCACGCCACCGGCTGGACGACCCGTCCGTTTCAGAGCTTGCCCGATGCCAAGTCCGGCAGGCCCTCCTCTATCTTCTCCATGCACGCGTGTATATGAAGCTGCCCGAGAGGTTTCCCAAGCTCGGCCAACACACCAAGCCATTCCCCCTTCCCCCAAGCACCAGCAAAAAATCATCCCTTCCCTAACCTTCTTCCTTACTCCACTACTCCAGCAACCGCCCATTGCCACTTCCGAGAAGAAATCGGGTTAACCAGCAAGGATTTCCCCCTTTCTCTCCTTCTCGAACCTCTCCAGAACCTCCTTCAATCCCTCCTGTATTTCCTTTGCAGCCATAGATCACCAGAGCTCCGTGTCTGTTCCTGCAGCCACCTCCTCCATTCGGGTCCTCGGTAGAATCCCCAGTCCAGCAACCGCGCAAGCTTCCTGACACCGAAAACGAGATCGCACCGATCCCCTGAACGCGAGGGTATCTCCTACTCCTTCTAATTCCCTCTAAACCGGCCGCAATTTCTCGCTGTAGCTCTCGCTGGAGCATCGCTGGAGCCAAGCAATCCCTCTCCTGAACCATTCCCGCGTGTACTATTGATTAGTCGCTGACGCGTGAGCCCGCAGCTGGTTGTTAAAACCGTACCGTTTCAAGGCCGAGGCCCACTCGTTGGGTTAAGCGGAAGCGAATTTCTTCCAGTGCATTTTCCCATTGGAGAAGCGTATTCCCAACCGAGTCTTTCTGTTCCCACACATCCCCACTCCGAAGGCGTCTCAGTTCTTTACGCCTTCGACGTCACTTCTCCAGAGCCCAGTTTTACAGTCCAGAACCAGATCTGATTTTGGTTCGGCCGGTTCAGCATCAAATCGGCCGGTTCTCAGAAAACCTCCAAAACAAAAGTTGCTCCCAAAAATATTTCCCACCTTTTGGTTCAAACAAATTTTCAAAACTCAAACATTCCTTGCTGTGCAGAGAGTAATTCAAAGAACCATTTTAAATTCAAACTCTTTTGAAACTTCTTTTGAACTTTTGATCCAATCCAAAGTTTTTAACATGCTAAAACTGTAACCTTCTAAACTTAGCATCAGAGCACATATATACATGTACATGTTGCATAGTTCAAAAGTCAAGCAGGCATAATAAACCCTAGAAACCCTAATATCAATTTCATGCATGTATATGCCTATATGTTTTCTTTATAGCATCCAACCAAGTTAAACCCCATCCAAATACTTCTCCTGCATCTTTCAACCACTAAGTCCCAGGACACCTCATCCACCATGTAAAGCCTAGGGTTTTTGAGCAAAAGCCGTTCTAAGCACGAAACCCTAGTTCATTAAGTCCCCACATAAAATATAGAAACAACAACTTTCCTTCCCTTTCTTTCTTTCAATCATGTTTGCAAAACATGGCATATTTTCTGCATGGAGTTGCCCTCTTTGATTCCTTATCGCGTTTGGATTCTTATTGGTGTTATTTTGAAACGTGTAGTTGACGGTGTAAGGTACGTTCGTCAGGAGGAACCCAAAGCATCCCCGCATCCGGATCAAGACCAGGAATTGCCAGGCAAGCTCTCCACCCTTGATCATGTTGAATCCCAAGTTTACGAAATATTTTTTTTAACGAAACATACATGCTATGTTTTATACCCGTTATTTTATGTAGCCTAGTTATGTCCGACACTTAGGAAACCCTAGCTTGACCCTGTATTCCTTGTCACCCAAAGGATTACGTATTCCGGGGAAGTTACCGGAAGCCTAGGGTAGAATATGTATGCATGCTTAGCCCTGCGGTAGCAAAAAAATTAGGTTTTCAAAATAAAAGGGGAATACTCCCATATTTCATGTGACAAACGTTTGGAAACGGACCGTCATGTCCGAAGGAGTATGAAGATAGTATATCCTTGGGTTGGGATACTTTACCGCAAAAAGGTTTTCGTTAAAACCTGAAAAACAAAATGGAGAAGATTTTGATCCGGGTCGGAAATGAAGGGGGGAAGCAGGAAGCTTGTTAAATGTGAGGTAATGCCCGGCGTGGTTCTCGCAGCCCATTTACGGGTGAGGTGTGAAGTCCCTCTCGGATCACATAAGGACCGAGCTTAAGTGCCGTTTGGCCAAGTCTTACCGTTCGTCCACATGTCCTTTATGGGAAGGACTTGACCTAGTACCCGGTCTGAGACTAGCATGAACCCGTAGGCAATGTGCAGTGTGCAGATGAGGTTATAGCCTCTGTAGAGAAAAGTTTTCGTGGGAAGCGATAGCTTGTTCGCCACAAAGTTGGAACACCAACATCCTTGCAAGCGATGATACTGACTCAAGCTAGGTTTGGGACATGTCCTTCTGGTGGGTTCATGGCTAGGTTTACTCCGGTGAGAGTTTCGTTGTACTAGCTCTGGTAGTATACGGTGCACAGTATGCCCAGGGCGACCTACATCGTGTGGGTAAAGCCGTACAATCTCTACAGAGTGTTAAAAACTATTCGAATAGCCGTGTCCACGGTCAAGGCCGAACTTGGTTAGGCCACACTAAAGTAGATTGACTTTTAAAGTCAAAATGGTTATGGGTTTAAGAACGCGATCCGCCGAGTTCGCAGGGTGACATGCAAGATCCCCGCAGTAGCAGGGGAGTGGAGAAAAGGGGTTCCCATCATAGCGGGCAACCGTTGATATCCCCGTAGGTACTGGGTGAGCTATGTCTCCCTGAGGAATTGGGTGATTATCATGCTTTGCCGTTATAGCGGAAAGCACAGAGATGATCTCCCCGTTGTAACGGGAAGAATGATAAAAGCAGGTACCTTATCTCGCTATGTCGAGATACTTTGCTAAAACTTCTTTAATATCTATTTACATATTTCAAATGCAAACTTACTTTCCCGCACAATATGAAACCTAGGATAAAGCTAATTTCTTGATAATTCCCCTGCATGCTCATATCCGTGATAAACTCCCTGGCGGAGTGCTTGCGAGTACATTCAATGTACTCACCTGGCTTGTTATGTGGCCAGACGATGAGTACCAGACCGGAGATAGCGACAGCGATTTCGAGGCATAGGGTTTCTCCCCCAGTCAGTTGCCTGTGGTTCGGCATATTGATGGGTTATCTGCCATGTGTTTACTTCCGCTGATGTTTTAATTCGGCCGATAGGCCCGGTTTGTACTATTAAAGACCAAATATGGCTAAGTGTGTAATGAACGATGTATTGCATGTCTATGCTATCAAGTGCTTGTGTGTATCGGCAACTGATCCAGGGATCGATACAATAAACACAAGGGTTTATCCGGCCTCAAAACTGGGTACGCCACATAATAAGACCGTCGTATATGGCCCATTACTATTGTGATGTAACCACTGAGCTATTGACACCCTCTCCTTCTATTGTTTCTACGATGACAGTAGTGAAGCTGTCCATGGGGCTCTAGCCAATGTGAGAAGATATGGTCCTATCGGAGCAAACCAAAGCCGAGGCATTGCTCACCCAGAGCAAAGGCATGATAACTCGAGGTTCCAAGAGAAAAGGTAGCATCTTGAAGGCAACTTAGGATCATTACTACAGCACCTAACACATTGAGGACGGGAAGGAATCGTCCAAACCAATCCCCTCGCAACTGCGCTACCAGTCGTACTGAAAGGCAAGGAACTACTTGAAGGCATCCATCTCGAAACCCATCATAGCATCCCAAGGATTCCCGATGATACCTCAAGGAGGCCCGACAACCTCATCACCAACTTAAGGACGTTTATGAATGTTGAGCTCTCCAACTTCGACGCGTTCTGAGCATTGCTCGAGGTCCTTCAATCGTAGGCCGCAGGAACTTCTGCCGCGCCTCCAGAGGCAGGTCCTGATTCTACCAGGCCCACAATCTCAAATGCCTTTATCTAACATCATCAAGGCGAATCACGCGGCATCACAAGAACCCAAGTTCATGTATGGAAGAGCGTCGGTCCTTAACATAGCCTACTTCCCGCACTTACCACCCATGGTACATGCACTGTCATGAGCGGAGCTCCGTGATTCAACCCTTTCTGAGGACCCACCTACACCGAAGCACCCAAAGGCATGGTACTGCCGGAAATGAGGCCACCTCTCCCTAAAGTTCGAGATGTGAAGAGGCCCACTACCCAAAGGACGTGTCTTGAGATGCCCAAGACCACCCGAGCCAAAGCGTCCTCCAAGGAATTAAACATCGTTTTCCAATTGGATTATCACAACAACCTGTTCATGCTAGTGGGAACGTGCTAACAAGCATATAATCATGACGAGAAAGTAAATACAGCATGGTAATGTCAACAAGTTCAGCTTGCTTGGATTATTGGCTTCCTGCTCTTGCTGGTATTCAGAAGAATTTGGATCCCAATTCTTGTCGATGGATTCTACGAAATGCCGAAAACGATATTGCGACGAGAGAAACTACAAGAGTCAATAAGAATCCAAGATGCAATGAAATGCATAGCAGAGAATGAAAATTTGAATTTAGAGAATTTTATCACAAGTTTCATGTTATTTGGAAGTTTTGAATGAGAGTTATGAATTTCTAGAGTTGGAATACTATTTATACATTTATTTGATTATTTTAATAACCTAAAATTTTATGAACAGTAACCTGAGTGGAATTATTTTTATTAATTACTACATTTTATACTGAAGAGGCGCACGAGGACCTATGTGCGGAGGTTAGAAGGACACTTTGAGAGGAACAGGAGTGGGAGCAATTTAGACCGCAAGCCCAAGCAGTTGTTTTCTACAGGCTTGGTAACTGCTAGAGTAGTTACGCCTCAGTCGAGCCACTCATCGGAGATATGGAAGCCACATATAGGGTAAGATATATCCTCGCAAACATCTATCGTTTGATATTTAAAGTTTTACTCCACTAATTTTGTGTCGTCATGTAGCTACTAACGTATTGCAAACTCCAAATGAGGATTAACGGCTTGGATATTACTGTGGAGGCTAATTAGGGGTTGGCGCATCCAATCTCTGAAGGTATTATGGTGGACCATGTTGTGCTATCATGTGGGTTCGGCAAAGTGCTCATGGACAAGGTGCACCATCAATTCACTAGAGTCCTTCTACCGATCCCATAGATGACAATATCAAAACTCTTGGGGATGCCATTGGGATATTTATCCAGTGGCTGAAGAGGGACATCTTCCTCGACTTCTCATGGCCACAACAATTGTTTTCATCAGAAATGACAATGACTCCAACGGTAGTTGCTGCTTCATGATGCTGGCCTAGCAAGAGGACTAGACGGGTTGCAGTAAGCTTTCCCTTGGAAATATTGTGAGGTTTTATCAAACCTAAGGAAGCAAGGTGTCATGGAAATGGTCATGGCATTGAGATTTTTATTGAGAGTTTCAGTGAGTGCCACGTATGCTTAGTGTGTCGATTTGAAGATGGTTGGTTCTTGAAATCAATTGTGGAGACAAAGCTATGCTATAACTACATAAAAATGGAATTAAAATGTGAGAAATAATTGAGTTGCTAATATGATGGGTGATAGGTTTATGAGTGAGTTTCACCTGTAGATCAAAATATAAGTATATGAATCACTAGCACAATTATTATATCATCGATACTCAAGATAAATAATCAAGTAGGCGACACGTCCAAAATTCACCTACACTGACATCCGCCTACTCATAGGATCTATTATCCAAGTCGGATGCCAACATCCGCCATGTCACCAGAATTATTGAGGTGTGAGCTAGACCAATGCTTAAAGCACTGTGACTGTGCCGGATCTGCCTAGAGGCTCCTTGTGGTTTTCTACACCTCACATGGTTGTCACTTCCGCTTCGAAGGTAGCACTAGTCCTCCCCAATGTTTACCTTGGACGCCTATTATCAACATGAGTATACGAGATAAAATATTAAAAATATGAGATAACAAATAAACATGATCCAATACAAATAAATTTTAATCTACTAAGCTATTCCACCTTCCAAAGCCTATGAGGGACTACTCACGATCCATAGAAATCACCAAGATTAAATCAAAGAAAATCATCCCAACAAAGAGATACAAAAGAAAAGTTACTTCGATTAAAATACTTAAACCATCTTACAACCTTGCTTCGTGGCAGTAGTAATGGAGAGAGCATGAAAACTAAGATGTCTATGGTGGAGTCAGCATGAGTGGCTCTCTTCCTCTCCTTTCTTGTTGCCTCTCCGATGATTTATTTTCTTCTCTCTTCGTAGGCACTCCACTTGACGTGTATTTTCCAAATGTATCAATATATGCCCATATTTCAGTGATCCTACAGGCATACTGTGACATCACAATGTGTAAATGGACTTTGTAAGCATCTAAGCATGAGATCATCTCAAACTATCTTGCAAATCATGCATCTCATTAACCCTAGATTATATCATCTTCCAACTTCTTCTCAAATTAACCAAACCTAAAACCATAATCACTAAACTTTTCCCAACCAACATTCCACCAAAATGCTAGCTAGCACCCTGGCAAGTCCCTGACCTCCCTTGGGTTGCAATCTAGAAGGAACTACAAATATTTGAGCAAGAGCTATTATGAATCAAGAGAAAAAACCATCCAAATTGCTAAAATGCAGAGGTGTAACTATGATATTTTATGGTGTTTATTTCCATGAAATGGACCTTATAAGATTATATGCATCTCTAGTAGGAATGTAGTAATTTTGAAGTCTAAAACACCTAACTACAGTTCAACCCAATTTGGGGCAAGATTGAAAATTTGGATGAAATTTAGTCAAAACTATTTTTGTTTAACCTGAAAATTCTATAGTAGGTCAGAAATACATTATAGGTCCTCCCTAAATTTTTTAAAAATTTTATATCAGTAATGGATCCCTATTTAATTAGAAAATATCTCAGTAATAAAAAAAGAGAAAAAAAAACCTCTTCCCTAGGCCGAGTGGGTCGGCTTGGCCCGCTATGCCTCCCGGCCCAACACGCACACCAGCCCACCCCCGCCCGACTGCTGCCGCCTCCCCTCTTTTGCCTTCCCCGCGTGAAAGTGCATATGGGCCCTGCTGCGACTGACTGGCGGGTCCCACCCGCCAGCTCTCACCTTCCACATCGCGGCTGGTGGCCGGGATAGCACATCCCGACCGAGACGGGACCTCCGTCCGACTGGCTGCCTTCGCCTTAAATGCCCCGGGCGCATCTCCCGTCTTCCTATTTTTACTTCCTCCCCGCCTTTCCTCCTTCGGCAACCCCACCGCCAGCCCTAGCTCCATAGGCCTCTTGGTTGCTCCATCGCGCCTATGCTGCATGGGAGGAGCTTCGTCGCCGTGTCGGAGCCGCCTAGAGCTACCGACCAGAAGGAGAAGACCCCGGGGAGTGCTTGCCGCCGTCACCGCCTCCCCTACCGCACCTGCAACGGCGCCCGCTTCCGTCTTCCTCGACTCCAGCAGCATCTCTACCACCGCTGGCATCGACTCCACTGCTCCGCCCTCCTCCATTTTCCCCAGCCCACGATGAGCCTCCCCTCTTGTTTCCCTCTTCTTTGGTGCCCTAGGGCCAATCCCGGACCTCCCCACCGACATGCACCGTCGGTAGGGCTCACTGTTGCACTTGGCTCCACGTTAGCCAGTCTGACCGACTGGCTTGACTGCCTCCAGAGGTCCAACCGGTCCGGGAACCCGTCTAACCGGCCACTGAGCCCAGAAAACCCGACCCACTGACATCTGGTCCCACGCCCGAAAACAATTAAAAGAAAAAGAAAAATAAATGAAAACCTTATCTTAAGACCCCACCATCAGTGTCTAGGGCTAGGTCAGCCTGAGTATAAATTGAATTTAGTTTATTTTCTTTACTGAGGAAAAGACAAAAATGGGTTTAAATTTGCTGAATCTTGCAAAATTCACAGAAATTCATACTTGCTCCAAAATTACAAACTTTATATATAAATGCTCAGGAAAACATGTAGTATCCACCAAAAATAATTATAGCTATGTTCTACCACTAGAAATTTTTAAATATTTAAAATGAGTCAAACCTTGCTCAATTTATCATAAATTCATCTTTTGTGTGAAAATTACGATATTTGGTGTGGACGATCAACGAAGGATACTTTATCAACTAAAAATAACCCTATGTATGCTACTATCCATAAGTACTTTGAATAAAAATAAATTGACCAATGATTGCTTAAATGTTGATTCGCATTCCAAAAATTCATATCTTTTAACTGTAATTCCAAATAATATGAAGCCAATTGCAATAATCTCCAAATTAAATATGTCTTCCACTGAATTGCATTTCATACATATTCCATCTCATTTCATCATTAATTAGCATTGATTTTTGCCGTTCCTTTTCTCGTTGTCGTTTTGCATATCGATAGAAGTTGATGACGAGGGATGGAGCCGCAACACTTTGAATCTCAACAGGAACAGGAGGAATACTCCAACCCAGTCAAGCCGAGCTTGCGACATTGCCATGCCATCTTTACTGTCCTGATTTCTTTATGTTTTTCTTATGAACTATTATGTCTTGATTGGATGCCTGGCTGTCGTGATCATGTTAAGGTTTAACTTGATGTTTGATCAACTTGAACCATTAATAAGTGAAATGAGAGACGTGGGAGCATGGTCATGGGATGGGCTGTTAACATTGTTGGGCTAGCTCGAGCCCTACTTCGAGTGTAATTTGAGGTTACAGTGGCAATTCTTGCGTGATGCACCTTGATAAGCCGTGAGAATTGGTCATGACGAGACCACAGGTGCCGTCCGGTTGTCAATCGCTCAATGCGGACTTGCTATCCCCTTGCGAGGGACCATGGGAGCACCTGTGAGGCTGTCGAGCGACCAATGTCTCTTTGCTTGAAAAGTAGTTGATGTTCATCTGATGTGTCATATCATGAGTTTAATAAATACTGATGATGATCTGCTAGGTCATATCATGAATCTGTTAACTAATGATATTGATCTGCTAGGTCATATCATGTCTTGTTGAAATCTTGAAATTAGGATGTTAGTTATGGAATTGACACTTATGCCTCAATGTCGACCTGTTGTCACAATGTGGATGTCTCTATTCAGATGTTACTAGCATGTTAGATCTCTTGCTCTGATTCATGTCAATGCCATGCTATTTTGTATGTCCAAGCACTACTATGACTTGCGAGTACGTTTGTACTCATTGGTAGTTGTTACTGTATGCTTAGGAACAAGTGAGCCCTCCCTCGGAGAGTATTTTCAAGATGACGCTTGAATGATTGCTTGAGTCAGCTTTGGAACTTGTGGATGTGTTGTGTAGGTATTCTGGGTCTTTTGGTTACTAATTTATATCTCGAGATAAAACTCGCATGATTCCGCTATTTATTTTATCACCTTATGACCTTCGCGTTAGTTGTTTGTAAACTAAGTAATTGCCAAAACTTAAGAGATGTGAACTATTTATCTGTTTAACTCCTTTAGAGTTTGTGCAATGATTTATCAAGTGTGCACCACGCCTCTCCATACACAGTGCATGTATGTTTGAAGTGTATGGAGTGACGATAGAGGGTTAGCATTAGTCCTCTGTGCGAGTTTGTGATCATGAAGTTGAGTGGCCCGCCAGCTGAGATGCGACTACCGGTTGGGCAGGATGTAGACATTTCTGTCGAGCCTTCGGGTGACCCACTAGTTGTGGTTCGATATACTAGGTTAGGGTGTGGACATGATTGTCAGGCTCCTCTGAATGATTGCGCCTCTGCCATAGTTGATGTGTGCTAATTCCCTACAGGGTGTTTGGAATTCTATTTGACTTGATAAATGATGTCTGTTTTTGGCCGGCTGTACCAGCAATGAGACATACGACCTAGTGGTCAGGTGGAGTTCATATGCAGTGTTGGTTCGGTGTCGGACCCCCTAACGGGAATGCATGTGGGGTAAGCATGTGCCTCCGTTACGTGGTTTCTCAGTCTTTGACGATGCACCATTTCTTGAGTCAGGTACGATTCCGGGCCCCGACATATATAGTCCAAAGGAGAGTTTTGCACAATCCGGCGATTGATCAGGCATTAGTAGTAGAAACCAGAAAATGATACAGTCAAAATGCATTGAGTAAGGATCAAATTTGAAGAAATAGATGAGTACAAACTGGACTCATCACTTCACCGGCGCCGCCACCCATAGCGCTAGTGTCAATGGATCCTACACCACCATTGACAACAGACTCGCTTGCACCTACTGCTTAATTGGCCAAGTCGACCTCTTCCAAGCAAACCGGGAAAAATACCAAGGGCAAGAGCAAGGCCAAGAATGGTCTAGAAAAAGGATTGATGGTGCGCCCAGATAATGTCGATCCAGAAATTTGGGCACTATAGACCATGGATAATATCTCCTTTATGCCTCTTGCCAGGAGGTTTGAGCCTGGAAGCCATTGGTCGAGGACGAAAAGAAGATTGAGTTAGAACTTGGGTGGTCTTGCGCTTCATTGCATAGGTGGTACATGCAATAGTTCAACAAGCCGAAGCCCCAACATGTCTCAAGTGTCGGTAGTCCAGTTCACATAGGACTATTTTCACCACAAGCAACAAGATTGTTGCTTCGCGGTGTACTTCGAGGACTTGTTCAATCTTTATAACCTCGACGCCCTAGAGGCCTCAATCATGAGATTTTAGACACTATAAGTATTTAAAATCACGGTCTATATACATCCGATAGAAATATCATCTATATACAACTTCTTTCCTTTTGTATATGTAGATACATGCTCACTAAAGTGAGACAAATGAAAGAATCTATCAGATTCATTGACCCATGCATTGCCTCCGCACAAAGTATCGACACAGATGAAAGTTTCATCGAGGACTATATCATAAAAGTATTAAAGTTGAGCCACAATAAAAGTTCCAAAAAAGGTAAGTATCGCCGTTTCTGTACTTGTTTATTTCTAATTTATACACAACAACCATTAACTTTGGTTTAATGATATGGCTCTGTAGATTCCACTAAATTCTAATCGTCCTCATACTAAGGGAGGTCAGAGCCCTATATCTCGATTTCAGCCTGAGGAGCAACAACCAATATAGAACTATCAGCCGATTACTAGTTAGTTAAATAAAATTTCTAATAATATAGCTATATCATAGGACGCTCAAGGTCTTAACTAAATTTTTAGAAAATAAAAAGAACATAAGTCGTGTATCACCTGGAAGGAGGGGAAGGAATAGGCTCTGAGTTTAGCTACGATTATTTTTTTGATATGTATCGGATAGTGAACACTAATACTACATCAAACTTTTTTAATAGTGACTCTAGAACTAACAAATTTTGACATGTATTAAAACGAGGGCTACAGCGAAAATATTTATTTAGCATTAACTAGCAATAACAGCACTCCATGTGAATTTAAGTTGGTCTCGCATGGCCATAATACCGTACTAACACGACCGATGTCAAATTCTTAAATAGTACGAGCGTACTTTTTTCAAAAAAAAATAATAGTACTAGAGTACATTTTACATGTCAATTTTTTCTATATAAATCTATATCTTGAAAATGCTTTTCATTATGGATCTAATAATATTATTTTTATTTTATTAATCTAAATATATTTTAACTTATTAATAATTAAATTTAGAAAATGTTAACTATATAAACGAAGAAAGCAAAGAGTTGCATGTTAGCACCATTCCTGTGATCAGGGCGCACGTGCATGTAGCGGCCGGGCACGTGCTACTACTTGCTAGTGCATCGAACTGTCTGTCGAGATGGCATTGCCGGCCGGCCGGCGACTGTGGCCGCCGGGAGGCGAGGTGGTGCGCAGTGACCGGCGGGCCGGGGTTCATGGCAAGGCACCTGGTGGGCGGGCGCTGCTCCGCTCCGGCGAGTGGCGCGTGAGGGTCACCGACCTCGCCCCCGCCGCCGCGCTGGAACCCGCCGAGGAGGAGCTCCTTGGCGCCGCCCTCCGCGACGGCCGCGCTGTCTACGCCTCCGCCGACGTCTGCGACCTTGCGACCTAGCCCAGCTTAACGAAGGTATTATGCATGTTGACATCCTTGCAAGAAGATAAAACGTATGTTATGGTCCAAGGTCAAAGTTTTTCTTTTAGAATAACATCTTATCAAAGTTTTTTGTGTATCAGTCATTTTAATACCTACGTAATAAACCAAAGAACAGAACGAACGGTGATCGACGAACGGAGACAGGAACTTAACGTGATGGGAAAATCATGGCGTGCCGAATTAAATCATTGTGTGCACAGCATTTCCGTTCTTTAATTTATTATTACACGACCGATATTGTTAATTGATCTTCTGGTCCGCAGCTTTCGAAGGGGTAGATGCTGTTTTCCACACGGCTGCGGCGGATCCTCTAAAATCTCTCCCCTAAATCTCCATATAAGGGACTCTCCTAAAAAGATTCTTTCTTAAAATTTATATAACTTCATCAGCTCTCCTAAACCATCTCCCCTATATTCCACTCGCATATATTTTAACAATATCCTGTAACTAACATTTGTAATGGTAATAATTCAAACAGTTGTATCTCCAATAGCTAGTTTTTTACCGGCTAGTTTTCAGGTCTATATATACGATATCATCTCTCATATCTTTCTCACACATCCCTGGTTCTGTCTCCTCTTCCCCATCTCTTTCCCCATCTCTCGGTCATCTCTCCACAACAAAATGAGTCGCCGCGGAAGCTTGGCCCGACGATTATGCTTGGATTCCTCGTTCGACGAAGAGGAACTCATGATGGCTGCAGTTATAGCAGAGGAAGAACAAGAGCGGTTGGATGCTCCACGCCATGGTGGTTCAGTGGCGGGACGTCAAAGCATTGATCGCGAGAGTACCGAAGGTTATATCAGGCTCTACAAAGACTACTTTGCAGAGAACGCTACCTACCCCCTAAGGGTGTTTCGCCGCAGGTTTGCAATTGATGCATTTGATTTCTTTTTCGCCTTACTGGTTGATCTTCGTGTCTCATTCATTTTTTCCACGCAGGTTTAGAATGCATCGTCCTCTTTTTCAACGCATAACGAGTGCTATACAGCAACATGATAGGTATTTTGAGCAGAAAAGAAATAGCGCTGGCATTCTTGGGTTACATCCTTTGCAAAAGTTCACCGCGGCATTCCGATGCTAGCTTATGGACTACCAGCTGATGCTACCGATGATTATTGTCGACTAGCAAAGAGCATCGCTTTAGAAACTCTTAAAAAATTTGTGCGAGCTGTGATTGAGGTCTTTGGTGAACAGTACCTGAGATCTCCAAATGTAGAAGATACTGCTAGATTACTTGCAATTGGAGAACAAAGGGGGTTTCCAGGTATGCTAGGGAGCATAGATTGCATGCACTGGCAGTGGAAAAATTACCCTATAGCATACCATGGTTTTTTTGTTGGCCATGTCCGCGAACCCACAATCATTCTTGAAGCCGTTGCTTCACAAGATCTTTGGATTTGGCATTTCTTCTTTGGTTTACCAGGATCTCACAATGATATAAATGTTCTTCACCGTTCGCCTGTGTTTGCAAGGCTAGCTGAAGGGCAAGCTCCTGAAGTGAATTATAACATCAATGGTCACAACTACGAAATGGGGTATTACCTTGCAGATGGCATATATCCACAATGGGCCACATTCGTGAAGACAATATCAAATCCAATAGGGCAAAAGAATAAAAATTTCTCCCAATTTCAAGAAGGTGCTAGGAAGGATGTCGAACGAGCCTTTGGAGTTCTAAAATCTCATTTTGCCATTATTCGTGGACCAGCAAGTGGGATCAAGGGACACTCGGAGATATCATGACAACTTGTATCATCATGCATAACATGATAATTGAAAATGAGCGTGAAAACCCTGAAGACTACAACTATGATTATATGGGAGAAAAAGTGACAGTTTCTCGCCAACATACAGCTTCATTTTCTCAGTTTCTTCAAGTTCATAGTGATATTCGAAACAAACAAGTTCATTGTCAGCGTCAACTTGATCTAGTTGAGCACCTATGGCAGATCTGAGGAGAAATGTAGCTTATGTAGCGGTAGTAATAATGTAGTCTGTGTAGTCATTTTAATTTATGGAGGGGTGTAATGTTTTTAAATTACGGAGGGGTGTAATGTTTTTAAATTATGGAGGGGTGTAAGCGGTACTATTTCATTTTCTACAACTATTTTTTTGATATAGCTGCGCAACTATTTCATACAACACATAGTTTATAATCCAGACGGTTCATACAACAAAAAGTCCAAGTTCATACGACAAACTAAAGATTACAACAAAATAATATAAAGTTCATACAGCAAATAGTGAAGGTCAACCCGATGAGTTGCGATGCGCACTGATGATCTGACTCCGCCTCATCCTGTAGTATTCTTGTTGTTGCTCGTCCATGCCACTAAGGTCCATGTTCATTATTTGACGTTCTTCCATCATTCTCTTGAGTTGTATCTTTTCTTCTTCTAATGCCACCCTTTTTTCTTCTATTGCAGTCTTTCTCCTTTCTTCTACCAACCTTTGTCCTTCTATCTGTTGGTCCATTGCAATAGCAAGATCAAAGCGCTCTTGTCTCTTCGCCTCCCTAGCGATAACATACCACCAAATGCCTCCATGACACTACTTCCTGTAGGGGCAGAACTTTTACCTCGTCGTAATAGTTGTTTCGTCGCCTTGTTACCAATTAGTTTTATTGTGGGAACATCTTTCGAGGGAGATGTAGTGTCATCCTCGAACTCACTAGCATTTGTACTACGAGCAGATGAACCCGGATTAGCCATGGAGGTCGTCTTCTGTTTTTGTGAGTCAACCGAGATGTCCACTTCTCGGCTTTTTCTAATTTTTCATAGCAATGCATCAATCCAAATGATTTCTTTCCCTTGTCATCTTCCCGGTACTTAATACATGCCTGAGTTACCTACATTAGTACCTATGTATTAGTACAACAAAACAGAACATATGAACACAAACCGTGCGAACCATAGATTTTTACCTTATCTTTTTGTGTCATCCCACTTTGGTTTCTATTCAAAATCTGGGCATAACATGCAGAAAACCTATTCACTTGTTCTTGAATAACAGCCCAACGGTGTTGGAGAGAACTTTGAGTTCAATCCGATTCTTCTTTCTTGTTGGCATGGAAGTAACCATTGACTCTTTTCCAATAACAAGCACGAGGTTGGTCGACTCCTATGACTGGATCCTGACTTATCTCCAGGTATGCATCCACCAAAACCTCGTTTTCAAAGCACGCTGAAGTTTTTTTGTCTCTTCGAGCTTGCTTTCACGGGAGGGGTAGATTGTTCAGGTCCATCGAGATCGATTTCTTGTGATTCACTCCAACTCAAATCATTCAATCTGACATCGCTTTGCAAAAGGTCATAATATTATTGATTATCCATCACAACAATCTGCAGCAACACGGATACATATATATGAG
Organism: Stipa capillata; assembly: GCA_019208055.1. Taxonomy (NCBI): domain Eukaryota; kingdom Viridiplantae; phylum Streptophyta; class Magnoliopsida; order Poales; family Poaceae; genus Stipa; species Stipa capillata. The sequence continues at coordinate 268,092 of JAGXJF010000141.1, forward strand.
AAGCAACAACAAAATCTAGTAGCAGCAACATACACATCTAGATCCTTTGCAAAGCGATGTCGGATTAGCATACAGTAGCAGCATACACAAAATCAATATGCAGTCCGAATCTTCAGAACAGATTCCTGTTCTGGTTCTCTGGAAGAACATGCAGATGTGAACACATGACATGTTATATGGTCATGAGAATATACACATATACAACCAAGCATCTGAGGCCACAATATTAGCCATGCCATGCGTTTTACTACTTGAACCATTTTTCCTAGTGAGAAGAAAAGAGTAACATCGATTTTACAATTGACTGAACAACTGAATCCATGATATGCCATCTTATTTGTTGTTTCAGTTGCTACACTGCGCATATGTTTTTCTCCAGAGCATTCCCCTGCTGCTCAGGCAGTCCTCGCCGCTCGCCTTGCCGCCCCCTGCGCCGCTAGCTCGTCGCCGGTGCCGCTCGTGCCCTCCCGTCCCCTGCGCCGCTCGCCACTTGCCCCCTGGCGCCCCCGACGCTGCTTGCCACTCACCGCTGCCCCCATCGCCGCTCGGCCCTGCCGCCCCCTGCACCGGTCCGTGGCAGCGGCGGGAGAAGGATCCGCGGCGCTCCACGCGGCGGGAGGAAGGCGGCGGTAGGAGAAGGAGCTGTGGCGGGAGGAAGCGGTGGGCCGGCGTGGCTTGAGGCCGACTACACGCGTGCGGGGGAGAGCGGCCGCAGGCCGGCTCGGCTTGAGGCCGGCTGCGCTCACGGCCGAGGAAGACGACCCGGCGCGGGCGGGGGGCTGGCGAGGCCGAAGCCGGCACGGGCGGAGGAGATGGAGGTGGCACGGCGAGCCCCAACCACCCCGCTGCCATCGCCGCCGGCTACTCCGCGTCCAGGTCTCTCTCTCTCTCTCTCTCTCTCTCTCTCTCTCTCTCTCTCTCTCTCAATCTCTCCCCCAGATCTGAGAAAAATGGGGCAAGGTGACGAACCTGAGAGGGAGGCAGCTCGGTGGTGGCGGGAAGGACACTTCCGGAGGGAGCCTTCGCGGATCGGGGAGCCTCCGCTGCCCTGAGAGATAGGGGAGAGAGATGGATATCGGGGAGTGCCGATAATAGGGGAGGCAGTTGGGGAGTTGCTGGAGGGGCATTTTTCTCTTTTCTCCCCTATTCTAGCTATCGGGGAGGCAATCGGGGAGTTGTTGGACTTGCTCTAACTTCCAACTTCATTACAAGGTCAACGTCGAGGGTTAGTAAAATTAATCTTTAACCATGAGATCGGTCTGCCAGTGTAAACTCTCAGCTAAGATATTACACGTCCTTTTGTAATGCTAGCCAGCCAACTCAAGAATATATCGAAGAAAGTTGGATAAAGTGTTCTTTTTTCACGGAATTTGGATAAATCTGCTGTCATCTAGAGAAGTAAACATCATATAGTTTCAATTTTCTCACGAACCTTCTTTCCCCTGTTTGGTCGTGCATGTTAACACAGGGACAAAGAATGTCATCGATGCTTGTAAGACATGCAAGGTTAAAAGGCTCATATACACCAGTTCGAGTGGTGTTGTATTCGATGGAGTTCATGACCTCTTTGGAGTAGATGAATCAACAACATATCCAGATAAGGTTGCGCACAATCGAATGCATCAGTTTTAGTTGCTTGCTCGCTACTCAGTTACACAGACGTGAAAAAACATTAAAGGATAGAAAAAGTCAACTTTTGGACCCCAAAAGTTTGTCATGCATCTACTTTTCGTTCTAAACTTCAAAATGATCTAAAACTAACCTCGAACCCTCAAAAATGCCTAAATTTTTAACATTGTCCACCCCAAAGCAGTTGAGAACTAGAGGGTTTCAAGAGTTCGAGCTGTGTCATAGATGGGTTTGATCAAGTTTTAAGACACAAGGCAGACGAGGACAAATTCGGGATGCAAAGCAAAATTTGAAATCTTACATAAATATATCGCCGGCTTAGCACTACTGGAAACTCCGCGATGGGGAAACTAGCAAATGATGGAACTAGAAACAGAAAAATGGACTAATGCTCTATAGAGAGGGAAGTCAGCAGTATATATGTGCCTATACATAGGTATAAACACATATAAGGACATTTTGAAATTAGTTGCTTAGATCAAATGTTGATGAGACAATCTACCCCTTCCAAAATTTCAAGTATATGTCATCCTAGAAGAAGGCCGAATATGTTTTAGATTTTTTTTGTTAATAAATAACAAAAATTATCTGATCAGTAACTAATTTCGTAATATATGATCTTTGATGATTTGTAACAACTATTATGATCGAAACAGATGGTATATAGGATTGTGATAAGTTTGACCTTTTGCATGGTTATTTCATTCGTACCTTTTACCTTTCTTCTCTTTATACAAATGGCATACCCATGTATTGCAAAGTTTGTGTTATGCCTAACTACATGGTTTGTTTATTAGTTTCCAGACGCATATGCACAAACTAAGGCAGAAGCAGAGAAGCTAGTGATGAGGGCCAACGACATAAATGAGATTCTCACTTGTTGTATACGTCCTGGTACCATTTTTGGTCCCGGTGGCATGATGGTATCATATTTACTTTCTCACAGAGGAACGATGGTAAGTACATGTACATTCTACATAATATAATCATATCACTGAAAATATATTTTCAACTTGAGTGTGTTCATAAATCGTACCATTGTTACATACTCTCTCGTTTGTTATAGATATAATGTTGTGGACATGGTGGGCACCGTCTGTAGCATACAAATATGTTAGTACAACTTATAAAAGTATGATAGTATGGAAATATGTTTATAACAAATCTAATGATATTATTTCATCGGACCAAACAAAAATAACATATTATTACTAATTAAACTAAAGTTAGAAAATTTTAACTGCACATATTTTCTTAAAGTTATATATTTTCAAGCGGAGGTAGGAAGTAGTGGAATAAGCACATAGCTATACCTACCACAATGATAATACATTGATTGTAGTTACCTTTGGTCACAGAAAGTGGCATTTAATACGGTAACATGGTGTCCAAATATCGACTACCATTTTCTTTTGTAGTGTATCTATCTTTAAAAATGATACTATAAAAGTACTTTCAAGATAAACACACTCGTACCATTCTTATGGAGGATTTAAACGTTCATAAAATATGGTTCGCAAAAGTGAAAAATGTTTGACTGAAAGAGGGTACTAATATATTACATATTTATCTCAAGGTGTATCTAGTGCAATTCATTCTTTTAGGTGCTCCCGAGCATCCGCCCAAACACTGAAATGGTCATGAAAAATTCCCAAATATGGACATCGTTCCGAAAAGGCAATCTGTCATACCAGATATGCACGCAAAAGCAAAGACAGTAAAATATTTCTAAGAAAAATATAAAAATTGAAGGAAAATTTTAAGAGAAAAACTAGAAAACAGGATCCATGCCTGTCTGAGCTCGAGATGGAGCCGGTGATGACGTGGAGACGGCGGTGGCAGCGGAGGCGAGGCTGCCATTGAGACGGAGCTAGTAACGACGTGAAGACAGTGGCGGCGGAGGCGAGGCTCGAGTTGAGCTGGAGCTGACGACAAGGTGGAGGTAGTGGCACCATCGGAGGTGAGGACGACGGGGAGGCTCACCGAAAGGTTAGATGTTAGGTTGGAGGATCCATTGGAGAAGGCGTTTTGAAAGAACATCTTATTCGGCGCCACCGTCATGCAAGACACGATAGTAGCGATAGTCGCCAAAATGGAGGAAGAGAGGAGGGTGGAGGTGGAAGGTTGAAAAAGGAGGGTAGCAAAAGGTTGAACAAGGGGATCCCATTGGACTGTTGTATAGCCACTCAATTTTAAAATTATCTCAGTTTTTATTTTATGTCTCCCAATACGCATTAAGTTTTTAGTTGTGCATGGGATTACACATCTACTAATAATTTAAAAGGTTGTGTGGGTGATAGCAATTCTTGTAATCGCAAAAAAGTTAGCTGTATGTGTTTTTCTTAATATACATGCGCATGATTAGACGACGCGTATGGGTAAGTTTGTGCATATGGTATGCATACATAATGATGTATGCACGCGTGTAAATAACTCATATTGTTATCTCTACATTTGGTGTCTATAACTATTAGCCATGATAGTTTAGGATTAATAGTGGTACATTTGGTAATGTCAATTAATGTAGCTCTTTCTTAGTAAGGAATATAAGTTATTTCTTACACCAAGAGCACATATATTGCAGCCAATTATACAGCTAATTTACCGTATTTTATTGTAGCGGATTCAAGGTAAGAATACCTTCAAATCTTCTCATGCTAGTAACACACGTCTTCCTTGTAGTAGAAAAAGAATTTACCTAGGTACCAACCCTAACTTTAGGGCCAAGCCAAGCTTGTGAATTAGGGGCAAGTGCTTAATATTGACACACCTATAACCAGACAAACATGTGCTACTACAGAACGCCTTATTACAGGCGGTTCAAAAACCCCAAGACAAGTGGTTTCCTAAACCGCCTGTAAGCAAGGGTCTGTGATGACCACCTCTCATCACGGATGGTTATAGAACCGCTTGTGATGATGGAATATCATAGGCGGATTTCTACAAGAACCGCCTGAGATCTGCCTGTGATGGGGAGGTCATCACAGGCAGTTCTTATAGAGATCCGTCTGTGATGGAGGTGTCATCACAGGCGGTTCCCCATAAAAACCGCCTATAATTGTCGTAATAGCATACCTAATAATTTCATATTATTGCGTAACAGCAGAAAACAAACACACAATACATACACATATCTCATTCATTAACAGTAATTAGAATTGAATCATATGAAATAACAGAAACTTGATCCATACATATAAATTGAGTCACAAAATGAACTCTCGTCAAACTCATCAACATCACCAAATAAAGTGATTAAACTCTCAATTTCATCCACCTCATGTCACAAAGTTTACAAAGTAATTTAACTCTTAGTAAATTCAGCATCCATATAAAAGTTCACAAAGAAATACATATTACTTCTTAACTAATACGAACTCGCCTTCCTCCATGTCGTAGGCATGAAATTGGCTATAAGGATCGATAACATCTCTAATAAGGAACGCGGTGATGTGTTCTCTTATCCGGTCCAGTTGAGATGAATCCAATGGCGTCTTGGGAATGCCTTTCTGCTATCGATAGGAATGTATATTAAAGCCATGTATTTACAATGAAGAGAAATATGATAATACTTATCGCAATAGCGCCAAATCTAGACTTCATTTTTGCTAATGTTAGTGAGCATGATTTCCATGTTGTGGCAAACGTAGAAGCCACAAACGCTTGTTCCTCCTTGTTGTTGTTGGCACTAGTAATATATACAATTGATTAGTAGTTGGAGATCGTCATTAAGACAATTTGTGAAAATTCGTATTGAGTATAGAAAGATACATTAAAGCCCTTGTCATTTAAAAGTGGTTGATTGGCGCCTTTTTCTCCGTTCTTGAGATAGCTCTTCCACACCCTACGTGAATTGAAATGGTTTGTCTTCGGCATTGCAACACGAAAGTAGTGAATGGTAGGTTTGTATATGTTGGAAATATGCTTACTTGCTCATAAATCTTCCAAGTATTTCGATGTCAAAGTTTGCTCGTTTTAATGAATCCATAAACATGAGCCTTGGATGGTGTGGTATAAGGACAGCGAGAATCCAATGCCCTCTGCATTTAGTCTCAACGGTTAGTAAATTCACGTTATTTTGGTAAAATTACCAATAGCTTGGGATGGTGAAGTAGGTAGTGCGATACTTACGCCTAGTTGTACGGAAAAAGTATGAATTCCTTATCTTGTTGAGCAAGTAAGGTGTTTAGCACGTACTCGGTAACAAAGTCTTCCGCATCTAGGATCATCCGTGCTGAGAAAATGTATGGGTCGAGGAACCCTACTTTTACATGTTTCCTTCTAGTTTGTTCAATCATCATCTACACATAAAGAAGGTATGGGTAACATATATGTGGATATAGTACGTATAACACGAATGTTGACCGTGATTGCGAACACTTACAGTGTGTAGCATCTGATGAGAGAGACTTCGAGGGACCGGAGGTTGTATAGTTCCCACAAGTCCACAAAGTTCACAAAGAACTGATATTTCTTGAAGTCGTGGTGGAAATGTCCCTTACTGGAGTCCACCTTCAAAGTTGTGTTCCGTTGATTTTTTGGCTTCTTGACCTCCTTGAGGTAGTACTCATGTAGCTCGCGGCTATATTTTCCGAGGGCATTGAGCGCCTCTGGCGATTTGAGTCATGGCTCTCCTTCACGTATTTATCTGCCAATGACGCGAAGGGGAACTCTTCTTCAATGTAAAGGTGTGGTTCCTTCAGCAACTTCGCCTTCGACTTAGCGCCTCGTTTTCTTTTAACGATTGGCTTCGACGACTTGGCGGGAGACGAATGGGCCCTTGTTGGAAGCTCGGGGGCCAAGGTGGTTTCCATCGGCATCGTAGTGATTGTGGTGTCCTCATTACATACAATATAAGGCTCTTGAATCACGGGAGGTAGATTGGTCGATAGATGGAGGGTGCCAGTCTTTCAATACTACATCCCTCTTGGGCCACTGGATGAAAGTCTCTTTAGCTTGACCCAGTCTCGTAATCTCATCATTTGGCGGAAACTTCAGCTTAATGGATTTGCAGGTATTGTAGACATAGTCCACACTGACCTTTGTATTCCCGCACGCCATCGGGACATGGTGGATGAGATCACCTTCATTGGATGGACATGCCATCCCTGTTGCAACCTCTAAAGGCTCGTCGTCAAGAAGCCACACCATAGCTTGGTCTGCATCGTATCCTTGAAGGTAAATGTGGTATAAGATAGAATAATTAACTACACATGGATTGCGACAGAATTTTAAGTGGAACTTGAGATTGACATTTAATTACCAGGATCTCATCGACAGGATACGTGACGGCGCGATCAACTTCATCACCGGGGACGGAGGCTTGGCTACTCTTTTGGTTAGCAGCAGGATTGCTTTGCATTTGTACGTTGCCATGTGAGGCCATGGCCACCATCTCCTCGAGGCCTCTTAGACAAGCATCGACCCTCATTTTCACCATGGCAGTGATTTCTTCTGTAAGAGCGACTCTTTCTCTTGCCTCGTGCTCGGTTTTGGCCATGCTCTTATTCCTATATCTATGCAAATTATCCGAGAATCCATCTCTCCAGGTGGCGTAAACACCTGTGCCCCTCATGCGACCCAGATGCTCCTTGGTGCCGATGGCCTGGGTAAGAATATCTTTCTCTCTTTGGAATTCGCAAGGGGAGAATTGTGTCGATAGGTTCTCCTGTAATAGAAGAACAAGTTACTACACATAGTATAACAGGTGGAGGATTTACAGAGAGGAAGGTATTGTAAACGACATATTACCAATTTAGAGTAGACCTCCCGAGTTGCTTCGCTCGCGAAGGATTGGGCGTCCGAAGACGTTGCACCTGGATTCCTCCTCGCATACAACCAATTCCGTGTGCATCGTGATTCTATGCTGGGAAATGGCGGGGGCTAGTCATTTAGGCGTGCCCTCTCTTCTTCGTCCATCAACTTCCATACTTTTGGCGCATACCCTGAACTACCTAACCTATGATGGTGGGTGTTCTTGGCTGCCAGTTCCTTTGCAGCTACACTCTTCGCCTTAAATTCTTTTGTTTCCCTAGACGCCTTAAATTGGGCCCACATCTCGCGATCCATCCATTTGTGGACGTCGAACGGCTCCTCGTCCTTTGCAATGAAGTCACAACGGAGAATAAACTTGAACTCCTTCCAAGCTTTATTTGTGACTTTTAGGGCGGCGGCATCGGCGTGGGCCTTTAGCTCTTCTGGGATCACGAAATGTGTGTTGATATATTCAACCACAGCTCTACGGAGATCTCGCCCCACCTTCTTCCACGATTCTAGAGTCAACGGAACCCATGTCCGTGTGACGATCCCGCATGTCGTTCTCTATTTCGCCGCGTTTTGTTCTGGCGCAATCGGTGCCCCTGACGGGCCTAACTCTATTATGGGGAATCGGCCCTTCGGCCTTTGACTAGGTCCTCTTGGAGCCCGTCTGGATTTTGTCGTGATTCCGGACGCATCAGAATTATCCCCGACAGCCTCTGGGGAAGCTGAGCGACCAGGACTCGACATCTTCTAAGAGACGCATTACATGAAGAAGGTAAGATATGAAACAAAGTAGACCTTGAACTAGGAACACAAGTAGTACAACAATAATTAGAAGTCCAAATTGTGTATTCGTAAGAGACCGTGAACTAGAAAGTAGGAAAGTACTTCCATTTTACAGTACCCAGGAAAAGAAACTAATTGTAATCACATCTGCCGAAAGAAACACACTATGATCTACGTCATTTTTCTAGTTTTTAAGTCACTTGACTCATTGTGCTTTGTGTGCTAACCCTATCTGCCAACATCTGAAAATTGACTTAACACAATGAATCACTACTCCCCAGTTGTTAACATAAGTTGGTAGTAGTTTTCAGTTTGGCAATGACAAACCATTTTTTGAAGGCGAAAGGTTTATACATATGGTGTAGCACCGTAGAGTGTTTTGAAGCTAATCAAAATAAGATGTTAACCTGTCAAGGTTATATTGCTCTAGCCTCTATGATGTGATTTACCAAATGGAAATTTTTCAAAGTTTTAGCATGGGCTCGCTCTACCAATGTTGTACTCTAGAATTTCTTTAGAGGAATCTACTGCAAAATGAGCAGCACCATATGTCGCTTCCCCATCATCCACTAAGCACAAACAAGATTACTAACCTATCAAGGGGCGGCGGCGTCGAGGATAGGGGCGGCGACGTCGGGGTAGCGAAGTAGGCGACGTCGGTGGTTGCGGCGTCAATGTCGGGGATGGCTTCAGTGGCTACTGGGGGGCATCGGGGGCAGCAGCATCGGGGAGGGCGTCGATGGCGAGGGGGGCGTCGGGGACGGCAGCGTTGGTGGTGGCGGCGTCGGCGTCTAGGGTGGCAGCCCGAGCAGCCTGTCAACGTGAGGTGGGAGATAGGGGCGACATCGGGGCCAGCACTGAACAAGTCAGGTGGTTGGCGGTATATAAGACTTAGGTTTTTCAGGACTTCGAAAACGCTTCGGGTATATAAAGTAGCTCTCATTGTAGGCAGTTCTATCAAAAAACCGCCTTTGATGACTACACATCACAGGCGGTTCGTGTCAAAAACCGCCTATGATGACTACACATTAGAGGCGGTTCTATTCAAAAACCGCCTATGATGACTACGCATCACACGCGATTTCGTTGCTAGCATCAAATCGCCGAAGTTCCTTGCATCGTTTTGCTTGCCGTGCGTCGTAAGTTCGTGTTGTACCCCGAGGCTCGGACTTTTGTTTTCGGAAGCTCTAACATTTCCGACGGCTTCGATGTTCCATCCGACTTTCCTCTTGTGGGGGTAAGAGCAGCTAAACTCGGATCCTCCGGGCTCAAACCCGGAGGGTCTGACTTGTTTTTTTTGGAAGCTTCGACATTTCCGACGGCTCCGACGTTCCATCCGACTTTCCTCTCGTGTGGGAACAGCAGCTAAACTCGGATCCTCCGAATTCAAGCCTGGAGGGTCCAACTTGTTTTTTTCAGAAGCTCCGACATTTCCGAAGGCTCCGGCGTTCCCTCCGAGTTCAATCCCGGAGGCTCCGAGAACGTTCGTGCCTTCCAGCAGCTGAGCGTGATATTCTCAGAGACTCTGGGAATATCGGAACCTCCGATATGGCCCAAACTTCCGATTTGTCCAGTTTTCAAGTTACAAGCAGGATCATAACATATTTTTCTTTATAGGCCTATGATGATTACGAATCATAGGCAGTTCTTTGAAGGAACCATCCTTCCACGATGCTTCCCTCCAGACGTGATCGGTTACATACAAAATGCTTTAGAATTCCCATGTATCTCTCGAAAAGGTACATGCTTCGAAGGAACACGTGTCCGCACCACTTTATCTCTCTCACAAGACGCACAGTGAGATGCACCATGATATCGAAGAACGAAGGGGGGAAATATATGTCAAGCTGACATAAAGTTTTCACCACCTCCTCTTGAAGAGCATCTAGTTCCATGGGATCGATGACCTTCTAAGATATTGTGTTAAAGAATCTACATAATCTCGTGATTGTCTCTCGAACCTTGATAGGTAGGATATTTCGAATAGCAATCGGGAGCAGCTGAGTGATCAATACATGACAATCGTGAGACTTCATGCCAATTAATTTTAACTCTTCCCTTGAAACAAGTCTTCGTATGTTCAAGGAGTAGCCGGTCGGAACTTTAACACCATGCAGGAACTGACACAACTCTTTTCTCTTAGCCCTTGACAGAGTATAGCAGGCAGGTTCGCAGAACATGCGACCTGTTTGAATCTCTTTCGGGTGTAACTCTTTTCTGATTCCCATGTCCAACAAATCAAGCCTTGTTTTGAGGCCATCCTTACTTTTGCCCTTTCATATTCAATAACAAACCTATAACGCTATCACACATATTTTTTTTCTACGTGCATGACATCGATGCAGTGACGAACTTGTAGGTGCTCCCAATAGGGTTAGTTCTAGAATATCGATCTCTTCTTCCACACAGCCTTCTCACGTGTAGCCTTTATTTTGCTTTCCTTCCCATACGTAACTTTTACATCCTTTACCATCTCATGTACCTCCATACCGCTATATTGCTTCGGAGGTATACCGTCCTCGATTTTTCCGTTGAGTTGTTTCTTCATTCGATGGTACGGATGGTCTCTTCGAAGGAACCTACAGTGACATATGTACACGGTTGTCTGCGAATGCTTAAGCCACTGACTAGCCGTATCATCCAGGCAGTTAGTACATGCTTTTGACCCTTTCGTACTCTAGCCAGAAAGGTTAGCAAGGGCTGGATAATCATTTGTGGTGCAGAACAGCAATCTGCGCAGATTAAAATTCTCTCGCTTGTGAGCATCAAATATATCTTCCCCATGGGTCCACAATTTCATGAGATCTTCCATCAATGACTCTAGGTAAGCATCTATATCGTTCTCGGGTTGCTTTGGTCCTTGCACAAGTATCGTCATCATAATATACTTCCGCTTCATACACAACCAAGGAGGAAGGTTATAAATACACAGATTCACTGGCCAGGTGCTATGATGGCTGCTCATGTTTCCGAAAGGGTTCATTCCATCCGTGCTCAGTCCAAACCTTATATTTCTTGGTTCCCTCCCAAAATCTTCAAATTTTCTATCAATGTTTCTCCACTGGATTGAATCAGCAGGACGTCTAAACTTTCCATCGTTCTTGCACTTATCAGCGTGCCAATGCAGCAGTTCTACGTCCTTTGGGTTCGCAGATAAATGCTTAAGACGGGGGATTATAGGCAGATACCACATGACCTTAGCTGGAGTTCCTTTCGTCGCGTCATCACCCTCATCTTCGACGCCTTTCTCCCTACGCTTGTATCGGGAGGACTTGCATACCGGACATGCATGGAGGTTTGCGAACTCCTTTCTGAAGAGGATACAGTCCTTCAGACAAGCATGTATTCGCTGTATTCCATTCCTAACGAACAAAGAACATTCTTCGCTTGATACGTACTTCTAGGCAACTCGTTTCTCTTTGGAAGCATGTCCACTATGAGACCTAACAACCCTGTGAAACTTTTTTCTGACCACCCATTGCTTGCCTTCAGTTTCAATAATTCAAGCACTGATGACAATTTTGTGTACTTACTCTTGCATCCCTCAAACAAAGGTTTCTCCGAGTCCCCTATCAAGAGTTTGAATTTCTCGTACTCTCACGTATTACGGTTTCCTTCTGCATGGCGCGACATCTCATCCAAATGGTGAAGATCATTCGATGATGTTTCTTCATCTGAATCATAATCGACATCATGTGCCATATAATTATCTTCCTCCGTGATGTCGTCATTACCACCTTCCTGGATTGTCTGCTGCTCACCGTGATTTGTCCAACATGTGTAACGCTCTATGAAACCCCTACGAATTAGGTGATCTTGGATCTGCTCTAAGTTCTCAAACATGTGTACATTCTCGCAATCTTTGCATGGACAACAAATATATTGTTTCCCTCTGTTCAAATTATGCTCTTCTGCGACTCTTATGAAATCTGAAACGCCACTAAGGTACCGTTCACTTGAGCGGTTATCATCATACATCCAGTTTCAATCCATCTACGGGACAAATTAAATAAATTTAATTAATTCATGTAAAAGATTGAGGCTCACAAAGTGCATATCAACTAATCTATACAATATTAGTTAATATTATCGTTACTATTTGGTTTTGACTACATGTAAGTAATAATTACCAACAGTCTTTTTATTTCACAACCAACAATTACTATGTTGGTAATGTTTTTACTACATGTGAATGATTATTACTAATATTTTATTTCATTCACGAAGATATGACCTACCAATAATTACACATTTATTCACGACATAAACAAAATTTTAATTAATCATGCCATTAATACATGAGTTTTTACTATATCAAAACATTCTTAAAATTTTATTTCATACAACCTTTCGACAAATTAATTCTAAAATAACAAATTACTAGTGGTATGAGGGCAAATCCCTCTATATACAAATATCTCTCTTTCATAAAATCTAAACCACTCAAATATATCATTTTGCCACTCTAAATTAGCTAGCCACATCTGCAACCTACTAATTGAAACTAATTTATGCCTCAAATTCAAGAAAGCCAAATAAAAAGTCCTTATGCTCAATGCTCAGAGTGTTGGACAGTGGCACTGATGTTTTGAGATCAGTAGCCCTGTAACAACAGTTTTGCACATCTGTGAAACTGGTTTGTGCTAGCACTCTGCAGTGCTAGCTGTCTAAAACCCTAGAGCCAAAGTCATCTATGTGACACAGCTGTGTCGCAGGTGAACTTCCGCTCTATGACTCAGGTACATCTTTGTACCAGGGGAGAGCTTCTAATGCTAAGGGACCTGCACTGCAATAGTTTGTCTGCCGAGTTAGAAGACTGTTGGAGGTTCTCTCTTTATTAGGGATCAGAGTTAGTTGTGTGCTGAGGGCATGTAATGTGCCAAGATCGGGCTGAGTAGTTAGGCTACGTCAGTTAAGGGTTCACCTGTGTGCCCCTCCGGTGACACAGATGTCGATCTGCCTGAGCCAGTTACCGTTGTGCATTGTGATTGGCTGTGTCACCGGTGACCCACTTAATCCTACGTGACATGAGTGTAACGGTCAGGTACATATGAACTCTATAAATAGGGGACCGAGGGAGGTCTTCGACCTCAACCTTGCTCAATCCAGTGAATCACATTCGACCGTTGCAAGCCTCTCACCTTCTGAATAAAAGCCAAACTTCCTAAGAGTTAGTTCAAAAGAGTTAGAGCTTTGAACAAAGAGCACTGGTTCCTCCAAGAGTTGTTGCTGCTGAATCTGTTACTCTTGGAGTGTCTACTCCTAGACGGGCGTAGGAGTTGCTGGTATCACCCAAGCTTGTGTGGGCTAAACCAGTAGTTTGTGAAGGTGATCTGACGTCTACCTGCTGCGAAGCTAAAGGACTTCCACAAGTAAAGTAAGAGGCCTGATCACTCAGGTACTCGGAGAACAAGCACGATTCAGTGCTGGTGATCTCTTCGGAGTAGCCTCTCCAACGGAGACGTTCCTCTCTGAAAAGAGTAGGAAATTTCAGTGAAAAACCATCTTGTCTCTCTGAGTACTTCTTTCAGTGCCTTTATCTACTCATTAGTACTGCATGCTTGTGTGTTCTCTAATATACATTGTTTATCTGTAATAGATCTCTTTATACCTATGTTAGCTTAGCTGTGCCTTAGTTGTAGTATCTATTATCTCTTGCCTGTGTCAGCTACTTATTACACAGTTATCTGTCTTACTCATTTGTTTAAGGTTGTTAGCTCACCTGTGTTACATACCTGTGTGACAGCTGCTTGTTAATTTACATAGCATATATTGCCTGAGTTGATCACCTGTCATATTGCTAGCCATAATTTGTAATCTGCTAAGTCTTAAACTGATAAACTAAGAAAAGAGAAGCAATTTTTGTTAGCCTCCTATTCACCCCCCTCTAGTCGACACCTTCGGTCTTTTCAATTGGTATCAGAGCAGGTTGCTCTTTGATTTGGCCTAACAGCCAGAGTTTAAAGGATGTCAGGCTATAAGGGTAAAATACATGTTTTTAATGGAACTAACTATGCCTTCTGGAAAAGAAAGATGCAAATGCGCTGTCGTGAAGTCAATGCGACGGTGCCAGTCGGTTTCAACCGACTCGACCACCCGGACCGAGTCCCTCAACCGGGCAAGCATCCCTTGGTGGTGGATCCGCAAGTCGGCGGATTCAAACTCCGCAAAGTCTTGATGGATCGTGGCTCCAGCATCAACATAATCTTCATGGATACCCTGAAGAAGATGCAAGTCTCGGAGGCCCAGCTTCGCCCCAGTAACACTTCCTTCCACGGAATAGTACCTGGGAAGTGCGCCAAGCCTCTGGGTCAGATCTCCCTGGAAGTTGGGTTCGGTGAGCCGAACAACTTCCGGGTCGAGACCTTGACCTTCGAGGAAGTCGGCTTCAAGAGCGCATACCATGCGATCTTTGGCCGTCCGGCTTATGCCAAATTCATGGTTAGGCCATGCTACACGTACCTGAAGCTGAAGATACCGGGTCCTAAGGTCGTCATCACCATCACTGGCGACTTTGAGCACTCCAACGAGTGCGATCTCGCCAGTGCGGACATAGCCGAGTCCCTGATCGCGGCTCAGGAGCTGGAGAACATCCAGGCGTCTGTCAACTCAGACCAAGCCCCACCTTGCAAGAAGGCAACAACCGAGTCCACCTTCCAGTCGGCTAAGGACACTAAACGTGTCCAGGTTCATCCTGAGGATCCGTCCAAGACGGTCCAAATCGGGACTGACCTCGAGGCCAAATAGGAAGGCGCGCTCGTCGACTTCCTTCGTGAGAATTGGAACATCTTCGCATGGAAGCCATCTGACATGCCGGGTGTCCCAAGGAAGTTCGCCGAGCACTCCCTCAACGTCGCCAAGGACGTGAAGCCAGTGAAGCAGTCTCTCCGACGCTTCGCTGAAGACAGGCGCAGAGCAATCGGAGAGGAAATCGCCCGGCTCCTTGCAGCCGGGTTCATCAAAGAAGTTCTTCACCCGGACTGGTTGGCAAACCCGGTCCTGGTTCTTAAGAAGAACAAAACTTGGCGCATGTGTGTGGACTACACGTCCCTAAATAAAGCATGCCCCAAGGACCCGTTCGCCTTACCCCGTGTTGATCAAGTTGTCGACTCCACGACTGGCTGCGAATGTTTGTGTTTTCTGGATGCCTATTCAGGCTACCGCCAGATCAAAATGAAAGAATCAGATCAAATAAAAACTTCTTTCATTACCCTGTTTGGGGCTTTTTGTTATATCACCATGCCTTTTGGTTTGAAAAATGCTGGCGCTACATATCGACGTTGTATGCAAAAGTGTTTGCACGACCAGATAGGCAGAAATGCCCAGGCTTACGTCGACGACATTGTGATAAAGATAAAGAAGACCGCGGACCTCTTGACCGACTTGGCCGAAACCTTCGCCAATCTCAGGAGGTTCGACATGAAGCTCAACCCGGAGAAGTGCGTCTTCGGAGTTCCGGCTGGCAAGTTACTCGGCTTCATTGTTTCCGAGCGAGGAATCGAAGCGAACCCGGAAAAGCTTCACGCCATCATCAAGATGGGAAAGCCAAAGGATCTGAAGTCTGTCCAGCGCTTAACCGGGTGCGTGGCTGCTCTAAGTCGGTTTATTGCCCGACTCGGTGAGAAGGCCTTGCCTTTTTACCGACTTCTCAAGAAATCCGACTCCTTCGAGTGGACGAATGAAGCACAAAAAGCCTTTGAGGATCTCAAGCGTCTCCTGTCAACACCTCCGATTCTCGCTGCACCAATGGAGGGTGAGCCCATGCTGCTGTACATCGCCGCCACGAATCAAGTGGTTAGCATTGTTCTAGTGGTGGAACGTGCAGAAGAAGGCCGAGTCCAGAAGGTACAACGACCAGTCTATTACGTCAGCGAAGTCCTTTCCGAGTCGAAGCAGCGCTACCCGCACTACCAGAAGCTCGTCTATGGCGTGTTCCTGGCGACTCGGAAGTTGGTGCACTATTTCCAAGCCCACTCGGTCAGCGTGGTTAGTCATGCCCCTTTGTCTGACATCATCAACAATCGGGATGCCACGGGCCGAGTCACTAAGTGGGCAATAGAGTTTATGCCGCATGACATCTGCTATGAGCCCCGCAAGGCAATCAAGTCACAAGCCCTCGCGGACTTCATCGTCGAGTGGACTGAGAGCCAGTCCGTTCCGACTCAGGTGCACCTTGAGCACTGGGTCATGTACTTCGACGGTTTGAAGATGCTCGCGGGCACGGGGGCTGGAGTTGTGCTGATCTCCCCCAAAGGCGACAAGCTGAATTACGTGCTGCAGATCCACTTCGCCGCTTCCAACAACGTGGCGGAGTACGAGGCGTTACTGCATGGCTTGCGCATTGCAGTTTCACTCGGCATTCGGCGACTTCTTTGCCGCGGTGATTCGGACATGGTGGTGGAGCAAGTAATGAAGACGTGGGACGCCAAGGATCCCACCATGGCGGCATACTGTGCTGCCGTACGTCGACTGGAAGGACACTTCGATGGCCTTGAACTTCACCATGTTCGTCGAGCAGATAACGAAGCAGCCGACTCCCTTGCCAGGATCGGCTCTGCTCGAGTAAAAGTCCCACCCGGAGTGTTCCTTCAGCAACTATTTCAGCCATCCGTCAAGCTGGAGTCGGCATCCGAGTCAGCGGAATCCGGGTCGCCAAACCCTGACCCGGCCAGTCCAGCCCAGGAAAACGTCTTAGCAGTCATTCCTCTCTGGACTCAGCCGTTCCTTGCCTACCTTTTGCGCAAGGAGCTATCTGAGGACCCGACTGAAGCGCGACGCGTTGTGTGCCGCGCTCGAGCTTACACCATCATCAATGGTGAGCTCTACAAGCGCAGCACCACTGGAATCTTCCAGCGTTGCATTTCACCGGAGGAAGGCCGAACGTTGCTCGAAGAAATCCACTCGGGACTCTGCGGCCACCATGTTTCATCAAGGGCCTTGGTCGCCAAAGCCTTTCGACACAGTTTTTTCTGGCTCAGTGCTCATGCTGATGCCGAGGAACTCGTCCGAACCTGCGAAGGGTGTCAGAGGTATGCCCGCCAATCGCATATGCCGGCTACCGCACTCAAGACCATTCCGATCACATGGCCTTTCGCTGTGTGGGGACTCGACATGGTGAGCCCGCTTAAAACAGCACGAGGAGGTTTCACTCATCTCTTTGTGGTGGTGGACAAGTTTACGAACTGGATCGAAGCCAAGCCAATCATGAAGCTCGATGGTCTGACTGCCGTCAACTTCATGAAGGGAGTCATTTTCCGATTCGGAGTTCCTCACAGCATCATCACCGACAACGGCAAGAACTTCACTGCTGAAGTCTTCGCCACTTTTGCCGGGATCATGGGATCCGGATTGACTATGCGTCCGTGGCTCATCCGCAGTCCAACAGCCAAGTCGAGCATTCCAACGCTTTAATTCTCCAAGGCATCAAGCCCCGGTTGTTAGTCCCGTTGCAACGGGCCGCCGGCTCCTGGATCGATGAGCTTCCGTCGGTCCTCTGGAGCTTAAGGACGACTCCAAACCGGTCGACTGGCTACACGCCGTTCTTCATGGTTTACGTAGCCGAAGCCGTCCTGCCGAGCTTGGTGCAGAGGCTTTCGGCAGCCGACTTCATATTCTGCACCAAGCTCTTGACTTGGAGGAGTCGATCCTCCACAGTCACAACGCAGCTATCCATCTGCTCTCGGGTCCAGAACGCGTCGAGAGCTGACCTCGCCGGGTCGGATAGTGCGCGGAGTCGGAGCGTCGCTCGCCTTGCTTCTTCCTCCAGCTCTGGGCAAGCGTCTGGGTGCAAATTATTGCAAGAAAATGAACTAAGGAAATGTACAAAAAGTAGAAAATAAAGGACTCGGGGGCTTACCGAGTAGAGTCTCATTGGCCTTCTTGAGATGGCCCATGAGTTCTCCCTCACGCTTCTCCCAGTCGACGATGGCCGCAGCGTGTCGCTTATCCGACTCGTCCATTTTCTTGATGAGGTCGCTGATGGTCGCCTGCAATTTCTTGTTCGCGGTGTGCGACTGCTCGTATTGCGCCACCAACTTTGAATGTTCCGACTGCAGCTTGGTGGCGGCTTGCATTTGATTGCGAGCTTTGCGCAACTTGCCTTCGTACTCGACCACCTTGGCGTCGAGCATTTCAGAGACTTTGAACATCAGGATCATCGACTTCATTTCTTTTTGAAGTCGGGCGTTTTCAGCTTCGATGTCTGCCGACTCAATAAAGTCAGTACCACTAAAACTTTCAAGGCAAAGGAGCAGGAGACCCGGATACTTACTCCCGATGGCGGCGAGCTTCTCTTCGAGCCGCTGACTCTTGGCCCTTTCTTCGACCAGCGCCTTCTCCAGGGAGGCGTTCTTCTCCATGAGGACCGGGCCGTTCCCGCCCAGTCGGATCGCAGCCTGGTCAAGCAAGTTTGTCAGCAAACCCCGAATTCATAAGTCTCCAACCGACTCAACCAGTCGGTCGGAGACTCGGGGGCTACACCCACTGGGTGCACTGAACGTTCTCCCAATGTTAAAAACTAAACAAAGTTCGAAAACAATTTACCCCGACGGAGGTCTCGAGAACCTCGGCCGAGTCCCTGAGCTTGGAGCTGAGGGCGGCGACGCGGTCCGTGGCTTCTTCCGCAGCCGTCAAGTCCCCCGTGCTGCAACTCGGCATCAGCAGCACGGGGACGAGGCTTCTCGACGAAGCGGGCGCCGGCTCTTCAGCCGCGAGAGTCGGAGCCGGGGCCTGGCTTTGCTCGGCCACTGGAAGTGACTCGGTGACGAGTTGGCCTCCGGCTTCGCTTGCCGGCTCTGAGGAGTCAGCACCGGCCGTAGCTGCCGGCTCCATCGTCTCCGCGCTGGCAGGAGTTGGCAGAGGCTGCAGGTCCTCAGCCGGGGCCTCGGCTGACCCGGCGCCCATATCCGACTCCGGCACCTCCATGGGTGCGGCAGGCTGCGGCGTAGGAGCAGCCGGCTGTGGTGTGCTTGGTGCAGTCGCAGCCGGAGGCGTAGCCGCAGCCGGAGTCACGGTTGGCGCGGCACCCACGGCCGACTCCGTTGCCACAGTGGGGACGGCTGGCGTCGGAGCGCTGGGCTCGGTTGTAGTCGGAGTCGGGGGAGCCGACTCTGGCGGCGGGACTGGAGTCGGGGCCGCCGGTGCGCCGGCTGAAGAGCCTCCTTTGTCGGAGAGCTTCTTCTGGACTCTGCAATGTAAAAACAAAACCGACTTCAGCATCTTCGCTAACCTACTTCGACTGGAGTATGAGGCAAAAGGACTCGCACCTGGTGGTTGTGGGGATCATCTTCTTCGGTTTCCCCGGGGCGGGCGGACCCCCGGAGGGACCGGCGAGTGCCGGCGGTGGCGCACTCGGCTTAGCAGCAGGAGCCGGAGCCTGTGCCTCGCGGCTAGCAGGCGCGGCTCGTGCGGGTGCCGGAGCCTGTGCCACGGGGTCGGCAGGTGTGGCTCGGGCCCGCTTGGTAGTCGGCTCTGCCTGAGCCGGCTCCGCCCCCGCCTGCGGGGTCGTGGATCCGGAGGCGTCGTCATCACGCCTCCGTTTGACGACTTCGAAGGACCCTCCCGACTCGGTATCCGAGTCGATCTGGATACCTCCCTCGGGGGCTTCCTCGTCGACTTCTGCGTCGTCCAACGCCGCCGGAGCCGAGCTTTGCTCGGGGAGAGGTGGCATGGAGTTGAAGTCAAGGTAGTTCTGCAGCATCAAAAGACTTGGTGTTAGGAGAAGCAAATAAATAACAAAATTCAAGAGCCCGACTCGGAATATAAGTCACTTACAGTCGGCGGGGGGTTGGCAATCGAATATGGAACCACATGTGGTGCCCGGGTGAGCCCGGTTCGTTCTTTTATCAGATTCTTGAGGAGCTCCAAGAAAATATCGTCCGAAAGATCCTCGGTTGACACCCTCGTTGAGTCATGTGAGCCCGAGTACTCCCACATTGAGTGCGCCCGGGCTTGAAGAGGCTGGATGTGCCGAGTCAGCCAAGTGGCAATGAGGTCGTTGCCCGTCAGCCCTTTCTCCTGGAGTCTCGCGATCCTCTTCAGGAGTCGGTCGACTTCGAGCATCTCTTCGCTAGAAGGCTTGACGCTCCAACGTTTTCGCCACTCAGGAGGACCTTCGGCATACGGGGGAAGTCCTTCGTGGCCAGTCGGCGTGCGCTCATCCGGGCAGTAGAACCACCCGTCCTGCCACCTCCGAACGGTGTCCGGGAGCTGCAACTTGAAATACTTGGCGCCGGCTTTGACCTGGATTCCGGCTCCCCCGCAGACAAACAATCGGCCGCCGGCTTTGATGGGCTGCGCCTTCACCATGAAGATCTTCTTCCACAGCCCCCAATGAGGCCGAGTCCCCAAATAGCATTCGCACAGCGTGATAAAACACGCAATGTGTAGAACGCCATTGGGGCTCAGGTGGTGGAGTTGGAAGCCGTAGAAGAAGAGGAGGCCGCGCAAGAAGTCGTGCGGCGGCAGCGAGAAGCCCCGCTCCATGAACGGGACGAGCATCACGCACTCGTGCGCGTGTGGAGCGGGTTTCCCCTCCTGGAACGGCGCCCTCCAGTTGCCGACGGCGCGAGGCGGCAACAAACCGACGCCGGCGAATCCGACGAGGATCTGGTCGGTGACGACCGACGGGACCCAGTCTCCTTTCTTCCACCCATCAGCGGCGGTGGCAGAGGAGGAAGCATCGGCCTTCTTGCCCTTGCCGGCGCGAGACATGATCGGTGGCTGATGAACGGTGACGAGTGAGTTTTTCTCTCGGGAGAAAGTGCGCGGTGGCGGAGCTCTGGAGATGAAGGGCTTGGGCGCAAAGAAAGCAAAAGTAGATGAGAAGTACGGCAACCCTACGCCCCCTTTTATAGTCAAGAGAGTCCAACCGCCGGCAGTCGTGCGTCCGACGTGGCGGGAAACCGCCGCGGCAACTGCCGTCCCGCGCGTGCGCACCCGCGGGATTCGGGCGCCTTTTTCGCCACGGCGCAGTGTCCCAGGCGACGTGATCGGCGGACATTACGTCAGCCTCCACCCCGCGCGCGCCACCCGCGTGACTCGGGCGCAGTCATGATGAACCGTCGCCTCAGACGTCACGCGATGTCAGATCAGCGGCAGCGGATGTCTCGGGCACGCTTCAGGCGGGACTCGAGGCGAAATCATTGCGCTGCGAGCACTCTGTCCAACCGACTACGCGCATTAAATGTTGATGCGACATCGGACACAGTCAAGACGATACCGTGTAACTCCAGTCGGCTTCGACCAGGTTCGGCTCAGTCCGAGTCGAATCGCGCTCGGGCGCTGAATTAACAGTCGGCTTGGCTCACTAGGATACATCACGGGTTATACAGATTCCATCAAACAATTCCGAGGTGCACAAGCCGCCAAACTCGGAAGCAGACTGGCTCTGCGAAAGGGTGCTGATGACCGACCCGACAGGGTTTGCAGGTCACTCGGCAACACCCAAGCTAAGTACGAACCCGGCATCCACAGCGGAGCAACACGATCCTTGAATCAGAGCCGGATGCCACAGCAGCGCAAAATGGCTCAATGATTCGGGATTCAATGCCAGAGTTCGAGGACTCGGTTTCGAAGCAGAAGATCGAAGGCGTCCCCCCTGCGGGCACAAGATGGCAACGATCCACTCGGATACGTCAGACGCTATTTTGGATTCACTCGAAATTCATGATACGCCTCCCGGAAGGCCACAAGCCGGCTTCCCCAACCAGAAAGCGCGGGTATCACCGAACTCCTAATACTTAGCACAAATCTAACCTTTTTTCAGGCATCATGGGAGTCCATTAAGGTCTCTCCACCAGCAACTCGGGCATGCACAACCTGCTCGTCAGTCAGCATCCGTGTCGAGACCTCGAAGCACTCGGGGGCTACTGACGAGGGGAGCCCATCCGGGTAGGTCCAGCACAACAAGTCGGCCCAACAGACTCAGAGAGCTCCATGGAGGCCCACTCGGATGAAGGCCCAAGAAAGGCCTGCAACAGTACAGCGTCCGGGAGCCATCAAGACGGGCGTTACGACTCATCAAGACGTGCGTTTCGTCCAACATGAAGACTGGCGTTACTCGGACGGTTACACGGTGTAAATATCACAATTAATTTAGGCGGTTACTGTAGCTAAGCCGACTGTCCGAGTCGGCTGGAGTACAAGCCTATATAAGGCAGAGCCTCCCATGCAGAGGGGGCTCTGGGCACGAGGAACTCAAACTGGATTCTCTTTCCATAGGCTAAAAGCTAGCATCTTCCTTTACCTCCTGTAATCTCTTTCACGCAAGACTAGTAATACAGACAGCAGGAGTAGGGTATTACCTCCGCCATTGGAGGGCCTGAACCTGGGTAAAAACTCTTGCATGCACCGCCTGAATCTTCCTTACACGTTCCCCCAAAACCTATTACAAATGGATATTGCCGCGAAATCCCCGCGACACCCACAGAAGTGTTAGGAAGGATACTAACTCATGAGACGAAAATCAAGCAAGAAGGCAAGCACAGCCCATCACCCTCTCTCAAGAAGAATATTGCTTTGAAGACCACTGTCTCAACTTCACAACTTGAGAGTGACAGCAGTGAAGAAATTAATGAGAAGATGACTAGTGGAGAAGAGAGTGAACTTATCCTCCTCACAAGAAATTTCAGAAAGTTTTACAAGAAGAAGAAGCAGTTTCGCTCAAGTGATAAATTCAAAGGAAAAAAGCTGTCCAAAGACAACAAGTGTTTCGAGTGTGGCAAGGAAGGCCACTTTGCTGTTGATTGTCCAAACAAGAAGAAGGACAACAATCAATATAAGAAGAAGAAGGACTTTCATGGAAAGAAGAAGACCTTCAACAACAAGCATCCAACTTATTCCAAGAACAAAGCCACTGCTAGAGCTTATGTTGGACAAGTTTGTGTGTCAGATGATTCAGGGTCAGAGGAAGAGTCTGAAGACGAAGGTCAGGTTGCTGGAATTACCATCAGCATGGCTGATGCACCCAGCTGTGACACAGCTAGGTCACACAGCTCCAAGATCAACGCTAAGGCTGATCAGTCGTCATCCACTTCTGCTCCTTTGTGCCTCATGGCCAAAGAATCGAAGGTACTTACTGAAAATGACTTTCCTGATTATGCTAAACTAATGGGCATCCTGAAAAGAACAGATAAGGCCTATGGCAAGGAGAGGAAGGAGAATATATCCCTAAGGGATAAGCTCAAGGAGCTCAAAGAAACCTGTGATGAGGTACTGATGATAGGGAAAACCTCAGGCTAGACCAAGAAAATCTAGAAATTGCTCATGAAAAGCTCAAAGCAGCTCATGAGCTTCTCCTTAAGGAGCATGAAGAGCTAAAGGCAAAGTATGAATTGTGCACTAATATTTCTTCTACTATTTCTAATGATGCACTTGTGTCTGCTCATGCTGTTATTGAATCATGCATAAACTGTGCTAGTCGCATAAATGTTCTAACTTTCACAGGTTGTGTAATTGATAATTAAATAGAGGCTTCAACCTCTACTGCTATTAACTCTGTGGATGCAGCTAAGCATAACAAGCTCAATGAGAATCTTGAAGAGCTGAAAAGGCTTATGAGAAAAGGCCTATGCACTGCCAACATTGGCATACAAAATTATCAGCTGATTAGAGCTGAAATGCTCAGGAAGAACGATGGCCGGAAAGGCCTGGGTTACATTTCTCCTGCAAATAAAGATAGACTGCCTGCTGTCACTAACCCTAATCTTGCAGAAAAATTTGTGAGACAGACAGGTATAAATGACAATAACTTTGTTGGTCATATGCAGAGAAACAGGAATGTGGTGAACATTCCTTCTAACCCATCCTATGTTCTGCAAAATGACATAAAAGGGAAAATAGTGGCCAAGTATGTAGGTCACAAGCACTTGACAAAGTGGTTGCCTACCATGTGGGTTCCAAAGGTAACAGTTGCCTGTGTCACCTGTATCTTACGTAGTTGTGTACCCACTAGTGTCACCGGTAACTTACACAGCCAACTAACCCTTTTGTTTAAGGTTGCATGTGATAGTCAGCCAAAAAGGATTCATGTTATATCATCTGTTGCTAAGGCTGTCAGTTCTAGAAACAGATCTACTAACTCATCAACTGCTGTTTCTGCTTATGGTAAAACTGCTAAGGGAGCCAAACAAGTTTGGGTCCCTAAATCCCATAACTAATCTTGCAGGACACTGTCTCCCGTGGAACTGACTGGATTGTGGACAGTGAATGTACACAACATATGACAGGAGCTAGAGAGGAGTTTGTAAAGATCACTAATGAAAATCTTCCAAGCAAATACATGATTTATGCAGACAACTCCAAGGGAAAGGTAAATAGCAATGGTAAAGTTACCATATTTGAATATCACTCCTTATCTAATGTCATGCTTGTGGATCAGATAGGCTATAGTCAAATGTCTGTGTCACAGCTGTGTGACACAGATATGAAAGTTACTTTCTATCCTGATGAGGTTATAGCTTCTAAACTATCTGATGATTCTCAAGTATTCAAAGGATGCAGGTCTGGAAAACTATATATTATCAATTTCAATGAACAGTCTGCAACAGCTCCATGGTGTCTCATGGCCAAGACCAGTGTTGGCTGGCTGTGGCACGGGCGGCTAGGACATGCAGGGATGAAGCTTCTTAACAAATTGAGCAAAATGACTTTGTCATAGGGCTAAAAAAAGGTGAAGTTTGAGAAGGACAAGCCCTGCAGTGCATGTCAAGCCGGTAAACAAGTTGGAGCTGCCCATCGTCCCAAGACCATCATGACCACCACCACTCCTTTTGAGTTCATACACATTGACCTCTTTGGTCCTACAACATATGAGAGCTTGGGAGGTAACAAATATGGCTTTGTCATAGTAGATGATTTTTCTCGCTGCACTTGGGTGTTCTTTTTGAAGGAGAAGACATAAGTTTACAAGAAGTTCAAGCATCTCATTGTTAGAGTTCAAAATGAGTGGAAAGTAAACCTGATCAAAGTCAGGAGTGACAATGGAACTGAATTCAAGAACTCTAGGGTGAAAGTATTTTTAGATAAGCATGGAATCAAGTATGAGTTTTCAAGTCCATATGCTCCACAGCAGAACGGTGTAGTGGAAAGGAAGAACAGGACCTTGATAGAGATGGCAAGGACACTACTAGATGAGTACAAGACTTCACCAAGATTTTGGGCTGAAACTGTCAACACTATCTGTCACTCCATCAATAGGCTATATCTACATCCACTACTCAAAAAGACTTCTTATGAGCTGCTCACCAACTCCAAGCCAAATGTCTCATACTTCAAAGTATTCGGTTGTAAGTGCTACATCCTTATGAAGGGCAAACGCCTTACTAAGTTTGAAGCTAAATCTGATGTTGGTATATTCCTTGGTTATTGCACTAACTCTCATGCCTATAGAGTTTTTAACACCTCTACAAAGGTTGTTGAAGAATCTATAGATGTGGACTTTGATGAGTCTTATGGCTCCCAAGGAGAGCAAGTTGCTAATGATGTAGGGAGAGAGCACATTCAAAAGAAATCTACTGGTGAGATCAGACCCACCAGCAAGGAGGAATCTGCCTCACCAAGTGATCAAGAACCACCCTCTCCATCACTGGGTGAAGACATTGGAGTTCAAGATGTTGAGCTCGAGTATAACCCAGCCAATGATCAACTGGATGCAGAGGACCTGAGTCAGCCAGCTGTGTCACAGGAAGAACCAACTATGTCACAGGCATCACCAACAGCTGTGACACAGGTGGTTGACCCAGATCCCCTTGTGATCAGCAAGCTGTAGAAGGATCACTCTGTAGACTAAATCATCGGTGTCATTAATAGGGGAGTGACTACTCGTTCTCGAATTGTTAATTTCTATGAACATTACTCTTTTGTTTCCAGTGTTGAACCCAGGAACATAAAGGAAGCTCTCATGGATGCTGACTGGATAAATGCTATGCATGAAGAGCTGAATCAATTCGAGAGAAACCAAGTTTGGTCCCTGATTGAAAGACCCCATGACCATAATGTGATTGGAACAAAGTGAGTTTTCAGGAACAAACAAGATACAAATGGACAAGTGGTAAGGAACAAAGCCAGACTTATGGCTCAAGGGTTCACACAGGTGGAGGGTCTGGACTTTGGAGAAATATTTGCTCCAATGACAAGACTTGAAGCCATCAGGATCCTCCTTGGATATGCTGTTCATCATAATATCAAACTTTACAAATGGATGTGAATTCAGCCTTTCTAAATGGTAAACTTTCTAAACTAGTATATGTTGAACAGCCTTCTGGCTTTGAAGATGCTAAGAAACCACATCATGTCTATAAACTGCACAAAACACTCTATGGCTTAAAGCAAGCACCTAGAGCATGGTATGACACATTGAAAGAATTTCTAATCAAAAATAAATTTAAAATAGGCTGAGTAGCTCAGCGCGGAAGAACACGACGTAGAGCTCGCGGAAGCAGAGATCGGCCGCGTCGGAGAAGCAGCGACCCGACGCGTCGACGAGGAGCGACTCGAGAAGCGCCGACAGCAGCGCGAGCCGCCGCACTTGCGCGGCCATGCTACGCGGCTGCGACGGCGGCCGCGGCGCCTCGAGCAGCATGGTAGCGAGCGACGCGAGAGCCCGGAGCAGCGGCTCCCCAGCGAGGCCCGTGGGAGCGAAGAACGCCCCGGCCAGCGGTAGCCCCCTCCGCCTCGGCGGCGGCCGCCTAAGCAGGAATTCCACAGACGACGAGGCCGACGCTGGCGCGTCCATGGCCTGACTGCCTGCAAGCAAGAACCACCACCCAAACCAACCCTCTTCCTTCCTCCCTCAGAAAACCAAAATAATAATCCCTTTTTTTATCTCGGATTCTTGGATCCTTGCATCGCTCCGTTTGACAAGGAGATTGGGGGGGGGGTGATTAGGTGGGCGTTGGGTTAGGTGGTGGTGGAGACGGTTCGACGGCGAGAGGCGGAAATGGTCGCGAGCGCGCGGCAGCCGCTCCGTGCGTCGCGTTGCGCGGCGAGCGAGAGGAATCGGTGGCGTGGGAGGAGGAGACGGAGACGGAGACGGAGGAGGGCGACCGCGGTTTGGGTCTTCTAGGCCTCCCCGCCTCCTGCCGCTGACATGTCAACCTTCTTCGCTCGCTTCGGGGGTTTCGCTTCGCTTCATTGGGATCCACGTTTTTCTCTTCTTCTTCTTCTTCTTTTTTCCTGCTTTTCTTTTTTGGGCTACGGTGCGGCGGCATGTGGCCATAACGCTACGCGTACCGGTGGGGCACAGCTATCGTCGGTGACGGTTTCGCTGATGATATGGGCCCACCACCCATGTGCATGTGATGTTTGTCAACTGTAACGGTTGGTGCAGTTTACTTTGTCGTTACTTTTATCTTTAGTTATTTCTTTGATGCAATTATTCCTTGGGCAATTATGGAATGATAAAACGAAACTGTATCATAAAATTGCAGTGGAATTGGAAGTTACTCTCTCTCTTCAAAAATATAAGACGTATTTTAATTAATAAAGATAAATATTTAATTAACAATTACTCTATTAATATATAGTTTATGTGATATAAAATTATAATCATAAGTGAGTGCTTTGAATACGAATCTAGTGATATCAAGTTACATAGATCACATATTAATGAAATAATTATTGATAAAATCTTATCTTAATTAATTAAAATATGTTTTACATTTTGAGAGAGTAGATACTTTTTCTTAGATATATCTTCCGAGCTTCAAAAATTGGTGAATGTGTCATGTACTTTCATTCACCACACGAAAAAGAGGAGGAGGTTTCCGTGTATCCCTTTTCTTGAATTGAGCAGGGGTACTTTTGTCAAATCACAAGCCCATTTAAAAGTTGAGAGGTACAGTAGGAGTAGGCCTTGGCATTCAAAAGGGGGGACGCGTGCCTTGGGCTGGGGAAAGCTCAACGCATTCAAGTCAACGTCTGTATTGCTGCCACCGCAGACGCGCAGGCAGGCAGGGGTGAAAAACGACCTACGGCTGGCACGACAGGCCGCCCTACTTCAGCTATACGATGCTACGGTGAAAGCGAGTAGTAGTACTACCTCTCATCCGTCACCCTCTGCATCCCTTCCCCCTATGCAAATGTCGAATGGTACGATCCAGTATCCTTCAGAAATTCTATGCACATTGATCCTTCAGAAAATTCTATGCACATTGATCCTTCAAAAAATTGTGTGCACATTGCTGTTTGACAGAAAATAATCTAGATGCTTTCTCAATTTCATTTACTACTTGTGACTTCTGACCGTAGAATAGACACCAAGATGACCTTGAGGATGGAGTACATGATAATATATTTAACACAATATAGTTTAATAACCGTTAACATTTTACCACTTGGTAAGTTCTACACTTATGAGTGTGGATTTTTTATCCTTGGAATTTCTCTTAAAAAAGTGCGTTAAAAGTTTTGAACAAACCTATAGACAAAAAATCTTACATGTACATTATGAGATAAAGTGTGAATATGGTGATTATGGACACAAAATATATCCATTTGTGTGTTGTGCAGATTAACAAGGGAGGAGGGTCTAATGTAGCAATGATAAACACACACATTTTGCTTTTATGTTTACTATATATAGACATATTTTGTTCAAATTCTGCAGGTGCCGTACCATCACACAATGTAGCTCCATGAATGTCTTTTCAGTTTTTCTTTTTTATGATTTGGAAGTCTGTCTCGCGAACAGGGATCAAATGTGCGGATACTAATTTTAGTATATCCCCCAGACCGCTCTACCTGTTACTCAGAGCATCTACAAGCATCAGAGGTCCAGTCTCGGACCGACTTTAATTTGATGGACTTGTTTATGCGTCTTCGAGGTGGAAGGGCTATTAGCATGACTTTATATATTTTTTATAGCAGTATTTGTACTCTTCGTTTCTTGATAATGCGTAGGTTAAATTAGTTTTCAAATTTGCTGGCGGGCAGGATACATCTCATATCAATATTGTCAAATATGATATGAATCTTATCTGACACGACGATGAGTAGTAGTGTACTTCTTCTGTGTCACAATGTAGATCATATTAGAATCTATAAAGTTAAACATTTTGACGTATGATCATTAATATAAATTTTTTTACCAATATCTATCATTTTATAGACCGTGTCAATATCTAAAATGATCTATATTATAACACAGTTTATGATGGATCTTCTTCCAATCACTCAATATATCTCCCCATCTTTTTCTTTCTTTTTTTAACTTCTTATTGTCTTCAATCTAGTCCTCTTGATATCAATCACAACTATACACTGAAGTTAAACACGGTCAATTATGATCGAGAAAAGCAAATAAACAAAAGCTTTGGATTCCAGCCACTGTTCATTTCAAGTGGATGCCAATTTCACTTTTTCTTCAAAAACCTAAGAGTAGAACGTACTCACACTTTCTTAACTTGCGCACACCATTTGCTTTAGTTTTTGTACTTTTAAATTACACTTTTAGTTCTCCATACTTTGTGAAGGGGTCATTATGGTCCAAAACATGCTAGACCGATAAATTAAGCCAACGTGGTTTCCATCATGGCAATCCCTCTCTTGTCTCTCTTTGTCTCTCCCTACGGCCTCACCTGCACAGTGTCTTTACTGGCGGTTGTGATCTAAGGCTAGGCACTCCTCCACTCACCACCATCGCAACCCATAGAGCAGCTCGGTCTAGAACTGGGAACATAAAAACACTCCCCAAACCCAAAGCTCTCGGCTGAACTCCAACCGGGACAAACAAGAGGAAGGAGACAACACTGATGCTATCGTTGGAGCCTCCTTCTTTCGGTATCACTATTTGGACTTCTTCGGCTCTCATTTATCAGCCATGGCATTGCCCGACAATTTTCAATCGGAGCAAGCACACAAAATTGAACCTTGATGAGAACACGAGAGGGATTCAAATCCAAAATCAAACTACTTCCTTTTTCTTTGACGAGAAAACAATTGCTGGCTAATTCTGTTGATTACAGAAGAAGTCTGTACAAAGGGAAAACAAGATTTACAAAACCCCAAATGAAGAACACTAACAACTAGAGAAAAATACAACAAAAGGCACTTCGCAAGCTAGTGAGAAATTAGAAAAAGGTACTCGCACAGGAGCGAGGCCGTCGATTGCACGGGGTTAGACCAAACTGTCATGTGCTGAGCGAGGCGGCTGCACAAGCGGGCGGAGGAGGTGCCGTTGTAGACGTCACCGTCTCGTTGAGCACGCTACTACAAGTTGCTTGAGTGCCCCCATCTACTTTGATGTTGGCCTTTAGTGTGTTACTCTGTCTCAAACTAGAGAAATCTTCTCCTCCCTCAGCTGTGGCGAGAAGAGAGAGAAAGCCCTTATATGACAAGTAGGCTACTAAGCTCGTCAAGCAGACCCAGACCGTTGAGATCTCTAAGCTCTAGGTCCACGCACCCTCACCCTTCCCCTTGCCCATCCCAGAGCTCGGTACCGCCATCTCCCACTCTCTCTCATTTGCCACTATGTACAACCTCATTCCCAACTCGCTCTGCCTCCTCCCACGTTCATGCAGCTGTGCTTCTGCTCAAGTTTACTTATCATTCACTTACAGTATTCATAGCAATCAAGCAAAGGTTCATTCTTTGATGATTATCTTGGCCAATAAAAGAAGTAGATCTTCGTGGTTGTCTCCGCATCGTTGCCAATTGTAGTGGTCGCACGGTGTAGGTGGAATGCCGGTTGCAGCCTCGACACATTTGTTGATGAGGGCCTCACCGCCGTCGAGCTCTCCAAGGAGAGAGAGGAAGAAACGTGGGGAAAGAGAGCAGAGAGGAGACATATGTACCTTGTATTGATTATGATGTTATGTTAGCATAACCAAGACGCCACGTCAGCTTCATTCGCTAGCCAAGCAAATTTTAGACTATAATAACCTCTTTATAGAGTTTAGATGATTAAATGTGTAATTTAAAAGTATATAGACTAAAATGAACGGACATGTTAAAGAACTGCCAACGTATTTTAGTCAAAATCTAAACCCCTTTCTTCAAAAGAAAAAGAAGACAGCGGCAAAGTTGGGTTCCGATTCCATTTCAGGCTTTCTACTCGGATATGGACTGCAGCTCTGCAAGATCGAGCTGTGCCAGGACCATTCGTCCCCTCGAGGCACCATCCGATGTCGAGTGGCTGCTCACTCTGCCACGTCACCACCGTGCCCACACGCGCTGCCTGAAATGCTAGGCATACATATCACAAATAAATAAATAAAGCATAACGAAGATTTCGGTGGACGCCATTCGTATCTGCATATTGCATTCGTCTTCTTTGACGAGTCGTCGAATTACGTCGCTGATTAGTAGTACGTACTACTTAAACAGTTACGTGGCTTAATTAATAAGGTAACTGGCTGTTCAGTTAATCAAGCGAGAAAGTTTTCGCATCTGAATCATCAACTTGCGTGCGTCGTCAAACTTCAATTCAGTGATTATTACCTAGCGTTGATCTTTCGAAGGAATATGTGCTTTTCATCAGAGATAATTAAGCTAACGATGTGATCGATGTGATGCTACCGTTGAACTGTTCTGTGGTCAATCAAATAATCGTACTGGCTGGCTGCAGATAAGATGATCGATTTCGCAATGATTTTTGTCCGTACTTACGAGTTACGTGCCATTGGCTCTCGCCTTTTCTGCATGATCGATGGCAACAGATTGCTGCCAGGTTTTTTTTGCCAGCCTTGGTGACGGGTGTACGAAGAATGCATCTGTTTGTTCGTTTGGACAAATCACACACTTGCATTTGGTTGTTTGCTCGACGGGCACTCTGGTCTCAAGGCCTGTTTGTTTAGCAAGCTTTTGGCTTTTTGGACTTTGGCTTCGAAGCTAGAAAAGCACACATTTACCTACTTTTGGCTTTTGGTTTCGAAAAGCCTGAAACAACTTTAAAACTTGTTTCAGGCTTTTCGAAGCCAAAAGCCAAAAGCAGGTAAATATGTGCTTTTCTGACTTCGAAGCCAAAGTCCAGAAGCCAAAAAAAACCTAAACAAACAGGGCATCAATCCTACTAGAGCAATACATGAGGCTGAAACACTCGCTTTTCGTGGTGGTACCTGGTTTGTAGGGGCGGAGCTAGCGCATTTTTAAAGTCTCAGCAAAACATTGTTTTGCAAGACAAAACACAATTTTTTTCGTGGAGTTTCATCAGAGATACAGCATTGCTGTCACAGCCAAGCCCGGACAGCTATCCAGGATGGAGGGATGGTTCCTCCACCACTGCTGTTTTGAGTTAAAAAAAAGTAGTATTTTGAGTCAATTGAGAAATAATATGTCGATGATCTTAAACGTTGATCTAATAGCTAACTGGATACATGGTTATATATTTTAGAAATTATGTGTAATTTTAGATTAAAAAATTATATATTTTAAAATTTAAAATTATATAATTTATTGTACAATTATAGATTTAATTATGTACAATTTGTTTAACTGAAAAACAACGATTTTGTAAACGACCGAGAAATTGCAATTCCACTGGAAATAACCCATAGCTGATGTCGCGTCTAGATTTTCGGGTAGAGGGTGGATCCTGTCTTGCATGCAGCCCTTTTGATTTGCGCACTGTGTATTTCAAGGAAATGTAGAAACGGGGAGTGTTCTCGATATAGGTTGCGCGTGCAGCCTGCCGCGCCAAAGCACTCTGAAGTCATAGTGCTACATGGCTCGCGACTTACACGAGGATGCACATGAAATCCCGTCTTTCTCGCGCTGCTTTCGTCCTCCGATCTATTCGCAACCATCGCCAAGCCGACTCCACTTCGCTACATGGCACTTTATATACTTTCTCTTTACATTTCACGTCTCGTTGAATTTTGGAGTTCTCTGGATTATGAATAAATTATTGTCATTTTGTGAGAAAGATCTTTGATATATATTGGAGAGCATCTACATCCTCACGGCCCTAAATTAGCTGCTATGGCGGGACATGAGTTTTCTCTCTCTATTCTAACTTTTTGTACCTTTTATCTCATCCTTTAGCACCACTATAGAAGCTAAGGTATTTCTATCTACTTATATCTAAAATTGAAAATATGTATTAAAAGAAAAAAGATACTAGCTCTGGTTGCTTAGCTGAGCGGTGTTGCTAAGCTTTTTAACCTTAACACCTACACTCTAATACCTAGCACGGTTGCTAGATGATTCGTCTCTCCTTTAGCCTTTGCTTAGCACTTAGAAATGTGCATGCTCTTAAGAACTTGCAAATAATAGTACACAAGTACTAAGCTTTTACACCGAAGATTCTAGATGAATAATATATTATCATCAATGCCAATATCATGGTAGTGAGAAGTAGGTTGTTGATGATCTGTAGGACAGGTGCTTCGATAGTGTGTTGTTCATGGGAGAAAATTATTATAGGAGATTTATTTGTATTAAAATCATTGTATTGATCTCCTATGTGGGCGTCGTTGTGGTCATCTAGGTGAGTTGGTTCGGTAAAACTTATAATAGGTTTTGCCTAGCAGCAAAAAATTAATCTAGAACGTTTTGATGTAGGAAAAATATGAAAGAACCAAATATATGAAAATACGAATCCGCTGGCTGTTTGGAGGAGAGAAAGCTGGAGAAGATGGGAGAGGGACCGGTGGCGAAATGTAGAAGTGGCAGCTGATGGCTACATTTCCTAAGCGCCACTGCTTCGCTTTACAGTAAAAAAGTCAGTATGGATTAAACTTTTGGGCAGACCAAATAACAAAATAGTCCTATTTACACCCCTAAGTACTGTCAAAGTCTAACTCACCGCTCCCCCCCCAATCCTACTCCAAAACCTTACCGAACGTAGCCTCAACTATTAAAACTAGACAAAGTATCACCCTAAGACCAATTCAACCCGAGTTTTACAATGGTCAGGTCAAAACAAGATAAAGTTAGGTCAGTAATTTGTCTGGTTTTGATAGTTGAGGATAATATCTCAGGTTTTACAGTTACCAGAGGAGTTGAACTTTGGCAATAATTGAAGGCGTGAAATGAATGTCTTCCTGTTAATTATGATAAAGGATTCATGCCTCTTCCGTGGATATTTTTTGTGAAGCCACGGTCCAAGAAATTTTTGGACTAGAGGTTTCGTGCCTCTATTGGTTAAGTAGAAAAGAACCGCCTAGTTAATTAAAGAAAAATCGAGATTACAAGCCCGTAGTCAAAGGTCCAGGGCACCCCGGCCGACCTGGCCACTACCACAACATGACGCAAGCTGATGAGAAGAAACAAAACAAACGAAGCCATGCAAAGTGTCATGTCATCGCCCATCACATCTTGATTTGATGACTCTGACTTCGCTACAGAGAACACTGAAGCAACGAAACACCACAACGATCACACAAAGATCATGACGGCCCATTCCAAGCAGTCGATCCTCGCGTCAAGGACAAGACAGTTCCGATTGGCTGACGAGCCTCACAGGGGGAAGTTGCAAGCCTTGCCCTAGCAAGCCCACGCGGCAGCAGGAAAACGTCACCTACCAAAGCTGCACATCACGTGTTATTGTGGCCGCCATGCCGACCCCCACGACACTACAACTCTCACTTCACCGCGCAGTAGGAGGGAAAAGTGGACAGAGAAAACCTGCTGACTCTTCCGTGGATGTGAAAATCTAGAAAGGTCTCATGATCTGTACTCGAAGAATTAACCTTATGTTAGTTACCATACAGATCAAGTCTCTCAGCTCGATTTTAGATGTGCGTTCTTCTATTAAATTGGTACATGGTCCGTCCTATATCATGCATGTATCAATCGAGACTAAAGGAGTGTTGTGAGTTTGAAAAGGAATGATCGTTGTTTAGTTTATCACTTAACTCCCCACATGTAAACCTATGCTACTATTTGTTTTGTTGCCACGTAACCAGGACAACATCAAGAAATCTCATTATTTAAACTCGCATTTAGCGATCACGGCCAAAACATTGACGGAAAATTAGCGGGTGCCCCTACGAGTTCCAAGGACAGTCTATCGCTAGGACCGATCGACGAGTACAACTACAACTAGGACCTATCAAAAAATCCTGAAAAAGAAGAAACTGGTGTGCTGCGGATGATTCGATCCAAAATAGCAGCCATCTCCCACTACAATTCTCTTCCATTTAATTTTTTCTACACGCTAGAGCGGTGCTCATGTTGTTTGACGAGTACAGGTTTGTGGGACCAAGATTTGAGTTTTTGGTTCCATTCCCCAATTTGGACAAGTCTAACTACTTACATCCGTAGCTTATATAGTACGGTTACTTTCGCAGGTCAAGTCTGCAGTACCATAGTCCCATTTTAGAGTCCTCTATATGTCGATGTCTTTTAAGACCGTTCGGAACATAGAAATAAAGACCAGAAATGCACGTACAAAACAGAGGAAAAAAACACCATAGATGGAATTAGTTTCCGGTCTAACACCAGAGAGCAGAGCACGTGGCTTATCATGCTTATTATCAGGATCCAGGTTTCATTTCAAGCCTAACTACATCAGCTCACATGATTCATTACGATTTTACGTTCGAAAAGGTTAAGTCAGCAGCACTGCAGCCCAGCGCTAAAAGTCTTGCACCATGTGTACGGGCCCCTTTCAGGTAAGCAAGTGACCGTTCCTCCTCCAAAAAAGAGGAGGCGACGGAGACCACAAAGACAGACGTGCACATGCCAACATCGTTCCATGCCTCCAGTTCATGTCCAGGACCACCGATTCGGCGAGCTTCATCCCAAAATCGCATGACAGCCATGACTACGTGAGCATATACGTATTGTATATTTTGATTTCATTGGCCATGTCGCGACCAGCTCATCGAGTTCTTGTTTGGACCCCAGCTCTTGACTCCAAAAGGAGCTCGCTTCGCCTAGTATTCCGTCACATGTGATCAAAGTAGTTAGGCTATGGGAGGATCCAGAATATACCGGACACAAATCGCACCATCTTTTTAAGGGCATTCCATTCTCTGCATCTGCTTTGGAACCACGGCTTTGTAGGACTGGGCCAGGACCATATGGTATGAGAATTCACTTTCAGGGACAACTCAGTGAGAACTAAGGAGTAGCTACATTCAATTTGACCATGGGGTTACGGGTTACCTGTCATGCAGGACTCATGGCACCACTCTTGTGCGCCAGAACTCACCCTGAGGCTCGGTCTGGAACGCCATAATCTTTTCATGTTTCTATGTAAATTGAACTGGTTCCTGATAAATTCCCAAATTGCGTTCCAAACGGGCCTGAAAACACGTGAATGCAAACGGCTGGCGTGGAAAGTTAGCGTTCTCTAGCTCAGCGTGGAGTTATCACTTGGTATGCCCACCTGTAATGCATCCGAAAGTCTTGAACGCAAGCAACCGACAGATGTGTTGAGACAATAGCAGATCAAAATTACTACACTACAGGTTGCTTTGTGCGAAAATTACATCTGGCTTGCTGAAATCGCATAGGGAGATATAGGATGCCAACTGATATAGGTTCCCCCCACCAAACTAGCTGACTGATTTTACCTGCCACATCTAATGAGGAAAGAAGGGCGAGACAGTGACCCATAAGCAGCAGCTTTGTGCTTTTGCACTTGGAAGTTGAAATTAGTACACTCGGTCAGGGTAGGGTCTCCGGGTAGACAATGGCGAAAGACACCGCAGGCATGATGCAACAGCCTAGCATCAGTACCTAAAGCCGCTGTCAGCACCATATTTGCTTCTCATGCTGTAGTGTTCATACTTCGGATCGCTGTAATCTGCGGGCTTCATCTCAACAGGCTTGGGCTCTGAATGGCCAGTCACATAGGCAACCTCCCCGCTCTTCTCCCGGTGTCGGTGGCGGAGCCGGTCTTTTGGGACCTTTGCGTTTGCTTGAGGTGTTTCGGACGAACCGTAGAACTCCGCATATTCCTGCCTCTTGGAGGACCTGTGCTTGCTTGACAGAGTAGAATCTCTGAATTTGGACGATTTGATGCTCTTCTGAGCCTTTGGTGCAGTCTCGTTTACAGTGTTAGGAGCATGGAGTGTCTCGGACCTCATCGGGGTGCTACTTAGCTTCTGGGCTACTGAGGTCTCCTCTCTGTCCTCAGGTGTCACAAGCCTATCTTTGAGCGGAGCGAGGCCTGTTTTTCTCTTCACACGTTGCAGGCGTAGTGGTACAATGTTGAGAAGAAGATTCCCCACTCCTTCAATAGCAAGTTTCAGTAGATCAGCAAGAAGTGTCCCAAAAGATGGCCATCCAGCGCTTGGTTCCTCTTTAAGGCTCTCCACAACCAAAGGTGGCTTTCCTTCAGTGCTGCTCTCTTGTTGCTCATCTTCAGGTGCTTCTATCTAGATTGGCATCAGCAGAGACTACTATGTAAGCAGCGGTTTGGATTCAGAAAACAAATATTAGAGATTTGCTGTTTCAGTCCACTATAACTGAGACAATAACGGGGATGCTATTAAAAAAAGACTCCCAATACTTTAAAGAAAAGCTTCATGAAAACCAATCTACAAATTCCACATGGAAAACTCAGCGTAAATAGACAACTGAAACAATGTACTACATCAGATACCTTTTCAGAACTCGACGACCCAAATCCATGTTGTACCACAGAAAACAGATATCCAGCCACAACTGCACCAATGACCAGTATGATATCTGTGAAAATCAACAAAGTGATATCAACGATCAAGTCCATCCAACTATTATTTTTTGGACAGTCACATTAAGCACAGCAAGACCTGACCTAATCATCAGCATTGGCAGGTTTGTCAGATACAATCAGTGAAACTAAACATAATTCCAATCATTCTGATTATCATATTTAAGCAAGCTAGTGCAAAAGATCGACCATTCCATCAGCCATATAAGTATTAATTCCAGAGAAATGTATCTATTAGGAACTCAGAGAAAATTAGTCATCAGCTCAAGTTCCGCGCTGATTTATCATGTAAACTCCAGTGATAGAAAATAAGGAACCAAAGTATGGTAGATCCAAAATCCCAGATAACACTAATTAGTTAAAGATCAAAATCATCAGGCATAGCATATGCGTCCATGAGGGACGGGAACATGGTTCCATTTCTCATTATAAATAGGAAGAAAATGTGATGACCTACATCATCAGTAATCTCAAGAAGTTCGGTCAGATGTTCTATTTATGAAGAAATGATATATGCACACATCTAATTTCTAATATGGACCACATGGTATTGACTACTGAGAGTATTCTATTCGATGGATATGTTCATACATTACCATAGAATATTTGAAGATAAAGCTGCAATGCAATTGCCATACATCTAGCACTTCTTCCAACTTCCAACTAAGGTTCCATTTTGGCTCCTCTGTTTAAAAATATCCAAGTCTTTTGAATCACTAACATACACGGGCCAACCGACCTAATGAGTCAAAAGAAGGGCTCCTATAAGGGACCAAGATCTGAAGATTAAGAGCACAATGGGAGACTCTTTCCTATTTATTTTGGGAATTTGATGTAAACAAGGCAATTCTGCAGTGATTGTCCCAAATATATATAAATCATGGACATGTGTAATAATCTGACCAGTGATCAAACCAAATTCTAGCACACAACCTCAAAACAGTATCAATGCAACGCTCAATGAATAATTGAAAGTCCTACCCTTAAAGCAAGGGACCCCTTCCTGTTTAAAAATGCTTCAGACATATTTTCACTTCTCCAATCCAGCTAACCATCTTTCTAACACAAATAACATGTTTCAAAGGATCGCAATAACCTGATGAATGGGATTACAACTTGTCCTAGGAAACAAATCAACATGCACTTCAATCTTGGTAAGTGAAGAAGAGAATGAACCTGAAGATATAAGTGCAGCATCCTGGTAAGTACAATCTTCTTGCGGAAGGGCAATTTTCCGAAGGGCAGCATTTCCACGGTCAATGACCAATAAGGAGCACATTTTCTTCACATATACAACATCAAAATCAGTAGAGAACTTTGCATCTTCACTGGGACCATCCCTATACCCTGGGATATTGGATTTTCCACCAGCAATAGTGGTCACTCCTGCACAGAAA
Source organism: Stipa capillata (assembly GCA_019208055.1). Lineage (NCBI taxonomy): Eukaryota > Viridiplantae > Streptophyta > Magnoliopsida > Poales > Poaceae > Stipa > Stipa capillata. The sequence continues at coordinate 307,245 of JAGXJF010000141.1, forward strand.
TTATACCCACCAACTGTTAAGACTGAACTAATGAATGAACTAAAATACTATTCAATTATAGCTTACCTGACTCCCCAATCTTTCGAATTGCCAAGTTTGCTGTATCAGCAATATAGACATTTCCTGTATCATCCACGGCAACGCCTGTGGGGCGCTTGAATCTTGCATCAATCGGTTTACCATCTATATGACCTGCATGCCCCTGGAAAGAACCAGCAACCAGTCTTCCCCTGCTATCTGCACAAATTCTAATATCAGTCCCAGTAGCCACACTACTGAACCTATGATTACAACATTTAGATTATATTTCTTTAGGTACACATGCATGCTTTTAGTTAATTGGACACCTAAAATGTATTTATTACTGTTTGAACAGATGAGAATCTGATTTCTGGAAGGATGCTCTAAATTCAGTTGCAGTCAGGTACTCTTTTGTGTCAGTAATTCAAGCATTGCTATTAAAGCGGCAAGATCAGATAATATTTGCATCCTTGTTCTTGATTTGTTTTGGATTGTCCACTGATATGTACCTCTAAAAGTTGCATGTGGTAGTTTTTTTCAACAAAAAAATGCAATGATCTAATTGTGGCCATTATTAAAAAAGATCCATTGGCTGCATACCATAAGAAGTCCCACAAAATATGTACAAAAATATTTAAAGAGAACCAAGTAAGCACTGAACTGAGGACAGCAAGAATAAAGCATACACTCAGAGAGCGGCGGGGTTATTCGCACAATGTTGCTATGTGCCGAGTCTACTGCAAGGAGTTCTCCGCCTTCAACCGGGGACACCCTAATGGTGTGCGGCGTGACACCAAGCTTGTCACCTTCAACAAGCGTCTCCACAAAGTAGCCACTCTCAAATTGCAGCGCAACATTCCCATCTGTGACATCAGAGAAACACCATCACCATGAAATCAAAGTCAAACAAGAACACAACAATCATCAGCCACTGTAACTCATATTCACTAGCTGAGGTTGCAGATGAGTTAAACCCAAATCAGTTCAACACTGCTGGATCTGAACTCAGCTCAGGTCATTTTTAGAAATGAGAGGACTCAACTTCAGCATAAATCTGAGCTTAGACAAACAAAACCTCAGCGTAAAAAAGAGGAAATATTCAAAATGTTTGATCCTTATGAGATTATTGTGGTTAGTACAGATGCTCCTCGTTTTTCCTATCGTTCCTTTATGGATGAAAAAACTCAGTATACGAGTACCAAGAAGGGAAAGAGGTTTACTAGATCACAATGATACAAACAAATTCATGTTGCACACCTTTCAAAATGAGTGAGGTGGCCAAGCTCAAATCTCAGTTTGTACTCAACAAAGCTAGAAAATATTACATCACATTTACTGGTTGGTGGTTTCTTTTCGAGCCATGCCAGAGACAGAGTTAACTGACAAGTACAACCTGCTAAAGAGCTATGAGCTTCGACATGACAATGTTCTCACCCCCATTTGTTACAAGAATAGATGGAAAATCGGGCAGTAAATTACCGGTGTGCGACCTACAGCAATAACCACGACAAACTAAGAAACCTAATCGAGTCGCTACTTTCTCACCCTCGCTCGAATCCGCACTAATAGCCAGGAAACAAACCCTGGAACAGTAGCATCAGCGGCTAGCTCACCGTACTGGGAGTGCGAGGACTGCTTGGGCGAGTGTGGGGAAAAAGAACCCCGCGGCCACTTCACCACCGACGAGAGCTGCTTCACGATGTTATCTGCAGCCAAACCCAAACAAATTCACAACCAAATGAAAAGGAGGGGGGAAGAAGCAAGATCGAATCATGCATTTCGAGAAAGAGCAAGGGGGTGGATTCTTCACCTGTCGGCGAGGCGAACGCGCTCGCCTCGGACTGGAGGAGGACGAAGAGGAGGAGGAGGAGGGGTCCCGACCTCATGGGGGGATTTTTGGTTCTGCACTTCTGCTTGGTGGTGGACGAGCAGGGAATCGGAGCTCGCGAAAGGGAGGAAGCAAAAAGGAGCTTTTCTTGGTGTTTTGCGGGGGTGCGGCGCGAGGGGGGAGGGGAGCGTGGGCTCGCTCGCTCCCTGGGCTTGACCGGGTTGGTCGGTGATTAATGGCAGTGGAGGCGCTGGCATCTGGTCGCCATGTTTTGCGGTCAGATTTGCAGCGCAGCTATTTATCGAAGATGGTAACTTGGTTACCCGTAACAATGGAGAAATTCATAGGAAATATAGAAAGAATTTAGAATTTCCATAAATTTATGGCCCACGGTTGCATAACGAGGAATACTCGTAAACGATAACATCATGAAAAGACACTCTTTCATCTAACATAGAGCCCTGATTGCGATAAATTATATGCACTAAATCATTCGCACATACACATGCACAATACGGGGTGGAGACCGGCTTGGGACAACTAGGGCTTTAGCCTCAAGTCTAGGATCATGATCAATATGAATCCTTTTAAAAAATAATAATAAATTTTTAACAATATACCGCTCGACCTAATCCAGCTCTAGATGTGGTGAAACATTGATTAAGAATGGATGGTCCAGTTACCCCAAAAAGGAGAGTGGATGGTCTAGAATAAGCAAGACAGGGAAGCTTCACCACTTAGGCTGCTTTTGGTAACAATGTGGATTATGATAATCCCGCTTGCCTAATCAGCTTTTGTTTGTGATGGAACTTCCGATAAGTTAGAAGATCCGGAGTGCACCCTCAGATGGAGTCTTTGGAAAAACCGAATGTTCTAACATTTATATCAAAAGTTCCAATTTTTCCTTAGTGATGTGCAGTAAGTGGAAAGGAAGTTAGTTGTTAGGTTTGAAGATATCGGATGTTCTGATGTTGTTCTGATGTGTGCTTTTTGTGCATAACAGCTAGTTGTTGGAGAAAGCTCTTTCTTCTCGCATCCACCCACAATGTTTGGCTCATTTATTTCCTGCACACTTGGAGAGCTATTCCCCTCTCCTCTCTTGAGCCCAAGTTCATCTTTTGTGAGAGAAAAGAAAAAAAAAGAGATTTGGGGAGTTTGAGTGCTAAGTGATAGATTAAAGATCTCTCGACCACTAGGTTCACTTCCAAACATCCTCAACTCACTTGTTACTTTTGGAGGTTGAAGACTCTTAGACGGTTAAGAGTTGTTCGCAAGTGACCAATTGATTGTGGTGCACCGTGAGAAGTTTGTGAATGTCGGGATTCACCTTCGAAAAGAAAGAACCACCAAGAAGAAGTTGAGGAGACGCGAGGGCATTCTCGAGGGATAAAGGGTTGAAATGAAGCCGGCTCTTGATCACGAGTGATCGAGCTCCGTAAAAGGAGACATAAGATTCCCTTAAGAAACTCTTGTCTTCCATTGGTTATTTCTTTCCATATTTACATACCGCAAGTTTTCATATATTAGTATACTAAATTTGCTTGTGTGATATTAGTTCATAGCTGTGATCACTAATTGCAAGAATAGTTTAAATGTGGTCAGATTTGTTCAGTCTCCTATTCACTCCTCCCCTATCAGCCAACATCTTATTTTTTTAGAGGTAGGAAAGAATATAGAAGGATACGGCACATGGATCCTATTTTATAAAGATTTTTTTATATGTCAAACTGCCACTCAGTAGGAGATGCGGCAAAATCGTCCTTTATAAGTGTCATGTCATCGTTCATGTAGACAAAACTGTCTACAAGACCACTCTAATGGATTATTTGTAGTAGTTTTATAAAGTTAGAGTAGTGATTGTCCTATTTTTTTCGTTAAGGAGTTATATGGCAGGAGGGGTAAGGTGAAATATGGACTTTTTCCTAATAAATAAACTGTTTCTTTAAGGCTGCAATAGACCTTTTGTTAGGGTAGGCTGTGACAGACCAAAGTTGCAAACCCCATCACTGCAGTACAAGAAAGCCCAATAATCATCTTAAGGCCCAACTAATCAAGGTACTAGACCACAATCCAGCGCGAATCACTCGGAACTCCGACAGAGAAAGAAAAGAGGAATTACCGGAGAGCCAGAGCCCGGTTTAATCCAACTAGCCCGAAGCTGCTGAGTAAGGGTGTACTAGGAGCAAATACAGTTAGATATGCTTCAATCATATTTGTTTTTTATTTACTTTTAGACATGGTATTGAAGCCGATAATGACGGGTACTAATACGGTACCAATACCAATTAAATTTGATATGGTGATAAATATTTTATCATATTTGATATCAAAAATAAAATCCATACAATAGACATGTTCTCACATAAAACAATTAACCATACATGTTCAAAATGCATGAATATGTAGCATTTTAATAAAAAGATTCAACTGACAATCAAATGACAAGAAGTACATCGATAGACGATAATAGTACAACATAACACACGGAGTCTTTCACACCTGAATGAATTAAATCGTTTCATAAAGTCTTTCATAGGTTAAAATTGTCTATCTTCTGTCAGAGATAAAACACAAGGGAGGAGAAGGAGGGTTACATACCTTAGCAATTAGTAATTCAGATAATATAATACATAAGAAAAAGTAATTTAGGTACCATACGGATAATATCCGAATAATTATCCGAATACTATACGAGGATTATCTAGATAATATCGAATACGGTCGGATACTACTCGTACCTTGTTCATATCTGTATCCGGGAAATACTATCCGTATTCGATACCATATTCGATAGATTTATGAGGCTTTCGGTCGGTTATCCGGCTAGATACTATTCGAACCGAATGTATCCTAACTACTAGACCGTTGTTAAGCAAATTAAGGCAAATAGGCAATGATCCTATTTTTGAAAACTTAACTGTTTAAGCCTTGATCATCGTGGGGTGGGGATGCGGGTTATGTTTCTTCCCTGCATGTGCTTTGAGTGGTTGTACATTTTACAACACAAATATAATCTCTCGCAAAAAGAAGTCACGCACCTTCGTTTCTAAGGGTTCAAACGAGGATATGGTTTGGCTTAATTAAGGGGTCGGTGCATGGAGACTCAGCGGTCAGACTAAAAGTCCACAAGACGAAACAAATGCAAAAGCCGCATACTCAGATGTTAGCTCAAATTCAATTGTTATTTCCTGGGCAGGGCAGGGCACTGTTCTTTTTCCTCATGGACAAGGAAATTTCTCAAAAAAGAAAAAAAATCGGCGTCTAGGGAGTACTTGAGTATGTATTATATGTTATAGAGACTTAAATACCCTTAACTTATAATATATAGGCAATAATTTGAATACTAACAAGTTGACGAAACACTCCGATACTTGTTAGCATCTATCATATATTAAAAGTACATGATAGGTTAATCAGAAAAAGGTTAATCAGAAAAAAGAGACATGCTAGAAAATTTCACAAAAATAAAATATCTGGCTATTAATTAATCTGGTGCATCCTACTTTTATTTTTTTATTTTTTAAAAAGGAATATTTTATTATTCCTCCGACCTCTATATCAAACGGATGCACATAGTCTAGAATGTCACATTATGATATAATCTAGAAAAATACAGCCCTTAGGCTATGAACACACCCAAAACAGTCAAGAGAAAACAAAGATAAAAATGGCGCTTCATTCATCGTCCAATCTCTTGCTAGTGTGTCAGCAACTAGTAGAGAAGAACCTCCAACTGCTTGCTAACCTAAACCATGCATTCTCTGCATTCCTATTCTGCAAGGGCGACCTGGACCTGTTTCGGACGATAAAAATGTTTGTTGTCAAAAATAATATCATTCCGTCACAACCAAATAGCCCAACATAAAGCTGCCACGCCAACTATAATTAATTCTGTTCACACCCCCTTATCCACATTATGGAGCCACTGTCCTAGCATATTAGAAACTGATGTTGGTGGCTTGATGTTAAAAGCTATGTGAGTTATGGTACAGAAAAAATGAGCAATATGGCATTCAAAAAACAAGTGCTAGACTAAATCATCTTGGCGAAACAACAAGCCCTACTACCTTGCCACTTTTGCCTGATTAGACTATCTTTTATAAGGATGACCCCCGCCTAGATACCACATGAAAATTATGTTGTTGAGCGGAAGCTTAAGTTTCTAAAGGTGCTTGTGGTAAAACCGATCGTACAAGTCTAGGAGGGCTTGGTACATCGATTGAACCGAGAATTGACCATGGCTATGTAGTGACATGATAAAGTATACAACGTCATCCGCAACTAAACTGCTGAAACCTGAAATACAAGGTCATTCCATGCATCAAGTTTTGACCCAATCAATGTCCGACAGAGTGTGATGTTGAGGGAGATCATCGAGAACACTTGCACCACATAGGCATGTTTCTTTCGCACTGTGTTGTATAGGATAGGGTATCTATCGTGGAAAGTGACATCCCCTAGACATTTATCCTCCCAGAACCGAACCTGCTGGCCATCATGAAGGTTGAACTTACCTAGTTGGAAAAAATAATGTTTAACCTTCCCTTCTTGAATTGTGAGTCCCTGCAATGAGGCTCGGCTTGGGTCAAGGTCTTGTTACACAAGTACTTATTTATGAGGAGGTGCTGCCAAACTCCATCCACATTAATTAATTTGAATAACCACTTGCTAAGGAGGCACTTGTTCTTTTGCATCAAGTTCTAAATCCCTGATCCACCTTGATCTTTTGGTTGGCACACAATGCACCATTTTGGGAGCCTATATTTCCACTTCTGACTATCGCTCTGCCAGTAAAATCAAGATCGATCGAAATCCAAGTGGTTCCGAACCTCCTTAGGCACCCCAAAGAAGGACAACATAAATATTGGTAGGTTGTACAAAACCGAATTGGTAAGGATTAATCTATCGCCTATGGACATGTTTTTCCCTTTCCAGTTAGTAAGCCATTTTTTAAATTGGTCATTGACCGGTTTCCAATCGTTATTGCGGAGTTTTCTATAGTGCGTCGGAGTCCCAAGGCAACGAAATGGAAATGTCCCTAATTGGCAACAAAGATTTTCTTATATTGGGCTATGTGCTCGTTGGCTTCCCCAAAAGCAAAAAGCTCACTTTTGTGAAAATTAATCATAATGCACCTTCTTTTTGTTAGTAGACCACAACCAATAGATCTTCATAATTGTACCTAAGTAGATCACAACCAATAGATTATCATAACTGTACCTAAACAAATCACAGTCGATAGATCGTCATAATTGTATCCAAATAGATCACAACCGATAGATCTTCATAATTGTACCTAAACATATCACAAATGATAGATCTTCATAATTGTACCTAAGCAGGTCATAACCGATAAATTTTTATAACTACACCCGAATATCATCCGACCATTGATCTGATATACTTTATTATTAATGGACCACAATCGATCTCAACAACTGTACATAAACATTATCTGGCTATTGATCTGATGTACCTTGTTTATTAATGGTCCATGTCCGATAGATGTTTGTAAAGATCCACATGTGTAAAACTATGTAAATAAGATCTTTGATGATCAATATGAAATAAAGTGATATTTTTCTCATTTCAATTCAGCATAGAGAGCACTTAAAATGTTTCAAACTAAAAACCTTCCAATTTTGATCTAGAATCAACTTAAACAAAATTTGTGAAACCAAATGCATCTAAATTTCACCCCGATGATTCTTATAAGTGATTTCCGATGAATCTCTCTAAAAATTTTCATGTAATTTGAAACTGACATATTTGAATAAAATGTTTCTCAAATTATTTTTAGATGGACAGAATTGTAATATATTAACTAAGTGAATTTCCCCTTATTAAAAATTTATGAAATTTCATATTGGTGGTTTCATTATCTCCCTAAACCCAAATATAAATTTTTTAAAAATATTTGAGAAGTACTTTACCTACCTACAGTTCAAACCTAAGTTTTTGAACAAATTTGCAGTAATATTTAAATGACATTTGAAAATAATTAGTTTAATCTAAGAAAATTCATGAAGATAATAGATATATTAAGGACTCTCTCTGAATTTTTCTAAATTAAAAAATTAATTTCAAATCGTCTGCTAGTTTAAATCTTGAAACATAACAAAAAAAAGAGAAAAGCCCTCTTACCTTTGGGCCAACCTCCCAGCCCATCTTCCCTTGTGCACTGGGCCAAGCCCATCGTCAGCTTCCCTGCTCCACTGCGTATGTGGCACCCTTCTCTGCCACTTACCAATGGGCCGGCTGGTCAGGTCTTTGCCTCCACGCTGCTGGCTGCACGCCACGTCGCTCTTGATCACGCGCGACGCCGACACCGATGGCTACCTGCCCTGTCAAATGTGCTGTCGACCTCACAATTGCACTAGTGTCTGTGCGTTAGTGCCACATCCCTATCCTGCACAACCATGCATCCTGCGGAGCTTGTCTAAGCCGTTATGCTCAACGCCGTCGATATCGCCCATTGTCGGGTGTTGCTGTACCTTTTCCTCCCCTTCACATTTTCATAACCCATGAGCTCCCCTCCCCTTGACAACCTCACCGTTGTGTTCCTTGCCTCTCTGCATACCTCCTTGAGCAAATCGTGTCGCCTACCATCAAGCCCATCGCTTGGAATGCCTCTAGCCTTGGGGCTCCGGTGAGCGTGCAACCTTTGGCATCATCGTGCAACACGTGCCCGAAGGTGATCCAAGCCAGCCAACCTTGCCTGTTAGCTCCGCATTGCCTCTGTAATCTCGTCTCTGACCTCACTGTGGCTTGATCCAGGGAATAGCCGGGAAGTCGTCGTTGTCTTCCACTCTGGCAAAGATCCTCCACGAGCCGTCCAACGTCCACAGTGAGCTATTGGGCCAAGGGAAATGTTTCATTCATGTTAATATTATGGAAAATTTCAAAATTCCAAATATGCCCTTAAACCCTAAATTTTTTATATGAAACATACAAATTTCATAACTTTAATTTTAGGACTTCAAATTGACTGAAACCATTTGCATTAGCTTCATAATTTTATTTCTTACATTTTAGGATGCATTTCATCAATCATATAGTCTTTGCATTTTCTTGGCATTGATTTTTGCTCTCTTTTGTTGTGTTCGGTGTTTCGGTATTATTTTTGGTAGAACCTGATAACGAGGAATTGTACGCGGGTGATTTAATATGAACAAGAGCACTACTAGCAAGGAAAACATGCAAGATTGCTAAGATTTCCTATATTAATTTATGCTATGTTTATGGATGAATTATTTTGCTTGGTTGCATATGGCTAAGAGTTGATATTTGTGATGAATGCAAGTACTAGCATGATTAGAGTTTGGTTATGGATCATGATCAGTGGGTCATGACATTAATATGGACTAATGAACTATGAACTAATGAACCATGAAACCTATTAAGTGAGATGTGAGAGCCGGGGTTTTGCTTTTATAGATGGATCGATGAGCGAGGTGAATGTAAGCACCCCAGTCGTCTAGTCGATACTGGTTTCATGGGGCTCGACCCTTCACCCATAGTGGAAGTGTTATGTGAAAGTGTCGGGTAGTCGGCCAACTACTTCCCAATTAAGAAAAAATTGGTTAAGTCTTGGTTGATTTAATAGATGTTGAAATAAGTCTTGGTGACTTAATGTGATGAAATCGATTGAAATCTTGGTTGATTTCAAATTTGTTACTGATATGAGATTTATGTGTTAATATGAGAATTAATGGTCATAACAAATACATGTTGATATTGGCTTATCTCTCATGTTCATACCATGTTGTATTATATTGTTGATGAAATAATTGTGTAGTAAATTATATTCTTATTTCATACCATGCTTAAATTAATAGGTATGAGCTTAGAAAGCATTTTGCGAGTACGAAAGTACTCATAGGAATAACATTCCTAAAATGTTGCAGGTGATCCTAGGGTTGGGATCTCAACGATGCTGAAAATGTTAATACCGACGTCTAGTTGTATTGTTTTTCTTTCTTGGTCTTTTGTGGATTAAATGTGGCTTTTGGATATGCTAGCGACTGCCATCTTGGGTGTTTTCTATATGTTTCCGCTGCTGTTCTGTCTTTTATTTTGGATATGAATGATATTCGAGTCGTGTTGTTTGTAATGTATTTAATTGTCCTGTGTATGAGGCATACTTATGTATCTTGTAGTCTTTTTCTAGAGTTTGTCTTTTGCTATTCAAGTTGTATATGTGGCATCCCATACACCATGTGTATATAATATTGAAGTGTATGAGACAATCGTAAAGAATTATGGTTGTTCTCTCGCTTCATTAAATGTGATGGTTTGTGGTTGAGTGACCCGCCAACTGTGATGCATTGGCCGGCTAGGTAGGGTGTGGTTGATTGTACCCGGACTTTCAAGCGACCCACTAGCTGTATGGTTAGGTTTGGGTGAGGATATCGGGCTCCCCTGATATCATCTTGCTTAACGCACTTGAGAATAATACTAAGTCTTTACATGACTTTGCGACTGCATTGACTCGTGTTGTGATGTGTGTTTTTGCCTGGCTTGGCCAACGGTGACGCATACGTCTGAGGTGCGTATAAGATGTTGGTCTGGTGTTGAACTGTCCAACATGATAGAGGCATATGATCTTTTACGTATGAAATATTGAGTAGTTACTCATGTATTCAAATGGCACATCACTCATAGGTTGGTTGTAGTTCCGGGGTCCTAACAATATTTATAATTTTACGTCTAATACAAAAGCTATCCAAGCTTTTAACTCTGCGTAGTAATCTAATTTCAACAATCATCGATCTATGTTTAACTCCGCGTACTGATTTAATATCACATATAAATGATCGGCTAGATCGTATTCTGAATTTTAATTCTGTGTGATCTAATATCCCTTACAGACAACCCACTGGCTCAATACAACGACCGACCAACTCGCCATCGAAAATTTCATTCCATGTGCTGATCTAATATTACGTACGAACTAGCTATCTAACGTATCACGTACAAACGGCACATCTGACGTAATATGATGTTTTTACAAATAGTATAATAATATGTAACTATTTAAATCAAAAATTAAAATAGTTAAAATGTTTAAATAGCGCGGGACACCGAGTATTTTTTTAAAAGGAAATGCAAGGGATACGATAGGAGTAGCCAGCTGAAATGAGGTTACTACCAACGAGATGGGGATCGAATACAGTTGCATTGTGCACCTGGTCCCAACTTTGCATCGATCGCCAGCTTTATTGACCGAAAGCACGTAACCACTTTCTCTTTCCCTTAATTTGATTCAGCAATATTACCTTGTAACTACCAGCACATTATCTTTCTTCACGTACGTATCAAACATCTGTCCACAATAGATCTCCTCTCCTTGCATCTATATATAGCCATCGATCGATCTATCATCACATCGCATGCATATATAACTCTAAGCCTAGCTAGAATAAGACGATTAATTAAGCTCGCAGTTAGGAAGCCTAGCTACGGTATATACAGTCATATGCACCCAATGAACTCGCTCAGGGCTCTCGTTCTGGCCATGGCAGTAGCTACGACTGGCCTAGCCTTCTTGGCGAGCGGAGAAGAAAGGCTAGTTGTTGCACTCCATGGTATGGCGTCGTCAACCTCCTTGTCGCCGGTGCAGGAAGAGGCCGCCGGCGCCGTCGAATCGCCGTGGCGCCGCGCGCTACGCCAGCGAGCGAAGAGGGCGCATGGCGACCTCGCCTGGCGGTGGCGCCGCATCCCGCCGTCCGGCCCGAGCACCGGGGCCACGTCGTCGTCACCGTCGCACCACCGGAGGAGGAGGGGAAGAAGGAGGGCGCCAGGTTTGATCCATCTGTTCCGGCCACGAGACCATGACCAACATCGTACGTGGTACGTATGGTCGATCGATATGTACGCGCGGTAAATGGCATCTATACCTCGATCGATCGTGTAATCCGTATGTATGATATGGTGTGTAGTGTTCATGCATGTGAAGATCCATGCATGAGCTAGCTAGCTGGAGTATGTATTGTTTGTACGCACGCTCTTAATTATTGTAATGTAATGCAGATCGAGCACTTAATTAGCTCGTGTTAATGCTAGGATTCTAGTATGTCTGTGGAATCAAACTCCAAAATTTAGTCCGGTAATTTTGTTTGATCTGAGTTGCATTTTGCATAAGTTTGTGCTTATATCAATAAAAATGGACCAAAAGGAGTTTGATTACATACGCGAAGTTAAATGCATGGTACAAGAGGTGATCAAATAAGCAAAACCACTCTAATAGGAGTTCTTGACTGTACAGAGTCAAATTAATAGTGATGAAGAGCTTATGTATTTATTTACCTTTTGAAATTGCTTATGTATGTTGTCATTTTGCATATACAAGCTAGAGCTATCTTATGGATAAGAAGACAATTAATTCGACTGCAGACTACCGGTGGCATATGCATATATACAAGCATAGATGTAACTCGTGTGGGATCTATGTTTATAAGGAAAGCAATACAATTGCTTAAAGTAAAGAACTTGGAGATTCGGATGACGGACTTAGGACAGAGGAAAAGAAAACATTGGGAGGTTGAGAAGCTAAGCCAAGCTATCCATCTGTGTAGCACAGATGACCCATGCATGCATGCTTTGGTGCCACGCTGGTTAGTTTTCTCATGTACGGAGATATGACGTGCATGCGTGTGAGGAAGTCAGGTAGGTATATGATATGTCGAGTAGTCATCAAACTTGTCCAACTGCTTGAAATAGGTCACGAATCTTTCAAAGTGCATATATATAGGTCTAGAAACTCGGGGAAAAAGATAAAATTAGCCCCCCGGGCTAGTGGCAATGCCGAGAATAGCCCCCGCCCGGAGCCAACGGCGAGATTGTCCCCGCGACGCACCGCGCAGCTGACACGTGGCAAAATCGCGCGTCCGGACCGCGACGAAACGAGATCGCGCCTCTGCCCCGCGACGTAACTGGATCGCGGACCCGGCCCGTCAGCGCGCCCCCCACCCGCGAGCCACGCCAGGCCGCGCGCCCCACCCACGACCCAGGCCGGATCGAGCCCGGGGCCCACGAGGAGCGGCCTGCGGAGCTGGCGCGCTCGTGGCCACGGCCAGCGACCGGAGCTCGCGGCCGAGGCCCGCGACGAGCAGCCTGCGGAGCTGGCGCGCTCACGGCCACGGCCCGCGACCAGCCCGCTCCCCTCTCTCCATTCGCAGCTGATTCCCGCCTCGGGACACGCGCCTAGCTGTATGTGCCGATGCCCAGATCGGACGGGACAGCGCTATCATTGTCTTGTCAGTTTTTTTTTGCTTTTTGCTTTTCTCACACGACAGAGATTCCGTTCCTCTCTTTATATTGAACTGGTGCTGCTGTGGTCCTCTTCATTTCCCCTCTGTCTAGCTCTGCTCTCACTTTGTACCTCTGCGTACTCTCTCTGCCTTCTATTGTAGATGAGCATGAGAGTATGAACTACTGATTTTGAAGAAAAAAGATCAAAATCAGCTATCTGAGTAGTAGAAAAAATTGAAGATCAAGTCGAGACCTAGCCACGAAGGTAAATTTCTTCGACATGCAAGATGTTATCATATTTTTTAGTTAGGCTAAAATTAGATAAATGGTAAGACTTTAGTTATACTTAAGTTGACTGTTATTTCATGCATGCATAAAATGCAGTCCTCTCAAGAATTTGTAAATTTAGCTTTGTTTTTAATGTATACTAAAACTCGTCTCCCTGCACTTAGATGTAGTACGAGATGGAGTTTTGCAATGGATTTTCAAGCTAAAAAGAGCAAAATTAGCCATCCGAGTAGTTGAAGAAATTGAAGATCAAGTCGAGACCTAGACATGACGGTAAAATTCTTTTATATGCAAGACATTATTATATTTTTTAGTTATGCTGCAATTAGATAAATGACAATGTTAAGACTTTAGTTATGTTGGTCTAGTTTATTGTTATTCCATGCATGCAGGGATGACAGTTGTCTTGAGAATTTGTAAATTTAGCTTCTTATTTTATTTAATGTAGCACTGAAATATGGTTCCACGTAGATGGGAACGAGATGGAGATTTGCAGTGGAATTTCAAGCTTTAGGGAGTAAAATTAGCTCGTGCAGAAGTTAAACAACGTGTACATCTTGTGATATTCTTCCAGAAAAGGTAAATCCATGTTGCATGAAATTCTGTGATTAGTTGATTGATTAGCTTAATGTTAGTTAAGTGACATCACGTGTAGCCATTTAAGTGTGACAAATGACATTGTTATTCTATGTTATGGTTTGGGTACATACCTATGAAAGACGTTGAAGTTAAACTTATTTGACAGAAATTAGCATAATGTAAGTACTGTACAGACTAATTGGGGAAAAAATGAGTACGTGAAAAAAAATTTGTTAGGCACGGTTGAGGAGTTTACTGTTATTTAAATTAGTTTATGCTGGTAAAATGAGAAGAGGTGAGAAAGTAATATTAAATATACACTATTTTTGCTAGAGTTAAATTGAGAAAAATAATGTTTACATGATATTCAAATTTTGGTTTGGTATGTACGTAGGTACAATGAATGAACTCTTAGTGTTCTACGGGCCGAATATAATACGTGACGGGCCCTGCGGGCTCGACTTGTCCTAATGCGAGTACAAGGTTGCACATATAGATGGTTTGGAGGAGATTAATATGTTGGACCTGAGGAGGTGCATATGCCGCAAGTTTGATCGGGACATAGCTCGCAAAAAACTAGTCATTGAAGCAGTCACATGTAGCAGTCGGGAGGACGGGTCATCAGTCCCCTTATGGCAACTACACAAGGTGACTGGCAATATATCATGAGCTGGATACATGCGTCTTGTGAGTACTCCAGGGGCCTACATATATGGTCGACCCATGGTGTACGTACAGCTTGTTGACAGCTGTCGCCCGTTGACTGGCGACGAAGGTTCCTCCGGAGTTGGTGAGTTACAGGTTGTTGCAATAGAAGGAGGTGTAGGGGCAGCGGATGCAGCGTTAGAGGTCAATCTCACACATCCTGAAGACTAGTTCGTTAGTAATGAAGATGTCGGTCCCTTCTGGTCTACTCGTGTCGACTACTTTGAGCTGTTACCAAGCATGCCGAACGAGTTGGATTCTGCTGAAGACGGTAGCGACGAGGAGTCGGATGGTACCGACGAGGATGGGGGTGATGCGGTAGGACGTGGTCTACCTGCAAGAGCTATTGGCAAAGAAATGGATGAATTGACAGTGCAGAGACTTGTGATATCAGAAGATGTGAACTCACGGTGGGGTTTTGAAGAGAACACTCTGATGACTGGTCAGCACTTTCCAACCAAGCATGCTGCACACATGGCTATTACAAAGTATGGCATCTCCATAAGTCGTGAGTACCGGGTCAAAAGGTCGAATCCTACATGTTTGAAACTTGTATGCACACGTCCAAACTGTCCTGGAAGGGTGCGTGCAAACCAAGGCAAGGGGATTTACACGGACTTTGAGATAACTGTGTTGGTGCACCACACGTGCAAGCTATCCGAGCCGTTGACTGCGCACCGCAATGTGAGTGCTGCATACGTGGCTAAAAAAGTGCACCACCTAGCATCCAAAGACATCTCCATCGGGCCAAAGTCATTGATGTCCACCGTGGCTGATGAAGTTGGTTTTCCGGTCAGCTACAGTATGGTCAGACGTGCAAAGCAGAAAGTGGTAGAGAGGATGTTTGGGACTTATGAGGAAGGATATAATTTCACCCCAAGAATGCTCCATCAGATAGCGGAAACTAATCTAGGTACTTACTTAAATAAGTATGAAAGGCCACATTCCGATGGAGTACCTGGCTATTTCATACTTGACCGTATATTCTGGGCCTTCAGTCAAACTATACATGCATTCAGGTATTGCCGTCCAGTGCTTTCAATGGATGGTACATTTCTGACTGGGAAATACAAGGGGACACTACTTATAGCTGTGGCAGCTGATGCTAATGATCAAGTCCTTCCTGTTGCCTACGCAATAGTTGAGAGCGAAAACACCGATAGCTGGCTGTGGTTCCTTATAAATGTGAAGTTGGGTGTTGTATGGGACAGGAGTAATGTGTGCCTTATTTCTGATCGTAATGCTGGGCTTCTAAATGCTATAAACACAATCAAGAATACTGCTGTTGCTCAGTATAGGTGGACTGATCTTGAAAGTAGGTTGTGCATGCGGCACCTGGCTGCTAATTTCTACGGAAGGTTCAGAAGCAAAGATCTCATGAAAAACTTCAAGAAGTTGTGCATGCAAAACCAGTTACGGAAGTTCCAGCACATTTGGACAGCACTCAACGCTGCAACCAGCAAGTACAGTGGGGAGTCTCAGGTGGAAGGCCATCTTCAAGTGCAGCATCGCGAAAACCGGAGGCCGGTGACTTTGTCAGAGTGGGTAAGTAGACAAGCTCCCGAGATGGAGAAATGGGCCCTGGTGCATGACACAGGTGGTCATTGATACGGCATAATGACAACCAACATGTCCGAAGCTTACAACGGTGTGCTTAAAGGTATGCGGTGCCTCCCAATTACTGCCATAATTGATGAATCATGGTCCTGGACAGTTGGGTACTTTCACAATAGATCGAAGGCTGTGAAGGAAAAATTCAACAAAGGTAACGAATGGTCCGAAGTCATGCAGAGGTACATGGGAAAAAATAAAGAAATCTCAGACTCATGACGTTCGAGCTATTGATGGCTTGAGGAGGAAGTACGAGATTCGTCTAAGGTGGAAGCATGTCAACAGCCATGTGCGAGGTGATAGGAAACATGAATGTAAACTTGATGCTGATATTTGCTTATGCACGTGCAACAAGCCCACGCTGCTACACTACCCTTGCTCCCATGTGTATGCAGCTTGTGCGGCGATCAAGCAGTCTTCGCAACAATACATCTCAAGATACTTTGACATTCATCATTTGATGGGCACATGGGGCAGCGAGTTCTACTCGTATGGTCTTGATATAAGTTACAAGGATCTCTGGACCGACATTGTTCAGTGGGTGCCTAATCCATCATTGAGGCAGCAGAAGAAGGGACGTCGACACACTACTCGGTTCAGGAATGATATGGACGATAGCCAAATTGGAGAACCATGCCGATGCAGGATATGCAAGACAAGGGGTCATAGTAGGAAGGATTGCCCCAAAAAACTGAGCACGTCGACAAATAACTAGTATTTACTACCAGTGTATAAATTTGTAATAAATTTGTATGGGTCACTTGCCACCTGCTGTATTTTCTAAGTATTGTACTCAAGTTTTATAAGATGTAATGTTGACATTATTCATGTCTCCATAAGTTTTATATTATGATATTTCGTACTTCAATTAACTATGTGTTTCTAATGCTTTACGCTTTGCAGGTGATGGCTGAACTACCGGAACTGCTAGACCGGTATTACGACGATCACCACCGATGCCACTGTTGGCTGTCCAATGACATCGAGGTTCCACCAACGTTCACTCTTAGAGTAGCTAGGACACAGTGGCGGCTGGACGAGCACTTCGTTCCCAAGCTTGCCACAAGTGGACTCCTCCCCTTCGCACGGTGCTTTCAGCTGGGCACTCTTTCACTCTAGATGGCTCCCTATTGCAGCATTGGTCGATAGGTGGAGACCGGAGACGCACACTTTCCACTTTCATTGGGGAGAGATGATGGTGACTCTTCAAGACGTTTCCATGATCACTGGTTTGCCCATCAGCGGAGAGGCGATTGTTCCACCTCCTAAGAGGGCTGACTGGATGCAGCACTTGGCTGCGAGATTTGGTGTGGAGATCCCGACAACTGAAAAGGGGGCGGCTCAACGAGGTATCCCTTTGAGTTGGCTTAGGAGGTTCGACACATGCCCACCAGATGCTGATGATGAGACTGTTAGGACTCATCTGACTGCGTACTTGTTGTATCTCTTCGGGTGGTACATGTTTCCGACGTCGCACGGTAACGTAGTCTTCCCCAGCTACATCCACCTCGCGGAGGCCGTGGCTAATTCTGTGCTTGGAGACGTTCCACAATACAGCTAGGGATCTGCAGTACTGTGTGCGATATATAGGGGCCTGTGTGACGCTACGGCCCGTAAGAAGGGCAAGGAGCCGATTCTAAGTGTGTGTCATACTTTGCTCCAGCTGTGGTGTTGGGAGCATTTCTCGGTCGGACGACCCCGCATAATTGAGCCGGTCCACTCGTACTCACCTGGACGGACCACCATAGATGGTCCAACTATGAGCACTAGGTGGACAGGTGCTACGTTAGCCTGGGCGCGGGACATGTCCGCACTTTGCTACCCGTTCTACCACCAAGAGTTCGAGATGTTGGATCAGGAAGGTGTCATATGGTTCCCCTGGACAAATGAGCATGTCTTGAGTGTGGCACCTGCGGGGTTGTCCATCCAGTGTTTCAGAGACATGCAGTACTGGATGATGACGTGCCACTTAGTATTCTCAAACATGGTGGAGCCGTATGCACCTCAACGTGTGATGAGACAGTTCGATCGCTTCCAGACGGTGCCCCCCGAGACTAGCAGATGGCTGGACAAAAAATTTCACGAGTACGCTCTAAAATTTGTAACCATTTTCAGTTTGAATTTGTATTGTTGTTCATACTAAGTATGAATGTATGGTGTTAAAAAAATGTGGGCGGGGGAAGAAAGGAAGAAATGAGCTAGACTGGAGAGGGACGCAAAGCACATGGAAGGAAATGTGGGATGACGTGGCTGCACAACAGATCGTTCATGAGGCGAGGTATTTATTTTGATCTGTCCGTTCTCACATGACATGATATCGATGTCCGTTACGTAACGACGTTACTTGCAGGCAGTACGATGGTATGACGAGTATCTACAGTGGTACCTACCTAGGACGCGGGCTAGACTAACCTGTGCTCCACCTGAGAGACCCACAAACCTCACACATACTGATCAACTACAAATGGGGATTGATCGGCATAGAGCTTCACGTCGTGATGAGACGGTAATTGTAGCGATTGTTCTGCATTATTCATTAAACTTATCGATCGCACGGTTTGAAACATTATTTTTGAATGTAGTTTGATCGGGCTTTGCCGATCCATGATACTGCCGCGTCCGTCATCCGCGAGGGCTGTCAGCAGGACTCGTCGAGGATACTACAGAAGGTGAAGGACATGTACGAAGATGCCAAAGGAATTTTAAAACACTTGAGTTGTGGTCGCACGGACGACGTATTACGCTCACATTCAAACTTGCCAGAGCTGAGGTCCGCACGACCCAGTGAGGCACGACCTAATGAGGCATGGACTTCACGAACCATTTCAGGACGTCGAGAGGTAACTTATTTCAGTGCTTCGAGCCAAACTGCTGAATATAGGGCTGTACAATTTTTAGTTAACCATATTGTTGTATTTTCGTAGTCCGATATACGGGCAGACACGTCCCTACAAAGGATCTCTTCTAGGTGAGCTGGTCGAGGACATCAGGTGCGCCTAATTACTCACACATACATGGTGCACAAATTACACTGAGAGTGTAATTGCCACGATGCTATTTGTAGTCAGACGTACGTGGGGACACATCACTCATGCGAATGTCGTCAAGACGATCTGGTACAGGACATCAAGTGTGCTTTACTTTTCACAAGAACGCATTGCAATATTTAGAAAGTGTGCTTAGTCTTTTGCAATGGCACTTGATTTATGCAGTACGACTCGATGCAGGACGAACGCCAGACCTCTCATTCCGGTGCAGCTACCAATGTATGGTATTTTTTAAATTATGTGTGCACAGATTGTGCGTATCTTGTGTACTTAATCTTCGCACTTACTTTCATAGCTCTGGGAGGACACGTTGCTATAGCGAGACTCCTCAACGCGACACGGTGGACACCTTCAGGTTTTTTGTTAACTTATCACATATCCTCATTGCACTCAATACCACGGATTTAAATTTTATCTGAGAAATGATACATTTTTTACATAGTACGTGATCGATTCACCACATGAGCCGCCGCAGGGTTCTCCGGGAGGAACATTTAGTCAGGTATGTCAAATTAAATTTATTGTTCTCAAAACAATAAATTTGTTTCTTAATTGACATACCCTTTATTCTGGTCATTTTTCAGACATTAGATGAAGTTGATTCGCCTCCCCACGATGGTGCTTTTATTTACCGAAATCCATTTATGCGATCTTCACTTCAATACCAGTCCCTAGTTGGAGGAGGAGGTTTTGAGCCTGGTTCGTCCCACCAAGAGGGTCATGAGTGGGTCAAAGATTTGTTTGGACATCAGGAGATCGTTAACAGTCAAATTCCTAGTCAACCATACCCTACTCAGGACACTCAGGAGGATCAGGAAACTTATGAGACTCCCCAGTACAGTCTCTGAACAAACCCAAGACCAAGCAACCATTTCACTTTTCCCTTAGGTCACATGCCACCGAGGCATAAGAGGGGAAGAGGCCGGTGATCACAACTGCTTTAGTTCCTTCAATTATTTTTACTACTGTACTTTACCGTATGCAGTACTTTATTTTCTTACTGATTTCACGGTGTAATGAGCTATATATACATAGAGTTTGCAGGAGAAAGTCTAGATGAAAGATAAAAGTAGCGCTGTCGTCTGGTCTAGAGAGAAAGCTCAAAAGAGAAGAGAAATCTCTATCGAGTGAGAAAAGGAAAAAGCGAAGAAAATTTGATAGTGCAATGTCCCGTCCGGTCTCTCTCGCATGAGAAAAGAAGAAAGCAACAAATAAAATTGACAAGAAGGGACGGCTCTCCCGTCCAGTCTGGGCATCGGCGCTTGCTGCCGACACGCGCGTCCCGAGGTGGGAATCTTCCCGCGCAGAGAGCTAAGAACGAAAAAGCGCACAGAAAAATCACGAGGAAAAAAAGGCTCGTCGCGGGCCGTACGCGCGACTTGGGCTTGCTCCTCGCGGGCTGTGGCCGTGATCTCCAGGCCACGTCGTGGGCTGTGGCCGTGAGGCCCGGTCGTCGCGGGCCACGTGCGCGAGCCCCTCCTCGCGGGCCCCGGGCCTGAACCGGCCTCGCCTCGTGGGCCGAGGCCGCGGCCTGGAGGGAGCTTGCGGGTGGGGGCCGCGGAGGGTGACGGGGACCACGATGCCGTGCCGTCGCGGTGCTGGGGCGCTATTTTTTGTCATCCTGGTTCTGGGGCGCGAGTTTTACACGTGTCACTTGCGCGTTGCATTGCGGGGACAATCTCGCCGTTGCTTCCGGGCGGGGGCTATTCCCGGCATTGCCACTCACTCGAGGGCCAATCCTGCATTTTTCCCAAGAAACTCGTTTAAGTTGGCCACTCGAGGCCATTAGCACGCCATCCTACGGCCAGTGACATGGCATGTTTGACTTGTGCCACCTTGGCATGTCAAAAGATTGCTTCTAGTAGATTGTAGGTGGCTCACTCTCCCTTGCCACCTTCCCACCATTTTGCTAGCGGGCCCTACTCGACCTCATCCTCTTGGTCCTAGCAACAATTACCGTGGTACTGCTGAGCACACAATCCCTTCGAATACGACCCTGCTGATCTTCTTCAAATCAAGATTCAAGTACAGCACAAAAATGACACTTGGAGCAGCAAGGTGATGAGCGGGACAGACGAACCAAGATGAAGATCAAGCTGATTTAAGATGTTGGTAGATACGTACATAGAGATGATGAACTACTGACTGCCTCTATGAGCAATCGAAGGCAACACAAAGATATAATATCTACACCTCAAGAGAGCATTAATTATTTTAGACAACACTTAGTCATATATCAGATAAACTAGATTTGGTATCGCGCCATCGTAATTAATTAGGTGCCCATGTAAGAGTCCTACAAGGGGAGAGTCCGAGTTGCTACCCTAACTTGGCCACCACCTCCTTCAGGGGATGCCCAACCCCTTAATGCCCCTCTCCCTTAAATAGCAACAGGACCTCCCTAGAGTCATGGATTTTTGTTTAGTTAAGAGTTAGTTACACGCAAATTCATGATCTTCACTTGTGTCAGCTAGTCCAACCATCAAAACCTTCAAAACCCCAATTCAATATCATAGCACACTTGCAATTTTAAATTGCTATATTTTGCTCTTGCTCTATAACACCCTAAGTCCCAAACTGGCTTAGACCTAACCCCCTACTGGGTTGGACACGCACGCGTAGCAACCACTTGCACTTTCATCCTAGTTTTGTGCAAAACGGCTAACCAGGAGTTATTACTATTGGAACTTTCAGCCTTATATGTTGGTTTCAACTAGCAAGGTGGGACTGAACCCAACATCTTGAACACACACATACATGGCCTATTTTCCACATGGGTTAGGATATCACATGCTCTTTTTCGATTGCTTGCAGGAATTGTTTTTCGTGATCAGGTCATTCGTGCTTCTAGCAACGCCAATGACAATGATAACAATACATAGTTGGTTCAACGATTGCGTGGTACGACAACTGTAGTAGGATTGTAGCCAGATCGTGAGAGTCCTCTATAAATCGATAGCTATCTTTCTCGTATAAAGATCGAGACCCCATTGTCCACTACTACAAAAATGGACATCCAAGATGGATAATCACACGTGGTTCATCAAAAACCATCTATGATAAGCCTCATCATAGGCTGTTTTATCAAAATAGACATCATACATGATTTTTTAAAAACCCCTATGTGATAACCTATGTATCACATAATTTTTTTACTATGATTCTAAAAAAACCGTGTCATAGACCCAACATATCACAATCAATTTTTAAAAAATACCGGCTTTGATCATAGATCCAAGAATTTTTTCAAAAACTGCACCCTTCCCTCCCTCCGGACTCGTTGTGCGTGTTGGGTCAGCCCAGCTCGACACAACTTAATGCGCTACACGATAGAAACCCAACCCTCTCAATCATTTTTCTCTCTTGCACCGCCTCCTCATCTCTACCCGCTGACCCAATCACATCCTCCACCTCTCTCTCCTCCTCCTCCTCTACGTCATGTTCGGCGTTGCTCGTCCCCTCGACCTTCACGCCAAGCACGGGCGGGCGGGGATCTTCAAAGCAGCGGACAACTCATTCCTCGACGTCGCATGTCCCTCCTCCTCCTAGATCCAGATCGCCCGCTCCCTCATCATGGGCGACTCGATCGTTTGCCTCCATCTCCATCCCATCGAGCCCGGCATCACAAAATCTTGAAGTCCCTATCCTCACCCAACGGACAATGTTTCTCGTTGAGCCTGACACTAAGGAACGTGCTAATTCTCTTTCCTCACCGAGGTGCTTAGGGCCAACCACCGCACCGATCTCGTCCTCCCCGGCGGCCGCCACCACCATCCCAACCCGAAGGCCATGGCACCACCATTGGTGAGTCCCCTTTGTCGTGGCCTCAGATCTCAATTTTCTCATCTCTCTCATTATTTCTCTCTTTTTGCGTGCCACTGAGATGCGGAGGAAGTTCTTGCGGCAAGTCCGGCAGCCAGAGGCGGAGATGAAGCCAGTGAGGAAGAGAAGGTCAGGACCGGAGGTTGCAACGGAACTAACGAAAGCAGCGAGGAGGAGAAGGTCATAGTTGGTATCTCTGGACTCCTAAGTTGAATTCTATGCCTGTGCTTGAACTCCTTGTTCTCTGTGTGAATCTTGTGTCCAGAGATATGTTTCAATCTTGTTGATGCATCGGTGAATCTTGTGTCTAGATAAATATGTGGAGAAGGATTTCAACTTCTTGTTCTTCGGGAGTTTAACTTCTTGTGTTGAAGGTGAGATGACAATGTGTATGTGATGTTACATAACTGTTCGATCTTGATCAGTAAATTTGAATGCTCTATCCTTGACTTCTGTTGATAACCATTTTCTATTTAATGGCTAGCATTTATTAAGCTAGTCATTAAAACATATTTCTTTGCCTGTGAAAAGGATCCCACAGACGGTTTTAAAACCAGAACCATTTGTAATAACGTCTCTTGTCACGGATGAATTAGTCTCAAAACTGCCTATGTATCCTTTTCATAGATGGTTCAGAAACCATCTGTGATGGGGCCACCTTACCGAAGACCGTTGTTTACAGTTGGCTCAGAAAACATTCTGTAAAGTGGTTTTTGAACCATCCGGGGTGTGTATTTGTGTAGTAGTACGTCACATCATGTATGATCAAATATTAGCATGTGTCACCACCTTGCAACAACCTTAGTCATCGCTCGTAGCTTATATGGTTTCAAACAAGCAGAAAATTGTGAAATCTAGGCTAGTTGAGTGCAAACTACAGTTGTCAACATGCATGCCCTGCGTCATGCATGCCCATCGTCATGAGTCAACAACTGATGTCATTTGTCTATTTGGGATTTAACACCAACTAATCTATATCAATATAAAAAACATGAGTTAGGGTTGGATACCTTTCAATTTCTTAATTCTCATCAAATGGCTATCCACAAAGTTAGGTCATCCTCTAATCACTCTCATATTAATTACACAATTAATCCCTTTGGTAACCCACTTTTCACCTCTGCCATTCATTTTGTCCCTCCCCACTCGCCAGATGCACCTTTTCATATCCCGTGAGATAAGTTTGTGCAGCACTCCCCAGGAACTGAGCGTCCCAGTAAAAAATTTCTTACAAATTTTACCAATATATTTGTACTACTTTGATCTAAAATTGAAGAATGAAGGTTCAGCGGGTTCACTTTCAAGGTAAAAATGACAATTTCTTTGTTTATTTTTGGTTTTATGGATAGATCTCAATCATGCCTAATTGTGTTGTGAATTATATGTCTTGGTGCTTTAGTTGCAGGTTTAGTGCTTCAATCACGACATATTACATTTACGTGTGGGTTAATTTACACTTGTCGACACATGCATTCCACGTAAAAGATTGCTAGTGACCTTAAATGGCGCACTTGAACAAGTTTATTAGTAAAATATTTGTGGAATTGGTGAGTTCGACAACCAACTTTAACCAAGACAAGTTTACTGGTGACCATACAATACTAAAGAAATGGCTGCCCTGGACCCTACATCTGATTTGGTTCAGGAAAATAGTCTGTGATATAGACAATCTCAATCAAGTAAGTGAATAAAATCATCTAAATAAAAATAACATTCAAAGATAAACATATATCTCAAATGGTTGAAAAGTACAACCACTTCAAGGCTTATCTCAGACGGTTCTCTCTTTGGACCATCTGAGATCTATTCTACCCTATTTAAGATGGAACTGACCAGATTGACTACCTGCTGGTAGATCATTCAATGCTATGGCTGGTTGGAGGATTTGTGAGTTTTAGGCAATTTTGTTGTAAGATGGCATCAGATCATTTGTCACCTGTATCGTCATCGCTAAGAGACCTGTGACCTCCACGGGAAAACAGAGGCACCAACCTAGGACAGGCAACCATCGGCTCGATGTTAGGCATGAAATCACCGAGATCGAGCCTAAGTCGGGGGATTCCAGTGAAGTCCAGCGATGCAAGGAATTATTTTGGCACTACCTACAAGATAGTTGGGCGGGAATGCGTTGATATCAACCATGAGAGCTGGAAGTCCCTGACCCTTGCCGAGTGTACCTCTATAGCGGTAAAAAAAAATTTAATTACTTCATCGTCCCCTAGTATTTAAAAGAAGCCGTGTCACGCTGCGCTCATGAGAGCATATGTGTTCAAGGAGGTGGAGCCTTTCCTGAAGCAATCTGTCATTACTCCCGAACAGTGGCAGCTCTGTGGCAATGAAAACGATGGATTAATTCTGGCGTAAGACTAAAGCAAACAAGGAACTTGCCAAAAGAATCAAGAATCCCCACAGACTCAGAACCAGAGGGGTGATGAGGAGGCATCCCAGGGGAATGCCCTCGTCAGATTTGGCAATGTCATAGATCCTCGTGCTCGAAACTGTCTAAGAGCGAGGTCAACCACCTTGAGTTCGGGCGTCGTTGTCTTTGAAAACTCCGTCGATGAGGAAGTTGCTTGATGCTTGGTAATATTGAACTTCCTAACTTGTGCTTAGTCTACAACATCATAGCAATCGAAATAACCTTCCGAGCTTTTGCAAGTTGGATTGAGTGTACATTTGACTTAGGACTCCTTCGCGGGAGATATTCTTGAAGCTACAATAGGAACCTCGGAGCACCTGGCTCACGTGCTGGGCCTAGGGCAAAAGGTTGGGCATAAAGTTGGAATTGGCAAGGACTTACAGGAGAAGAGGAGGCGGAAAAGAGCCAAAGAGCAGGAAAAAGAGGAACGGCTAAAAAATGACTCATAGAATAGGTGCATGAGGACATGTGCAAATAAATGCATGAGGAGCAGGACGCTCAGAGAGGAGCGGGAGAAATTGCAACCCCAATCCCAAGCCGCTATTTTGTATAGCCCCGGTAACCGTCAGAATAGTTGAGACTCGGTTGAGCCATTCGTCGAAGATATGGAATCCATATATCAGGTTGATATATCCTAGCAATAATCTGTCTTTAGAGATTTAAAGTTCATTGATACTGTGATGTAGCTTCCCACATATTACAAGCTTGAAACGAGGATTAGCTACTTGAATATTGTGGTGGAGGCTGCTTGGGTGTTGGCACATATAATTTGTGAAGGTGTTAGTGCACATTGTCCTGCTACCGTCTGAGTTTGGTAAGGTGCTCGTGGATAACGTGCATTATTAATTCAAGGGAGTCCCTTTGCTGATTCCCATAAACGACGAGATGAAAACTCTAAGGGATCCCATTGGGACATTTATCCAGTGGCCTAAGAGGGACATCTTCCTCGACTTCTCACGGGCACAACCATCGTTCCCATCAGATGACGACTCCAATAGTAGTTGCTGCTTTACCGTTGCCAGTAGTGCTTGTGGCAGTGGATCCTACACCGCTAACGCCACCCGTAGCGCTTGTGCCAGTGGGTACTACACCTCCATTGACAATGTTACCACCTACACCTGCTGCTTCATTGCCCAAGTCAACCTCTACCAAGTGAACTGGGAAAAGTACAAAGGGCAAGAGCAAGGCCAAGATTGGCGCGGTCAAGTGACTGATGGTGCAGCTCGATAATGTCTATCCATAAATATGGGCACTATAAACCATGGATAATATCCACTTTACACCTCTGCCCTAGAGGTTCAAGCTTGGACAACCATTGCTCAAGAATGCAAAGGTGATCAAGTCTGAACTTGGGTGGGCTTGCGCTTCTTTGCATAGATGGTACATGCAACAATCCAACAAGCCAAAGCACCAATAGGTCTCAAGTGTCATGGTCCAATTCACAGAAGACCATTTCCACCAGAATCAAATAGATTGTTGCTCCTCAGTGGAGTTTGTCGACTTGTTCGATCTTTACAACCTCGACGCAATGGCTGCCTCAATCATTAGATGTTGGACACTATAAGTATTTACACTCACTGTCTGTGTCCATCCAATATAAATGTCATCTATATACCAATTTTGATTTTCTATATCTGTAGATACATGATAACTGAAGCCAGACAAATGAAAGAAGTTGTCGGCTTCATTGACCTACACATTTCCTCCACACAAAGTATGGATGCAAATAAAAGTTTGATTGAGGATTATCTCATAAAAATGTTGAAACCAAGCCATGATAAGAAGTGAAAGGATCTAGGACATCGACTAGAGGGAGGGAGGTGAATAGGATATTATCAAAAACTAACACAAAGAATAAATTGTACATATGCAACTCTATAGCTCTAAGCAAACCCTAGCATGCTAGTCATAAAAATACACAAGGAAAGGAGTATGGAGAAGTGCAAAGAGATAACCACACTTGAGACACAAGATTTGTTATCGAAGTTCGAGCCTTTAGCGAGACTCTACGTCTCCATTGAGGAAGCTTGATCCAACGATCAAAGCTGCACCAAATCATGCTCTTTCCTAAAAGGGCTAGCCGATGCAAAGACCCCATCACTCTTGGTACCTCTTCACCTTATGGTAGGCGAGATTCTGCATTCACAAACTTCTCGGTTTCTTCACACACTTGAGGAATCTTGAGAGAAACCGAGCTGTCTAGGAGGTGTCAACCTCCAAGGGTAATAGAAACTTGATCTACAACTTGGAGGTGATCCCTTGCTTGAGCACTCAATGGAAATTTAGTCAAAATCCTCAAGATTTCTCCCTCTCAAAGTTTCTCGGATGAAGCCAAGAGAGAGGAGAGCAAATGGGCAGCACAAGCTATGGAATGCAAAGGATAGCCTCACCCATGTATGGTGGTGGCTTATATAGGCAGCCCTAAAAAACTAGCCATTGCTCATGAAGATACCTCGCTCAGAGGTTACGGATGACCTTCGCTTGGAGATTCTTGGTTAAAAAACAATGGCTATATTAGTAAGAAGCACAGCTCGGATGACCGAGCAGTTCTAAACCTCAACAAAAAGATAAGGCCCAGATGGTCTGAACCATCGAAACTGGGAGGTTCCAAATGAAACACAACCTTCTATCCTAAAATTCAAATTAGCTTGGAGGTCCTGGAGAGGCAAAAATTTGAGCGAATGGATTTTCCTCGGAGTCACTGGACTGAAAGGTTCGAGTAAAAGAAAACACTAGGAAATAAGTTAAGTCCTGGCTCAGAGGTTTCGAATTGTCTTCACTCGGAAGGTCCAGACGAAGCTATGGCTTTGATACAAAAGCTTTGCCGCCACTCGGAGGGCAAGCCTCACTCAGAAGTTCCCAACTATAGGAAAAGCTATTGAGTAGACTTGGATAGTCCGGATGACCTCCACTCGAATGGTCCAGACAGTAGGAAACACTCCACACAAAGCTATTGTGTGGACTTCGAATAGTCCGGACAGACCCCACTCGGAGGTTCCAGACTGCATAGGCTCTTCTGGATAGAACCATTGAATGAATCTGGATATTCCGAACCAACCTCACTCGAAGGGTCCAAATGAGCACTTTGTACTCTGGAGTCTACTCTCACACACTCGGACATTCTGGCCGACTGGTCTGAACATTTTAGATACACACTAAAGTTTTGGTGTGGAGAGAATTTCAGAGAGTTTGACAATGATTTCTCTTGATTACTAAGCAAGCTATCTCCTTTCTTGCCTTAACTGGCTCCCCCCTTTATTGTACCACTATCCCTGTAGTATGACTGTCCTATACTCAATATGATCATTGGATCACTTAAAAGACTAGAAAAAGGTCCTTAAACTTCTCGTATCTATGTCGTCTCTTTTCCACTCTTTTTATGAGTCATCAATGTTTGTTCCAACTTGCTTATGGGACTAAAAAGATGATCAACAACTTGATGCATGCATTAATCTCTTAATTATTTTATCATTAATTATCAAGACCCACTTAGGAAGGAAAAGATGCACCTTCAATCTCCCACCATTTTGGTGATTGATGACAACACGATTAAAGCTTCAATGAAAGGAGTATGTAAGATGTTTTGAATTCCAAATCATAGGTTGAGCTCTCCCTAAAGATGTACGCTATTAAGAATTGCTTTTGAATGCAAATGCACATATCATGGACAACGTGAACGAGCTCCTTCTATATCTTGGAATCTGTAGGTGTGCATGCACATGTAAAACATATAAGAAATAAACTATGCACAAGAGATAATCATGGTAAAAGATGCACTAAGATATATAATCATGAAAAAATATAGTGCATGAGATACAACTATCCATGTCATCATCACAAAAGAATAGAGTTTACAAGACATCATCAGAGCACATGAAGAAAAAGTCCCCTAACTCTCGAAAGTCTCTCTACCCATCTATCCGATGCTAACCTAGTCTGAACTTCTCCTCCTTTGGCATCAAGACACCAAAAAGAGAGAAAAAGAACAAGAATCCACTAAACTAGGCTTCAGGACCCATCTGGCAAAGGTGTGATCACTGCAGTAGCAACTACCGGAGCCGAAGGACTGACGAGAGGTGTAGAGTCTGAAGGAGACTGAGCCGAAGCCTACAACAAAGAGGTAGGAGCTAGAGGTGGAAGCTGCCTCGAAGGTGAGCGAGATGTTGGGGTGTGAGCCTCTGCTAGGGAACTGGCAAGTCCATCATCGGTCTCTATCTCAGAACTAGAGGTTGAGATGTGAGACTTATCCTACTCAGAGTCGTCCTCCTCTTTAGCTGCTTGTGCTTGTAGAAATGTCTTCAAGCTCTTGGCTATAAGCATTTGGTTCTTCTCAAGCATGATAACTACCTTCTCACATCCACTTGCTTGATCATCCATGGCCTTTGCTTTTCCTCGACCCAGTGATGAGATGCAATAGCAAGATCCAGCTTGGCACTATTTGAGAGCCGTGCCATCGAGGGTGGACCGGAGGCTGCAGGAGGGACACTAGTCTCGGCCTGTGGTGCAGAGGACCTCAAGGGAGACTAGTGATGCTTGATGTTTAGCTCCAATGCCTTGACAACAAGAGGTTCCTTCCTTGGCTTGTAGGCTTATTCTTCACTTCAGGGATAAATTATTTGCTTAACATGGCATTGATTAGATTTTGAATATAAGGAGTGAAGGGTGCTGATCTATTTTACTCCACCGAAGCAATGTGAACTGGCTCATAAAGATACTCTGCCACATTGAAGCATCACCAACTTGTGGAGCCAAAGTATTCCTCAGTATCGAGCCGGCTCGGTCTGTCTTGGCTTGGCTTGTAAAAGCTCATAAAAACATGAGCTAGCTCGGCTCTTTTCTTAGCTCGAGATGCTCATGAGTTACTCACGATCTAGGCATTATAGACAATCATTAGTAAAACACTATGCTAATAGGCACTGCTCCGAACTGAATCAGCATTATAAAGGTTCCCTAAGGCATTGTGAGGCAATAAATAATTTTTCCAAAAAGATCCTAATTAATAAAGTTCACTGGTCATCAATCAAGTTCACATAGATCAAAAGCCAACATATATAATGTCTCGTACAAAGTGTCAACCAAACAAGCGACTGGGATTATGTTCTATTGGATAGACTAGTTGTGAGATGGACTCTGTTGTAAGTGAAAAGAGTTGTAACGAGCTAACAAGTAGCTTACAAGCTAGCTCAGCACAGCTCGTTATCTTTACAAGCTGAGCCACTAATGAGCGAGCTCGAGCCAGCTCACGAGCTTTGAGCTTTTTTGCTAGCCCAAGCCCTTGATACATCCCAGTAGTTCCACCAAGCTTCACACTGGAAATTCCTCTCTAATAAAAATATTTGGTGTCTAACACAGGCTTGGACACATGCCCATGTATAAACTCAAGCTTTGGATCAAATGGAGGTAAGTCCTAGAAGCTCCAAAAACTCAACGAAAGTGACACTGACTCTCTCACCATATGGCATCCATCTGATTGTCCTTGCTTCATTGGTGTCAAATAGACAGTGGCATGAAACTATAGGATGAGCTCATTGCTTCTATCCTGTTTGAAAGCCATGATTTCGTCTACACCAACTGTGGTGTGCTCCTAGCGAACATTGGGGAACTCTACTTCATTTATGTCAACATAGATGCACTCGATATATCCTGATTTATCACCAGAGGGACGTGTTTTAGCAGCATCATCTCATAGAAATCTTGCTGAAACATTGTACAAAAGTGGGGATCAACTGAGGACATTCTCCCTATGTATGGTTTCTATGTCTTCATCTTCTTGATAGAAGCCTTGGCATTCTTTAGGAGATTTTATCTGGCACACGCTATTGGTTGTTCCATGCAGGAGGGTGTACAAGACAATGTGGCAAGAGTGCTAGCAAGTTGCCCTCACCCCGAGCAGCAATAGGAACTGTGGGAGCTCTCCTAGGGGCAACCTTCTTGGGGGCTGGTGCCTTCTTGGCCTGAGTGGTCCCGTAGCAATTTCGCTGGAAGTGCGCCTTTGATCCATGGCAGCCTTGTCATTCTCTACCAAACAAGCATCTTCTCAACTAGAGGGCCCCCTTCCTCAACATCATACTGATCTAAATTTGATGGGGGCTGAACCTTTGCAGCCTCGGCCTTCCCTTTGGCAACCTTGGTTGCCCTTGCCTTAGGGTTGTCCTTGATGGTAATCTTGGACACGACAGTTTTCTTCTTTTTCTTTAGAGGAGATGCAGCTGGCTTCAACAAAGCCTTGTAGGGAGCCTTAGTGGGAGGCTCTGTATACACTTGGACTGGCGTATCTCTTTTGGAGCCTCTCTGTGAGGTCACTTTAGCATTCTTTTTGGAGATGTCGAAGTCCTCATCATCGTCATCAGAGCTTCTCTTCCTCTTTGGAGCCTTCATCACCCTCAGCCATAATGGATGCTCTCTCTTCTTCACCACAAGACACCTTAACCCTATGAAAGCAGTAGATGAGAGCACGGGATAAGTGCATATAGAGCTAGGGATAAGTGCATATAGAGCTAGGACAAATTTTGCAAAATTTGAATTTGAATTGGCTCAAAAAAATTTAGAGAAGTTAACTCGGTTCTCTGTCCGGAGGTTCCAAGTGGGTCATGTCTGGTGGTTCTAAGCCACTCAAAGCCCTCAGCTAGAAACTATCCAGTGGTTCCAAAGAGTTTTGGCTCGGAGGTGACTAGTGACTCAGTGCCTTTGGCCATGCCATCCAGTTGTTTTGAATGGAATCCGTTTGGATCGTCTATACGAGTTTTAAGAAACTATATCTAAAAATTCTGCACTACTCGAATCCTCATATTTTCGAAGAATTCATGAATGAAAAGAGGGGGAAATGAAGGCTTACAGAGAGATATGAACGCCCAAGCATGGAATCGATGCAAGACGGTTTGAGGAGTTGCTTGCCCTAACTCGGCGGAGCAACTTCTATGGCGACGTGCGCCGGTGAGGAATGCTAGTGTCAATGTGGAATCTAGCGGGACAGTCCGCTAGAGGAACATCAAGACGAGGTTGCGGAGGCGACAGTGAGGTGATGGCGGTGGCGAACTTAGCTTGGGCGTATCGCGTGTTGAGGGTAAACCCTAGCCGCGCGGTCCCTTCAGTGATAGCAGTCTGTGCATCGTCCGGAACGTCCGTACAAAATGGTTCGGAGGTTCCAACCAAACACTTAGCAAAAATATCAGTGTATTCATCTAGAACCCTCCTGACGATGACATAGCACCCGGGTATCGTCAAGGAGGACAAAGCCGGCCCTCTGGTCATAGGGTGGGCCGGTCCGACTACTCGGAGTCTGACTTGTACATGGGGGCTCATCATCAACTTGGAGTACAAGACATAAACATGTACCTACCCGATATTCTCGGGTTCTAGTTGTAACCGACTAGAAGATTTACTTGTAAACCGATCTGGACTCATGTAACCCTGCCCCTGTCGCCTATATAAGGCAGGGCAGGGATCCCCCGATGGGGAGAAGACTTAGAGGCTTTCATAGAGACAATATACATCCAAACCCAAGCAACCTAGAGAGCTCCTCTCGAGGTCTTGCGGCATACGGTATACGAGCAATATAATCCACCAAACACAGGACGTAGGGTATTACCTCTTCCCGAGGGCCTGAACCTATCTAAACTCTGTGTCCCGTGTGCACTCATCTAGATCTGCTACGCGTATGCTGCCCCATATTCATTATTGCCGGATCAAAACACCAACAGTTGGCGCACCAGGTAGGGGCGGTGCGCATAGATCCATCTGAACAGATCCAGATGGGTTTCTCCAACAACAACAGCGACTTCGCTCCGGGCCGAATCATGAGTTTTGGCCCCATGGACTCTGTCGCTGACCCAGGAGTTTTTTTCTAATTCGGAAAACTGGACTTCATCACCGACAAGCTCGACAAACTTCACCTCTACAACTTGGCTTCCAGCCGGTCGACGGAGGCTTCACCACCTTCCCCACTGGGACTTTCCTCTGAGTCGATGACTTTGACGGCCACCTCCGAGGACAAGGTTATGCGAAAGTTGGATCTACTTCTTGAACACAGGTTTTCACCCGTCGAGTAGGGATCCTGACTGGTTGGCACGATCGAGTCCCTCTTACCCATCCTCGACTACGACTCGGACGACTTCGAGAGTTCGGGAAGCCACCATCCTTCTCGGGAGATCTTCATGGCTGACTCAGATGCACTGGCAAACAACGGTGACTAGTCCATCCCCATCGCGGATCAGACCCCCGATCAGCTAGAAACCACCCGGCTCCGTCTTATTGCCAAGGAGGAGAGATTGGCCAAGCAGCAGTTCGTGTTCAACAAGGGCAAGCACAAGCTCTCACCACCGTGAGAAGGCCCGTACGTGGTCGCTGAAGTACTATGTCCGGGGGCTTACCGGCTGAAGGATAAGGACGGCAACCTCATCACCAACGCCTGGAACATTGAACAGCTAAGTTGCTTCTATGCTTAAACTTTACACTTTCATATTTTAAGTATGGATAAATGAATAAATATTTCTCTGCTCCATCTGAGCAACTCTTGGGGTTTCCGACTGGCCTGCTATGTACTCTCACGGCTACGCATAGTAGACACTCGGGGGCTACACCACACTGGGTGCGCCCAAGAGCACTCGGGCTCTTCTCCTTCAACAATTATTTTAGTACTGTGTAAAAAACTCGGCGTTAACTCTTCGTCTTCGATCGCCGGTCTACGCCACAACCCTGCGCTATACGAGAAACAGCACATGGCTAATCTCTACGCAATGGGGGCTACGACGAGTCGGCAAGAGCACACATAAGGGCTAACTTACACACGAATGAATTTTTACGAAAGAAGAGATTAGTAAACACAAAACAAGTAAACCAAAACATGCGTAAACAAGTTACACTCGGCCTTCCCGAGTACTTCAAATATATATGGAACGGTTCATCGTTCTATTCCTATTTCTACAGGACAACGCTGCTAGCGAGGGTGTTCACCACAGGCTGGACCTCCACCATCAGCGCGGGGACCTCTTCATCTGCGGTGTCGGCGGCAAGTCCTTCCCCGATCGCCCCCATGTCGAACGATGGATAATGGGACTTCGCCACTGCGAGCGCCAATTGGGCTCCGACCTGGGTAGATTCCTTCAACAGAGTCTTCGTCTGATCAGGCACTCGCTGAAGGCACTCCACGACCACCTCCGCATGGTTCAGAGTCGAGTCAGCCTCCCAGAGGGCGTCGCAGGCCGTTCGAGTAGCCGCCCTCAAGGACCCTGCCATTAGATGCGCTTTTTCAAGGTGCGTCTGAAGCACTGCAAAGGCAACAAGGCTATGTCAGCAAGGTACTCGGCAGGCTCCGGCTGGTCGGATATGAGTCGGGGGCTTACCAGCGGCGGCATCCTGAGCTCTCTTCAGAGAGGACTTGGTGACGGCCTTTTCCTCCTCGAGTTGCCGAACATGAGCCCTCATCGCCTCAAGTTCTTCTTTGAGGTTGGAGGTCTTGTCTTCAGCGGCTACAGAAGATGTTAGAAACAGTTGGTACAGCAAAAGCAGAAGCGACCAAAGAAGTTTGAGTTCATTACCTTGAGCCCAGGCAGCCTCGCTGTAGACATCCTGCTTCAAAGATGCAACCTCGGCCTCCCGCGCGATCACTTGCTCCTGTGTCGCACGGAGGGTGCCCTTCAGGTTATCCCACTCGGCCTTGCGCTGGCCGAGTCGGTCGAAGACGAGAAGTTTTTCTTGAAGGAACTAGGTCTTATCCCTAGACCACTTGGTTAAATTCTACAAAGTTGACAAAGGAAGTTAGCTACTCGGAAAAAATCATTAAGACCCTCTGCTCGGTTCCATGAACCGAGTGGAGGCTCGGGGGCTACACCCACTGGGTGCACTGATCGTGCCCCCAGTGCAGAATCTACAGGCTAACAAAGAACCTCCGTCCAACTGCTCCAGTCGGCCGGAGGCTCGAGGAGTTGACTACGAAAAGATGCTTCCACAAGGCGAAATGTGAAATAAATTGGGGATAAAATGGTTTTCACCATGCCTCCCTGTCCCCCAAGTTTTATAAAGGAGAGACAGCCTGGGCGGTGCGACTTTTCTGTGTCCACGGAGCAACTCTTCCGCTTCTACGGTGTGACATTTCTGTTTCCAGCGTTTGATTGATCTAGGGTTTCAACGGTTGGCCTTCCAGGGTTAACGGCCGTTCGAATACACCCCAAATAAAGATCAACAGTAACGTGCCTCCAACGGGCCGCTAGTCAGTTACCGAACAACTCGGGACCAAAATGTTACAGTTTGAAGGGTTTCGGTGGTTGACCTCCAGGGGTTCACAGCCACTTGAATACACCCGAGTGAAGGGCGGCAGTAGTGCGCCTCCAGTGGGCCACTAGTCAGACACCGAATGACTCAGGACCGAAGCGCTATAGCCTGTGTTATGGTTCTGACGTGAATTCCGAGGGTATTCCCCCAGAGGGACACTAGCTAGACCTGAGCCACTCGGGTAACCAAGTGCCACTCGGGAATTCAGTCGGTATTCATGGTATGCCCCTTGCTGGGTCGATAGCTGGTCTCCATCCACTGGAAATGACCGGATACCACCAGGACTTACCCATTATTAGCTCACTTGCCATGATATTCCTGCCCTACGGGTGAATATTACTCGGCTTATTAGTTTTATTCCACAGGAGTTCTATGAGTCCCTCACAATCTTTCTGCGAGCAACAAAGAGGCGCGCTCAGGCGGATATCACTCGGGAAACTTGCCCAAGGGAGAAGGCAAAAAGCACTTTGTTTGGGCGAAGGCGTTACCAAGACAAGTTGCAGCCAGATCGTGAAGGACTCGGGGGGCTACTGACGATGACATAGCACCCGGGTATCATCAAGGAGGACAAAACCGGCCCTCTAGTCATAGGGTGAGCCGGTCCGACTACTCGGAGTCCGACTTCTACACAGGGGCTCATCATCAACTTGGAGTACAAGACATAAACATGTACCTACCCGATATTCTCGAGTTCTAGTTGTAACCAACTAGAAGATTTACTTGTAAACCGATCTGGACTCACGTAACCCTACCCCTGTTGCCTATATAAGGCAGGGCAGGGATCCCCCGATCGGGAGAAGACTTAGAGGCTTTCATAGAGACGATACACATCCAAACCCAAGCAACCTAGAGAACTCCTCTCGAGGTCTTGCGGCATATGGTATACGAGCAATACAATCCACCAAACACAGCACATAGGGTATTATCTCTTCCCGAGGGCTTGAACATGTCTAAACTCTGTGTCCCATGTGCACCCATCTAGATCTGCTACGCATACGCTGCCCCATATTCATTATTGCCGGATCAAAACGCCGACACCTCCGGGTGAGAATCATTTGGATGTTCCGGAGGAAAAAGACAGTTTGTGCAGCAAGCAAAATTTCATCTGGAAGTTCCGAGCAGGAATTGTCCAATATTTCCAAGTGAAAGCAGACATTCTATTTCAGAGCTGTTGCCTATCCAGAAGTTCCAACCGAGATTGGTCCGGAATGTGCAGATTTGGATGAAGATTTTGATGAAATAGAAATATATAGCATCTATGGAATCTTTTTAGGTTGTTTTTACATCATAGTGGGAAATAACTAAAACAATCAAAGCAACACTTGGATGCACAATGAAAAAGATCAACTCAAAATCTAGATAAAATGTGCACAAGTGCAATAACTACATAGACTATTGAGAGCAATAACACCTAAGTACAACCAAAGATGATGATTTTGAGTGATGCTTCCACCATGTATGAGTTAAGTTGCACTAGGAACTCTATGCATGTAAGCATGGATCCTATGATGCAAAGACTAAAATTTTGCATATACATCACTCTAAGAGTAATGAACACACAAAATTATCATTTTGTTCACATCTTATAGGCTTTTTTTATTGAGAGCACAACACTCCCCCTTGATGTGTTCATCATCTTAAGGTCCAAAAATCAAAGCAAAGCATTCAAATACATGTCCAAGATTATAAGCAACATTACGAGAATCTAGGATATTTTACTCACTCAAATCACAAAACCTATGCTCATCTAGTTTGGTGAAGATAACTACTAATTTTTGCAGTCCTTACATGGCTAAAAATTATATCTTCTTTAGTCACATGATCTCTAAGAAAATGGTGTTGGATATATATGTGCTTGCACCGAGATTGTTCGTTATTTTGATTGCACTTTTATTATCACACAAAACAGACACTTCATTTAAATTAACTTCATAATCCTTCAAAGTTTGCCTCAGCCTAGGCAATTGAACACAACAACTACCCATGAAGATGTACTCTGCTTCAACGATGGATAGTCGAAAATCTTTCTTGGATGACCACGACACTAAGGGTCTACCAAGAAATTGGCATGTGCCGAATGTGGACTTCCTATCAACCTTGCACACCGCATAATCTGAATTAGAATATGCAATAAGATCAAAACTACCACCCTTGGGATACCAGAAACCTAGGTTGAGTGTGTGAAATAGATATCTCAAGATTCTCTTCATGGCCACAAGGTGATACTCTTTAGGAGTGGCTTAAAATCTTGCACGTATGCACACACTTAGCATGATATCAGGCATAGATGCACAAAGATAGATCAAGGAGCCAATCATGGGTCGATAATCCTTTTGTTCCATGGGTTTAACTTCCTCATTGAGGTCGAGATGCCCATTGGTTTCCGTTGTTGTGTGGATTGACTTGGCATTTTCCATGTCAAACTTCTTGAGCATGTGTTGATGTACGTGCCTTGGCTAATGAATGTTCCACAAAGTTGCTTGACTTGTAGTCCAATGAAAAACTTAATTCACCCATCATGGACATCTCAAATTTGTCGGCCATCAACTTGCTGAATTCTTCATTTCAACTTGTGTGAACCCTTGGGCCACAAGTGTATTCTTGTTGCTCACGACTTGTCCATCTTAATCTTGTTTGTTGTGGAAGACCCACTTGGTGCTGATGATGTTTTGGCTTGGTATTTCCACAATCGTCGAAACCTCGTAGTGAGTGAAGTTATTCAATTCTTCATGCATTGCATTCACCCAATCCGGATCATCTAAAGCTTCCTCTACCTTGAAAGGTTCCAGAGAGGAGACAAAATAGTAATGTTCACAAAAATTTGCAACACGTGAACAAGTTTGAGCACCTTTACGCATATCACTAAGAATTTGGTTGACGGGATGGTCACGTTACAAGCTCCTATGGATTCTTGGATGGTCCGGTTGGTCTTGAGGAGGAACTTGAGGTTAGACTTGAGGTTGAGCACCGTCATTTTAGACTTGGGTCGCCTCCACACTTTGGATCTCATCTTGTCTTGATGTGGGAGGCTCCACTTGAGCTGATGACAAGCTTTCGTTCACCTCCATTGGCATCACTTCTCCTAGTGAAATATTCTTGATGGCATTTGCCAACTCGTCATCACCTTCATCAATGAGAAAGCTTTCTACTTGAGAGTCATTAGTCTCATCAAATTGTACGTCACACGACTTTTCGATTATACGTGATGTACTATTGAAGATTCGGCAAGCATACGAATTTGTAGCATATCCAAGAAAGAATCCCTCATCACATTTAGGACCAAATTTAGAAATACATTGCTTCTTATTAAGGATATAGCATTTTCTCCCGAAGACGCGGAAGTAGGAGACATTGGGCTTCTTCCCGGCGATGAGCTTGTA
This sequence comes from Stipa capillata, assembly GCA_019208055.1. Lineage (NCBI taxonomy): Eukaryota > Viridiplantae > Streptophyta > Magnoliopsida > Poales > Poaceae > Stipa > Stipa capillata. The sequence continues at coordinate 346,467 of JAGXJF010000141.1, forward strand.
TCGGGTCTTCTTAAAGATTCGATCAAGGTACAAGTGGTTGATGGTGTGGCATGTGGTATTGACAGCCTTTGCCCAATGAAAATCCAGTCAAATCATCAAGATTTCTCCCCCTCAAAGTATCTCACAAGAATGCAAACGATTGCCTCCACTCAAGGATGGGGGTATGCAACTCTAAAAAAACTAGTCTTTATTCACAAAGATACCGTGCTTAGAGGTTCAGGACATCCTCCGCACGGAGGTTCCATGACTCAAAAACAACGGTTGTATTAGTGAGAAGCTCTGCTCGGAGGGTGCCACTTGGACGAACCCAGTAGTTCAAAACCTTAAGAAAAGTTTTAGGCTCGAGGGTCGGAACCATTGAAACCCGTAGGTTTCGAATGAAACACAACCTTCTATTCTAAAACTCAAATTACCTCGGAGATTCTGGATTGCCTTCACTTAGAAGGTTCGAATGAAGCCAGGGCTTCGATACAGAAGCTTTATCACCACTAAAAGGGTCCGGACAAACCTCACTCGAAAGTTCCTGACGACAAGAAAAGTTACTAGGTGGATTTCAATTACTCCAGATGACCTTCACTCAGAAGGTTTGGACAACAGGAAATACTCTTGACAAAGCTACTATGTAGACTTCAGATGGTTCAGACGAACCCCACTCAGAGGGTCTGGACTGCATGCGCTCTTCTTGACATAACCATTAAATGACGTCGGATATTTTGAACCAACCTTACTCTGAGGGTCCGAATGAGCACTTATCACTTTGGAGTCTACTCTCAGACACTCGGACATTCCAGCTGACTGGTCCGGACATTCCGGTTACGTACTGAAGTTTTGGTGTGGAGGGTATTTCAAAGAGTTTGACAAGGATTTCTTTTGAGTACTAAGCAAGTTATCTTCTTCCTTGCCGTTAATTGGCTCCTCCCTTTATAGTAGGACTATTCTATACTCAATGTGATCATTGGATCACTCACAGGACTAGAAAAATATACTTAACCTTCTAGTATCCATATCGTACATTTTCCCTTTTTTTTGCGGTCGTCAACGCCTATAACTTGCTTAAGGGACTAAAAACTTGATCAACAACTTTATGCACACATCAGTCCCTTAATCATTTATCATCAATCATCAAAACCCACTTCGGGGGCCAAGATGCACTTTCAAGAAGTACATACTTTATCGTTTCCAAAAGAGGGTAAGTACTGCCATTGTATTAGTTTTTATATTTATAGATTTCTGTTTTATGCGCAACAAGTACTAACTTAGGCTTAGTGACATGCCCCTAGATACCATTGGATTCTTATCATACTTATACCAAGAGAGGCCAGATCCATATACCTCGATTCAGACTAGAGCAGCAAAACCCAATATAGAATTATCGTCCGATTACTAGATAGATAAACAAATTTCCTACTTATATAATTGTATCATATGACGCTTAAGGTCTAACTAAAAAATTTAGATCACGAAAAGGCCCTGCTCCTTGTATCACCAAGAAGGAGGGGAAGGCAAGTGCTATAAGTTTAGTCATGACTATAAGTTTCTAGGATGCATCTGGTAGTGGAACACTGATACTAGATCAAACTTCGTAATAGTGCCTCTAGAATTAACCAATTCTAGTTTTCCAGTGTCGCCAGTTGCCACCGGTAACCAACCTCCATGGCTTCTATGTATGTTACCACATGGATCTCATCATTGGTACTTCATCCAAATCGAATATATTGGTGTGTATTTCTTTAAATAATAGTTATTATTTTTCATTTCATGCATATGCAAGGCTTTAATATTTATATTGATAGCTTCTACCCATTTTGACGATAATGCTGCAAAAGCTAGACCTAGCAAATATACGAGGAACCATTGTTTTTTTCCTAGTCAAAGAGGTGATCAAATCTGATGGTGAGTTTCACTACAGACCTAGAATAATGGCTCCTTAGGATGTAACTTTCTAAACATTTGAATTTTGTTAATTAGGAGTAGAATATATGTATTTGGCTGAATTTCGATGTAATTTCATTCTGAGATGCGAATGGTTGGTTCAAAAATTTATATATGCATGTGTGAATGTGAATGATTTTGAGAATTATTTATGCATGTGTGAATGGCATTGAGATTTATATATGCATGTTTGAATGGGTCTGCAATGTGAATGCATATTGAGTGAATCTGTGAATCAAGATGTTTGATTTTACGATTCTGTGAATTTCTTTGTTTTAGGGCTGGCGAGAAAAAATTAACCTGATTGTTATTATTTACATCACAGAGGTTCAACCCGAAAAGCCGCTTAAAATATCCACTATTCCTAGTCTGATAGAATAAATGAACCTCTGGAGAACTGTCTGAGATAATGCGTTATCCTAGACGGTTTATTTACTAGAATCAGCTAAGATAGCACATTATCTCAACGGTTCTTTGGTTCGAGCCATCTGACATATTCTTATCTCAGCCGGTCTTTATACCTATCAAAGATATCGTTTGTTATTACAGACCATTGTTTACAAACTCTATGATAAACCGTCAGTGATGTGGTATTTTAACCGTCTGAGATGTTCTGTTCTGTAGTAGTGTTAGTGTAATTTACTCTCGTACTTATATAGATCCGTTTTAATTTTCCATGGATATCTATTAATCTATATAGAGTTAACTGAAAGATAAAAAAGACAAATTGTCACCAACGGTGGTAGTACGTATTAATTTGTACTGATGATTTTATTGAATTTTCTTTGGTACCGGAAAGTATATATGTATTAAAATGCTCCTGTGAATTTTTTTACATCTTCTACATACATATGAATAGCATCGTGCAGACTCTTAAGCAATACAATGTCTATTTCATATTCTTCCTCTCTCTCTTATTTGACACGCGCAAGTTTAGAATAGGTAGCGATCGATCCGCGAGAAAAAAGGGCATTCCTTTGGCAAGATCATATTCCAAGACGAGCTAGCACGCTTTCGGTTATAAGATGCCGCTAACTACTCCTTGACTGAACTAGGAATACTATAACTTCCAAGCTTAATTTCCACAATCTAGAAGAGTTAAAGCAGTCCTTATTCAACTCGGATCTAGTAATTAACATGCGAGTAGTAGTCACACACTCACACCTTATGCAAAAAGGGCACTTGCTCAGCTCACGTGTTGTCCTCCAGGACTGTCCTCCTGGGCGGTCCTGGGGCAATAGAACCCTAGGCCCAGGAGGCCCTTCTGCCACCTCCTTTTGCCACCGTCGGCACGGTGCACCTCCAAAGGGGGTGTTGACTCCTGCTACTCGCTGTGGTGCTCTCGTCGATGCAGTGGTCGGGCTGCGCGTGGTTGGTGGCAGCTATGGCCCAGGTTTCCGACGAAGCTGTGTGTGGGGGATTCCAGTGAGGTGGCGGTGGTCCAGGGCCTTGCGCAGTGTGCGGATTTGGTGCCTAGTGGCTCGCGGTCCTTATGCCTTCCGTTGCATTGGTGTGGTCTGCTGGCTTGGCTTGCACGCGGCTGGCCGTGTGCTCCTGGGCAGGCCAGCGGGGCTCTGTGGCGGTCCGGCGGTGCGAAGAGGCCATAGTGGTGGGTCCCGGTAGTGTAGGAAGGATGCGATGGCAAGGGAAGGCGGCACCGTGCCCAGATACTGAGTTGTCGTTGCTCCAAATCAAGCGAGGTGGCAAGCTTGTGGTTCGCTGGGGGTGGCTCCAGCGGGTCTGGGCTCCGGCAGGTGAGGGACTAGGGCACGAAGGCCTTGGGCTGGCGCAGCGGCAACGGGAAGCAGTCCCAACAGTTTGGCGATGGCGGCTGTGGTTCTGCGGCGTTTGCGCGGGCTATTACTGAGTTGGTAGGGCTCACCCTAACGCGGCATTTGTGGTGGAGGCGGCGGGCTGTGAGTAGAATAGTTCGTGCGGGCAGGAGAAGGTCCAGGCAACCCTAGTTGAAAACCTTGTTCCGACCTTGGTCGGAACCGGCGATGACAATTCCCGTGGGCGCCATTTACCTCGTCGGAGACGTCGTCATGGTGTTGTGCTCCTGTCCTTTTCTCAGCGTCTGGGCTCTGGAGGAAATCTTAGATCTGCGTCTTCCTGGATCAGATGATGACGGTGCTTCTATGTCATCCTTTCAGGCATCGTCTTAGAGCCTAATTCAGCTGGGGGGATAGGTGGTTGGCAGTGCCTTTGATCTTTGGCGTTGCAATTTGTGTGGCAACGATGATGAAGACGAGCGGATTTTGGGTCGCGGTGATGGGATTCGTAGCATAGAAAACAAAAATTTTCCTACGAGATGCAAACGAAAACCTAGATCCAATCTAGAAGAAGCTTGCAACGAGAGACAGATCATATTTACATACCCTCGACGAACACGTCAACGCAGCGGAGAATTTGACCGTTGTCGATGAAGCCCGCAGCCTCCCGCAGCTAGGTTATACCTCCCAGCCGCGAGAGGGATCTTCTCGTGTTCCAATCCGATCAAGCACCGCAACGAGCGGCACCTCCGAGATGTGCACACGTACGGCTCGATGACGTCTCCTCCTTCTTGATCCAGCAAGGTGAGATGGAGAGATAGATGAGATCTCCAGCAGCACGACGGTGTGGTGGTGGATATGGTGGAGAAATTCCTGCAGGGCTTCGCCTAAGCAGCTGCGGGAGAGGAGTAGATGGGAGAGAGGGAGGGGCTGGTGGCTAGGGTTCAAGGGGGGGAACAGTACGTGAACAGTAACTTGCCTCCCAAGTTCCCCATTTTTCCTTTATCTTATCTCTCCTATTTTAAGGGATATCGATCTTATCCATCTAGGAAGGGGGGGTTACTGTTCACGTGACACTATTCACGTGTGTACTGTTCATGCAGTACCCTTGGTCCATGTGGACCCCTCCGGGATAAGTGGGCCCTACTCTAGAACCCTCCGGAACCTTCTAGAACTTCTCCGGAACTCTGCCGGAAAAATCCCGAACCTTTCCGAAACCCTAAAAATACTTTCCCATATATGAAATTGTATCTCCGGACCATTCCGGAGCTCCTCGTGACATCCTGGATCCCATCCGAGACTCCGAACAAAATTTCGGTCTCACCATATTAATATCTCATTCTCTACCCTAGCATCAACGAACCTTAAGTGTGTGACCCTACGGGTTCGGGAATATGCGGACATGATCGAGACACCTCTCCGATCAATAATCAATAGCGGGACCATGGATGTCCATATTGATTCCCACATATTCAACGAATATCATTTATCGGTTGAACCACGATGTCGAATGTTCCATTCCTTTGTCTCACGATATTTTACTTGCCCGAGATTTGATCGTCGGTATCACCATACCTAGTTCAATCTCGTTTCCTGGTAAGTACTCTTTACTCGTTCCGTAATACAACATCCTCTGTGACTAACTCCTTAGTCCCTTGCTTGCAAGCGATATCGAATGTGCATTACCGAGTGGGCCCAGAGAATATCTCTCCGTCACGTGGATGGACAAATCCCACTCTTGATACCTGCAACCCAACAAGTACTTTCCGAGATACCTGAAAGACACCTTTATGATCACCCTGTTACGGCGTGATGGTTGATGCCCTCAAAGCATTCTTCCGGTACTAGGGAGTGGCATTATCTCATGGTCGAAGGACTAGAACATTTAACATATGATAGCTGAAGCAAATAAAACTTAGTGACACGATCAAATTGCTACGCTCAACTTGGGTCTATCCATCACATCATTCTCCTAATGATATGACATTGTTATTAATTAACAACTCATGTTCATGGTTAGGAAATCTTAACCATCAATTAATCAACAAGCTAGTGTTAGAGGATCACTAGGGACACGGTGTTGTTTATATAACCACACAAGTAATAATGTTTCCAATTAATACAATTATAGCATGGAGAATAAACTTTATCATGAACTTGAAATATGACAAATAACAACTTTATTTATTGCCTCTAGGGCATATTTTCAACACGCGGCATGGCCTTTTGAAGTCGACAGTCTGATGTGGTAGTCGGGTTTCTTTGTGCACCATTTCCTCTGTGTTGCGGTGAAGTCGGTGTTGTAGTGTCATGGGATGACATGGCGGTGATGATGACTCACGAAGGATGATTTCGGTGGGTGGCGCTCTTAGCTGCTACAATGGGCTTTGTCGCTGCCAGGCTTGCATATTTCTCATGTGAAGGTCATCGTCGAAATCAGAGATGCCTTGTTCTCGACGCGTTGGCCGACTATTTGGCAGGGTGGGTGTGGGCTTGGTGTGACCATTACAGGTGACCGGTGTGTTGGTGGCTATCTAGGTGAAATTAGAGTCGCCAAACTGGAAGCGATAGGTAATGATGATAATGTTGGTGGGTAGCCTTGACGGATGGTTCTTCTGAGCAGTGTGTATCGAGTCTGTGTTGATGAGCAGGTTGGCCCAATAGTGCCCTTGTTGAATGGGTTGTAATCTTGATTTTTGCCTAGTTTTTCTTCGAATTAATACATAGATTTATGCTAAATTGCCTCCGGTTTAAAAAAACACCTTATGCAACTGGGAAACTTGGACTTTCACTCAGTGAGTCAAATCAGTCAACAATTTTTACTTGTACTTTGTGAAAGTTTTGTCTCCAAATTTTGATTTTTCAACATGAATGTCATGAAAAAATTTCAACATGAATTTTTTAAGGGCCTCTTTGATTCGCACGCTTCTCAAAACGCAAGAATAGAAAAAACTTAGAAATTAGATGGCATGATATATTGTCTCCTATGAAATTAAATACACAGGAGAAAGTAATAGAAATTGTTTGGTTGCACCATAGGAAAAACATAGTAATTTTCTTTAGGTTTTGGTGCATGTCATAATTTTCATAGAGACAGAAAAATTTCCACAAGGGTTAAACTCAACGGAAAATTTTCTTTCAAATTGTATGCAAAGTAGTCCATAGGAAAAATTCATATAATTTTCAATCCTACAAATTAAATGAGCTCTATAGAAAAAATTGCTAAGGAATTAATAGAATCCTAAAAAAAATCTCATTAAATTCCTTCGACTTAAAGAGGCACCCACTAGTTAGTGAACTAATGAAACATTCGGTGAGTAGGATTCTCCATACTGGGTCTCTTTGATTCGCATGATTCTTAAAATACAAAAATAAGAAAAACATAGAATTTAGATGTCATGAAATATTGTATCTCATAGGAATTGGAAACACAGAAATAAGTACTAAAAATTGTTTAGTTGCACCATAGGAATTTTCTTTAGGGGTTTAGTGGATGCCATAGTTATCATAAACAAAGGAAATTTTCTAAGAGATTAGACTAAATGGAAATTTTCTATTGAAACTACATGAAAAGTTGTCCGTAGAAAAAACTCCTATGATTTAAGATCCTACATATTAAACAAGCTAGATAGAAAAAGTTTCTAAGAGATAGAATGCTCTAAGATATTATTTTTTTGGATCAATGAGGCCCAAAACTGCATAAATCTTAAAGCGTCATTGTTGGGAAAGTATGCTGGAGGCTGTAGCAGGTGGTTGGAAATCAGCCCGTAAGCAAGTGTTGGAGCACAGCTCTCTCGTCTTTTCTTTCTTTAAGAATCACCGACTATGTTATCCACTCATAACGAACATACAAGCAATCCCCGGTGGGACAAAAAGCCAAACGCGGCGGCCTACTTCGCTCACATGACGGAAAAGTCTTCCTCCGCTCCGAGATCCTTTTCACAAGAGGGCCATAAGCTGCAAAGAGCCCCTTCTTCAATATTGTTCATCGCTTCGAGACCGTCGGACACGATTACCAGCGCGCCTTCCTGCGTTCAAATCCATTGTCAGGGACGAGATTCGTACATGCTTCAGCTTCGAGGCTTGCTGGGGATGTCACCCCCTCTACCACCCGGACTGACGCCGGAGCAAAAAACTTGCATATCCTTCCGTAACGCATGCAAGGTATTGGACCAAGTTATGCTCCCACATCGGATCTCTAGGTAGCCTACAAAGCCCATTACAGGCCTAGCTACTGTAGTTTGGTGAAGGAAAAAGCTTGTTTGCTTCCGGCCCGACCCAAACACATCCCTGCCACATGTACTAGTACGCGAGAGAAAGAGAAGGTAGGACGATGGCCGCAAATCCCAGAGATATTTGCCCGATCGCCGTGTACATACGTCTTCCGCCGCAGACTCACGCGCGCGTAACCGAAGCAAAAGGCGCGATCGAGCCAGCTCCTGCTCCTCACAGCGTCACACACACAAGGAGCACGTCGTCACGCACCGCACCACCTGCATCTCGTCGCGTCGATGCTCGATCGCGTAGATCTTCTTGGCCGCTAGCTTTTCTACTTGCCCGAGAATCCGTGCCGCTTTGGTGGTGTAGCTTTTTACATCCCGGGCCGCTTTGGTGGTGTAGCTTCTTACATCCCGGCTCATGTGATGTGCCTTCCCGTCTCTCTCTCTCTCTCTCTCTCTCTTTCTCTCTCTCGTAATTAACGACATGTACCGTGAGAGACTGGCAGTGGACAGCGCAGACAGCAGAGAGGAGACGCAGGCGCAGGCGCAGGATGCAGTACTTACGTACGAATCCGAGGAGGAGCGGTACCATCGATCGCTGCTGTACGAATCGCACTCCCAAAGTTCACCAGTCAGTCAACAAGACAAAAAAATACTCCCGTGTCCCGTCCCTGTGCCGCGCTGGAGAAAAACGACCTGACCCAGTGCCTCGTGCTCCCCGTCGACGTGAGCCGTCGCCGCCGTGCGCTCTCTTCCTCCGGCTGAGCTATTTCCCAGCAGAACTGTTATAAGAGTTCTTCGTCATGATCGTTCCCAGCTAATCTCAGGTTACGCGAGGGTCCAAAATATGAAGAGAAAGAAAGGACTACGTGCTTTCGTTTTTCGCTTTTCCGCGGACGATAAGCTCACATGGGAAGCGCATCACATTCTGCCCCTGGCCCTCGGGTCCAGTACACAACGCAAGCTGCTGGCTGGTGTCACTTTAATGAAGTAGGGACTCCGAGAGAGCGGGAGGAACTGCACTTCAACACGTGGGGAGTATCAGTACCATACACATCTTCCGTCTAGTAAGGCCTAATGTCTATGTTTTCACTTGAGATAGAAATTTGATAAAAATTCCGAAACTAGGTATTTGGCCGTATCTCTGTTTGGTAAGTATATATAAATGCCACTATTACACGGCAAGGATATATAGTCCATACGTGCGTGTAACAAATGCATGCAGTGCAGGGATTCAAAGATTCCGATCGAGGATCGACACGCGAGTTTTGCTGCTAGCAATCATGTGCTTAGACCATCCTTTCTGTCAATTTTTGACCAGCTGCGATCATAAAAGAATGACGTACGACCCCAGTAGTCGCAGCATTAAACTTGGGCAACCGATCGCGAGCAGCCTTTTCCCCTAGGTAGCTGCAATCGAGTGCGTACCTGACCTGCTAGTGACTGATGTCTCCCATTAACGAGCACTCAAGCAGAGCAAAATAAGAATAGTGGCCAGGGAATCAGGGCGTTTGTACGAGAGCGAGATAGCTTTGGTAATTGTTCGTACGTAGTCATATATTGTTAAACTTGGCAACATGTGCAGCAGCTGGTTATGATCATTGTTTGTTACTGTCACAGTTATAGTATACTATACTTCTTAATAATCTATCTCACGTGTCATAGATTTATACTATTGTCAAATTTTACTAAAATTATGGCGACCAATTTCTTCGACAGATATTTTGTAACTTATCGCAGTTTAGCGGAAAAAGTGTCGTAAAGCTTAATCACAAACCAAATATGCTAATAGTGCGCATGAGTTCCCGGATCGCCAGCCACGCAGATGCATTGGACCAGAAATGGAGCAGCGCATAGTACTGCGCACGAGTTGCGCCTGACCAGCAATGCACGATTTATGCCAGTCAAGCATCTTACTCTTCGCTATGCCAAGTGCTCAAGGTGGCACATTTGACCTTGTTTTGAAGCAGCTAGCAAGAGATATTTCACATGGAAAAAAACGAAGATAATCTACTAGTAGGGATCAATAACTCTTCGTTATGCCAAGTGCTCAAAGTGGCACATTTGACCTTGTTTTGAAGCAGCTAGCAAGAGATGTTTTACATGAAAAAAAGGAAGATAATCTACTAGTAGGGGATCAATATCAGTCAGTCCCCACTATATATACGCACTAAGCAAATAAAAAAGAAAAAAAAATTCACATTTGGTCCTTTAAGTATCCGCTAAAGTCTAAATTTGGTCTCTTGACTCTATGCCAGATTTTTTGATTCTTCAAGTATCAAAACCATCTAGATTTGATCCCTTGCCCTCACTAAAAGTGGTTTTGATGATGATACGGTGACGGTTTCACACACATGATAGCCAGTTGGCACAAAAATGAGAAAAAAAGGAAAACATAGAAAAAAACAAAAAAAAATTAGAAACAACAAGCAAAAAATGTTCTATAAAATTTATCGGAAAAGCAAATGTGCTTATAGCTGTGGGTACATGAGCTATCTCAGCCTTCTACCATGCTTTGAGATTCGGAAAAGAATAGGTGTGGGTACATGAGCTATCTCTGTGCAAATAGTGATCTACTCGATGTGCAAATAGTTCCCTATCTGCCCCGAAAAGCATCCCGATCTCTTCGATCTGTTCAACCTCCCAGTGGAAAATCGTTCTGCTGAGTCTTCAACCTCCCGACCTCTTCGGTGGATTTGGCCTCCCTGAGAAGAAGGCGTCGAGGTTGGCGGTGACGAGCTCGAGAACGCGGCGGACGGACTCCGGCGTGATCACGGCCCGGTGGTCCGACAGCACGACGTTGTCCATGGCGAACAACTCCGGCGGCACGGCCGGCTCGTTCTCGTACACGTCCAGGCCGGCGCCGCCGAGGACGCCGTCTCGCAGGCACCTGACAAGCTCTGGCTCGTCGACGAGGCCGCCCCGGCCGACGTTGACCAGCACGCCATCCTTCCCCAGCGCCTCCATCACCTCCCGGTTCACCATGCGCCTGGTCTCCTCCGTCAGCGCACAGGACAGCACTAGGACGTCGCTGTCGGCGGCGAGGTCGCGCACGGCGGGGTAGAACCTGTAGGGCGCCGACGGCTTGGGCGACCTCGAGTGGTAGGAGATGGCGCACCCGAAGGCGGCGAGCCGCCGCGCCACGAGGGAGCCGATGTTGCTGAGCCCGACGATCCCCACTCGCTTGCCGCTCACCTGCATTATTTGCACGCGAGCAAGAGATTTAGCAATGCTATAAAGATTCAGATTAGATTATCTTCTTGTTCGTGTTCTTGATTGAATGAAGAAAAGATCATGGATGCGCCGATGCGTTGCAATTGCGTAATTGTCGTATCCTAACTACCAAGTAATCAGGATGAACAACGCATGAGATTGGGATCGAGAAGAGTTGAAGGTAGATGGAAGAATTTGCGAGATCTACAGACATCTTCAGCTTCTAATGCGAGATCTACAGGCATCTTGTTCGACCTCCCATCTGGATCTCTCTCTGCTCTTCAATTTCGTGATTCTTTGCATCTTCTGAGTCCACCTCTTCCGCCTCCACCTCTTCCGAGCCGCGCCGGGATCTGGCGGCGGGTCGTCACGCGGAGGATCCACGCCGAGGCTCAGGGTCTTCCTCTTCCCCGTGCAGTCGCCGCCGCCGCCGCCGCCGCAGCCGGCCGGCCTCCTTGAGCCCAAGCAGGAGCAGCGTTCCTGGTTCGTCGACACGCTCAACTCCGTCAATCAGCAGCCGCCGACGCAGCAGCAGCAGTCGCAGCCGAAGCAGGAGACGGTACCCGTACAGTCGCCTCCTCCAGCGGTGCCGATGGCGGTGCCCCAGTCGACGCAGACGAGCCCTGACTACCTGTTTGGCCTCGACTATGGCTACGGCTTCGTGCCGCCGCCGCCGGTGAAGGTGAAGGACCCGGCCGGCGATCCCCCGACGGTCAGAGAGAACGTCCCCGTCGAGATCCTGGCCAAAAATGACGACCGCCACCCCAACCCCACAGGTGACCACGCCGCGGTCTCTCCCGTCGTCTCGCCCGCCGAGTTCCAGCGCCAGATCCAGGAGCTCGAGAAGCTTCAGCTCGCCGACAACGCCACCCAGCAGCCACCACAACCTCCTGTACTGGTGCTATAGGGACTGTTGTCTACAGGTACCTAATTGCTATGCCTGTACTGATTGCACCAATCTCAAAGAAACAACATACGGCTATGATAGCTCATGTACCCACAAGCAAATGTACAAAATCCACACTCAAAATTTATTCAAGATTCTATAAATTCTAAAAACACATAACATTTAAATATATTCTGGAAAAAATATGGATTTGGATAAAAACTCGAAAGGTTTTATTTTTCTTAGTTTTTGAATTTTAAATTTTTAGAATTCTCAAAAATTTCAGTAAATTTTCTGGAATATTCGTGATTTTCCTTATTTTTTCTTATTTTCCTTCAAATTTTCTTATTTTTTAAATTTCCCATGATTTTTCTTGTAAAATTTTGTTTCAGAAAAATCTAGGTTTTTATGTAAATGTTCAGTTTCCTAAAAACATCCTATATTTTCATATATTTTTCTAAATTTTCTGAATTTTTAAATCTGGTTTCTCCAATTTTCTTTGAATGTGCTGAGTTTTCCAAAAAAAAACTTCAAAATTTTCTCTTTTTATTATTTTTACGAATTTTCTCCTATTTTTCCTGATGATTTTTAGTTTTTTTTGCTAATTTGGTTGTCATGTGTGTAAAAACGCCACCATGTCACCGTCAAAACCACTTTTAGTGGTGTAAGTGACCAAATCTAGACGATTTTAACACTTAAGGACCAAGAATATCCGACACAGAGTTAATAACCAAACTTAGATTTTGACAATAGTTGAGAGATAAAAAGTTATATTCCAATAAAAAATCTATTATAGGAAATAATAAAAGAGCATTGTTTTGATAAATCCATGGACCTTGCTCCCAACTTATTCCACCTAAACTAACAGCTATGCATATTTGCCAGTCATTTTTTGTGTGTGAAGCTAAGGTGGACCAGGAGGGACATCTGAATTTCCTCTGGGCGTGTGTCTATCCAATCCATTTTATTTTTTTGGTACACAACCTTCATGAAACAAAAATGTTCTGCATAAGTAAACTAAGCATGAAGGGCATGTGAGTTGTGAGTTGGAAACCAAACCCAGTGGTACATTTGCACAAATGATCTGTAGACGAAGCAGTACAATACCAGCAGGAAGAAGGGGAAGGAAATCAGGGGGAAAGGGGAAAACTCCACGAGCAAAGTAACGGTTCGGCTCATCGCGACTGGCGTATCGTGGTTCAACTCCATGTTCATAGACGTGAGGTAAGATGAGAGATCGACCCTCCCAGCCGGCCGGTTTAGATTCAGATTTTGAGGTAGACATTTCTAGTCTTCATCCAGTAGAATGATGTTTAAAAAGAATACATTTTTAGAGTTTATCCAAAGAATGGTAATTTAGCTTTAATAGAGTTGAAGAACTTTAGTCTTTATCCGTAAAATGGTACTAATTTGTGGTTTCCGTGTTCACGGGGATTGGTCTGTGCTTATTCTGGATCATCCGATCGTGCAAAATAGTAGTAGCTTGTTTGGCATACAGCTTTTACAGTGAAAGCATTTCAGGCTTACTCCAAAAATGATATTTACTCCGTACAGTATTAACTTGTGGTCTTAGTGTTCATTACGATCCGATCCGTTCGTGCATGATCTGGACGATTCGAACGTGCAAAATAGCAAGGAATTATCTGGCACTTAGCTTAAGTAAAGTTTTAAAAAATTGTAGTCTTCGTCATGCATGTTCTGGATCATCCGGTCGCGCAGAATGGTAATTCATGTCAGCATTTCAATGATTCGAGATACAAACTGAACTAGGTGGTCGAAGTATGCATCTCCCCTGCAAGAGGTGTGCAAATAGGGAGTGGCAAATGCCCATGCTGCATTTGAGCCATTATTTTCCTTGTTTGGCACCATGCATGCATCTCCATATCGCGATCTATTTCTTTACCATCTCCTAGCTTCGCCGATGAACATAGGAGACGTAGGAGCTACAGGAACGCTAGCTGCAGTGGCAGCATACAGTTGAAGATGAAGTGGCACACCAGAGGACCCGAGTGTCCTGAATTGTGGGCCTTCCATGATAGGAAGATAAACGAAGGGCGTTGCGACGGAAAGGGGCGTACCTCAGGGAGAGTGAAAAACTTAGAATATACAGATGCATGCATGCATGCATGTACGTGCATGAGCAGGGCATGGACCAGACTGCCTGCTGGTTAAAGCTAGCAGGAAAATGATGTGTCATGCATGCTGCTGCTGCTGCGATTCTGCAAAGTTTGCATTGCTAGAAGATGCTGCCCAATCAACTGTGAATGAGCCGCAAGTTTCGTTTTGTTTAGTTGATCAGAGGCTCAGAGCCACTCTATAACATGGCATGGATGCATTTATCCTTCAAAGAAGAAAAAAACATGACCTGCTTTTGGGATCAGAGTTAAAAATCCGATCGAAGACAAGAGAAACCCGTCTTTAATTAGGCCCGTCTAGAACACACAAATTTTTATGATCTTCATGAGAATGGTGATCTCCAGTGAGACCCCACGTTCGAGAAACTACGTCCATGGAAAAGAATACGAGCCAGCTAGCAAAGCTGTACGAATTAAATCCGTTAATTGCGTCTCATCAAAACATACCCATCAGAAATAGCCTAATAAAAGTGTACGCACTAAATGTGCTCCTGTGAACAGAAGAAATACACGCTAGCTAGACACTGTCAGTGAGTCAATTAACGAAGTTAAAATGGAAGCAGTTAAATAGGATGAGGAACGCAATTAAGCGCAAGGGCGTGTGACATGTGCGCAACAGCACAAGTGTAAAAGGCAAGCCGAGGAACAAAAAGGTAAGAGCACACGCACCTGCATTGGGTGAGTAATGCTACGTTCGGTTGGCCGCGGGCGCGGGGATCACGAGACGAACGGGGCCTCTCTAGCCCGAGGCTTCACGTTCATGTGCATGGTTTAATTGGATATTCCAACCCTGCAAACAATATTTAGATACATGCATGGATATAGGGACGTCCATGACCATGCATGGCGACACTACGGTTACGTACAGAACCGTGCACCGAACCTAGCCCAACTGAACTAAGATCGTTCTGATCACGGTTTGGTCCTATCATCACGTTATCGTTGTGAGCTTTTGGTCATGTCCAGCCATCAAACAAATAGATGCATCCCGTGCTCACGTATGGTCGTAACTTGTAACTGCTCCGTTATGCATGCAACCATCCGTAAACCTAATACTACAATCCAATAAACTGAACTAGATCGTTATAGATACGTTCAGTCCAACCGCCTCCCCATCCATCAATGCATAATATATATACCAACTCTCTGAGGGTTATCATAACTTAGTACTTGTCTAATTACTGAACTGCGCTCGATCATATTAGTGATATTTGCCGAAGATAGTGATACCTCTAATCTCTGTGGGCATGACAATATGTTTGTAGTTATGCTCGTAGTTAAAGCTACGGAATTTGCACAAAATTTCAATAGTCCATTCATAGAAGACAATGATTCAAACAGAACTGACAGTAAATAAATTAATTAAAGGTGTAGTTTTTCATCGACACACCGTACACGTACAGTTATGCAACCGTGCTATTAACCGAACCGAAACCGACCGAACCGTTGCGATCCCGGTCCGGTCCAACCACCAGGCCCCATCCATTTGCCGCTATTATTGCTAGCGGGTCGCCCATAGTGATCTAATCATCATACCGGATCACATCCAAACCCATCATCCATCCTCTCAGCCGGTTCGAGTTTGACCACAAAACACTCCCACTGACACCCCGGCCCCACCAAACCCCCACGTCACGGCCACATCAGCAATCGCCGCCTCCTCCATTCCCGGCTCGCTTAACTAAGCCAATTATTACCGCCCACCACCGCCGAAAATACCGTCCCTGCCCCTGCCCCGGCGCCTGGTCAAGAGGCGAGCACGGGGGCAGAGACGTAAAAGGTCCCGTCGGAGCGTTACTGCTGCTTGGTTGTTTAAGCAAGCTGCAGCGAGCTGCGTGATTGCGTCGTCTCGTCGTCCTCTGCCTCGCGAGCTCTTCTTGCTCTGTACTCTGGGGAGGGCAGTGGAGAGAGGAGAAGGGTGGCGAGTGAGAGCGAGGGGTGGGAGGGAGCCAGGGAGGGCGATGGTGAACGGCGGGGGACTTGGGGGAGGAGGTGGGGGGATGCCGTCGAGGGTGCCGACGTGGAGGGAGCGGGAGAACAACCGGCGGCGGGAGCGCCGGCGGCGGGCGATCGCGGCCAAGATCTTCGCCGGGCTGCGCGCCTACGGCAACTACACGCTCCCCAAGCACTGCGACAACAACGAGGTGCTCAAGGCGCTCTGCGACGAGGCTGGCTGGACCGTCGAGCCCGACGGCACCACCTACCGCAAGGTCCGCCGAAACCATATCATCCCTTCTCCTCTCCTCTGTTTCGTTTCATTGTTGCTTCCCTTCGGATTTGCCATTCTTTCCTTGACCGCGACTGTATATTCTTTGGTGAATTGTAGAACGATTCTGTCCCACTTGGTTGCTAATTTCTTGCTGGATTGAGAGATTTCTCGTGGAACTTTTTAGGATGGATTGATTACGCCATAGATTTTTTTTTCTCTCGGTTTGTGCAGAGTTCTATCTACACTTCCAACAGTTACAAATCAGCTTTCGTTTGCCTTCTTTTTTATTCTTCCTTCTCGTTATCTATAGTTACCTTTTGCCTTTTGGTTGGGTGTACTGTGAGGTGTGGAAGACTGTGAGATGAGATGCCATGCGCGTGCTCTCGCTCCGGTGCTCCTTTTGCGCCTAGGTCATCAGGTCCCTAGATAACTCTTCTCTCTTTCCGTTCCTTCCGAGATTGGAGGAAAGGAATTCTCCTCAAATTTCTTGTAGGTGACCATTTCGATCATGAAAAAGCTATGCGATTGCAGCGGATGTTTCTTGTTTCCTCTTGTGCGCGAGAGAGATTGTTCTTGTTCTTACTTGAGCGAATTGTTGTTGCTGTTCTAAGATTCCAATTTCTTTTCATGTGTCTTTTTAGGCGAGAAATAGTGCAGTCTAGTGTTCTAAAGCTCCTTGCTTCCTTTCCTTTTTATTTTATTATTATCTTAGTTAGCAACTTAGCATGCATCTTTTCTTAGATATCTTTGTGTTACTTTGATAGATGCTCTGAGCAATGCTCAATGCGCATGGTGATTTCGTCCGCGGGATGCAATGTTGGATACCCGAAATCCATCTACTGTCCAACAGTTTCGTGTTAATGACCAATTTGTGCTTCTTCAATTATCTACTCTCTTTAGGGAAAGGAACATTTTTTAGGCCTTCTAGATGACAGCTCTGTTCCTTATTTTTTTTTGGAAACAAATGACAAACGGATTGTGGTTTCTACGCTTTTGCACACACTAGAATTAAGGTGCCAAGACAAAATTGTCAGGCTATGCCCTTTTCGTTTTGTCAAAGTTCATTTGCCCTGTGTAGTCCAAGTAACTGTAAGAACGTTGCGTGCTCTGTTTATAGGTACCTCACATTCTTGTAGTCTCATGCTTTCGCAAGTACGGTAGTTAACATTTTTAGCTGCTTATTCCTATGCTTGGACAGAAGCAGTTCATGTGAGAAAAGGACAGGTAAAGAGCCAATTATGGGGACAAAAGTTAGTGGCATGGTCATAGGCAGATAGATGTACGCATGACTGAATATTTCATCAAAGGAATAAGGCTGTCAAAGAAAGAAGGCTTTGATTTCAGAAAACCACTTTGCAATACAAAATGACATTCTACACAAGCATCTTCTTTCTTTTCATTGCAATCAGCTTTGAAAAGCACTATTTCCTGCACGTTTAAGGCTGACGCAGATTGTTATTTACCTTTATTGAAGTATGTCACTGCAAACAATGGCATTACGACCACTGTACTTCAAAACTTTAATTAAAGATAAATCTTCCTCACGTCGAAAACAGCAGTTCGGTTTCTGGCCGTAGTATCTGAATTTCACTTAGAATTTTCTTGACTATCAACAAGATTCATGCTTCTTACAGTTTTCTTTTACATTAAATCCTCTGTGTAGATTCTCTAATTATGCATTTAACTTTCTATAATTTTTGTTATTATCACACAAATGTCACAACTTTCTCATTGTCAAGTACAGTATATTTCTCTCTCTCTCTCTCTCTCTCAAACTGTTCATCTGTGTGTTTCTTCAGGGTTGCAAGCCCCCAGCAGCAGAGCGCGGTGATCCGATGGGCCGGTCAGGCTCGCCGAGCCCGTGCTCGTCGTACCAGCCGAGCCCGCGGGCCGCCTCCTACCACCCGAGCCCGGCCTCGTCCTCCTTCCCGAGCTCCGGCTCCTCCTCGCACATCACGCTCGGCGGCGGCGGCAGCTACTTCGGGGGCGTGGAGGGCAGCTCCCTCATCCCGTGGCTCAAGAACCTCTCCTCCAGCTCCGCCTTCGCGTCCTCCTCCAAGTTCCCGGGCCACCACCATCACTCCTACTTCAGCGGCGGCTCGATCAGCGCGCCGGTGACGCCGCCGTCGGGCTCGCCGCCGCGGACGCCCCGGCTCAAAAACCGGCTGGGGGGAGTACCCGGGTGCCCAGGTCCAGCCGCCGTGGGCCGGCGGCGGCGGCGGCGGCGACGGCTACGCCTACGCCTCCCTGCCCAACTCCACGCCGCCGAGCCCCGGCGGCCGCCACAGGGTCGCCCCTGACCCGGCGTGGCTCGCCGGGTTCCAGATATCGTCGGCCGGCCCGTCTTCCCCGACGTACAGCCTTGTGGCTCCTCCGAACCCCTTCGGAGCCTTCAGGGAGGTGGCCGCCGCCACCGCCGGTTCCTCTAGGATGTGCACCCCGGGACAGAGCGGGACGTGCTCGCCGGCCGCCGGCGGCACGCCGGTGGTCCGTGGCGACGTCCAGATGGTGGACCGTGCGCCGGATGACTTCGCGTTCGGGAGCGGCCGGATGCAGGGGCTGGTGAAGGCGTGGGAGGGGGAGCGCATCCACGAGGAGTGCGCCTCCGATGAGCTCGAGCTCACTCTCGGGAGCTCGAGGACTCGTGCTGATCACTCCTGAAGAGATGGGAGTTGTTACAGAAGTTTAGTCAGATTTTCTTCTGCGGACTACCATCCATCCTGTTTGCAGGGTCTGAATTTACTTCGGTTTTATGCAGAATTTGTCGTGAACTTTAGCCTCGCTTTTTAATGTTAATTCTTTCTCTTTTTTCTCTCTTATCTGAAGAAATGAAAAGAAAACATGGCAAGGGAAGGGAATGTGTTCTGGGTCATCAGACAGTTGAATTAGAATCAGAATGTTGAACTATGTTGTCTGTTTGTGTGATTCCCATCGCTAATTGTTCACCGTTCTGTCCCTGTAGTAGTGTCAGTTGCTGATCGAAGTTTTGAAGCAGCAGGTTCCTTTTGCAGAATGTTGCTCTTGCTCATAATCTCTTCAGCTTTCATCATCTGTTGGTTTGCTTTTTTTCTTGGTAGAATTGAATTATGAGTAATACTCCTATCATTTTGCTTTCGTTCGCTCCATCTCAATCAATCAAGGGCACTGTGGCCGAGACAGCTTATCAGTCAGACAGTCACTGACTGGACACTGGTGCATTACTGTATTTTTCTCTGGACTGGAGTTGGAATACTAGGAATAACATCTAAGAGCACATTTTGCCATGATAGAGACAGAGATTCCTTTCATCTGCAGTGTGTGCTGTGGGCATGGCAGACATGCTGCACATGCGCCACGCCTCCGTAATCATGTTAACCGCAGTGTAATACTATCACTTCACTTGGCAGAGTATATGCTTTGGTCTGTTATATATTGCCAGGACAAAATAATCACCAGTTGTATGCAACCACACATGACAACAGGATTCACACCAGGGCACCAGCTTCTTAGTGTCCTCCTATATAAACCTATCAGAAATTACGACACTGCCTGCGAACTGTACGGAGGGTGGGGGGCGGGGAGGAGGTGCACAAATTCAAAGATCATATGAATATGGAAGACGAGGGACGAGGGACATTCACATGTCTACTGAGAAATGCTGCAAGCAACCGAAATAAGACTTGTAGATTAAGGTGAAAAGGTGAATGTAGATCACAATTTTCTTTTATATATTGGTGATGTGAGTACCGATCCAATGTACAAGTATTTACAGAGTTTGTGGTACCCGATAACAAAGAAACCTTTGACGCTATCGATGAATGGCAGACTGTACAGTTGCCTAATTGCTACCAAGGAATAAGTGTGGGGCATGGAGCCCAACCCAATTACCTTAAGAGTAAGAAAAACATATTTACCAGGAGCGCAACGCATTGCAGAGACCGAACGCAAGAGGAGATTACTTTCCAATTTTTTCAAACAATTCTGATAGAGCCTTGTAGAGTGCGGTGGCTGCAGCCGGCCTAGCCATGGATCCCAGAAGGATGTCAGATGCCTTGACGGGACCGCCATAGAATCGGGCATTTTCAGTATCTCGAGTTGATACTATCGTACCATTGAGTGCACAGCCCACAAAAGCACCTGCAATGAGCGATAAATAAGCACAGTTAGTTGGGCCTAATTGATCAGACTTGACCTAACCAGACACACTTAGCAATGAACTCAATAGTGCCAATTTATCGTCAAATTAAACTTTATCAATTAGCTCATTCTGGGGAATGAACTCTCCAAGAAACATTAGTTATTCTAGACTTTCTAGTAGAACATTTCTATCACTGCATCCAACCATAAGCACCACGAAGACTACATGATGTATTCTACAGCTCTGTCATCTAAAAGTGGAGCTTACATGTTAATGTTTTTCTTTTAGTTCAAATATTCAAATCCAACAATCGAGTCCAGCAATAAATAGACATCTTAATTTCATTAAAAGACTATTAATTCTCTGACCAAGACTAAGATTGTTAATTTAAAGTTTGAAATATTACCGATCAAAATTATATCCAAAGGGAAAACATACTTCTAAACTATCACAAATTTGAGAAATCCTGGGTCAAAGATCCCTAGCCAATTATGTCATTTTCTTGTTCTTAAGAAACAAAGTCCAAGTTAGCTTCATACATTGTCTAGTTACCACCAAAAGAGTTACTGTTTGAACATATCACCACAACTATTTAACAATTAAAGCATGTGTTTTTATCTTAAGTTTAATGCAGATGAACATATGAAACAAGAGCCTCAAATCATGCGCAGCTGGTATTAATTAGAAAGACACCTTTGCTACAACTGTATGTGTAACATGCAGCATAACCACCATCACCGGCACGAAAGTCAGCCTCAGCTACTCGTCCGACGTGACCAGCAGAAGCACTAACACCAGCTCCAACTGACAGATGTGCCTTTCCACTGAACGTTCTGATGGCGTCTGTGTTCCTCAGCACAATAATGAAGTCAGCTAACTCACCTCCAGCCTATGGGGAAATGTCCAAAAAAAAGAAGAAAAACTCTGATCTGTTAGAAGGTGTAGTTTGATAATAGTAAAATGTCTTCCATGTAAAAAACACTTGAAAAACTGATGTCACCTGAGCTCCATATCCAATACCACAAGTGGAGATTGCTGAAGGAGGTGACCAGGAACCATCAGCTCTTCGAGCAACAACCAGCCCAGTACCAACTTTGTAGGCAACCATCATTCCAACCTTTACAACAGTAATAATAGCAAGGCCTTTTGCTTGTTTAAGAATAGTATCAGGGATAGCCTTCTCTGATTTAAGTCTTCCCACCTGAATAATACATGAAAGTCAAATATGATGTTAGTTGGCCTGTGAGCAACTAACTGAACAATCATCAGTTTCAGCAATCAGAATGACGTGGAAGTCCAGTTTTAGTTTCTTGTGATTCCAGCATTTGCAAGATTGCAATGGTTGGCTCATTTGAAAAATATCAATGAAAACAGTAAACACAGATATCAATTGAATTACGCACCAGCATTTGGTGAAATGTAAATGCACTACTGTTATTACTCCTCACAATATAGAGGGGAAAAAACATGTAACACGACTGTTTTGCAAGAAAGTTGAAGACACAAACAATAACACGTTGTACGATAGAGGTCAAATCAGCTATACATTTACTGAAGGATGTGAACCTGAGAACTATGCATCCTATGTATATTAGAAATCACATAGTCATATTTCATTCATTGGTTATTTGTTGAGGAAAATTCATTAGGTTAATCAGATCATTCTATTGTACTAAAGCTGAGGACAAAATAAATCACCAAAATGGAAAAATGATCTCTGTCATTCTTTGTCCACAATCATTGGATTAATTTAATCATTATCCAACTAGTAATTACTCAAAATGGAAATAACTATACCCAAAGACTTGTGGCAGACGCCTACTTTTCTACAAGTTTGCTTGATGCTATAACCTAATTAAAAACAGAAGCATGAATATCGACAACATAACATCTAATTGACACAGTAGATCATATAGAAACTGCTGAACACAAGAAAACATCTTAGCACTTGTACAAAACCTTTGGTTGACACACATGTTTAAGACCAATGCAAAATAACATACTATTCCTCAAATAGCCATAGAGAAAAAACACATGAAAAGGTATTGCAACATAATTAATCAACAATTCGGGAGACATTAACAATTTTGAATACAAGACAAATCATACCTTAGAGTAACTGCGTAAAGTATTTGCAGCCTTGTATATCTCGTGTTCCATTTTGTGTGCCCAAGGGAAGTTCAGCCAAGACCTCAATGTACTCAAATCTGTTACATCGTGAGTTGGAAGTTGTGAAGCACGACTTGTCTGATTCATCAAGTAAGGTTGAATACTCTCTAGACGTACCCCGCAAACATCACAAACCCTTTGAGGTTCTGAAGTCTTAAATTTTGGAGGCATCAAGCTTCTACCCTTTGAACAACCACGACAAAATATTCCACCACAAAAACGGCAATGATGGCGAGAGCACATTATTGGATGAAAACGCACACCACATAGCATGCAAGCAGTGGAAGTGCTGTCAGGCAACCACTTTGTTAGCTCTGTCTCGAGGAGCTCATTTGCAATACCAGCATTGGCATCAGCAAGTGTTTGCGCCATATCCTTCCAAGCTTCCTGGAGAAAAAAGTTGGACATCACTGACATCCCACATCTCCCAAGATCACAAGATGCGACAGATATTACTTTATCCTTTGCCACAATAACCATCTCAGAAAATACATCCCACATCGTCATCTCCTTGTTTTCCTCATCCAGCTCCCACTTGAACTCTTCTTCGGGGAAGTACCCACCATTACAACCAAAGCCCCTGCACCACTCCTTATGATCCTGCTCTGTCATTGGGGGGACAGAAACAGGCACCCAGATGCCGGTATGTTCATGAATTGGTGCACCATAATAGAAGTACTGCCCCGGTTTCCTCTTCACAAAATCTTCAGTCATATCAGTGTCGCCCTCATTAGCGGTGGCAGTATCAGGGGTGCTGACCATGCCAAATTTGACAGGAGGATCATCTGCCTCTTCCTCAAATAGGCGGAGTCCCTATGTTTGGAAACAAAATCATGACATAAAGTAATCTGTTAGTTTTCACGATACTTAACTACAAATTAGTTCTAATTAATCCATCCATCCACTACTGCAAGACTGCAGCTACATGCCAAAAATAACAAGCAAAGCAACATAACTCCAAGCACCCAAAGAAGCAGCAGATCAAGCTGTACAGTCCTACAAACCCAACCTTTCCGCTTCTCTTAACCCTAATCAGTCATTAGAGAAACTAATAGTCGCACTACGCTTATCACAGCAATGAGACCCCTGATTACGCTATCACTTGTCCAATCTACAAACTTCTCATCAAGACCAACTCAAGTTACTAAGCAAAACGTAGACGCAACAAAACTTCACAAAGACGGAACTAGAAAAAGAAAAGAGGAAGCTCACCGCGAAGGTGGCCATGCCGTCGCCGTCGTCGTCGTCCCACCTCACAGGAGAGCCGCAGTCCGTGGCTTCGCCGCCGCCGCCGCCGACGACGACACTAGGCTGCGGCAGGTCGATCAGGGGGGAGGGGCGCTCGGGTCCCGCCATGGGGCTCCGAATCGCGGGGGAACCGGGCGAGCTCGAGGCCGAAGTGGGAGCAAATTTGGAAATCTTGTTCGCGATTTGGGTAGAGGAGGAAGCGGCCGCGGATTGCGGTGGAGGTAGAACGAGAAGAGGATTCCGAGGAGGAACAGGAGGGAGAGAGAGCGAGGCGAGGGGAGGAAGGAACAGACCAGAGTTTCGGAGATTGGTTAATTACGCAGAAATTAATATCTTTTGGGAGGATTTAATTCGAAATTATAGTGATTGATTTCTTTTGCGTTAATTAGAAGTTGGCCCAACAAGGACAGGGAAGGGTCTTGACTTGTTTGGGCTTTGGTGGACTGTCAAGGCAAATTTTGAGTTGAGCTCTTGTTCTTTTGGTAAAAAGGCCTATTTTGCACCAAAGCTCTGTAATTCCTATCTAGCGTAAACGAACAAATGATGTCCATACCAAATAGGATCCTATATATCTGAAAGTCCATGTCCTCTCAAAAAATAATAATATTCTGAAAGTCCATGTAGTATCTGGAATTCTGGATACACCCAAATCTTGATAAGTACACATATACTTTAGAGAAAAAAAAACGGACAAAGTGCTCGTTTGCAATTTGCAATGCGTCATAGCCTGGCAGTGGGAAAGTATGAACAGGGGACAGAGGCCCAGGATAACCGTGGAGGCTTAAAGTACTAAAACAAAACGCAGACTTAGAGCACTAAAACAAAATGTAGATTAAACAAAATATAGGCCTCGAGTACTAAAACAAAAATGATAGAAAATACCTACTTCGAAGACTCAACGGCTCAGCCACTGGCACAAATGATGACCTACAACTGCACAAGATCGATTATAACATCTTTGATTAGTCTTACTTAGTTTAAATCTAAAATCACACTAAAAAAACTAAAAGTAACGAATGAGATACACAACTACCTTTCTCCAATAGCTATAGACCTCAGCCAAACATTAGGCAATTAAAAGAAGTAACTACTTGTCTTAAGAAATTAAAACTATTTTTGAAATAAACAGAAACATAAAATAGTAATAAAGTGATATGGAAGGTGATCTACTGGTTAAAATTAAGGCATGATGTATATGGATCTACTAGTAGCAATTCTCAAACAAGCAATAAGGATTATGCAACAAATGACCACACGGCTAATAATTTCACTAACTAAATAGAAGAGGACCACACGACTAGCTACTCTATCCCATCCTCCATGCTTACCAACAAATGCATTGCTAAGTGTTTTGCTTTTGGCCGTCTCAAGACACATAATCAAATATAATTACTAAAAATATATCATGCAATAGGTTAATTCCAAACAAATAATAGTGTCAAAGATTGATGGCCGTCACAATAATAATGAGAACGTTGCATACTTACTACCACACAACTCGTAGCCTCAATGAGACTACTCACAAATCATGAATGATATCAAGAACAAATAGCACATTGGTTCCATAACTTGAGAAAAATATTAAGACACAAACCAATCCAATGTTACTGACGTTGAAGATGAAGTACAAGGAGACCTAATCTATGGGTGGTAAAGGTGGTGAAAATGCATATTGGCCCCCTATGCGTGTTTTGATGATTAATGACAATTGATTAAGGGACTAATGTGTGCATCAAGTTCTTGATCAAGTATTTATTCCCCAAGACAAGTTGGATAAAATTGACGACCCTAAAAATATTGAAAAAGAGACGACATGAAATCGAGAAGATTAAGGACATTTTATAGTCCTTTTAGAGATCCTAACACATTGAATATAGGACAACCGTGCTATACGGGGGAGCTAGTCAATAGCGTGGAAGGAGATAACTTGCTAATTGCTCAAAAGAAATCCATTCTAAAAGTCTTTGGCAAACTCTTTTCAACACCAAATTTCAGTGTTCATCCGGAATGTCCTAGTGCTTCATGTTACCTGGAACTTCTAAGTGAAGTTTGCTCAGACACTTCAAGTGGCAACGAAGCTTCTATACCGAAGCCTTGGCTTCGTCTAGACCATTCAAGGGAACTGCATCCCGAACCTCCAAGCCAAGACTTAACCTCTATCCTAGTGCTTTCTTTCATCTAGACACTCGTGGTCCGGTAGTTCTGAGGAAACTGAATTGGCTCCATTTTTTCCTATCCAGAACCTCCTAGTGAGGATCTCCCGGAACCTCTGAGTTTTGTACTTTGAGATAGAAGGGTTGATTTCATTCGGAACCTCCAAGTGTCACCGTTCTGGACCCTCTAGGTCTAGGATTTTCCTGAGGTTTTGAACTGTCCGGCTTGTTCGAGCTGCACCCTTTGAGCTGTGTTTTTCTACTAATGAGCCATCGTGTTTGAATCTCGAAACCCCCGAGCGAGGTTGTTCAAAACCTTCGAGCGTAGTTTCTTTGTGAGTAACAGCTAGATTTTTGTGGGTAGCCTATGTAAGTCACCACCCCTCCTGGCTTGAGGCTATCCTTTGCGTCCCAAATCATGTGTTGCACTCTTGCTCTCTACTCTCTTTTCTTCTTGTGAGAAACTTTAAGAGACAGAAATCTTGAGGATTAGGGATTTCCATTGAGCATTCAAGCAAGGGATCACCTCTAAGCCGAGATCAAATTCCTATTACTCTTGGAAGTTGGCACCTCCTAGACGGTTAGGCGTCGCTCGGAAGTCTTCAGGTGTGTGAAGAAGGCGAGAAGTTTGTGAAGGTTGGAGTTTTTCTATAGCAAGGCGAAGAGCTACCAAGAAGAGAGGGAGGCTTCGCATCAGCAAGCCTCTTGACGAAAAAGCATGTCTCCATACCGACTTCGATCGTAGGATCAAGCTGCCTCAACAGATATGTAGAGCATCACCAAAGGCTCGAACTTCAACAACTAATCACTGAGTTACCCATGTTTGCAATCTTTCTTCTCATAATCATAATATCTTATTGTGGGATTGCTTAGATTACTTGTTTTCTTGCTTATCCATCACTTTGGAAACTAGTATGCTTATGATGTCTTAGTTTTATTTGGTAGAAAATTTTGATTAGTCGATTCACCCCCCTCTAGACCATATCCTTGATCCTTCAAGTGGAGATGGAAAATCAGCGATTCTGGCAGAGGTCTCCCTTCTTTGTTCTTCTCTATTGTTTTTCATGGTGGCTCCCTGCTCCCCTCTTTCGTGCAACACACTCCTGCTCTGGAAACTCGTATACGCTCGAATTTCTGAATTTTATGGTGTTTTTCCTATGTATAAAATAAGAGAGAAAATCCAACAGTTTGCAGTTTGGCAATTTATTAAATAATGCAAAAAATCAATTCAAATATATAATAGAAGTACTACGAAAAGACATTATTAAACTCAGGAAACATGATACATTTTGACGTATTAGCAAGGAAGGCAGCGGCACCGGCGATGTAGGGGCGAAGATTCAAGACCACTGCAGTGGATTGGAGGAAGTAGCTGGTTTGGTTCAAACTCAGGTGGAACACTTAAAGCAGAAAGGATTCGTGGTATGGGCATCGAAGAAGGTCGCGACAATATTGGTAGAGGTGGCATCGTCGCCCGCCACAACACGAAAACACGAGAGTGAAAGGAAGGCTCCAAGGTAGGAGTGTTGCTCCTTTCCTCCTTGAGAATCCCTAAAATGGGAGGGGATGCCTTCCTATTTATAGGAGTGGATAAGGGATAATGTACAGTTACATTCCTACTCCTAGGCAGTTTACTATGTTGCCCCTCGAGCTCATATTGCTGCCGAGGGTGTTTCAATAATTTCTACACTACCCCTAGTGGGATATTCGCCGGCATCTTTGCGGTACCGGTTTTCCTGGGTGCTCGACTCATCATCCCAGGACCTTCTCTTGGGTGCTCGACTTGTAGTCCTGGGACCTTCTCCTAGGTGCTTCACTTGAGTGAAAGGAAGAATCGTGACATGAAGACCTGAGTCATGCCCATCTAGCTTCACCAACATGGCACATATATGAAACATCAAAAGATTTGACAAGAGGCACAACGGGTACCGAACGTGCATGCCGATTCGAGGTAGCGCGGAGACCCCACTACAATAGAACCCAATTTATTGAGCAATGTTGTGATGTGCTTGGAAAGAAAGGAATAGCGAAAGTAGTGATGGCCAATTGTCAGTGGCCTGAACCTGTAGAATTTCCCATCAATCATTTGGACTGGCCATGTATTAGGAAGCTTAGGCTTTTTTTTCTTTCATATATCAGAAATATGCTTGTCACGCTTGTCTCATTTAGCCTATATTGATTTGACTTGTTGCACCATATGTAATGAAGACCTTTTTTCGCTTATATCTACCAATGCAAGAGTCTGGTTGAATTGGATATAGGATTTAGAGAGGGAAAAGTACAAATAAATTCAGACACTATAAAAGCTCTTCAAGTGCGGTGTTTAACTCTTAAAACTATTAGTATTCGCCATGCACCAAAGCTTACAAAGATGGTCATTCATAAAGAAACAATTATAACATTTCTCACTATAAAGCCTACCAGGATTATTGGCAAGCCCAAAAACACCCCTACTCACATTGGGCTAAATGGAGCTCCTATGTTGGAGGAAATTTGGACTAAACATGATGTTAGCGTTACTCGAGTAATATTTAATCTGTTTCTATCGCTACAGAGTTATGGACATAGTGCTCGAAAGACTCAAGCTAACAATTTCTTACGGATTTGCGAAGCAGAGGACCATCTTGCTTAATTTCCTCAAATCTTGCACAAACTTGAGACAACTTATATCGTGGGCAAGCTTTCACATTTACTTCATCTATGTTAATTTTAAACTTCAATTAAGCTATGCAAGAAATAATATAGGCAATATTTTAATATGGGACTCTGTTCTTCTGGGCTCTGTTCCTCCTCGAGTTCTTCCGGCTGGTTGGACTCGACGGAGCTCCGGTGGCGTAGTTTCCTGCTGTTCCCTAGGGACGGCGGGGCTAGGGGTTCTCGTCGGGCGCGTGCGCCGGCGTTCTCCCTCGCCTGGATTTGGGTTTCTTCTCTTCGGTTCGTCGGCGGTGGCTTCGGCTCCTGGGCGCTGGCCCTTCGAGGCACGTGACCGAGGACTTCCCGGCTGTCTGCGTCTTCGTCAAAAATGTTTGGACGGCTCCGATGGAGGAGCGGCAGCGCCGGCGCGTCTTCGGCTCGCTCGGGCGGTGGTAGCGGTCGCCGGGAGGTCCAGGGACCTTGTTATAATTTTCTTTACTTTTGGGGTCCTTGTACTTCTGATGAATTGTTGAATGAATCCAGGTCCTTTCCGCAAAAAAAAATATGGGACCGGTACAACGTGCTAGTATTAAAAAGTGGCACATACTTAGCACCCTTTCCTAGGTGGTCTTTTGGATACGAGACAAATCAACAGTCCACGTGCTGAGCTCTAGAGAACCTCCACTCATCTAGATGCACACCGTCACTTTGCATGTTTTTTACCAAGATAGAGCTCTATATGAGTAAACTCTGGATCTTGAAACTAGTTGATCATATTCAGTAAGCCTATGATTCCTATAATACATCACTATTAGTCTTACATTTTTTTATTTAACAAAACTGACTTTCAATAAACAATGTTATTTTTATGATTTGCTTTTTTAGCCACATCAGCATACTCTTCTAATACAAGATATCTGTTTAACTTTCAAGTCAAGTCATTAGTATTGAACAAGTTCACCAAGACTCGACGGGTAGTTTTTTGAACAATATACTATTTATCTAAACTCAATGCTTGATTATTTTTGGAGGCATGTTTATTTTGTTTTATATTTTCTATACGGTCATCTACCCATGGCACTCATTAGTAAGCCGGTCTATTTCTTAAAGATTTACAAAGCAAATAACTACCTTACTTCATATCAAGTATTTTCTGGCAAGTATCGATGCGTCCCCATTGCTTTTATACAGAATTTAAGAATATAAGTATATTTAGCTACACACTAAATTAGCTTTAGTCCTTCACAAACCTTAATTCAGCTATGTTACCATGTTGAAAATTGATGTAGCTCTAATACCAACCCTACGAGGACTACAACAAATACTAACGTCGGTTAACAATTTAGTATCCACTTAATTAATACAATGTTAGCTTCTGTATAACTAAACTGTTCACGTTAAAGCAAGACCTTTATCATTCTGACAATCAAAATACTTACAATAATACAGAAAGTACTTAAAAATAAGATAGCCTAGCGAGTATGCTTACACCTACAAAAACACACACACTTACAAAGAATACAAACACCTTGTTTAGTCACTAGCCGAGCACTTTCTCTCCCCTTGCCCTCTTATCTTCACTCATGCTATGGCAAAGCAAGATGCCATGTCCCTCTGTTCATATGGCTCAAGGTCTACTAAGTCTTTAATATGTGTTAAGGTCACAATCCTTCATGTAAAATATCTAGACTTTCTACATACTTCTAAACACATACATGTGTATACTAGAAGCTTTCCTAATTTATTCCTTTTCCTATTCTAGTTTCATTCTTGTTAAATATATGTTTCTTGAAGTATTGGAAACACTAGAATGTTGCATATTCCTCAACATTTCTCCTCGACCCAAATCTCTTTCCGAAGTTGTCTTGCAGACCACACAAAGAGCCTTTTGAAAGTTTTTGTATTTTTCTGTGTTGAGGTCCTCCATGAGAATACATATCTTGCTCTTATATGTTGGCATTGGGACTTCTCCTTCAAGGACCTTTTCTCTGATGTAGTGGTGATGGACTTCCACATGTTTTGTCCTTGCATGGAAAACAGGCAATGTATGTAAATCTTCCATCTATTGCTTAATCTAGATGCTTTCTTGTGATGCCGTTGCTGCTAGTCGATAATGTCATAGTGGGTTGCCTCTTACCACATCTTGATATAGGTCCTGGTCAAGATTAAAGATGTATCCTTTCTTTGATCGTCGTGTATCACAATCTCCGACGGTGTTGCAATATCTAATCATGTGGCATTCTTTTGTTTGTTTGCACAAAATACCATAACCAATAGTGCTTTTGACATACCTAAAGGTACGCTTGGCTGAATCTATGTGAGTTTTTTCTTTGACCACTTAGACTTAGGTATTGGCGAGCCACTCCAATAATTTAGAAAATATCAAGTTGACTAAGTGTAAGATAGATAAGAGTCCCGACCAACTAGCATTACGTTGTCCTCTGAATCATTTGCTTCATCTTCTCATAGTTTAAGATCCATAGGAGTAGAGATAGAATTGCATGCGGTCAAGCATCCCATACCTTTGAAGAAAATCCTTCACATATTTTTGTTGGGCTAGGAATAACCCCTCCTTTGTGCGCTCCACATTCATGTCCAAAGAAGTGCTTCAACTTACCATGTTCATTTGCTTGAAACCTGACCAAGAGATTTTCCCTTGTTTCTGCATCTCTTTTTTTCAAATTACTTCGATATTTGGGTGTGTTTTGGTAGACCCTCCTCTTCCCTTTGCGACAATTTCCAGTGATAATCGGGTCATCAACGTAGACTAGAACTATTGCTAGTCTAACTTGCTTGCTCTTCAAAAATAAACTAGAATTGAATGGAGAACCTTCAAAGCCATTCTGTTACAAGGAATTCACCATATTCTCATGCCTTGCAGCGCACTTGCTTCAAGTCTTACAGCCAAGTTCAATTTACAGACATATTCCGTGAGTTTTGCTCTCAAAGCCTCTCGGTTGTTCTACTCAGACTTTCATCTGCCGCAACTTCTAAGATCCGATAAGAGCCGATTAATGTAAGAAGACCCCAAAAATTGTGATCATTGTCAAAATTTTCCGGATCCTCTTACCGTCACCGGTGCAACAAATCTCCAGCAGTATTGTCCTTAGATCGATCAAGCCGGCCGGCCGCAGATTCACATTGATAGACGCACCACCGACACCACCGCCGTGCGTGACATACCTAACAAGACGCTGCACATACACACAGCCCCTGAGCCCCCACGTCGCAGCGACCTTTACACTCGCCTCGCCATGTCATCATGGTGATGTACGCGAGCAACCGGCACCTTGGAGCCAGTGGACTCGGGAGAAAGGGTGGTTCGTACACACGCAAAAATCCAAAGTGGCAGTTCCTTTGACCGATGACGCGATCGTCGCCTCTGCCGTGCTTCTACATCTAGAAAGAGAGGGGCTGGGGACTGCTCAGCGTATAGAAATTCCACGGAGAATTTTATATATACCACTTAAAATTTGATCAGTTTTAAATATATCACTAAAAAAGTTAAGTTCTAAATACGTCACAAAAATTTTGTATCAGTTCCACATATATTAGTGACGTCAGTTGACCAACCATTGATTGTCCATGAGGCTAAAAATCTTGTCATTTTTTTACATATTGACTAAATTGCCCTTAATAAAATAGTCTCTCCTATCCTTAACTCATCCTGAACCCTACCCAATCCCCAACTCATCCCGTTGTCCTCCCTCTCTTCTCGATCCCCACCCAAGCCGGCGGCGGCGTTCTCCACTAGTTGGCATGGTAGGCCTTCCTCCCCGATGGATCCACCCGCTCCATCTCTAGGCCCACGGCACAGCACCCACAGGCCAGCGTGGCGGCAACCCCAGCAGGTCGGCGCGGCTGCGTCCTTCCCTGCCCAGCGTGCCTCCCGGACTGACCCACTCGCTCCCTTCCTAGGCCCGCGAGGTGGTACCCTTAGCAGGCCAGCGTGGCAACGCCGTTGGCTGGCCTGTGCGGCGGCGCACCTGACATATCGGTGTGACCTTGGCACCGTGCCATCGGCAGGCCAGCACAGCCGTCCGCCCTGTAAGCCGACACGGCGATGCCCTCCCCTAGCATGCCATCCCCCTACAGGCCGGTGAGGCGGTACCCTCCCTAGCTCGACGCCTCTCCCTACCTAGGATAGCTAGCTAGTGGGCTTTCTTCCCAAGCCGGTGCAGATCCACCTCTCCACCAACCTCGCTCTCATCATCCCTAAACCCTAGTTCTAAACCAACCATGGCAAGCAAGAAATGAGGACATGAGGCGCCCTCAACCATGGTGCAATCCCCTCCTTCATGGCTCCAAGAAGAGTATATCTATCTCCCTTTATTCTCAACTGTTGTGTCTTTGCTCTATAGTATGAGATCTCCTACAGTATTCTTTCTTAGTCGATATAGTTTCGATATTTGAAAGGTGATATTGTGTTCATCCACAGGATGGACCTCGGATCATCCTTCTTGTTGAACATAAAAATAGCTGGTGGTAACTTTAGAGAGGGCATCAGTGGTTATTGCTTTTCTAAGACTATAGACTCGGACACAGTAAACTATAAATACTTCGTTGCAGAACTTGGAGAGAAATACGCATGGCGGTTGAACAAAGTAGTGACATTAAACTACTTTGATGAGTGCAACAAACAATTCCTGAGTTAAGTACTGAACAAGACATGGTTACAATGTTTGCTAAATTTGCCAGTATAAAAACCATTTCAATGTTGATTACAGTTCATGATGTCACTGCTAAACCCGATAAACCTAAATGGCCATTAGAAGAGAGTGTTAGTGTAAATGTTCCATGCACTCCATCTCTTCCATGTCCTCTTCCCAACCCATCTTAGGCAACTATCAGTTAGGCACTCGTCCTTCTATACTTTCAAATGAACATGTTGCAACTGACTTAGCAAATACCTTTGAGGAAAATGAACATGTTGGTGTTGATGAGAAAGACATGTACTCAGATGGCAATGACAGTGAAGGTGGTGCTATTATTCTGCCTTCTTGTAGAGAGAAGGAACATGTTGATAATCCAGACTTTGTGCCTGAGGTTGGAGAGCAAGGTTCTGATGAGGACATGTCAGAGGATGAGGATTGGGTGGGAAAATATGCAGAGCCAGATAACATTGCAAAATTCACATGTGATAAGGAAGATCCACCAATGATAGTGGGCATAATATATAGCAACATTCACAAGTTTAGACTGGCAATAGCTCAACATGCAATTAAACATGAATTTGAATATGACATTGAGAAGAGTGAACCAAGGAGATTCAGGGCCTTTTGCTCTGATGAAGGATGCGACTGGAGGATTCATGCATCTGTGATGGATGATGAGGTCAACATGAAGGTAATGTGATTTTTATTTTCATTTCAGTCATGTTATTTTGTTTTGTTACGGTTACAATGAAACATCGTTTGTGAATTATTTTGTGAACTTGCAGGTGGTGGTAAATCAAGAACCCATATGTGCTCAAGTACAAGAAGTGACAAGGTCAAACCTGCAAGCTTATCATCGGTAGTCGACAAGGTCAAAATTTGGCTCATTGAAGATTATAGTGTGGGACCTCAGGAATTGCAGAGAAGGTTGTTCTTTGCACTGAAACCATGCATAGATGGTTTTCTTGGAGGGTGTCCATATTTGGCCATTGATAGAACTTTCTTGAAAGGCCAGTTCAAAGGTCAGTTGGCAATTGCATGTGCTGTAAATGGCCACAATTGGATGTATCTGGTTGCTTTTGGAGTAATTGATTCTAAAACAAAGGAAAACTAGATTTAGTTCATAGAGAGGCTCAAAGATGCAATTGGCACTCCGGAAGGGCTCACAATTTGCAATGATGCAAGAAAGGGTATTGATGCAGCAATGCATGATATATTCCCCATGGTAGAACATAGAGAGTGTATGTGGCATTTGGTCAATAATTTTAAGAAAAAGTTTCATGGGAGGGTATTCAATGACAACCTTTGGGCAGCAGCATATGCATGGAGTCCTTATCATTTTGAGAGACACATGGCAGCCATTCAAGAAGCAAAGCCAGAAGCAATAGCGCACCTTAAGAAGTATCACATTAGGTTGTGGACTAGGAGCCAATTCTCCAAGCATTCAAAGGTAGACTATGTGACCAATAATCTTACTGGAAGCTTCAATAAGTGGGTTAAAGAGTATAACGCGATGCATCTAGTAGATTTCATGGATAAGATTAGACACAAGTTAATGGTCAAGTGGGAGAGGAGGAAGAGGATATCAAGGAAATTGTAAGGTGGAATTTTCCGACACATTGTGAAAGAATTGCATGAGAAGAGTAGGGGGTTGAGGCTGGAGGTAACAAGAACCAGTGACAGTGAAGCTGAAGTGGAATGCAAGGGTGGTAGTGGTCATAGGCATGTTGTGAATCTCAATGAGAGAAGTTGCATTTGCAGAGAGTGGTAGGTTTGTGGGAAGCCTTGTGTGCATGTTATTGCATTCATTAGCCATGTGAGAGCATCTATCGAGGCTTATGTTGATGATTATTATAGTGTACAAAAGTTTAGGGTTACATATGAGCATATCATTCCTGCATTGCCTGACAAGTCTCAGTGGTCGAAAGGTGAGCATGGCTTTATCTTAAAACCACCAATTCTGAAGAATGTAGTAAGGAGGCGAAGGAAGAATAGGTACAAAGGGTGTACTGACAAAACCAAGGGTGCTCGTCAATGCCCCATTTGTAAGGAGTATGTACATCATTGGCATGGCTGCAGACAAGAAGACCCTGAACAAATAGCTACCATGCTACTTGAAAGGTAAAATTTTGAATATCATGAATTTTCTCTGACACTTTCTTGTTTGTAGGGGGCCACCAAAGAAGAGGAGGAAGAAGAGTGAACAAGAGAACTCTGGGACAACGATTGTAGTTGCATGTGCATCTACAACTACTCCAACCATGACATATTCATCTAGGTAAGATTGATTTCAATTCTATCACTTAACTTTTTTGAAAACATAACATTGTGAAATACTCTTATTATGTGTAAAGGGCCAAAGCAATGATGTAATTGTCCAAAGCAGTGAGCAAGTTGGCTAGAGTTCTAGTTCAGTGAGGTACATGTGCATTTGTGAAAGGATCGCAGGAGCCGACTAGAGGGGGGGTGAATAGGAGGCTAGCCAAATTTAAATTAACTACTCAATTTAAACAAGTATAAGCCTTAACAGGTAAAGAGGTTCAGCTAGCTGTGTAACAGACAGACTACTCAGGCAGTAAATGATATGAAGATTAACACGTAGCTGTTACACAGGTAGCTAACACAGGTGAAAGAAAACTCTAAACAGGCTGATATAAAATATGACTGTGAAACAGGTAGTTAGCACAGATGACAGATAAGCTAAAGAGCAACTGTGACACAGCTAGATAACACAGGTATAGAGTAAATATTATAGCTAGATCAAATATCTATATCAGAGTGTTACACAAGCATGCAGGGAAATAAGCAAGTGAGTACATAATGTAAACACACAGAGAGACACGTGATTTTTCACCGAAGTTCCCACTCTTTTCAGAGAGGTACGTCTCCGTTGGAGAAGCTAAACCTAAGAGAGAGCCAGCACTGAAACGTGCTTGTTCTCCAAGTACCTGAATCTTCAGGTCTCTTCTTTTTGCTTGTGGAAGTCCTTTTTCTTGTAGCAGGTAGACTTCAAATCACCCTCACAAACGTCCGGGCCAACCCACACAAGCTTGGGTGATCATCGGTAACTCCTACACCTGTCTAGGAGTAGACACTACAAGAGTAACAGAATCTGCTGCAACAATCACTTGGAGGAACCAATTGCTCTTACTCAAAGCTCTAACTCTCTAGGACAGAAACTTGGACACTCTTACATGAAGGTTTGGTTCTGTTCTGGAGGAGAGGTTCGCTAAGGTTGAAAGACTAACAAAGGTTTGCAAAGGTTGAGGTCCAAAACCTCCCTTGGTCCCCTATATATAGGGTCCGCAGGCACCTGACCGTTACACTCATGCCACGTAGGATTAAGTGAGTCAACTGTGACAGGCACCAGTGACACAGTTAACCACAACGCACAACGGTAACAAGGCTTCAGGCAGACCGACACCTGTGTCAACGGTGGCTGACACAGGTGAAACCCTATCTGACGTAGACTCCATACTCAGCCCAGCCTTGGCACATTATATGCTCTCAGCGCACGCAACAAACTCTAATGCTTAATAAGGAGAGAACCTCCAACAGTTTTCTGACGTGGTAGACAAACCGTTGCAGAGCAGTTCCCTAAGCATTTTCAAACTCTCCCCTGGCACAGAGGTGTACCTGATTCATACAGCGATTATTCACCTGTGACACAGCTGTGCCACACAGGTAACTATGGCTCTAGGGTTTTAGGAAGCTAGTACAGCAGTGTACTAGCACAACCCAGTTTCACACTTGTGCAAAACTATTGTTGCAGGGCCACTGACCTCAAGGCATCAGTGCTATTGTCTAATACTCTGAGCATTAAGCATAAGGACTTCCAAATGAGCTTGCAATTTCGTCCCTCTTGATAGTACAGGTGTTACCTAAGGACTCAAGGAAACTAGCAAATCTAGGCTTCAGCTTCCACCAACTGTAGTCAGGGTTCTTGACATCTTCAAGCAACCATTACCTTACTAGTAACTCCTTGCTCAGCACCGGCTTCATCACAGCCGTGACACAACTACCTAGCACAGCCATCTCCTTGACCTGAGTAACCATCCTTGTACTTTTTTTGGTGGTCATCCTTCCTGGATTAATCATTCTTCCTGGAACCGAACTTTCCTATTAACACTCAAGGTAACTGTTAGATCCCAGTTGAGTTGCCATTGACCATCAAAACTATTTATGTGTCTAGATGCTCTTTCAATCTCTCCCTTTTTGGTGGTTAGTGGCAACCCATTCAAAATTATCAATTAAAGATATGAATGAGTAGGATACATGCAAGTTATTAGAATATACTCCCCTGAAACTGTGCATAAAAGATTTGCTTTTGGAATGCAAATGCATGGATTTGAATTGTAGATATGAGTAGTATTTTCTCACAACTTGCATTTCATCAGTTCAGAAAGTTAAATGGATCATGAGTAATAAACTGAACTGAGCTGATAATGATGTAGTTTTAAATTTTTTTAAAAGCATGTTCAGAGAACAAAGAAGAATTAGCATGATCAGAGCGAATTAGCATGATCAGAGCATTCATTAACATGAGTTATGATCAGAGCAAACATTTATACATGAAGCATAAAATGTGTGAAGGTTCAGAGCATAAATCAGATCAGAGCAAAAACCAATCACACATATCAACACCTGATCATGACAGAATAACATAGCTCAGAACATAAAGTAAACTGCATCAATATAGAAAAACTTAATGTGATCAAGATATAAGAAATTGAAACAGGAAAAACAAGTTTTGATACACAACACAAAACACAACACTACACTGATCTGATCTGCTCCCCCTAAAGCCACTCACTCCCCCTACAGCTAAGCTCTTCTCCCCCTTTGACACTAAAACACCAGAAAGGGGTAAGGGGAGAAGAAACTTCATGTCAGCTTGGACTTCAAGAGCTGGAGAACCTCTGTGAGCTGCTGCTGCAAGGAGTCTACTTTGATATGCAGACCTTTCACTTCTATGCGCAGAGCAGCAAACTAAACAGGCATGACTTTATTCTGATAGGCTCTGGCAGCTTCTTGAGACATAATGGAGGAGGAGAGGGTGCCATATTCTGCTACCTGTGTCACAGATACAAGCTCGGTTGGGTCAGTTGCGGGTACATCAGCTGTGATACCGGTGGGCACTTAGCGGTGGGAGCCATGGTCTTGAGGAGGTGGCGCCTGAGTTTCTGTGGGAGCAGCTGTGTCGAAGACTGGTACAGCTGTGACTGAGGGATCTCCAAAAAGAGCAGGCACATCAACTTCATCGGAATGATCATCAGCTTGAGGTCTAAGCTGAGTTTTGGATGTCTTGATAGAAATATCGAACTCTAACTCAGGTAGACCTGTCCTCTAAAGAATCATATGCATGATATACGAGCCATACCTCAACTTGGCTTTCTTATCTTTCTGCACTGCATCAATCTCATGAAAGATAAATCTGGCAATGTCAAAGTGTTGATTCTTTGCAATGTGTACCAGCACTTGTCAGACAGGTGAATATACAACATCTGTGTTTCCTCCTTTAGTCTGAATGGTGACATTGAGAATCTTCACAAGATGCTTTGCAGTAATTGTGATGCCCTTGAAGTAGACATGATCAGTTGGAGCATTGGTTGGGAAGGAGAAGTTCTTTGGGTAGAATTTTCTTCTGATCTCATTTGGAACTAACTCCAACTTGAAAAGGTTTGGCATATTTGGCTCCACTGGTGCTCCAAACAAGCTGTTGAATTTTGGAGCTGTAATGGATAGAAGCTGGTCTCTAGTCTTTCAGGTCATTATGTCCTAATTTTCTTGTTCTACCCACACAGTGACATAGAACTCCTTGATCACTTCTAGATTATAGCCTTGTTGAAGATTGCATATGAACTCAAGGCCTGCTGCTTGTATCAAGGATGGAAGAGCAGCAGCCTAGAGTCTGTGAGAGCATCCCAATCAATAGCCTTGCAATCTACAAACCCTTTAGTTGACAAGATCTCATGATAGACCCCCTGCTGATTGTTATTGTGAAACTTGGGGTCAGAGCAAACTGGCTCAATATATTCCTTGTCAACTGTGAAGAATGGACAGGTTGATCTCATCTTAATGTAAGCACTGGAGCTTAGAGATGCAACCTTACTCTTGGACTTCTTGGGGTCACTCTTTGGTAGCTTCTTCAAGGCAGCTCTGGACAGGAACTCCATCTATCCTTGTTCAATCCTGAGAGCAGAGGAGAACATATAGCTGTACTTGGATTCCAAAACCTCCTCATCATCAGAAATTATTGGAGAACTGTCTTCTTGTACTGCCTCTTGTTCTGATTCAGAGCTAGAACAAGTGTCTTCAGCTACATACTCTTTGTCAGAATCAGATTGAGGTTCTCTAGCTCTTGGAGGGGTCACTGAGACACCCCTGGCATCATCAGATATGCTATCAGAGCTTTCTTCTTCTTCTGTTGAGTCACTTGCCTGTGCCACAGGTGGGGACTTTGGGGATTGAGAAGCAGGTGAAGTGACTTCTGTGTCAACTGGCTGTGACACGGGTGACAGGGGCAGTTGTGGTGCTTGCACTGGGGCATCTGCTGCCTATGACACAACTGGTTGAGACAACTGTGGACTTGCAATCTGAGCAGATCCTGAAGGCTTATCTATCCTAGCCTTAGGTGATGATGTGGACACTTGGTCCTCTTCTACAGCCTGTTCCTCTATCTCAGACACAAGGAACTGTGAAGGAGATATTGGTTTCTGAATATCCAGAGAGGAGAGGGTATCTACACTAGTAGAGCTTGAGGTTCTTCTGCTCTTCTGATATGTTTGCACACTTGCTTTAGCTGGGTCAGCCATCTGTGACACAGGTGGTGACATCTCCTTCTTCAAGGCCTTCACAGCCTCCTGTTGTTGAACCAGCTGATCTTTCAACGAAGGTTTGGAGTTCTGTGAGGTCTCAGAGATGATAGAGACATCATCAGACTGCTTCTTGGCTTGAAGCTCATCTTCAATTACTACAGTTTCAGACCTCTTCCGTTTGAAACTTGGTACGGGCATGGCTGCAGCTTCTTCTCTGAGCTCAGGTGACATCAATTTTTGCTTGACTTTGATTTCCTCTAGCAAAGCTTTCCTAGCAGCTCCTTTTGGAGTGTTCTTCATTCTGGTAAAGAACTCAGCGATCTGTTGAAGAAGGTGATAATCCCTGACATCGGAAGATCGAACCGCAATGGGTTTTGATGCTAAAGCTGATTGAGAGCTGGATGAGAACACCGTCTGCTTCTCAAGGATTTGCTGCGTCAAATCAGCCTTGGTAGATTCTGAGGTGGCTGACTGCATTTGAAACTGCAAATCTGCTATTTCACTTAAAAATAACCTTATCTACAGCTGTAGGCTCTGGGATAGCAACCGAGATTGGCCTGGCCTGCACTGAGAGTTGAAGGTTCTTGGCAGTGTACAGCTCCAGAAGTTGCTTCTTCACCTTCTCATCTGTTGTTGCCCAAATCTGATCTGAGAGTTTGTCCATCTCCTCTAATATAAGCTTGTCATTTGCAATGATAGCTTCTTGACTAGATGGATCAGCTTGCTCAGCCTGAGTCTCTTTGATGGTTAGTGTGCTTCTTGGTAGCACTACATCTGCATTGAGGTCTTCTTGACCTTCCTAATTGCTTGCTTTGGCTTCTTAGCAGCTTCTTTGCCCAAAGATGTGTGTTCAGCAATGGATGAGAACCTTGTCCTCTTGGATGGGACAAGCTGCACTGAACTTGACTGTCCAGCTTTGGATGCAGCAGCAGCAGCTTTCTTTTCTGCTGCTTTCCTTTGCCTGTATGCTTTTTGCTGTGATCTTCTTCTCTGAAGAGCTTCCTCTTTCTGCCTGAGTATTTCCCTTTCTTGATCCGAATCAGATATGATGATCTCTCTGCTTGATTCCTCCAGATCAGACCACTTGAGACCACTGTCTTCTCTGTCAGATTCTGAAGACATCTGAGGAAACAAGATAGATAAGGAAGAATAAAGGAAATGGGGTGTTCCTTAAGGCAAAAGATAGTAGCTGTGTGGGCCACCTGTGTAAGGTCAAGGTGACACAGGTGAGGACTTGGAACAAAACTAAAGTCTCTGCCCTTGGAATAGTCTTGCCTGTGTGACAGGTGAGACCCTAGCGGTGACACAGTTACGTGCAGAGGCGGACGGCAGATTCATGAAAACTAGATTTTAACGAAGTTTTGCCGCTAGGTTTCGAACTAGATGAATCTAGAAATCTAAACAAAGGCTAAACAAACCCTAAATAAGGACAATGCACTACTGAAATAAACTCACGAGTGATTGCATTGACAAGAAACTAGGTTGAACGTAAAGAAGGGTTGGCTGAAGCTTACTTTAATTGAAAACTCGACAAAGCGTGGATGAATCCGGAGTGCCTTGGAAAACTTCTCTGACGAGTTAGAAAACTTTCGAGGGTCGGAAGATACGATCTCGACGAAAACACGAGAATTGAGCACTTAGGGGAAGTTTGGGGCTTTTGTGCTTCGAACAGAGTTTCAGTGGAAACGTGACGTTGCTTTATATAGGCCGAAGGGTTATAACATGGCTGATGGAGTTCAAAAAAATTCACCTAAGACACAGGTGGATAACTCAGATGACAAGTTTTTCATCTGGAACACCAAGATAGAGAGAATTTGATAAGAGAGAAAGCACTTGAGCACTATCAGAGGGTCCTTATAAAATCTCCTCAATGTTAGTTTGCCAAAAATTCAAACAAGAAAAGCTAAAACTAACAAGAGTTGATTTAGAAAAACCATGACACAAGAAAAAAAATGTGCACAAAAGATAGGCACAAACATCTTACCAAAAACACTTTAAGGACAGAATACATCTGTGACACAGGTGGGGAACACAGATGAAAACACAAACAAAGAAACAGCATAAGCATATGAGCTAGACACCAAGCAAACCTTTTATAGCAAGTTTGAGACAACAATGATATTCAATTCACTCCTCAGAGCAAAAAATCTAGTCTCATCTAAGGGCTTGGTGAAAATATCAGCTAATTGTTTTTCAGTCCTTACATGGCACAGCTGTATGTCTCCTTTCTCAACATGGTCCCTAAGGAAGTGGTGCCTCACTTCTATGTGTTTGGATCTTTGGTCG
This sequence comes from Stipa capillata, assembly GCA_019208055.1. Classification (NCBI taxonomy): domain Eukaryota; kingdom Viridiplantae; phylum Streptophyta; class Magnoliopsida; order Poales; family Poaceae; genus Stipa; species Stipa capillata. Next base: position 388,914 of record JAGXJF010000141.1, read on the forward strand.
TATACTGGGTTGTTGGCTAACTTAATTGCAATTTCATTATCACAGAAGAGGGGTACTTGCTTAAAAGATATAATGAAATCTTTCAAGGTCTGCCTCATCCATAATAACTGAGCACAACAACTACTAACAGCTTTATATTCAGCCTCTATAGTGGAAAGGGCTACTGAGTTTTGTTTCTTGGATGACCAGGACACCAAGGAGTGCCCTAGGAATTGACAAGTACCTAAGGTGCTTTTTCGGTCAACCTTACACCCTGCATAATCACTATCAGAATAGCCAACTAGCTCAAAATTTGCACATTTAGGGTACCACAAACCAAACCCTGAAGTTTGAATCAAATATCTCAGAATCCTGCGTATTTCCACTCTATGGCAGTCCTTTGGGTTAGCTTGGAATCTAGCACACATGCATACACTCAACATGATATCTGACCTAGATGCACAAAGATAAAGTAAGGAGCCTATCATAGACCTATAGTCCTTTTGATCAACAGAGTTACCTTCAATGTTTAGATCAAGATGTCCATTTTTTTGCATAGGGGTGTGGATAGGCTTTGCATCCTTCATGCCAAACTTAGAGATGATGTCCTTTGTGAACTTCTCTTGGGAGATGAAGGTGCCTTCCTTGAGTTGTTTGATTTGAAGTCCTAGGAAGTACTTTAGCTCACCATCCATGGACATCTCAAACCTTTTGGTCATCATCTTGCTAAACTCATCACTCATTGAATGATTAGTACTGCTAAATATTATGTCATCGACATAAATTTGGCACACAAATAAGTCATTTCCATTCCTCTTAGTAAAAGGAGTTGTGTCTACTAAGCCCATTTTGAAACCATTTTGAATTAGAAAATATTTCAGTGTATCATACCATGCTCTAGGTGCTTGTTTGAGCCCATAAAGAGCTTTGTGCAATTTGAAAACATGGTGGGGTTTCTTAGCATCTTCAAAACCAGGTGGTTTCTCAACATAGACTAATTCAGGAAGTTTACCATTCAAGAAAGCAGACTTCATATCTATCTGATATAGCTTGTTGTTATGATGTGTAGCATAAGCAAGTATAATTCTGATTGCTTCTAGTCTTGCCACAGGTGCAAAAGTTTCACCAAAGTCCTGACCTTCAACTTGAGTGAAGTCTTGAGCAACTAATCTAGCCTTGTTCCTCACCACCAGTCCATTTACATCTTGCTTGTTCCTGATGACCCATTTTGTTCCAATGACATTGTGGTCTTGAGGCCTTTCCACCAGGGGCCAGACTTGATTTTTTTCAAACTAGTTCAGCTCTTCATGCATGGCATTTACCCAATCAGCATACTTGAGAGCTTCATTGACATTCCTGGGTTCAATACTGGAGACAAAAGAGTAATGTCCACAGAAATTTACAATACAAGAACGAGTAGTCACTCCCCTATGAATGGCACCAATGATTTGGTCTACAGGGTGATCTTTCTACAGCCTACTGATCACAAGAGGTTCGGGGTCAACCACCTGTGTCACAGCCGTTGGTGTTGCCTGTGACATAGCCGGTTCTTCCTGCGACACAGCTGGCTGAGACAGGTCCTCTGCATCCAGTTGATCATTGGCTGGGTTGTACTCGAACTCAATGTCTTGCTCTCCAGTGTCTTCACACAGTGGTCGAGCAGGTGGTTCATGATAACTCAGTGAAGCAGGTTCCCTCTTTACAGTAGGTCTGATCTCGCCAGTGGATTTCTTGAGAATATGCTTGCTCCCTACATCATTAGCAACTTGCTCTCCTTGGGAGCCATAAGACTCATCAAACTCCACATCTTTAGATCCTCAACAACCTTTGTGGAGGTGTTAAAAACTCTATAGGCATGGGAGCTAGTGGAATAACCAAGAAAAATAACAACATCAGATTTAGTTTCAAACTTAGAGAGGCGTTTACCTTTTTCTAAGAATATAGCACTTACAACCAAATACCCTAAAGTATGAGACAGTTGGCTTGGAGTTGCTGAGCAGCTCATAAGGAGTCTTCTTGAGTAGTAGATGTAGATATAACCTATTGATAGAGTGGCAGGCAGTATTGACAGCTTCAGCCCAAAATCTTCGTGAAGTCTTATATTCATCCAAAAGTGTCATTGCCATCTCTATCAAAGTCCTGTTTTTCCTTTCCACTACTCCATTTTGCTGTGGAGCATATGGACTTGAGAACTCATGCTTGATTCCATGCTTGTCCAGAAATGTCTCCACCTTAGAATTCTTAAATTCACTCCCATTATCACTTCTGACTTTGACTAGATTCACCTTCAACTCATTTTGTACTCTGACTATGAGATGTTTAAATTTCTTGTAGACCTGTGTCTACTCCTTCAAAAAGAACACCCAATTATAGTGAGAGAAATCATCTACAATAACAAAGGCATACTTGTTACCTCCCAAGTTCTCATATGTTGTAGGACCAAAGAGGTCAATATGTATGAGCTCAAAAGGAGTGATGGTGGTCATGATGGTCTTGGGACGATGGGTAGCTCCAACTTGTTTGCTGGCTTGACATGAACTGCAGGGCTTATCCTTCTCAAACTTCACCTTCTCCAAGCCTATGACATAGTCATGTTTGCTCAGTTTGTTGAGAAGCTTCATTCCCACATGTCCTAGCCGCTTGTGCCACAGCCAGCCAACACCGGTCTTGACCATGAGGCAGCATGGAGCTGCAGCAGGCTGTTCATTGAAATTCACAATATACAATTTTGCAGGCCTGCATCCTTTGAACACTTGTGAATCATCAGATAATTTAGAGGCTATAATATCATCATGATAGAAAGTGACTTCCATACCTGTGTCACACAGCTGTGACACAGACATTAGACTATAACATATTTGATCCACAAGCATAACATTTGATAAGTAGTGATGTTCAGATATGAAAACTTTACTAATGCCATTTACCTTTCTCTTGAAGTTGTTTGTATAGATCACATGTTTGCTGGGCAGATTCTCATTGGTGATCTCTGTCCTGCAAGTTTAGTTATGAAATTTAGGGACCCAAACTAGTTTGGTTCCCTTAGTAGCTTTATCATAAGCAGAGACAATAGCAATAGGATTAGCAAGTTTGTTCCTAGAGATCATAGCCTTAGCTATGGATGATATAACATGAATCTTCTTTGGCTGATTATCACCTGCAACCTTAGGCATAAAAGTTAGTGAACTATGCAAGCCACTTGTGACACTTGTAGTCCCACAGCTGCGTGAGGTACCAGTGACACAGGCAACAATAGTATTAGGTACCCAGATGGCAGGTGACCATTTTCTCAGTTGCTTGAGACCAACATATTTGGCCACTGTCTTGCCTCTCCTATCCTTTTGTAGAACATAAGATAGATTGGATGAAATGTTCACAGCATTCCTGTTTTTCTGCTTATGACCAACAAAGTTGTTATCAGTTATACCTGCCTGTCTCACAAAGTTAGCTGCAAGATTTTTCTTAGAAAATGTGTTAGTCACAGCAGGCAGTTTATCTTCATTCAAGACAGGAATGTAACCAAGACCCTTCAGGCCATTGTTTTTCCTAAGCATTTCGGCTCTAATCATCTGATAGTTTTGCATGCCAATTGTCATGCCCTGATTTTCTAAACCCGCATAAAATCATGACATCCTGCATGTTAGGAAATACTTTGCACATTTCATGCATGCATTATCCCTAAGCTTTTCCCCCTTTCGTAAACTTCCGAGTAAAAACCCTAATCCGAAAATCCACTCTCTCTCCCCGTTCGATCGATAACCGGTGATGCCCTCGCGGCAACTCTTCGCCAATTGTTCCCAAGCACTGTCTCAAGACTCAGGAGACATTCCCATTCACCCCCTTCCTTGCCGCACTCCGAAACCCTGGTTTCGACCCCAATTTCCCCTTTCTCCGTATTTAATTCTTTCCTTCCTAAAACCCTAATCGCTAAATCTATCTCTCCCCGGTCTGCCCAAAATTCCTGAATAAATTTCCGTAGAGCCCTAATAAGATGTTTGACCTAAATATAACATAACATATAAATGGCCTTTGTAAAAATCTTGAATAACAAAATTATTAAATCTTAGGTCAACTTTAGGCGTTGTACTGCAACCCCTATAATTAACTCTCAGAAAATTCTGATAAAATCCCACAACACTCCCCACATTCCCAGGAGTTCAGATATCTAAAAACATGGGCAAGTTCTATGTAAAAATCTAGCAAGGCAAGCACCGAACACTTTACTCGTATTGGCTCCATGCATCAAATCACAGGCACTGTCCACTGCCAAAGCTGCAACCATTTATTGGACAGCTACCACACTCTGCCCTCATCCCTCTAATCACCATTTAATCACCCTGGCAGCTCACGTCCTGTCCAAGGCTAGTGTAGAGCAAGGACCCGTCCCATTTGACATTAAGGCTTCCTCTGCCCAGAGCATTGTCTAGTCCCCAAACTTGGCAGAAATATTGAACACGTGCCCCTGAGCCAGTTTGACATGGTTTGACTCCTCGAAAAAGTCCCGGAGCAGCCATGCCACGTCCATGCCGCTCTGGACGCGCACTGGACGCGTCCAGTCCAGCCACAGCACGCGCCGCTGACTCTCCTCACTGCCAGGCCGCCGTTGAGCCTTGTCCGAGCGCCACCCCCATGCCTGAGACGTCCCTCCGCTCCTCTGTGGTCTGCCCTTGCCGTACCTCAGCTCTGTTTCGCCATTAATCTCTTGAGCCGTCGCCTTACCTGGAACAGCAGCCACGCCGGCCTATAAGAGGCAGCCGAGCACCCCTCTCTCACCAACCAGCAACCACCATCTTCTTTCCCAGCTCAAACCGCCCCAGGTCCTTCCTCTCTGCCCACCCCGAGCTCCACCGAGCTCCCCTCCAGCTGAGCTCCAGCACCCACTGCCGCTCCTCTGCTCCACGCTCCAAAGCCCCCAAAATTCCCAAGCTCTATCAAGCAGCCATGGCAGCTAAGCCGAGCTCCTTCGCCGCCTGCAGCAGCTAGCCGGCCAGACCCACCGAGCTCACCTGCCAGGCGTCGGAACCCTCGGGCATCCCGCCCGCCGCCGCTCCGAGCTTCCCAGCCGGCCGAGCAGGAGCGCCGTCGGCCATCCCGGTTGCCACCCCGCGCCGCTCGCCTTAGCTGCCGGAGTAAGCCGCCGGCCGGTCCCCCAACCTCAGTGCGCCGCCACCCTTGTTCTCGCCTGGTCCGGGCCACGCCGCCGAGTAAGCCCAGCCCTAGAGCGCCGCCGGCCACTCTCTCTGTTTTCTTTTCTTTTGTTTCTCTTTAGCTCAAACTCAGCTCCTGATAGCTACTAGTCCATCCATCGACAGCCCCAAGCAGTTTTATTTTGTTTTCTTTCTTTGCTACCCCAGCACGCCGGCCACTAACCACCCGAGCAGCCTCTTAGTACTCGGGATAGCCTTCCTTAATGCACTAATTAACTCCTAACTACACTCACTGTTTCAGCTGATTAAAAACCTAGCTCAACCAAGTCACTAATTTAATTCACTGCTGTAGCTCATTCCCTTTAACTGGGTTAGCTAATGCCTAATACCCCATGCGCTGCCTCTTGTTTTAGCACATTAAATTCACTGCTTAGCTCCTTTAACATTAGTGCTAATCCAACCATTTAAAAACCCTAATGGCCGACTGCTGTTGCACTGCGGTTTTAATGCTGGAGTCCCTAGAGAAAATCCTAAGCACTAGTTTTATTTATTCACCTAAATACCAACGTTTAGTATAACTGTTAATTAGTAGACTAGGGTTGGTTATTCAAGTATCTAAGTTCATACATGCAAAATATACGCAGGCATAAACCTGAAATAGCTATAAGTAGGAAATGTTCATTGCCATCTCGCAGAAATAAAAACATCAGTAGCCTAAACTCGTTGAACCAAATACATTAGTTTAACTCATAACGAGAACAATTTCCCCGTTAAAGGCATCATCATTTTATGTGGCCTTTTTGTAGATACCCATCACCAATGTCATTTGCTGCCTTCCTAAACCTAAACCAGGAAGTCGTAGGGTCGAGCCTCGAACTTAACTCCATGCACATTCATCCTTTTCTAAATCGCCGTCCGAAACCCTATATCTCAAATCGATTGTCCGAGGGCAAGTACCCTCTTTAGTTCATCATGCTATTCATCATTTGTTCCATCATGCATGTTGTTGATTTCCTTGAAGTATTTGGATTGCTTTTTATTCGATGTTTTCTTCCGACGCGTAGTCCACGGAGTGAAGTACATGCGTCAGGACGAACCGGGAACACCCCCACCTCAGGAACAGGAACAGGAACTGCCAGGCAAGCAATCTCCCGCCTTGACCATTTCGCATCCTATAATTGTGAAGTATATTTATTTTGATTTCGAAATATGCATGCTATGTTATAAACAGTATTTTATGTAGAAGTAATTATGTCCGATAGATGCATATGGACTAGGGTCGAACATCTAACTCCTTGTAACCCTAGAGATCCGTCGGTCAGTTTCCAACCGACGGTATACCCAGGTTATAGGCAATAGCCAACGCTTAGCCCTGCTATAGTTAAAATTAAAATTTTGTTTAAACCGGGGATGGGAAAATCAAAACCCGCGGATAGCATATGTTATCCGCGGTGATCTTAAATGAAATGTTGCCAAAACCCAAAATGGAGATGGAGATGATTTGGATTCGGGTAGGAAGTAAGGTGGTTTGAAGGGAGACGAAGTAGCTGGAGGCTATTCGGTGATCGATGATGACCTGGAGTCCTACTCGAATCAGTTAAGGACCGAGCCACCGTGCCGCTAAACCAGTTCCCCCACCGTACGTCCACATGTCCTTTATGGGAAGGACTTGACTCGGTAACCCGCCTAATACTAGGGTTCGGACCCGTGGGAAGTAAGAAGTATGTGCTAGGTAGGACGATGGGCCCCTAGAGAATTTCTCACAGCACTACGTGGGTCGAGACTCTTAATGAGCTCCATTTAGGCGGGGATGAGGATTCGACACAAAGATGAGCGTTTCTCCGTGTTGTGGTGTCAGGCTGTCTGGGCACAACCGGAGTTGGGGTAAGTCTCATTTAGCGGGTCCGACTCTAGTATGAAAGCAGGCGAAAAGTCTCGTTGTAATAACCCTGTCAATATACGTCGCGAAGTATACCCAGGGTGACCTACATCTTGTGGGTAAAGCCGTACAACCTCTGCAGAGTGTTAAAAATCTATTCGAATAGCCGCGTCCTTGTTGGAAATATGCCCTAGAGGCAATAATAAAGTTGTTATTATTCTATTTTCATGTTCATGATTAAGTTTATGTTCTATGCTAAAATTGCATTGGTTCTTGAATATGAGATTCAGAGGAAAACCTAATTGCATGTGTGGAATAATAAACACCATTCAGATCCCTAGTCAGGCCTCTGGACTAGCTCATGTATTGTTGATGATCTTGTTTTCCTGATCATGAGCATTGTTAATGTAACAAGGATGCCGGCAATAATGGGAACACATTGTTAGGGTAACAATGGTGTTGGATAGACCCCTTATGAGATACTGCGAGATCACTTCGTCAATATGTTGTCAGTATCTTCTCATGATGTGTTAACGTTTACTTGCGTCCTTAGACCATGAGAATATCATAGACCCGGATACCGGATGGTTGCTTTGGGGTCATCAATCGTTACGCCGTAACTGAAGTCTCTACATCACATGTAGGGGCTTCCGTATCAGTCATTGTGGGAAACTCCGGAACCACTTCCGGCGTTGCATCACTTTGACCTAATAACGAAGATTCACCAATCTCGTCGAGTTGCACTATCCTCCCACTCACCCCTTTCGCAAGAAACTCTTTCTCGAGAAACACACCGTTCTTTGCGACAAACACTTTGCCTTCGGTGCGGTGATAGAAGGAATACCCAACAGTTCCTTTGGGATAACCAACAAAGAAGCATTTATCCGATTTGGAAGGAATACGGCGTAACGATTGATGACCCCAAAGCAACCATCCGGTATCCGGGTCTATGATATTCTCATGGTCTAAGGACGCAAGTAAACGTTAACACATCATGAGAAGATACTGACAACATATTGACGAAGTGATCTCGCAGTATCTCATAAGGGGTCTATCCAACACCATTGTTACCCTAACAATGTGTTCCCATTATTGCCGGCATCCTTGTTACATTAACAATGCCCATGATCAGGAAAACAAGATCATCAACAATACATGAGCTAGTCCAGAGGCCTGACTAGGGATCTGAATGGTGTTTATTATTCCACACATGCAATTAGGTTTTCCTCTGAATCTCATATTCAAGAACCAATGCAATTTTAGCATAGAACATAAACTTAATCATGAACATGAAAATAGAATAATAACAACTTTATTATTGCCTCTAGGGCATATTTCCAACAGTCTCCCACTTGTACTAGAGTCAATAATCTAGCCAATGCTTTAGCTCCTAACACCTATGGCATTCCGGTGTTGCTCATGCTTTGCTTGTGGTAGAGGCTTCGTCAGCGGATCTGACACATTCAGATCCGTGTGTATTTTGCATATCTTTACGTCTCCACGCTCCACCAATTCACGAATGATGTGGAATCGGCGTTGTATATGTTTGGACTTCTGGTGGGACCTTGGCTCCTTGGCCTGAGCTATGGCGCCACTATTGTCACAATAGAGCTCCATAGGATCCAGCGCGCTCGGAACCACACCAAGCTCGGTGACGAACTTCTTAATCCAAACGCCCTCCTTTGCCGCTTCTGAAGCGGCGATATACTCAGCCTCCGTTGTAGAATCCGCCACAGTGTCCTGCTTGGAACTCTTCCAGCTCACTGCGCCACCGTTCAGTGTATACACTAAGCCTGATTGAGATCGAAAATCGTCCGGATCTGTGACAAAGCTGGCGTCGGTGTAACCCTTTACAACGAGCTCTTCGTCACCACCGTATACGAGAAACATATCCTTAGTCCTCTTCAGGTACTTTAGGATATTCTTCACTGCTGTCCAATGATCATGACCTGGATCACTCTGGTATCTGCTCGTAACACTTAGAGCATAGGACACATCTGGTCGTGTACATATCATGGCGTACATGATTGACCCAATCGCGGATGCGTATGGAATCTTACTCATGCGTTCTCGCTCATCAGTTGTCGAAGGACACTGATTCTTGCTCAAACTTTTCCCATGCGACATCGGCAAGAACCCCTTCTTGGCATTTTCCATACTGAACCTCTTCAGTACTTTATCTATATATGTACTCTGGCTTAGCCCTATTAGGCGCTTTGATCTATCTCTATAGATCTTTATACCTAATATGTATGCTGCCTCGCCTAAATCTTTCATTGAAAAACTATTTTTCAACGAAGTCTTAATATTGTCAAGAAAAGATACATCATTCCCAATCAACAATATGTCATCCACATAGAGTATTAGAAATGCTATTGCGCTCCCACTTACTTTCTTGTAAACACAAGCCTCTTCGCAGTTCCTGATGAAGCCAAACCCTTTGACCACTTCATCAAAGCGAAGATTCCAACTCCGTGATGCTTGCTTCAGTCCATAGATGGATCTCTGAAGTTTGCATACCTTTCCAGCATCCTTTGGATTGACAAAACCCTCGGGCTGTATCATATACACGTCCTCGGTTAGCTTCCCATTCAGGAACGCTGTTTTGACATCCATTTGCCATATCTCGTAATCGAAATATGCAGCAATCGCTAGAAGAATCCGAACAGACTTAAGCATCGCTACGGGAGAGAATGTCTCGTCGTAGTCAACTCCTTGAACTTGTCGGAAACCCTTTGCGACAAGTCGAGCTTTATAGATGTATACATTCCCATCCACGTCTGTTTTCTTTTTATAGATCCATTTACATTCGATAGGCCTCACGCCTTCAGGAGGGTCCACCAAGCTCCAAACTTGGTTCTCGTACATGGATTCTATCTCGGATTTCATGGCGTCTAGCCATTTAACGGAGTCAGGGCCCATCATTGCTTCCGTATAGGTCGCAGGCTCATCGTTGTCTAACAACAATACCTCGTCCGAAAACCACTGTGGTTTCGTGCGAATCCTACCAGACCTTCGTGGTTCAGCTGCTGGCTCGACTGAAGTCTCTACATCACATGTAGGGGCTTCCGTATCAGTCATTGTGGGAAACTCCGGAACCACTTCCGGCGTTGCATCACTTTGACCTAATGACGAAGATTCACCAATCTCGTCGAGTTGCACTATCCTCCCACTCACCCCTTTCGCAAGAAACTCTTTCTCGAGAAACACACCGTTCTTTGCGACAAACACTTTGCCTTCGGCGCGGTGATAGAAGGAATACCCAACAGTTCCTTTGGGATAACCAAAGAAGCATTTATCCGATTTGGGATCGAGCTTATTTGGTTGTAAACGCTTTACATATGCATCGCATCCCCAAATTTTAACACATTACCGCTGTTCTTGTGTGCTGGTCCACACATTACCGCGGTGTCGCTGATCCGGTACGCGTGGATACCTCGGAGACGTCGTATACTTCGGCGTTTGATCGGGCGAACTATTCACGAGGAGATCGCTCTCGCGGCTGGGAGGTATAACCTAGCTGCGGGAGTCTGCGGACTTCATCGACATCGGTCAACTTCTCCGCTGCATTGACGTGATCGTCGAAGGTATGATATCGTTACCTACACCTCGATAGTGTTTCTTGGTTTGGTTCGTGCGCGGAAAAATTTTGTTTTTCGTAGCGCGTTCCCCAACAGTCCTCGGTTATGGACATGAACTGGCACAACCACGCCCAGGCTAGACTAAGTTTTGTTTGCCAAAGTTGGGCAAAAAGGGATTAAGGACGTGGGCATGATGTGTCCACAGTTGGGCAATTTAGGCCATGTGTCGGTGGTAAGGAAATTGCCGAAGTAGTCCGCCGTATTGCCTGGAAGGACCGGAATACGGTTAGGTGTTGGAAAACCTAGTTATCTGATAGGTAGAAGCCACCGTTCAATGGGCGGAGCCATAGACAGTGAGTGGAAGCTATCGGGTAATAGGTCGTGAGATGTTTAGCGGTGTTTACCGCGCAAGTTGAGAAAGAAAGGGAGGTGATGGGATGCTGTTGATTTGCTACCAGTTTTTCCAACTGTTTTTACAATCTATTATGCAGTATTTACAAATCCAGAACTTACATTTCCACACAACTGCCAACATAGGTTAGAGCTGTCCCTTGAAATATTCCTGCATGAATTATAGCCGTATATTTCCCCAATGGGGATTGCTTGCGAGTACATTCAATGTATCACCTGGCTTGTTGAATTGGCCAGAGGAGGAAGAAGACTTCGATTACGAAGATGGTGACAGCGAGGCCGAGGGTTAGGACGTTTTCCCCAGTCAGCTGCCTGTTGGTTCGGCAAGCCGATGGGCTATCCACTTCGTGATGATTTCCGCTGTTGTTTTATTCGGCCAATAGGCCATGTATCGAATCTCGACCATAAAGGTCTAAGCGTGTAATAAGATTTCGGTATTGTATGTGAATGCTATCAAGTATTTGTGCGTACTGGCTACTGATCCAGGGACCAGTATGGTAATCACAAATGACGTGTCCGGCCTTAAAACCGGGTGCGCCACACCAATGTTGGCAGTGCAAAGACCTTTCCTCATAAGCCTCTTAATCTCTTCAAGCTCCTCCTTGAGCTTGTTATGCTCAGCTGTATCTATAGAGTTAGTTGCAATAGATGTTGAAGCCTCATTAGAGTTATCTGTCATAACACCTGTGAAAGTTAAAACATTTATGCGAATAACACAATTTAAGCATATTTCAACAGTAGAAGGAGTAGGCAAAGGTGTAATATCAGAAGTAACAGAAGAGTTATGAGTGTTAGCATCATCAATGCACTTGGCATGCTTTGCCTTCAGCTCCTCATGCTCCTTGAGAAGAAGCTCATGAGCTAGCTTAAATTTGTCATGAGCAATCTCCAGATTCTCATGATCAAGCCTGAGATTTTTTTCTGTTGTCCATGACCTCATCATATGTCTCCCTGAGCTCTCTAAGCTTATCCATTAGGGATATGTTCTCCTTCCTCTCCTTCTCATAGGCCTTCTCTATTTTTTCCAAAATGCCCATTAATTCAGCATAATCAGGAAAGTCATCTTCAATAAGTACCTTTGATCCTTTTACCATAAGGCACATAGGAGCAGAGATGGATGACGACTGATCAGCCTTGGCGTTGATCTTGGAGCTGTGTGACTTGGCTGTGTCACAGCTGGACACATCAGTCATGTTGATGGCAATCCCAGCAACTTCACCTTCATCTTCAGATTCTTCCTCTGATCCTGAATAATCAAACACCCAAGCTTGACCAACATAAGCTCTTGCAGTAGCTTTCTTCTTGGTATATGTTGGATGCTTGTTGTTGAAGGTCTTCTTCTTGGCATGGAAGTCTTTCTTGTTTTTGTACTTGTTGTTGTCCTTCTTTTTAGTTGGACAGTCAGCAGCAAAGTGATCTTCTTTTCCACACTCAAAGCACTTATTGTCCTTGAACAACTTCTTTCCCTTAAACTTGTCACTTGAGCCGAATTGCTTCTTCTTTCTGTAGAACTTTTTGAAGTTCCTTGTAAGGAGGTTCAGTTCATTTTCTTCTCCATTGTTGATCTCCTCATCAAGGTCTTCACTACTATCACTCTCTGGTTGTGAAGCTGAGGCAGTGGTCTTCAAAACAATGTTCTTCTTGAATAAGGAGGATGGACTGTGCTTCCTCTCCTACTTGATCTCCATCTCATGTGTTAGTATTCTCCCTAACACTTTAGTGGGCTTCATCTGATCAAAACCATCCTTCTCCTTCAACATCAGCACAACAGTTCTGTAGGGCTTTGGTAGTACAGACAAAAACTTCTTGATGACATCCTCATCATCTACTCTATTTGATCCAAGAGCCCTCAGCTGATTGGTGATGATAGTGAGTCTTAAGAACAAGGAGTTTATGTCTTCACCATGTTCATACTCAAACCTCTCAAGTTTTGATTCCAGCAAGCTTCTCTTAGACTTCTTCAGAGTGTTGCTGCCCTCATAGATTTGCTCCAAGGTGTCCCAGATTTCCTTGGCTGAGTCCATGGTGCTGACCCTGTTGAAATCATGTTCTTGGAGACCCATTAATATAGCTGTGACAGCCCTTGCATTATTTTAGATGTTTCTCTTGTCATTGATGCTTGGCATTATGGTGTCCTCCAACCTGTAATCTGAATTGACAACCTCACAAACATCTAGATCAATTGCGATAAGATGTATTTGCATCTTTCTTTTCCAGAAGGCATAGTTAGATCCATCAAAAATAGGAATTCTACCTGCATAGCCCGACATCCTTTAACTCTGGCTGTTAAGCCAATTCAAAGAGCAACCTGCTCTGATACCAATTGAAATGATCACAGGAGCCGCCTAGGGGGGTGAATAGGAGGCTAGCCAAATTTAAATTAACTACTCAATTTAAACAAGTATAAGCCTTAACAGGTAAAGAGGTTCAGCTAGCTGTGTAACAGACAGACTACTCAGGCAGCAAATGATATGAAGATTAACACGTAGCTGTCACACAGGTAGCTAACACAGGTGAAAGAAAACTCTAAACAGGCTGATATAAAATATGACTGTGAAACAGGTAGTTAGAAAAGATGACAGATAAGCTAAAGAACAACTGTGACGCAGCTAGATAACACAGGTATAGAGTAAATATTATAGCTAGATCAAATATCTATATCAGAGTGTTACACAAGCATGCAGGGAAATAAGCAAGTGAGTACATAATGTAAACACACAGAGAGACACGTGATTTTTCACCGAAGTTCCCACTCTTTTCGGAGAGGTACGTCTCCGTTGGAGAAGCTAAACCTAAGAGAGAGCCAGCACTGAAACGTGCTTATTCTCCGAGTACCTGAATCTTCAGGTCTCTTCTTTTTGCTTGTGGAAGTCCTTTTTCTTGTAGCAAGTAGACTTCAGATCACCCTCACAAATGTCCGGGCCAACCCACACAAGTTTGGGTGATCATCGGTGACTCCTACACCTGTCTAGGAGTAGACACTACAAGAGTAACAGAATCTGCTGCGACAATCACTTGGAGGAACCAATTGCTCTTACTCAAAGCTCTAACTCTCTAGGACAGAAACTTGGACACACTCACATGAAAGTTTGATTCTGTTCTGGAGGAGAGATTGGCTAAGGTTGAAAGACTAACAAAGGTTTGCAAAGGTTGAGGTCCAAAACCTCCCCTGGTCCCCTATATATAGGGTCCGCAGGCACCTGACCGTTACACTCATGCCACGTAGGATTAAGTGAGTCAACTGTAACAGGCACCGGTGACACAGTTAACCATAACGCACAATGGTAACAAGGCTTCAGGCAGACTGACACCTGTGTCAACGGTGGCTGATACAGGTGAAACCCTATCTGACGTAGACTCCCTACTCAGCCCGGTCTTGGCACATTACATGCTCTCAGCGTACACAACAAACTCTGATGCATAATAAGAAGAGAACCTCCAACAATTTTCTGACGCGGCAGACAAACCGTTGCAGAGCAGTTCCCTAAGCATTTTCAAGCTCTCCCCTAGCACAGAGGTGTATCTAAGTCATAGAGCGATTGTTCACCTGTGACACATCTGTGCCACACAGGTAAGTATGACTCTAGGGTTTTAGAAAGCTAGCACAGCAGTGTACTAGCACAACCCAGTTTCACGCTTGTGCAAAACTGTTGTTGTAGGGCCACTGACCACAAGGCATCAGTGCCACTGTCTAACACTCTGAGCATTGAGCATAAGGACTTCCAAATGAGCTTGCAGCTTCATCCCTCTTGATAGTACAGGTGTTACCTAAGGACTCAAGGAAGCTAGCAAATCTAGGCTTCAGCTTCCACCAACTGTAGTAAGGGTTCTTGACATCTTCAAGCAACCATCACCTTGCTAACAACTCCTTGCTCAGCACCGGCTTCATCACAATTATGGCACAGCTACCTAGCATAGCCATCTCCTTGACCTGAGTAACCATCCTTGTACTTTTTTTGGTGGTCATCCTTTCTGGATGAATCATTCTTCCTGGAACCTAACTTTCCTGTTAACACTCAAGGTAACTGTTAGATCCTAGTTGAGTTGCCATTAACCATCAAAACCATTTAGGGGCCTAGATGCTCTTTGAATTTGTTAGTTGTTGATTTTAGAGATCGTTTGCTTTCAACATTTATGAAATTTACAATGTACGCACAAAATATTGCAATGCATGTATAGGTCTATCACTGCTTCTAATGAACCAAAACCTGCTTCTAGAGAGCAAAAGAAAGGGGAAGGCCAAGGGTGGCGAGGGTAAGACCACATCACAAGCTATTGTGATTGAAAAGCATATACCAACATCAAAGGGCAAAGGAAAAGGAACTCCTAAAGGCAAACACACCTGTAGCACCTGATAGCATAGCTATGGGTACTACGAGCAAGAAAAGGCTTCTAGATTGAGCTGATGTGGTGTAATCTTGAACTTCTAGTTTATTTAATTTGAGACATTTTAGTTCTATTTTGAATGGTATATTTAGAATTCCCTCTTCTATTTTGAACACCACAATATGGGGTTGTGATGCTATGGTGATATTGAGCATATGGAATGTTGTTTTGATACTATGGTGATTTCTATTTTGATGCTATGGTGATTATTATGCTACAAAAAATTGTTCCCATTATCTCCTATTATGCTCTTGAAATTTTCTCCTAATTATGCAAAAACATGCCTACAAACAGTCAAGTAATTATGTAGGAAAGTGATATATATGAAACACAATGTAAAATGTAAAATTGTCTTTTTAGTAGCCACTTAACGGTTAACTGATGTCAATGATATATATGAAATTGTTATGAAATTTTAGTGGCATATATAGAACTTAAAATTTTTCAGTAATATATTTCGAACTGGTTAAATTCTAAATGGTATATTTGGAATTCTCTCATGAATGGATTGCCACTAGCAAGTCACTTCGTGAGCTGATTAATCAGTCGGTTTGATTTCACTCTCATCATACTGCACTCGCATCAACATTAATTGTTACCGAGCAGCACTTGGCGTTCATATACAGTTGTCACTTTTGACTTTCACTCCTTAAGCTTTAAATGTTAATTGTTTATTACCAAAATGCAAATAGCTTTATATATAGAATATTAGTAAAATACTTTTGATGATAACTAAATATATACTTTAAAAGTTATCATTGATCAAATCTAAATCAGTCAATGTCAAATGTGAAAACTAAATGTGACCGGAGGTGTAACTATAGTTTTTTGTTCCTTCCCAAGTGAGTATAGTTATTTATGCTCGCCGTACATGTTGCTTTGATCTCCAACAACGTCACATGGTTCACGGTTGGGGATACGGAGAGTATTAACAACGTTGGGGCCGGGCTAGCTAGCTTGTTTGATGTATGTATACAGATGAGATCAGGTGGCAGGTGCGGGTATTCAGTTCAGATCGATCACCATGATCTGTATGAAGTGGAACGTACGATCGAGCTTTTCAGATGGCACATGCATTTGTTTACATTGCAGGGAGATCAACCTAGCTAGCGATGGAAACGGTACGAAAAGTTTCCATCCGTTTTCGACAAAAGTGGAAATGGTGCGCCGAAACGAAAACAAAAACTATGGGTGCAGAAACGAAAACAAAGACTTTATTCGGAAACAGAAATAAAAATGAGAGCTATTTCTATCGGAGAAAGGAACGGAAACGGAACTATTGTATAAAAAAAAGAAATTCTTCTGAATTACATAAGCCCACTTCTCATATTTGTGGCCTAATCCAAAAATTGGCCCATCCGGAGTCCCAAATTTTCTCTCCACCAGACTACTGGAGTGCCGATTTCCAGAACAACCAAACACCATCGGCCGCTTGATGCCTAATTTTGCGTCTCCTCGATCGGCAGCATTGGCACCAGTCGTCCTCCGCCTACCCGACCATGCCGGCTAACTGCGCCCTCCTCCCACCCGACCAGGTTCCGCCCTCCACCCACCGTGACCTGTCGCGCCCTCCGCCCTCCGACCACCTGGCGACGCCACGCCGGGCCTCGCTCACCCGAGACCCAGGACGCCTGTCAGGACCTGCTCGTATCTGAAGAAGAGCACACTAGGGGAGACACTGGATTCAGTTATCCAACGGCTTTGAGGCGGGCAGTAACTTAGCTGGGTATGTACCGTTTAACCGTCTTTACTTTTACCTGTAAGCAACTCGCACGGTACTTATATCCCGTTGCCTTTAATGAAATTCAGGAAGCAAATTACCAAATTACTTAGTACAGCTTAGGATTGTTGCTTCTTCTCTACTGCTATCCCCAAATTCCTGAGTAAGCGTCCGATCGTAGCTTCTGAACTCGATTCGACCCTTACAAAGGTATCAGAGCTTTTGATCTTGCCGCGGCGACTTGGATTCGGAGCTTGCGTGGTTGAGATCTCTCGTAAAATCCCACCAACTACTCACAATTCGTGGCGGCGGCACCTATTCGGGTACAGATCGAGACCAAGGGAAGATCCATCCTCGTGTTCTCTTGGAGAGGGGGCTGAATCAAGAGTAACTGGACGGACTCGTACTGGTCGATTTCGCACTGTTCTTGATTTCGGTGATGGCGGAGAATACTCGGACCAAGGCACAGGCGGCGGTAGACAGCTTGAGACAGAGATCCAAGATATTCGCTCCAATCTGGTCGATCTCTCACTCCTTAAGGCTAAAGTGCAAGTTCTGAAGGAGGAAATGGTCACCATGCCTCGTGTGGAGGTAAAACTAAACGCGATGCAGTCCTCTATGCAGGCCACCTTGGATCTGATTTTGGCAAACACTACCCCTGCATCTCCAGCACCATTCTCTTCTTCCAGTGGTAAGGATCACAAACCCCAAGTCACACCAATTGTTCCTGATGCTATTTCCAGTGGATTTCCTACCTGTGGTGTTACAAGTCCTTTGCCATCAATGAATCTGCACACTGCGTCTGGGTCTGTTCCTCATTCTTCAATTCTTCCTGGTAGTGTGCCTGTTCCTGCAGCAATACCACACCCCATCTCTTTTGCTCCTGTCTATATTGAGAGTACTAATGTCACTACTACTCATGAGAAATTCTCACAGCCACCACCAAGTACCTCACAATTCAGGTTGTCCCAGCATATTGCTTCCCCAGTTACTGTAGGCCAACACCAATCAGGGTACCAACGTGAGCCTGTTTCTTATCCTGCAGTGCAATATCAGGGAAATACTGGGTACTTTTCTCCAGTTCATGCCCCTCAATTTGTCCCACCTCAGGCCTACAATCCCATCACTGAACAGTTTATTAACACCACTCCTACTGGTTCCATTGCACCAACAGTGTACCAATCAGCAGTTCATTTGTATGATGCTCAGAGGAACCAGCATGCTACACAGTTGGGAGGTCCTTCCTATTACGCTGAGGCAGTGATTAAAGGGCCTCGTCTGGAGATACCTCTCTTTTCTGGAGACGATCCTATTGGTTGGCTGATCGCTTGCGAAAAATTTTATGAGATGTCCGGCACTCCTTACGACCAATGGGTCAATTTGGCCACTGGTCACTTCTAGGGACGTGCCTCCACATGGCTCAAGAACATATGTGTTCCGTGGCAGATGGTCACCTGGCAGCAGTTTTGCCAATTACTTGCCGATCGATTCACCGAAGCAAATGTGCATGAGGCTGTTGAGCAGTTGAAGAACATTAGACAAACTGGCACTGTCGCTCATTACATCGATAACTTTGAGGAGTGTGTTGCACTGGTCAAGCGTGATCATCCTTTCTTACAAGAGAACTTCCTTCTAAGTTGTTTCATTGGTGGTCTCAGGGCAGATATTAAACATGATGTATGTGGACAGCGACCTCAGGGCATCATCGAGGCTTATTGGTACTCGAAGGTGTATGAGAAAGCATCGGCTTCGCGTTATGCCAGGGCTGTTCCTAGTTATAGACCACGGCAGCTACCTGCCCCACCTCACCACAGACCACCTTCCCTTCCCATTCCACACCACCTCCCGATAGGGCTGGTCATCAGCCCGTCCCCAAACATTGTTGGTATTGTCGCGAGCCTTGGACAAGACAGCATCGATGTAAGATTGGGAACACCATTCACATTCTACAGGAAGTTGAAGAGGAGGACTGTAACCAGCTTGCACTGCCTAAAGAATTACAGCAACCAGACCAACTATTCCACACAGCCCCTAACACTCCTGAGAAGGACGCAACTGAGCCTCAACTTATGCAAATCTCTGATCATGCCATCTCTGGAACTTCTGGACCTGCTACTTTTTCTTTGCTGGTACTTATTGCTAGGAAAAGGGCTGTTGCACTGGTGGACAGTGGGTCTTCAGCCACCTTTATTAATTCTACCTTTGCTTTAAAATGTGCCTGTATACAGCGATCATGTCCTGCTCAGACAGTCAGGGTAGCTGGGGGAGGGCAGCTTGTTTCTGATACTTTTGTACCAGATTGTGTTTATCACATTCAAGGCCACAAATTCTCTTCATCCTTCAAGGTGCTGCAATTAAAGAGCTATGACATTATATTAGGAGCTGACTGGATATACCATCATAGTCCCATTTGTTTGGATCTCAACTAAGGACTCTTACTGTTACTAAGCATGGCAATCCCATTCTTCTTCAAGATCACACCAGTCCTGCCGCTAATTGTCTTATTTCCTCTGATCAGCTATTCAAACTGATGCATAAAGGCATTTTGGGGTATTTACTGCAAGTGGAATTACTTATTCCAGAGGATCATATTCCTGATCAATCTATTCCTGAGGAAATTCAATCACTCCTGGATCAGTATGCAGATGTGTTCACAGAACCCTCTGGTCTTCCACCCCACAGGGATTGTGATCACACAATCACCCTTAAAGCAGGAGCCACTCCACCAAACCTAAGGCCATATAGAGTTCCCCATTATCAGAAAAATGCTATGGAGGATATCATCACTAAATTGCTGCAGAATGAGGAAATAAACCAAGCATCAGTCCATACTCTTCTCCTGCAGTCATGGTGAGGAAGAAGGATGGCAGTTGGCGACTTTGTGTTGACTATAGGCAGTTGAACACTATTACTATAAAAAATAATACCCCATGCCAGTTATTGAGGATTTGCTAGATGAACTGCATGGTTCTCAGATTTTCAGTAAATTGGACTTAAGGTCTGGATATCATCAAATTCGCATGGTCACTCCTGACATACCGAAGACTGCTTTCAAGACACATTTAGGACATTATGAGTATACTGTTATGCCTTTTGGGCTTACAAATGCACCTGCTACTTTCCAGAACTTGATGAACACTATCTTTGGGCCTTATCTTCGGAAGTTCATTCTAGTGTTCTTCGATGATATCCTCATTTACAGCAAGAATCTCCCCGACCATGTCCATCATCTTCAGTTAGCCCTAGAAACTCTCAGGAGTCACCACCTCACTGCCAAGATGAGCAAATGTACTTTTGCCACATCTCAAGTAGCTTATTTGGGGCACCTAATTTCTGCTGCAGGAGTGGCTACTGATCCACAAAAGATTGCTGATATCCTTAAGTGGCCTGAGCCCAAGTGTGTATCTAAACTCAGGGGGTTCTTAGGGTTAACAGGCTATTATAGAAGATTTGTTAAGGATTATGGAAAACTCTGCAGACCCCTTCATGATGTGTTAAAGCTCAATGCTTTTTCTTGGGGTGCTCCACAGTCTGCAGCCTTTAATCAACTTAAGACCATTATGACCACTTGCCCTGTTCTTGGCCTACCTAACTTTAGCAAAAGTTTTACCATTGAGGCAGATGCTTGTGGTAGTGGTATTGGGGCTGTTTTGATGCAATCAGGCCGACCTTTAGCTTTTATGAGTAAGAGTCTTGGCTCCAAAGCAGCAAGTCAGTCTGTTTATGAGAAGGAGGCATTAGCTATTTTGGAGGCTCTTAAGAAGTGGAGGCATTACCTCTTGGGTAATCCACTCATAATTAAAACTGACCAGCAAAGTCTCAAACACATGGCTACACAGAGACTAACAGAGGGGATACAACATAAACTTCTTCTCAAACTCTTGGAATTTGATTACACTATTGAATACAAAAAGGGTAAGGAGAACCTAGTGGCAGATGCCCTCTCTAGAAGAGACACTGAAGATTCTCACACTTGCCACCCTATGACTATGGTCACTCCAGAGTGGTTGACTGATGTACACAACAGCTATCTTCAAGATCCTGACAGCACTATGCTTCTCCAGAAAATTGCTGGTGATGTGACTCCAGACCCAAAATTCACACTCCATGCTGGGATTATTAAATACTGCAATAGAATTTATGTGGGGGCTTCCACTAATTTCAGGTCTACTCTGCTTAGCACTTTCCATACTTCAGCTGTGGGTGGTCATTCTGGAATTCGAGCCACTTATCATAGGCTCAAGAAAGTGTTTTACTGGCCAAAGATGAAGCGGGATACAGAGCAGTTTGTCTCCAATTGCCCTACATGTCAAACCAGTAAAGCAGAGCATGTTCACCCTCCTGGGTTACTAGACCCACTACCTATTCCAGAACTGGCTTGGGCTCACATCTCCATAGACTTCATCGAGGCTTTACCTAAATCTCAAGGCAAAGAGATCATTTTAGTGGTTGTTGATCGACTGACAAAGTATGCACACTTCCTTCCTTTGTCTCATCCTTATATAGTTGCTACAGTGGTGCAAGCATTTATGGATAACATATTCAAACTCCATGGTTTGCCATCAGTCATCATTTCTGATAGAGATCGCATCTTTACTAGCAAACTTTATCAGGAATTGTTCAAATGTTTGAAAGTTGACTTGCGGTTTAGTACTTCTTATCATCCCCAAACGGACGGCCAAACCGAAAGGGTCAATCAATGCCTCGAATCCTACCTACGCTGCATGGTATTTCAGGAACCCAAAACTTGGATGAAATGGTTGCCCATGGCAGAGTGGTGGTATAATACTTCATATCATACTTCTCTCAAGGTTACACCCTTTGAAGCTTTATATGGTTACAAACCACCACAGATCTGTGAGTTTTCTATGACCAGTCCCCTCATTCCTGAGGTTCAGATTACACTTGCTGACAGAGACAAAATGATGGCTGCTCTGAAGGATAATCTGTTGCAAGCCCAGAACAGGATCAAGTTTTATGCAGACATGAACAGGTCTGAGAGACAACTATCTGAAGGTGATATGGTATATATCAAAATTCAACCTTACAGGCAGAATGCTTTTGGTTTGCGAGGATCTCTGAAATTGCGGTCCAAATTTTATGGGCCTTACAAAGTGCTGCGCCGAATCGGTAATGTTGCTTACAAGCTTCAACTTCCTGCGGGTGCTGATATTCATCCTGTGTTTCACGTCAGTCAACTCAAGAAACATGTTGGGACACATGCTATTCCTCTTCCGCATGTTCCATTAGTCACTCCTAACGGTCACATTAAAATGGCTCCTGTGTCTGTGTTGGATCGTCGGATTGTGCAGCGTAACAACCAACCTGTCGCCCAATGGCTTGTTCAGTGGGAAAATATGGCCCCTGATGACGCAACCTGGGAAGATGTTCCCTTCATGACCAGTACATTTCCGGAGTTCTCACCTTGAGGACAAGGTGAATTTTCAGAGGGCGGCATTGTCAGGACCTGCTCGTATCTGAAGAAGAGCACACTAGGGGAGACATTGGATTCAGTTATCCAACGGCTTTGAGGTGGGCAGTAACTTAGCTGGCTATGTACCGTTTAACCGTCTTTACTTTTACCTGTAAGCAACTCGCACGGTACTTATATCCCGTTGCCTTTAATGAAATTCAGGAAGCAAATTACCAAATTACTTAGTACAGCTTAGGATTGTTGCTTCTTCTCTACTGCTATCCCCAAATTCCTGAGTAAGCGTCCGATCGTAGCTTCTGAACTCGATTCGACCCTTACAACGCTGCACCAACCGCTCACCCAACCATACTAGCGACTACCCTACTAGCGACATCGCGCCCTCCACCCATCGGCCACCATGATCTGCCGCGCGGCCCTTCAGGTGAGTGTTCCCCATGTTCGCCATGAAGCACGGATCTTGATCAGCCCTAAGGTTCTTTTGCCGGCTCGTTTGCGCGATTTAGGGGTAATGTGGGTGGAAGCGGCTGTTCTTGATCCCGGTGCACGTGTTTCTATGGGAGATGTTGGAGGTTTGTTTGGGCTGATGCAGTGGAACTTGATTGATTCTTGATCGGTTTTAGTTGGGGAATGTGCGTTAGATTCTTGGTTCTCCGTGGAAGTTTAGGTCTTCTTGGGTGATCTTGGAGTAATTTGAGTGGGGTAGTTCAGCTCGTGATCCTCGGTCTTCCTGTTAGGAAATTTGGGGATTTCTTGGTCGGCCTTGAGTGAAGACATGGAAATTTTGAGATCATTTAGGGTTCTAGGTGATTATTGGTGATGCTTTAGCCCTTAAATCCAATGTGGTTTGGGAAATTACGCTGTGATACTGTAGGTAGTGTTCATTACGCAAAAGATACATGAATATGTGAATGTGGGTATTGCAAACTTCTGAATATGGCTGTAGACTTGTCCCCTAACTTCTGAATACAGCTGTAGCCTATAGACTTGCAATGCATAAATACGTGATATCTTTTTCCCTACTTCATATCTGTTGTTTAATCGTAGCACGCAATTATTTCCTAACCATAAGCAATTTGAAAGTTATTTTCGATAAATATTCGTTATCGTTTCTGTCTGCGACCGTATTTGTCTCATATTCCTTTCCGGTACTTCTCATTTTCTGAGTTTCCATATTCGTTCTATTCCAGTAAAAAGGTGGGGAAATGGAAAGCAGAGCCTGTTTCCGACCGTTTTATCATTTTCATCCCTAAACCTAGCTACAGTTTCAGACTCAGTATGAAATAAACAGATACCGTTGAGCAGTTGCCTTTAGCTGTTGAAATTTATTGAAGTACCACGTACGGAAACTAGACACTGCAACTTTCTACCGTGTATACATGAAACATCGAAGGTGTTAAAGCTTTTTCTTAAAGTGTAAGGTACTAGTTCTTGGATCTTTAAGAGAAGTTGCGCGGTATAGTAGTACTTCGTTTGCTTTTGTGTAGCACGCGTGAAAGATAGAAGCATCTGCCCGGCCGGCGAAGTCAAGAACAGGATCGATCATCAACATAAGCTGCACAGTTAACCATGTATCTCATCCACCACCAGTAAAAAAGGCAAAGGTTGTAGTTAAGTTTTCAGTTAGTTCTCCTAAGTAAAAGCAGCAAGGTCGCGATCACATTAATACGACAACAACATGACTAGAAACTGGTGGCACCAATCCTAAATTGGGAGCGGAAAAGCCGGTGTAAACACAGGAAATTCCCTGCCAGATGGTGAATATTCCACGGGGTGGCAAAGCGCAGAGCAAGTTAAAAAAGATTAGCAGGGAGGTGGAGATCAACTGGCTACGTTAGTGCTGTGCATCGGTGCATGGATATGATGCGTGCGTTGGTTGTGTAAGGAGGTGGAACAGAATTCAGAAACATCAAGCGTGCATGCATATTGATCATCTCTGTGTTAATTTCAATTGTCTCTGGAAGGTTTATTTGTAAAGGTGATGTAGATTTAGCGATAGTTGTCGGCAACATGTCATGCTGGGATTTTACAAGTTTACTTTGCAGGATGATTAATAATGGCCTGAGCTAGCTAGAACTTAGCGAGTGGTTTGGTGCTGGTTTTAGTCCCTCCAGAAGAACTTTTTATATGTAGGGACTTTTAATCATCATTACTCCATTATTTTAAGCTATCGTGGAATTTTCTTGCTGAAGACTTGGTTGCAATAAATCAGATGTAGCTTGACCAAGTCACTTTCATTAATTGGCCCGTGCCCTGCTCCTGAAAAATGAATAGTAGAATAGATCGATCCTTGAGAGCAGATTATGCCTAAACTTGCGCCTAATCCAACGGTTAGATAACTAAATTACCGGTAGATCAAAGGGAAGTCAACTCTGGCCGACCGAATTAAGACCGAATCAAAGCTTCATAGTTCCACTCCACTCGCACATGCATAACGAGTGGAAAAACGTATCACTCGAGAGAAGACTGAAGGGCATCATGCACCAGCCGAAGACCGAATCGGCCGGCCTGTTTCATTATTAGAGCGTGATGCACGGCAAATTTCCTCCTGAAAGAGAGGGCGTTGACTGATTCTCAGCAGTTCCAACTTGTCAGCTATGTCTAATACACCAGTAGTTAAGTTAGTGTGTGAATTGAAAGCCACCAAATACTAGTACTACTCTTATAGTAACCCATGCATGCATGAGAATTCTTTTCGCTTTTCTGTCTTTTGGCCAAAGACTTGGGCGACCGCTGCACGTAGCACTAGCTAAATGCCAAGAATGACACTTTGCGGAAAGCTAGACTAGCTAGCTAGCTAACATGGTGCATACACGCTGCGAGTGGTGACGTGCGATACTACAATATTATTACGTATGGTCGGCCGTCATCCGAGGATCACGCTTTGAGCTTTGGGTGATGTTACAAATATACTCACAAATAAAAATGTACACAAATATATTGGCAAAAATTATGCAAATACGAGTGATTTTTATGGCTCTTTCGTGAAATCAGACGGTTCCACGCGTGGTCTTTCGAATAGTGGATTGGAGAGCTAGATGGAGAGATATGTTCTTATGGGGGCTGTCCACACGTGAGGTATATCCACCTGAGCGCTCTAATCATGCGTTGTAGCATGATTGGACAGCTCAAAAGGTAGCCCTTACGTGAGGACTATCCTTTAAGGATGAATCTTTTCATCCGACAAATAGGAGTATCGAAATGTTATTTCACCATAATATAATGGCTGTGTACCAAATCGTCTAATTCTAATAAACAAGTTGTCGTGACAGAAGAACAGGCAAAATAAAATGACCAGGATCAACATGCAAAACAACTGAACAAATACTAGCACTAGGGATTCAAGCGGTAATAGGTCTAGGATTTAATGAGTACTCCCCTTGGGCTGGCCCGTGTCCCGGGGAATACTAGTCGATTGTATACTACTCCCTCCCAACCAAATGGAACCAGACCGGAAAGCAAAGCATTTGCGTTTCCCCGACAGAAACCAAACGCGCCGGTTTTCCCAACCAGACCCGGACGCACCGGTGAATTCGGCTAATCAATTCTCCCGTCGTGCTGCGCGCACGGCCGGGCAGCAGCAGCAGCAGCAGGAGCACGGAGCGCTTGCCGCGGCAGCAATGAACACGTACCCGCGCGCCGGAACCAACCAGAGCCGAGATAGCAACGGCACAGTTGGCCGTGCATCTCCTATCCACCTCCCAACGCAATCAATAACCTCTCTTGTCTCTGTCTCTGCTGCTGCGTGCGTAACGTAGTACTGTCTCGTCCCTGCACGAGCTAGCAGGCCATTGAAGCACGGGCTCCGCAGGTCAGTACTCGGCACCTGCCCCCAGTGCATTTGCTGCGGTTGGTGCGACGCGATCGATCCAGTGCCATGCCAGCTCACCCGGTTAGGCCGTACGTGCAATGCAGTGCCTTCATGTGAGCGACTATTTTCGACGATTCTTTTTTGAGAAATAGTTTCGACGACGATTCTAATTTGTAACGAATTGCCACTGCATGTCCCGTCGGGGACATCCGATAAATAGAAAAAGAATTGCCATAACAATAAGGTGATCGTCTTCTGCGAGTTCGTGCACTTTCAGTCAGTGACGGTGCATTAGTTAACGTCCCAACATATCGGACGAATTTAGACCCTGCTCATGTACGTGCATGAGAGGGAGGACGGCCTTCTCCCGTTGCATGTAATGGCACGTAACGGTGATGTAGGTACGCGAGTGCACGATTGCTACGGATCTTAGTACTGTGCTAACTTGTCCTTGTAGTTGTACCCATGCAGCACTCATGAGGAGGTGACGTACTACAAGGCATCATGTAAGAGATTACCTTAACTCTGCTGGTATAATGTACGACATGTCCAAAACATAGTCAAAAAATGAATATCAATTTTAATTTGTACGTAGCACATCAATTTCTGAAGGTGTACGGTGTACATGTTATTTCTAGAGCAATTTCACAAACTAACAGAATTGAAAATCTATCGAAAACTGCAGATAGCTTATAAACTAAATACTGAAAACCAGATTTCATAAATAAATAAAAACCCTACTTGACCGCTTGAGCAATGTAGGCCCCTCATGTCATTGTCCATCTTGGTGCATGACTCGGTGGAAAACAACATGCAACAAGTGTGGCACCTCTATGCACACTCTCGTGGACACCCGGGTGGTCGCACTAGTGGTGGAGCCAGAAGATACCGTGTCCATGTCACGTGATGGCAAGCTAGGAAGAGGCATGTCCTCAAACATGCAGACATGACCTTTACTATCGCCTTGTCACTACCCTTGTGCCATCATCTAATCAATATTGGTCGAAGGATGCAGCGCAGGTCTCTCCGCTAACGTGCGGCGAAATCAACGGATATTTGTTGTGGCTTGACCACAACGAGGTGGCGCGGGTATGGCTAGGTCTTTGCCACGCGGTTGACACATCTGCTGCTGACATGGAGGATGTAATATGATGTGGGTCCGTGTTGTTCTCGACCAAATGCTACACTGTACCAGCAAAGTTTTTTGGGAAAATCTGTCATTCAATATTGGTCCATGTGGAGCTCAATTAGATGCGATGGCCATGCGAGGTCTTCTGATGTGTCATTCAATATATTTTAACATGAAACAAAATGTTCAATATGTTGTTTTATGATAAATTTGCCACTATATTTGTAGTTTGGTAAAATTTACTCTTATTTCTGACATTGATTATTGGTTTCAAGGTAATGGACGAAAGAAAGCTAACATGATTCCCTAGAGTTCACAGCGCCCGGGGGACATATCCTGATGCAAACACTGAAAACCACAATCAATAAGCCATATAAAAGGCATACATAGAAGTTTTCAAAATTCTGAAAAACTCTACTAGCAGGGGAAGGGCAAGTTGTGGATCTATGCAAAATTTTGAATTTCAAACTCTATGTACTCGACAAGATACAAAAATGACAAAGTCGATGTACTGTTATTCCCTCCAATCTGAGAAACAAGTCATTATGGACATCAATAGTTCCTAGAATATGACTTTGACTACTAATTATAAAACCTAATGAAATCATAATATCATAATATAATATTCGAGAAAAATCTATCATTTTCACATGTCTAACCTAAATATTGAGTAGTATATTGATAACCAAAATTTGTAAAACCCAATTCGACTTGTCTTTGTCAATGGGAGGGATTAAATTCCCCCCTCATTTTATACGAATGTGGAGTATTTCTTTTTAGATACATCATCGGCTTGATATTAGAAACTCACGAATTAAAGTACATAAGTACCTAGTTTTTACATTTAATACCATGGTTGAATGTTATGATCAAGTCCTTTAGCCGACGAATTTGTTGGACTTTATTACCATTCTTGTTGAAGACTCGGGATCTTACAATGATGTTATAATTGTCGACGATCGTGGCCCTGGAAAGTAGATTTTCAATGATCTCTCTTGACGTGCACAACGTACGTCTCGGTAGTGGTGTTGTTCGTTGGAAAAAGTTCAGATGAGTTTTTGAGTTTTTCTGTATTGTACTCAGCCCCTTGTCAATTTCTAGCATAGACTGAACGAGAACTTGTTGGAGAAGCAAAAGACTAGAATAACTTGACCTAGGTAAAAGAGAAGGTAACAAAACAATAAATCTAAATACTTCTGAAAATCGAGTTCCATACCAGTTCAACGCCAATATGAACGCCGAAAAAGATGAGAGAAGCCGGCGACAGATTGACGGAGTTGCTGTCGGCAGTCAGGAGTTCTTGGACTCTTGGTGGCTGTGCCAGCTCAACGGCTCCTACGTCTCCATACTGCAAGTAGTATTAATAGAGAGTATTTCCTATAGTACAAAATTGCGAGGAATGCCCTAAAATTTAAACAGATTAATGCAGGCCACTCCCGTTTGTTGGATCGCCATAAAGTGATACTCCACTCGCATTTACTAGCGACGTTGAAAAATTGAAATGCCGATCAAAGATTTATCGGCGACAACCATTTATTTGAACCATTACCATAGCTGGTGTTCTTGGCTGTGGTTTCCTACCGTATGATCTTGCCCCTCTCTGGCTGTCTCAGCTGTTTGATTTGGAAAGTTATAACTGAAATTAAAGTGGCGAAAAACTTTAGGATGCAATCTTTTCTGAAGAAAAGCTGGATTTATTCCACTTTTATGTCAAGCATTAATTTGTAATTGGATGATCGGGATGGTTTGAGAAACTAAAAGACATACATTTCTCACATCATCGCCCTCTAATCCCCACGCGATCCACGTCATCATCATTAATTGGCGATCCATGTGGCAAAACCACCATTAGCTGGTGATGTGTAGGCAAAATCACCCACCTAAACCAGCTCGGCGTGGTAATTGATCCTATATTTTGATAGTTTGGTAGTACGACCCTCTCTTGTTTAGTCCTAAGCTCATGAAACACCTAATGGATAGTGACCGCCCCATCTAAAATATTTTTATTTTTCATAAATGTCGTTTGACCCTTACTCACCATCTTATCTGCAACTCTCAATTTGGTCACAATTTTATAACAAACGTATTGGTAGATACTGCTTCGTAGTTGCAGCATCTTTCGTTTTAGGAACAGAGTAACCACCCCATAACTAAGTCTTCTAAGTTGCAACTCCTTAGCATGTGGGCTATCAAGCATTCTTTTGACCATCTCTTTAACCATCTCCTAGAAATGTTTATAAGAGATTACTGGTAAGCCATCTAGGCCAGGAGTTGTATTGGTTTTTATCTCTTTAACTGCTAACTCTATCTCCTCCATAGTGAAAGGCTTAGTCAACTCTTCATTGTCTAGTTCTGATAGCATGTGCTCTGTTTACCAAGGGGCTTCCACCAAGAGATATGGCATTTTCTATCTCTTCCAATGGCAGCACTATGGAAGAATTAAGTATTTGCATCTCCCTCAAGACCACTTTTCCCCGGCTCTCTTCTAGGTTGTATCTAGTGGCGGAAATGAAACAAGAAGTGCTGCATGATATCAAATTGTTTGATGCTCAAGCTGAAGATGGGGGGTTAACTGAAGAAGAGTGGCTACTAGATACAACCTAGAAGAGCAATTGGAGGGCATATACTAATTTGTGGACGACCCACCATTGTAGGCAGGTTAGTTCCTCTGTCATTGCCAGAGAGTTCTTGGCGAAGAGACCTTAGGATAAGTTGCTAAAACAAATGGAGGGAGGATCGACCCGTTCAGTAGAATTCCGAAGAAAGACTATTGGCAGCAAGTGGAGACATTTCTTTGGCCCCCGGCCTTCCAAATAAATGCAGGTAGGGTAGAGATCCACAGAAGGTTCGAGAATAGGGTAGGATTTTTTTTGGTCAGGTCCCGTACCACTAGTCCGGCTAGCCTTCTTTTGGGCAGGAAGCATGCTAGACCGTTAAGATGAACTTTTTTATATTTAAACAGAGCTAATGCGTGCCAATAGTTGTTGATGATTATCGCACATTAATCACACAAGAATGAGAAAAATTAGACACACAACATAGAGTGTTGCTCTCTCTATTTACTACTATCTCTGTGTCACGGTCCGTGTCGTTCTAGGATATGAAATAGTCAAAAAGTTTAAAGTTTGACCATCAATATAGAAAATTTGCCAACAACTACAACACCAAATTAATAATATTAGATCCATTATGAAATATATTTTTATATTGTATACTTCTTTTTATTCAAAGGAGCATAATTTCATCGAAATTAATGATCAAAGTGTAATCTTAGAAACTGTGTCGATATCTAAAACGATATGTATTGAAACATGGAAGGAGTATTCCTTCGGTGTTTGGTACAATTGCATATGTAAAACAAGATCCTACCCCAAGGTAAGAGCCTACATCAACTTGGACTCCAAGTCGAACTCCCTAAGGGGCCGGTTCGATTCCAGTTTTCAGGTGATGTGTGGTATGCATGTGTACGTCTATGTATGACGCGCTGGGTACTTCTCGAGCAAAACGTGGAGGGCCGGTTCCTAACATATTTTTGCCCTTCACGCCTCCCATCGGAGAAAGAAGTGGAGTAAATATCGCTGGTTAGCTTTTCCACTGGTAATCTCCGGATAATTACTAGCTAATGTATCCTAATAAAATACACCAACCAGAAGAGAGGTGGGCTCGGTCAATCCAAACGGCATGGAAAGTGATAGCGCTAAGGAGCAAGCGAAGGCCAGCGCCAATAAATAGGCGCCCGGGTCATTAGCCAACCCCCGGAACTTGTACTACACCTGTCTCCCTTTCTCTTTCTACTGATCACTTGCCTCTGCTCTGGTTAACTCCAGTTTTTCCTGTGCCCATCTGACCGCTGAGAGAGAGAAAGAGAGAGAGGAGGAGGAGGAGGAGGAGAGGAGATGGCAGGAGGAGATGACAACTCCCAGACGAATGGAGCTCATGAGCAGAGAGCCATGGAGGAAGGGAGGAAGGAGGAGTATGACCAGGGCTGCGGCCTGGCCATCTCTGTCCCCTTCATCCAGAAGGTGAGCCGGCCATGCACAAAGATTATCAACTTCTTGGTTTCCTCCTCGCCGTATGTCCCTGAAGTGAAATGATAGATCTTTCTCTGATCTTCATATAGTTAGGTCTGCATGACAACAAAAACTTCGAATTAAGGGATGATGCCCTAGCTAAGACTAGGGTTGCATGGCGCACAAAAATGGCACATTCGTGGAAGAATTTGTGTCACACCAAGCTAGCTATGCACCCACCTAATGGCCTGTTTCCATGCGTCAATCGAGTCGAGACAAAAGCCGCAGATCAATTGTATATTGCTATGAACAGTGACTGATAGGTAGCTAGCCTAGCTGATGTACAGGGAGTGTGATACGTAACATATGTTTCTTACTCTCCTCTGAAAATTGCGTGTGGTTTATACACAGATCATCGCGGAGATCTTCGGGACGTACTTCCTGATCTTCGCGGGGTGCGGCGCGGTGACGATCAACCAGAGCAAGAACGGGCAGATCACGTTCCCGGGTGTGGCCATCGTGTGGGGCCTGGCCGTGATGGTGATGGTGTACGCCGTGGGACACATCTCCGGCGCGCACTTCAACCCGGCCGTCACCTTCGCGTTCGCCACCGTGCGCCGCTTCCCTTGGAGGCAGGTGCCGGCGTACGTGCTGGCCCAGATGCTCGGGGCCACGCTCGCCAGCGGCACGCTGCGGCTCATGTTCGGCGGCCGCCACGAGCACTTCCCCGGCACGCTCCCCGCCGGATCCGAGGTCCAGTCGCTCGTCCTCGAGTTCATCATCACCTTCTACCTCATGTTCGTCATCTCCGGCGTCGCCACCGACAACAGAGCCGTAAGCACTTTTTTTTATCTCACTAGCTAACGAATTAACAACTAGTACTAAATCTTTTAATCTAATCACTGTTGTTGTGCGTGCAGATCGGGGAGTTGGCAGGTCTGGCCGTGGGTGCAACCATCCTTCTTAACGTGCTAATCGCTGGGTAATTACACTTCACCACATAACCTCCATCTTTAGTAGCACATTCCAACGGGTAGTTCCACATGGATTTTGAAGGAATTACTAGTTGTTTCTCACATGATTTTAACAGAATCGACGCATC
Organism: Stipa capillata; assembly: GCA_019208055.1. Classification (NCBI taxonomy): domain Eukaryota; kingdom Viridiplantae; phylum Streptophyta; class Magnoliopsida; order Poales; family Poaceae; genus Stipa; species Stipa capillata. The sequence goes on from JAGXJF010000141.1 coordinate 421,500, forward strand.
TGAAACATGTCCTAAATTTTCGCATGTTTCCGGAAAGATCAAAATTCTTTCACTTACCAAGTTACCATACTGCACATCAATAGTGGCAAAACAGAGTGACCAGATTCATTAACATCATCCAGTGAAGATACAAAAGAAAACAATCTTTGGTGTGGTTGTCCTTCTCTCTAGCAGCGTTTTTATGGAGCCATAAAGATCGTCATGTGAGGAGTCATGGCACGGCTTTGAGTGTCTGCTGCTGCCGCGGTTGGTGTAGACCAGCGCACAATCCATTAATGTGAACATAAATACTTACTACTACTACCCTTGTGAACACACAGCCACTGGAGAGGCGCTTCTGACTTGTGTGGAAAAGAAAAGTACACAAGATTAAGAAAAGACACTACTCGGATGATTCTCGCATGCATCTTCTTGACACATGCAAGAATGTTTCGTGACATGCGTGAATGAATTTCTCCTTTAAAAATTTTCGACAGGCCTATCTCGGGAGCATCGATGAACCCGGCGAGGACGGTCGGGCCGGCGCTGATCGGGAGCCAGTACAGGTCGATCTGGGTGTACGTCGTGGGCCGGTCGCCGGCGCCGTGGCCGGAGCGTGGGCATACAACCTCATCCGGTTCACCAACAAGCCCCTCCGCGAGATCACCAAGAGCGGCTCCTTCCTCAAGAGCATGAGCAGGATGAACTCCGTCTCCGCCTAACAAAGTCAAGCGAAAAGAGAAGAACCTATCGTGACATCGATCGATCCATGGCGTATCGAGTGGGGCACCCTCTCTCTAGTATATATATATGTGGAAAAGTTGTGTTTTGGAACCATGTGGTAGAATTTGCATGACGCGTGTTTGTGATGGAGACAAGCATGGGATTAATTGTAGCTTAATTAATTCCGTGTGATCGTTGGTTTAGTAGGTGAATGTGCTTAGCGTCGTGATCGATCATCGATGTATGGTTGCGTTTAAATTTGTGACTTGGTCACATTTCGGCTACTCCTGATCTGTGTGCTTTGATTTAGTTCGTGTTTCGCTCTTTGCTTAAATAGCACTTGTGAATCTGAAAGGGTCGTCCAAACTCCAGAGGTTTAATTAGCAAACAACAAGACCTTTCATTGCGTGTACATATGGTGAAGAGGTCGGGGAGTGCTCTCTTCTAACATCTAAAAGAACTCCCAAGTTTGATTTTTCGAGATGAATCCCAATAGCTGAATGCAATCCTTCAGTGAAAGACAGCCATACGCTTGTTGTAAGTGTAGATATTTACCTAGTTAAGCCAACTGATCTTTACGAAAAAACATAGCCTAGGTTTAGCCACGCTGTTGGCTGTGGAGCCGTATAGATCCCGCCACGGTACTGTTGAAAATTCTTTTCTCAAAACACAATTTTAACCACTAATTTTATTGTAACATATTTGTAAAATCCAACAAATTTTTTATATTATGAAAATACATTTTAAAACAAACTTACACATGTTTTTTCAAGTAACCAATCGAAACTCTGCAGAAGACATTAATAGTTACGGTTTTCAAAAGTTTGACTTTGTTTATGTCCAAAACAAATGCCTTTTGGCAGCCTCAGAGAATATATATGCTCTAATCTCAATCGTCAATTAGTTTTTCGTGCATTTGTTGAGGTTTATTTGACGTAGCTAGTGCATCCTATCCCAGGACTCTTGAATCTTCATACAAGTTGATCTTGGTTTTCCGTAACGATGGAAGGGAGAAAGAAGAATCTTGATACAAGATTATGTGCATTCATAAAAAATATACAAAAATATGATTAAACATACTCTACACAGAAAAAATAAAAGATTCAATTTATTTTTTAAACAGTGTAGTTAGAACTATTTTTCTTTTATGTGTAGGATGTTTTTGATCATATTTTTGCATGAATTTTTACAGGTGTGCATGCTTTAATATGATGCACATTTATGAATTTCTTGTGAATTTTTTGAGATACACAAATACCTAAACCCTAAAGTCAAGCACCTACCTTTATATGTACATTTGTTTTCACTAATTCCATCTCTTTTCTAACGTCAGGCATAATTCTTCATTTAGGTACTGCTGAGGGTCAGTTTTTCTTTTAGATATGACGTGATTTAAAACTTCTCTTTTCTGTAGATTATACCAAAAATAGATAACCAGATAGAAAAATACAAGCAGCTGAACCAAACACGATTATCATACTCTGTCACGATACCAAACGCGACATGAATGTGCTGTAAACAGACCTTGGAATGTACTGTTCAGGGCCAACTTTGCTCTGTTTTAAGATTTTGCTACGTTAAGAAAATGCTAGTTTCATGTGTAGGCCTAAAACAAGGACTTGCTAGAAATCATGCAAAGTTAATACATAATCCTAGTTTCATTTTCTCTTGATCATTGTCATCCTAATGATTTCTTGCTTGATTTAACACTTAACGTGAGTAAATGGTAGTATCTGCGTAGTAATTTTATATTTAGCTGTCAGTGGAGCATCATAGAGCATAAGCATCTTCTCGTCTCATATATTTCTTCATCCTTTTTACCTTTCTTTCTTTTCTGTCATGATTAATGTTTGATTCATTTGACAAAGATATGGAAGAACATTAAGAGGATCAAGAGATAAGGACGATCAAAGAGCATATCCTTCTTAAAGAAGCATTTAGCATTGTTCTGTACTGCCTACTTTAATTTATGGCCTACCGTGAGAGGCCCAAATCTGGTATAATTATCTAAATTTCAGTCAGCTTGAGCATAAAAAACCGAGAAACCGAATCCGAAACCGAAACCAAAACAAAAAAACCAAATTTATTTGAATTTCGGTTAACCGAACAAATTTCGGTTAGCAAATTCTGAAAACTGAATTTAAATCGGTTTATTCGGTTTTACCACTCGGTTAACCGAAAAAACCGATTAACCGGTTCATTCAGGCCATGGCCCATCAGGCCGCAAGCCACAAGGGGAAGGCCCATTAGCCCCAAGCCCAACCGGCCACTGCTCCTAGAAATGCCCGTGCGGCCGCGCGCACCGTGCCTGCCTGCCTGGTGCCCTAATCCCCTAACCAAAGCGGCGGGGGCGCGAGGCGGCGGCGCGGTGACCCCCCCCGGCCGACGCTGATGCACTGCCCGAGGGCACCGCTTCCAGGACCTCCTCCCCCGTCTCAGTCTCACCCCCGCCATACTCCTTTGGTTTCCGGTGCCGCTGTGAACCTAGGGCTCGGGCTCAGCCTCACCACCGCCCTGGCCCTTGATTGCTCCACTTGGCACCGCTCCGTCGACCGCCGCCCTCGCCTGCCGCCCGGGACTGGCGACTTCAGCGTCGTAGCTCCAGCAGTGTTGGGCTCCGCCTGGCTCGCCTCCCGTTGGCAGCACGCCGTGGGTGGCCGCCGTTGCCTTGCTCGACTCCCCCTGGTAAGTTCCCAAATTCCTTTCCTCTGCTGTTCTAGTGTTCTTCCAAGGATGGTCCGATTGGTTTCGGTTGAGGCTTAATGTTCTTAAGGCTTCGGTCATTGTTATGGCGATTGGTGATGTTCTTGAGCTATAATTCGTGATGAATTCATGGTAATTTCTTGGGACATTTTACTTTGGTAAGGACCGATACTAAGTTCTGATGATATTGAAAATTTCGGTTTAAACCGAAACTAAAACTGAAATTTCGGTTAACCGAATTTTCGGTTTCCATAATTTTGAACAACATTTCGGTTCTCATTTATGTAAAACCGAATTTGTCAAAAACCGAAAAACCGAAACCGAAATTTCGGTTAAAACCGAATGCCTGGGCTGAAATTTCAGGCAGCAAATGCCCTGCTCGACCCCTCTACGGTACATCGAAACGTTCTCTATACGCAGTACGTTTTCAGGTCCACTCCGATCCAAGTCCAATTCAGTCAACCGTGAGCATATTAAGTGGGCTGGTTCTCCCGAGTTCCATTGCTGCTAAAAGAGCACCTAACTACGTTGCACCAACAGCACTAGATGCAGCCTAGTTAATGTGGGCCGTCCCTAAAAAAGAAAAGCTAATTTGGGCCATGTTATGTAGGCCTGTTTGGTTCCCAAAGTAATTTAGCCTTTACGTTAAAAACCGTTAATAATTACAAGATTCACGGAACCCTAGCTAATTTGGGCCATACAGTAGGCACCCGTCGCTCAACACGTGGCATGAGGAGTCCTCGCCATACCCCCACTCAATTCGCATATATTGCACACTATTGCCAAAAACTGAAAGCAATCTAAATCTGAGCCAATAGTACTTCTTGACGAGCCAGTGTAACTCGCTCAAGAAGGGCCATCCCTAATCCCCAACAGTTCCAACAAAGAAGACTTATTGTGTCTTGTGGGGTTGCACTGCAGTCTAGCTCCGCCTGATCCACGGGTCTTGGGTTAGTGCTAACCATTTCCTTCTTCGGTTTCTTGTTCATGTCTACCTTTGGATCCTCCGTCCCGGGGAAAGTGCCCGTTTCAGAGCAAACCTGGTTGTCTTCACTTGAGGGCACAATAGCTAACTCCTTATCTTTGGTGTGAGAAGTATCATTGTTATCTGCATCATCAGACTTGACTTTGTAAGCCTTCAACTGCTTGTGTTTCTATCTAATAACAAGGGAAGCATTTTTTGAACTGGGAGCAGCTCCTTGCCCATAGTGCCATGTGCAGATTTGCTGTTCTGTTCCATAGGATGCTGATTAGTCTTTAGTAGTGAATGTGACCCCGTCCTCTTCTTATCGGAAAGACGGAAACGAAGATGAGCAATTCGTGGGCAAAGGACATCGCGTGGTCTCTGGGCTATGACTCTTGCTTGGTGGTCAGTAGCGAGGGGTTGAGTGGTGGATTGGCTCTTTTCTGGTCTAAGTCTCTCCCGGTCTCCCTGCGTGCATACTCGTCGCGCCTCATTGATGTGACGGTGAATCTGTCAGAATTGCAACCGGAATCGAGCACGAACACACGCACACAAACTCAAACGCGATCACAGTGGAACTCGGATTTGGTGCTGCGCACAACGTTGCAGCGTTTTCTGGTTTTTCTTCTCCTTTTATTGACTCTGTTTTCAACTGATGCGAGGCCCTTCGTCCCCGGCATCTTCGTCCACGCTCCGACTCCGTCGCGCCATCCCACGACCACGGAACGAGGGTGCCGACGCAGGCCGAGATGCCCGCCATGACGCACACGACGCGCACGACGCGTTCTAGCCGCTAGCCGCGCTCAATCTCACCGAAACAAACTAACAGACTCAACTAACTAGCTGACTCGACTAACTAGCTAATATGACACAACAAGCTTATTGCTAACATACTCCCCCCTAATCTTGTTGTGCCGAGCTGGTATTGATGATGCCGCTCCGAGTGCAAAGCTCCTGGAAGCGTTCACGCGCGAGCGGCTTGGTGAGCTCCGCCAACTGATCGCCAGTGCTGATGTAGTCCGCTTCCAACTTGCCGTCGTTGATGCAATCGCGGATGAAATGGAAGCGGGTGTCGATTTGCTTGCTTCGGTCGTGAAGGACCGGATTCTTGGCGAGCGCGAGGGCGGACTTGTTGTCGATGTAGAGCAGTGGCGCGACGACCTTGGAGTTCACCAGATCAGCGAGTAGCCGTGAGAGCCATAAGCCCTGGCACGCGGCGGACGCGGCGGCAATGTACTCCGCCTCACACGAAGATAGTGCCACCACGCGCTGTTTCTGGGATTGCCAGCTCACAGGACTCCGGCCGAGGAAGAAGAGAGCTCCTGACGTGCTCTTGCGGTCATCGCAGTCCCCAGCCAGGTCTGAGTCGCTGTAGCCGATCAGCTCGAGCGCGCCGTCGCCACGGTTGTAGATGCATCCGTAGCTGCGTGTCCCAGCAACATACCGCATCAGATGCTTGACGGCGCCCCAATGCTCGGTGGTAGGAGCCTCCATGAATCTGCTCACGTAGCCCACAGCGAACGCAATGTCGGGTTGAGTATGCACTAGATAGCGCAAGCTCCCGACTACGCTCCTGTACAGCGTGGCGTCCACCGGTGGATTCGAGCTCACTTTGCTCAATTTCAGCCTCGGTTCCATCGGTGTGCTGCAAGGATTGCAGTCCTTCATACCTGCCTTCTCGAGGATCTTGTCGGCGTACCCGCTCTGGATGATGGTGATCCGCCGCTCAGCTTGATGCACCTCGATGCCGAGGTAGTAGTGGAGTGGGCCGAGATCACTCATGTTGAAGAGCCGCTTCATCTCCGCCTTGAACTTGTCCACCTCCTCCTAATCAGCGCCGACGACAACCAGGTCATTGACATACACGCCCACGAGGAGTAGCGCGTCGTCGGTGCCTCGAGTGTAGACAGCGTGTTCCGCCGAGCTGCACTGGAACCCAAGTGATAGCAATGAGCTGGCCAACTTGGCGTTCCATGCCCTGGGAGCTTGACGAAGACCGTACAAGGCCTTGTGGAGCCTGTACACCTTGCGCTCGCCGTCGCGGAGCTCGAACCCTGGTGGTTGCTCGACGAAGACTTCCTCCGCCAGGTCGCCGTTCAGAAAAGCTGATTTCACGTCCAGATGATGGACTACCCATCCGTGGTGTGCGGCAATGGCGAGCAGGAGCCGGACTGATTCGAGTCGCGCGACCGGCGCGAACACCTCTCAAAATCCACGCCGGCGCGCTGGACATACCCCTTGGCGACGAGCCTCGCCTTGTGCCGGGTGATTTTGCCGTCGGCGTCCCGCTTGATTTTGAAGACCCACTTCAATCCAATGGGCTTCTTTCCTGCATGCGGCTTGGTCACTTTCACGTGCGCGACACACCCGAACACGCGCAAGAAGTGGACGGCGGGCTTGGAGCCGTACCAGGCTTCGTATGGTGTCCTCCTGGCCAGGTTCTTTGTAGGGGCACGGTTGAGCAGGAAGACGGCTGTCATGACCGCCTCCCCCCACAATCGTGCCGGCACCTGCTTGGCCTTCATCATGCTCCGCGCCATGGTGAGCACGGTTTGGTTACTCCTCTCCACTACGCCGTTTTGCTGAGGGCTATACGGCGCAATGAGGTGCTGTTTGACGCCGCGGTGCTCGCAATGCTCGATGAAGCTCGCCGATGTGAATTCTCCGCCTCGATCGGTACGGAATGCGCGGATCCTGCGCCCCGACTCCAGCTCGACGCCGGCTTGGAGTCATTTGAACACAGCCTCGGCCTCGGACTTGCACGCGAGGAGCACGGCCCACATGTACCGCGACATGTCATTCACCACGAGCATGATGTACTTCTTCCCACCTGGCGTCGTCGGCGAGATTGGGCCGCAGAGGTCGCCGTGGATCAACTCGAGGGGCTTGGTGGCGCGGTACTGCGCGGCCTGTGGGAATGGCGCACGCCGCTGCTTGCTAGCGAGGCATGCGTCACACAGGTGATCCACGTGGTCGATGGGCGGGAGTCCACGGACCATAGCGTCGCGGGAGAGCTTCTGGAGCACTTGGAAACCGAGGTGGCCGAACCGCGCGTGCCATCGCCACGCATCGTCGGCGTAGCTGATGGCCATGCACACGGGTCTCGCAGGAGTGAGCGGAAGCACGTACAACCGATTTGGCGAGCGATGTACCTTGGCAAGAAGCTCGCGGCGGCGGTCCCAGATGCGGAGAACACCGTCGTCGATCACCACCTTGCAGCCGACCTCATCCAGCTGCCCGATGCTCAGAATGCTGCTCCTGAGGCGTGGGATGTGGTAGACATCCATCATCGCGCGGTGCTCACCACGCCTTGACTCGAACAGCACAGTCCCGCGTCCGGCGATCTCGACGACGGAGCCATCTCCGAACTTGACCGTGTCAACAATGCCGCGGTCGATCTCGGTGAACACCGACGCGTCCTCGGTCATGTGGTTTGACACGCCTGTGTCGAGGTACCACTTGCTGCCCGGGTCTTCTCGTCGCCGTCGAGGTCCGCCTTCACTTTCTCCTCGTTGAGGAAGACTTGCTCGACGCGGTGTGCGCCGCGCACAGACTCCTGCACCGGCGCCGCCACGGCCATGAGCAGCGTTGGTTCGTCTTCCTCGGCTTGAACAAAGTTCGCCTGCTCCCGCTTCTTCTTGCTGCACTCACGGGCCCAATGGCCCTTCTTGCGCAGTAGCCTTAAATCTCCTTATAATAGATATACTTAATTATATCATAAAAATCTTAAGATATTTTTCGAATAGATAGAAATAGTAAATTTGAATTGAGACACCTGTTCTATGACGGATTTAAACTTACCTTCTATTTTCGTGCCTTTTGTAGGCTTAGTATTTCCGGCAATTGCAATGACTTCTTTATTTCTTTATGTGCAGAAAAATAAGATTGTCTAGTATTTTTTAGTGTAAGTAATATAATATGGTAGGGTATGTGGCTCTTTCTCTTTCTACACACAAATGAAAAAGGCTATGGATGCGGATATAGGCTACGAGCATAAATGCATGAATATGCGCAGCCGGGTATAGCGAGTTTTATTTTAATTGAATCAACGAATATTTTTTGAATAGAAAGTCAATGTATCTAACCAATTATTTCACAGGAGTACTAGTTGCTGAAGGGGATTTCAGAATCAAAAAAAGTAAAGTCAAAATCATTTAGCTTATTCTCTCAATTTCAATCGACCGCTGCTGGATTTAGTGTATCTAATATGAATTGGCGATCAGAACACATATGGGTAGAACTTCTAAAAGGTTCTCGAAAAAGAGGTAATTTTTTCTGGGCCTGTATTCTTTTTCTAGGTTCACTAGGATTCTTATCGGTTGGGGCTTCCAGTTATCTTGGTAAGAATATGATATCTATACTTCCATCTCAACAAATTCTTTTTTTTCCACAGGGGATCGTGATGTCTTTCTACGGAATCGCGGGCCTATTCATTAGCTCCTACTTGTGGTGCACTATTTTGTGGAATGTAGGTAGTGGTTATGACCGATTCGATAGAAAAGAGGGAATAGTGTGCATTTTTCGTTGGGGATTCCCTGGAATAAAACGTCGCGTCTTCCTTCGATTCCTTATGCGGGATATCCAATCAATTAGAATTCAGGTTAAAGAGGGTCTTTATCCTCGTCGTATCCTTTATATGGAAATCCGGGGCCAGGGGGTCATTCCCTTGACTCGTACTGATGAGAAGTTTTTTACTCCACGAGAAATTGAACAAAAAGCTGCCGAATTGGCCTATTTCTTGCGCGTACCAATGGAAGTATTTTGAGTACCAATTGTATTTTTTTGAAATGAATTGAATGAAGAAGAATTGGAAGAAGAAAAGTTTTCTCAACACGGGGAGGAAGTCCCTTCGAAATAGGATTTGTTATTGTAAGGGGATTTTTGAGTATTTATCTAAAGGAAGGAACAAACGAGGATAAGAGAAAATTGCTTCTAATTTATTTTGTCCAAGTGAGATATATGGCATAATATTCTTCCATTTTCATCCGAAAGGGCTTTTTTTTTATTCTATTTCTCTATTCCACTCCATCTAGATCTAAGAAAGAACCCAATGCAATGAAATTCCACTAATATACAAAAAAGAAGAATCGATACAGGGTCTCAAACCTTGCTATAGAGTTTTTGCTTCAAAGAAAAAGAAATATCATATAGAGTCAGCGAATGAAATAGAGTCAGTGAATGAAGCAGATTCATTAACAACTCAATTTACAGATCAAAAATGAAAAAAAAGAAAGCATTGCCTTCTTTACTATATCTTGTATTTATCGTACTTTTGCCTTGGGGGGTCTCTTTCTCTTTTAACAAATGTCTGGAACTTTGGGTTAAGAATTGGTGGAATACCAGGCAATCCGAAACTCTCTTAACTGATATTCAAGAGAAAAGGATTCTAGAAAGATTCATAGAATTAGAAGAACTTTTTCTCTTGGACGAAATGATAAAAGAGAAACCGAAGACACATGTACAAAAACCTCCTATAGGAATACACAAGGAAATAATACAATTGGTCAAAATAGATAATGAAGATCATCTCCATATCATTTTGCATTTCTCGACAAATATAATCTGTTTGGCTATTCTAAGTGGTTCTTTTTTTCTGGGTAAAGAGGAACTTGTCATTTTGAATTCTTGGGTTCAGGAATTCTTCTATAACTTAAATGACTCAATAAAAGCTTTTTTTATTCTTTTAGTTACTGATTTTTTTGTTGGATTTCACTCCACCCGGGGTTGGGAACTAGTAATTCGTTGGGTCTACAACGATCTTGGATGGGCTCCTAATGAGCTAATTTTCACTATTTTTGTTTGTAGTTTTCCAGTAATTCTAGATACATGTTTGAAATTTTGGGTCTTTTTTTGTTTAAACCGTCTATCTCCTTCGCTTGTAGTCATTTATCATTCAATTAGTGAAGCATAAATTCATTCGATCTCCTGATATTAATCAAATAAGCATCTTTCTTTCTTTAGAAAGAAAGCCCTTTTCCATTTTAGCAAAATTCTTTCTATTTCTACCTTTCTACCTGCTTAAGGTATTCATCATTCCAGTACAACTGTTGCAGTAGAATGACAACAGACTCGTGTATAGGGAACTAGATTAGCTTAGCTACCTATCTAATTTATTGTAGAAATTCTGGGATCTGCGATTGGACATGGAAAATAGAAATACTTTTTCTTGGGTAAAGGAACAGATGACTCGATCGATTTCTGTATCGATCATGATATACGTAATAACTCGGACATCTATTTCAAATGCATATCCCATTTTTGCGCAGCAGGGTTATGAAAACCCACGAGAAGCAACTGGACGAATTGTATGTGCCAATTGCCATTTAGCTAACAAGCCCGTGGATATTGAAGTTCCCCAAGCTGTGCTTCCCGATACTGTATTTGAAGCAGTTCTTCGAATTCCTTATGATATGCAACTGAAACAAGTTCTTGCTAATGGGAAAAAGGGAGGGTTGAATGTGGGTGCTGTTCTTATTTTGCCCGAGGGATTCGAATTAGCGCCGCCCGACCGTATTTCTCCTGAGTTGAAAGAAAAGATAGGAAATCTCTCTTTTCAGAGTTATCGTCCCGATAAAAAAAATATTCTTGTGATAGGCCCTGTTCCCGGTAAGAAATATAGTGAAATCGTCTTTCCCATTCTTTCCCCTGATCCTGCTACGAAGAAAGATGCTTATTTCTTAAAATATCCCATATATGTAGGGGGAAACCGAGGAAGAGGACAGATCTATCCTGATGGTAGCAAGAGTAACAATACGGTCTATAATGCTACGTCAACAGGTATAGTAAGAAAAATACTACGTAAAGAAAAGGGGGGATATGAAATATCCATACTCGATGCATCGGATGGGCGCGAAGTGATTGATATTATACCTCCCGGGCCAGAACTTCTTGTTTCAGAGGGGGAATCCATCAAGCTTGATCAACCGTTAACAAGCAATCCGAATGTGGGAGGGTTTGGTCAGGGGGATGCAGAAATAGTGCTTCAGGATCCATTACGCGTCCAAGGCCTTTTGTTCTTCTTCGCATCCGTTATTTTGGCACAAGTTTTTTTGGTTCTCAAAAAGAAACAGTTTGAAAAGGTTCAATTGTACGAAATGAATTTCTAGGTCCCGGGATTTCTTACCATCAAGTTGGTAAAAAGCCACAATGTCTGGAATTCCTTATTTTGTTTAGATTGGTGATGAGAGTATCTCGAGAATGCCGTGGAGTTTGCATCGGAATTGCAGATCTCGAGTTCCATGCTACCTTGATTGCTTTGGCTTCCACAGATATCGACGTCATCCTGGGTATGGATTGGTTAGCTGTACATCGAGCCTTAATTGATTGCGCAACTAAGACCGTAACTCTTTTCCATCATTCCGGTCAAACTGTTCTCTGCAATCCGAGATTCGTCGAACATCATCTTTGTGCTCTTGAAGGCAAGTCTCTTCCTGATCTTCCAGATGTTCCGGTGGTCTGTGACTTCCTAGATGTCTTTCCTGATGAGCTACCAGGTCTGCCACCTGATCACGACGTTGAATTCGTTATCGAGTTGGTTCCAGGAACCGCTCCCATCTCTCGTCGCCCTTATCGGATGCCTCCGAATGAGTTGGTCGAGATGAAGAAACAATTTCAGGAGTTAGAAGAAAAAGATTTCATTCAACCTAGCTCCTCTCCTTGGGGATGCTCTGCTCTATTCGTGGAGAAGAAAGACAAAAGTCTTCGGATGTATGTTGATTATCGACCTCTTAATGAGGTGACGATCAAAAACAAATATCTTCTTCCTCGTATTGATGATCTCTTCGATCAGTTAACCGGAGCAATCGTCTTTTCCAAGATTGATTTGAGGTTGGGCTATCATCAAATCAAGATCCAACCCGAAGATATTCCAAAAATAGCGTTTACGACTCGTTATGGGTTGTATGAATACACCGTGATGTCTTTTGGGTTAACCAATGCTCCTGCTACCTTCATCAGGTTGATGAATTCCATCTTCTTGGATTATCTGGATTGCTTTGTAATCATCTTCATTGATGATATCCTCATCTTTTCCAAGACCAAAGAAGATCATGTTGAGCACTTGAATCTTGTCTTGGAAAAACTTCGTGAACATCAACTCTATGCTAAATTCACCAAGTGTGAATTTTGGCTCGAAGAAGTCGCTTTTCTAGACCACGTGCTTTCGGTGGAAGGTGTCGCCGTGGATCCTGGTAAAGTTAAGGATGTTCTCAATTGGGAACAACCTAAATCGGTCACGCAAGTGCGGAGTTTTCTTGGTCTGGCCGGTTATTATCGCCGTTTTATTGAGAATTTCTCCAAACATGCTAAACCTTTGACCGAACTCCTTAAGAAAGAAAAGAAGTTCGAGTGGACTGAAAGATGCGAAGAAAGTTTCCAAGAGCTGAAGCGCAAGTTGACTTCCGCTCCTGTGCTTGTCCTCCTGGATATCCACAAGAACTTCGATATCTTTTGTGATGCTTCTCGCCTAGGTCTTGGTTGTGTGTTGATGCAAGAAGGACATGTGGTAGCACATGCATCTCGTCAGTTAAGACCACATGAAACCAACTATCCAACTCATGACCTAGAGCTTGTTGCGGTAGTCCATGCTCTAAAGATTGGCGGCATTATCTTATCGGTTATCGCTGTGAGTTGTTCTCTGACCACCAAAGTTTGAAGTATCTCTTTACCCAGCCCGACCTGAATCTCAGGTAACGAAGATGGCTGGAATTGATCAAAGATTATGACGTGGCTCTCCATTACCAACTTGGTAAGGCTAATGTCATGGCGGATGCACTTAGCCGGAAAACCTACTGTAATAACCTTATGATCCGAAAGCATCAACCGCTCCTCTATGAGAAATTTGCACGGCTTAATCTTGAAGTCGTCCAGATTGGTTTCCTTAATACCCTTGAAATCCAATCCTCCTTGGAAGATCTAATCAAGTCTGCTCAAAAGTGAGACAAGGGTATCCGCAAGATCAAGGAGAACATTGTTAGCGAAGTTGCTAAATGTTTCTCAATCGATGATCAATGTGTTGTTCATTTTGGCAAACGTCTTGTTGTGCCGAAGAACAACATTCTTCGAGAATCTATCCTTCGTGGAGCTCATGACTCTCCGTTGTCTATTCATCCGAGTAGTACGAAGATGTACCAAGATCTTAAGCAGAGATTTTGGTGGACCCGAATGAGAAGAGAGATCGCTCGCTTCATCTCTAAATGTGATGTGTGTCGTCGTGTTAAGGTGGAACACCAAAAACCCACAGGCACGCTCTAACCTCTGCCTATTCCTGAGTGGAAATGGGATGAAATTGGCATGGATTTTGTCACCGGTCTCCCAAGAACTCAGAAGGGCAATGATGCCATTTGGATAGTCATTGACCGTCTATCCAAGGTAGCACATTTTCTCCCTGTCCGAGAGAAGATCTCAGCTAGCCAATTAACTGAGTTATATATATCTCGGATAGTATCTTCCCATAGAATCCCTAAGCGGATAATCTCGGACCGTGGTAGTTTGTTCACCTCCAGATTTTGGGAAAGCCTTCAAGCTGCTATGGGAACTCGTCTCTCTTTCAGCACAGCTTATCACCTCCAAACAGGCGGACAAACCGAAAGGGTTAACCAAATCCTTGAGGATATGCTTAGGGCTTGTGTTATATGGCACGAAGTGGGAGAAGTGCCTTCTGTTTGCCGAGTTCTTGTATAACAACAGTTTCCAAACAAGCCTAGGCATGGCCCCTTTTGAAGTCCTTTATGGACGCAAATGTCGGACTCCACTCAATTGGTTTGAGACTGGAGCAAGACAAATTCTTGGACCGGATTTGATCAAAGAAGCGGATGATCAAGTTTAAATTATTCGAGAGCGGTTGAAAACTGCTCAATCTCGTCAGAAGAGGTACTCCGACCCTCATCGTTGTTAGATTCACTTTGATCCAAATGATAAAGTCTATCTTCGGGTCACTCCTCTCAAGGGTGTTCACCGATTTGGCGTCAAAGGAAAGTTGGCACCTCGTTATATTGGTCCCTTTCGTATTCTTTCTAAACGAGGTGAAGTCACATATCAGTTGGAACTACCTCCATCGCTTTCCAATATCCATAATGTCTTTCATGTTTCGTAGCTTCGGAAGTGTTTCAAGGATCCAATTCCGGAATCTGCTGTTGATGCTCTAGACCTTCAAGAAGATCTTTTCGTATCAAGAGTATCCCGTTTGTATTCTCGACGAAGCGGAAAGGACTACAAGAAGACGCAACGTGAAGTTTCTTAAAGTCCAGTGGTCCAACCATTCCCAAAAAGAAGCCACTTGGGAACGTGAAGATCTCCTTTGATCAGCGTACCCCTCCCTCTTCTCCAGCTGATCTGAATCTCGGGGTCGAGATTCTTATAAGGGGGGTAGGTTTGTAACATCCCCAAAGTTTAACCATATTAGTGTGCATCATGGCATGTGCATAATTAAAAACAAAATTTTTGAAGTTGAGAAAATTTTAGTTTGAAATCGTTTGAATTGGAGCAAACCTGAAAACAAAAACTAGAAAAAAAAACTTAACCTAACCCTCCTTTTTCTTCCCCCCCCCAGATGGGCCCATTTTCCCGGCCCATCTTCTTCTCCCCTTCTTGCCCCGTTTTCCCCCTCCTCTCCCCGCTGGCCCGCCCGCTTGGCCCAGCTCTTTCTCTGCTTGGGCCTCCCCTCCCCGGCCCGCTCAGCCTGCCTCGCCCTGGCCCGCTTTCCCCGCTCCCGGCCTACCTTCCCCGGCCCACCCCACCGCTCGGCCTGCTCGCTCCGATCGTCCCGCTCGTCCTCATCTTCTCCACCGCCGCCAGCGCGCCCTGCCACCGAGCTGCTTGCTGTGGCAAGCAGCCAGGCCACCCCGTCGCCACCTCCTACTTCGAGCCCCGTGCCGCCTCCTCTTATCTCCTTCCCCTCTTCCCCGGCCGAATGCCTTATCTCCCCGCTCTCTCTCTCTCGGTTCTCTCTCTTCCGCCTGTCCCCGTTGCCGCCGCCTCCTTCCCTATCCCCGCTCTTGCCCTGTCGCCTCCACCGCTCCCGTCGCCTCTCCGCCGCACCCTCCCCGTCCTCCTCGCCATCGCCACCGCACCGGCTCGAGCCCGAGCTCTCGCTCCCCGTCGCCGCCCAACATCCCCATCGGGCCCCTCCCCTTATCTCACCGCCCTCGCCGTCGCCGTCGCTCCCCGACGACCTCGCCGAGCTCCGCCTCCACCCGACACCGCCTTGACTTCGTCGCTCCGCCCCGCCCCCACCTCGCCGTCGCCGCCTAGCGCCGCCACCCGAGCCCCGGTAAACCCCGCGCCGCCGCCTCTCTTTCTTCCCCGGGCCTCGCCGGCGGCGGCGCCGCGCCGGATGAACCACCGAGCCACGTGCCGAGTCCCGACCGGGTGGTTAGGGTCATTAAGACCCATTTAATTTCCTAATCCAACACGTTAACAACTATATTAATGCCAATCATTATAATTAATGCATGTTCCGACCAGTTTAATCTTAATGATGAGCATTAAGTGCTAAAGTGTAATTAATGCAGTAATTAATAGCTAACAGTGTAATTAATGTTAATAATTACTCTTCGGGCATCATTAATGCTAATGATTAGTAATTAGTGTTAATCTGACACATTAATGATAGTAATTAATGCACTAATTGATTCGCTTTTAAGCACTGTGTATGACATGTGGGACCCATCCGTCAGATTTAATAAAATGATTAAAAGAAAATAAGATATTTATGACAAGTGGGCCCCACCTGTCAGTGGCTCGGTCAACTTTGACCAAAGTTGACCATGGGGCCCACATGTCAGTCTCTGAGGCTAGAAAAGAATTGAGTAATAAAAATATTTATTATTTAATATTAATTTTATTTTTTAAGAAAAATACAAAAAGGGTATTTAAATTGATTAAATCTTAGAAAATTCATAGAAAATTTATTTTTAATCAGAAAATGCATATAATATATCAAAATGTTCAGAAAAATGAGATCTACTCAAATATATCATTTTCATACACGTTTGCATGCTAGGAAAAATATAAATGGCTAAAACTCAAATTAGGGTTTTCTCGATTAGCCGGAAGTCGTCGGATCGCGATATCTCGAGCGTCCGGACTCCAATTAAATTGATTCCACTTGCATTAGTCTTCATTTTGAATCCTCTATGCCATGGCATGCATTCCATATCATGCTGATGTTCATCATTGTGATATTTATTATTACGCCCCTTTTTCAGTGTTTTCGTTCTTCCCGATAGAGCTGGGAGATCTTGAAGCGTTTAATCCTAAGCAAGAACAAGATTTAATAACCAAACCGCAAGGCAAGCAACCCTTTGGACATTTTACGATCATCCTACTATTTGCAAGTTATTAATTGTTTTCAAAACCCTATCGCATGCGTTCAACTTATATTTTATGTTAAGTGTTAGCTTTATTCCTTGCATAACTTACTTTGTCGCTCAATCAACATCACCACCCCCTCCCAATCTATTTAGAGTAGTATAGTTGTTGCTTCTAAGTTACTTATATAGTTAATGTTGCTTAGACATGCTTAGTCATGTAAAAGTCGTAATTCCTTGGATGGCAGACAAATTACAACACTCTGGATGGGTTAAGTGGTACGTGGGTGTTCACCAGGAAGTAACTAATGAACTTGATTAATAATGATTGGGCTTAGACGAGAGGCCATGGCTGGAAGCATGGTGGGTTGTCTCGTTTTTCCCACAAGGACCGGTTCTCGGTGTCCTTTTGAACCAAGATTTATGTACTTCTACACAGGTGTTATAATGGGCCACCCACGACTGAATAATTTGTCTAGGCTTAAGTCATGAGCTGCATAGTTTGCCGTTTCCATTTGCTGGGTGAGTGAAAAAGGATGTGATGTGGTACCTCAATATAGGTGTAAGGGTTACACACGGTCCGGGACCGGGGATGTATCACCTGCTACAACTTTTGGGACCGTGTCGGGGTACCGGCCGGACTGGTGCACACGGATTAGCCCATTAGGGCGGCTCATGCTTAAGTCAAAAACATTGTAAAGGTCATGTTCAATCACACTCTGCTAACACACCTCGTGAAGTGTGTCTTTGGCCTAGCATTAAGAGTTGATTGATACGTGTAGGTAAAGATGTACACCCCTCCAGGGTTTGAACTATTTGAATAGTTGTGTCCGCGGTTGTGGACAACTTGGTAAGAATCTGCATCGAATTAGACAACTACAACATTTCTCTAAAACATGCCAACTCTAAGGTTGAGGAGTTAGTGATTGCTTCCTCCCTGGTGGTTGAGGAAGAATCGAGGGTTAAGTGTTCGGTGGTCTGCAATAGATTTCTGTATGAAGGTTCGACTCATCCCCTTTAAAAGTCATCCAGTAGTCGATTTCATTCTACTTAAACAGTATTGTCAAATGGATAATCAACTTTCCGCAAAATAGTCCACAAATACCCCCTTATTGAAACATGTTGCATCTATTACTAATTTCCCTTGTAAGTCTTGCGGAGTACAATTTTTGTACTTACCTTGCAGTTATTGATATCTTTGTGCAGAGGAAATCATCCCCTCAACGGATGGTTTCTATATAGAGATTGACGCCAACAACGACTAGTCGCTGGGAATCCTAGGCAGTGGTCTTGCCCAGGGTTCGGCAGCTTGGCTTGTTCTGCTGCCATCTTTTGGCCTTACCCTTTTGGCTTCTTAGCCATGTTTAATCTTCTGTTGTGTAATCAACTCTTTGTGTGAATTATGTTGTTAAGTTTTAAAGAACAACTAATATTATTATAGTTTCAGTCGTAGAGTTGCTGTTGTGATACTTGTTTGTTCTCACCTGCCTCATGTGCCTTGCGTGTATGTTATTAAAGCACATGGTGCCGGGACAAGTTTGGGATTGAGGTTCCGACTCAGTGAGAAAAGAGAGAGGAGACCATATTACCCTACTTAATATGTGCATTAGTTTACTGGAGCAAGTTCGGGGTTGACGTCTCGGGCTATTTGAAGCTATATCACTCTACTCCTCTTGGAATTGATACCCAAGAGTTGAGGTCGGGGTTGACTTTTTAACTTAGCGGGTGATTTCACTCACTACTAGAAATTCGTTGATCTATGACGTTTTCCTCGTGACATTGTTTAAATTCGTCATAAATAGTGTCATATCTATGACGAAAATAGCCGAATCGTCATGGATGTCAGGTGACGGACCCCAACCCCCTGAAATTTATGACGAAAGAAAAATTTTCGTCATGGAACGACTACACAAATCGTCATAGATCTTATCCGGCCTACATGGACATGTTTGTATGACGCTTTCCAGCATATTTGTGACGACGAGCCGATCGTCATAAATTGTTGCTGCATCTATGACAAACAGGCTTCGTCATAAATATTTTTGACCATGTTAGGCTGATGTGACCCTGTAACATCCTTATTTTCAGGACTTTTAAAAATATTTTATCTAAAAAAGAGAATTGGAAAATTTCGTGGATATTTTCTTGAACTAAACAAAGTTTAATTAGAATTTTTCTAATTCTTTTAGATTTAATATGATTAATTTAAACATTAAATTTTTTGGAATATTTTAATTGGCTTTGACATATTAAAGTATGCACCGTGAATTTATTCTATATTTTTCTGAGTTGATTTGGTATTTATTGGATCTTTATTTGATTTCCTAGCTTTTCTCAAAAAGGAAAATCATTTCTCCTTTTCTCCTAAGCTAAGGCTCTTGCTCTTTTTGAAGGATATCGTTTAGCCGCGGAATGGATTCATATGCCAGTGAGTTTTGAATCAGACTGTTTGATGGTGGTGAAGGGGGTGAACTCGTCGGACTTACGGCGCTCAATTTGGGCTCCAATTCTATATGATATAAGCACCATGTTAAGTACTTTTCAGGAGGCGCAAGTGCGTCATGTGAAGCGGGATTGTAACAAAGTAGCTCATGAGTTAGCAAAAATGGCTCAGGATTCTGGCCGATGTATGGCGCTTGCATGCACCAGCCGGCATCAAGGAAATTCTAAATCACGAATGTAATAGCCTGTTTAGAAGTTATACGAATCAATATTGTCAATAGTTTTACTGTAAATTGCATATGTTTTACCTGAGTTTTGTTAGAATAGTACTATATAGTATTGGAGCACTATACGGTTATAATTTTATTTCTAATAGATTAGACTGCGATTGGTAAAAAAAACTGCATCCTACACTTCTTCCCGCTGCACCGGGCTCAAAATTTTTGGCTTCCCTCCACTTCTTCCCGCTGCACCAGGCTCAAAATTTTTGGATGATTTCAATTTGGCGCTTGTCTCCTCCACCAAACCCACTGACAAGTGAGCCCATCCTCCACCCCATCTCCTTTATCTGATTGAACCAGGAACTGTCCCCAATCCAAAATTCTCCCCAAACCCTAGCATAGCTCTAACGCCGCCACCGCCAAGCTGCAGGGCCTTGCTACCTCGGCCTCCTCCTCCCCCTTCGCTTCCCCCCGCATCACCCCAACGTGCACCGCTCCGACACTGCTCCGTGTCACCTAGATAAGGGCAGGGCCTTTGGCTCGGTCAGTGAACAGAGCAAGGGAGCGGCCGACAAGTAGCAACTAGCGCGTGTGCTCCTCTTCCTCTTGGCGCTGTTCGGTGGGTAGCCTTGGCCGCCGCCGACGATGAGAAGGGAGGAGCACCATGTCTGTGACAGCCAGATCTAGGGTCGCTACCCCATTCGCCCACTCGTCGCCGCCTCCAGCCACTTCGGTGGCCCTAGCGAGCAGAGGCGGTCGGGGAGAGACGCAGTAGCCGAGCGGCACAGAGGAGCAGCACCACCCCTGTTTCAGGCCAGGGATTTCAAGTCTTGTGAAGAAGTTGTCTCTGATAGTGAATAATTTGTGTTATGTTCTCCGTTTAGTAGGTGCTTTCAGCTGTTCAGCAGTAGTAATTTCTTCGTCTGTGGTACCTTTTTAGCTGTAATTGATAGGATGTTAATTTATATTTCTTTGTTGTTAGTTGTTGCTCAGTAATAATTGATTCTCACTCTCTTCTAACCAGGTTACTCAGTGGTTTCAATTGCGGTTTTGGTGTCTTTTCAAGCAGGGAACAAGATGAAGCTACATGTAAGAATCAATTCTCACTCTCTTCTAAGCAAGCAATCTTCAGAAGCAAAGCTTGAGTTCTCAAATAATGCAATAATTGAATGCAAACTAAATAAATAAGTGTTCCTACTCTGTTTCATTCACTTGCTTATGTTTGTATTCCTTAATGTAATGGATGACCAGGGAACTAGCAATTTTCATGATCTCAATTTGTTCAAAGAGTATAGATTCTTTGAATTGTATCCGGATACACAACTTATGTTAGCTCCTCGGTGCCAAGAGCAAATACGTTGCTATTGTGTGCCAGTACTTTTAGAACTATGATGATGTGTTGTTTGGCTTTTTGGATCCAGTGTTATTTTCTTGCTGTAAACCTTGCCCAAGAAATACAGATGTGCTTACTTTAATATATATTGTTACTTCAGATTATTTTTGTTGTGATGCTTCATATCATCTCATTGGTTTATTTGGCACAAATACAAGGTTATTTGAGCTGCTGATGGTGGATTTGGTGAGGCGTCATGGCTGATAAAACAACATCAAACAGGCAGCCAACGTTCTTGGCACTACATATGTTTACCATTGCGAAATTTTTTATTGGGCTTAAATAGATCTTGCAGTTTGAATTGTATCTCAGGTCGCTTCATTGCTCTTAATAGCGATGACAGTCAGATATGGCTCATGATTCAGATATGTTTTGCTATCAAAATTTTCTAAATTGTCGTGTCCCTTTGTTTCTTTGTTACACATGGACAATGTTTCTGTTTGTGTGTACGTGACACGGAACAGTGATAATGTAAAATGGTTAATGTGCAATGAAATTTTTATTATCATAGATGATGCTACCTTGTGACAAAAAAATGTCACAATTTAACTGTATTGTTTTGTGACGGAAAATTGTGCTTGGGCTGTACATGGGCAGTCGTGGATTGGGTCATTCCATATGGGTTGGACCGCCGGGATTTGGGTGGGCTATTGAACTGGGCTGGGCCAAAATTGTTAGACTGGGCTACGAAAACCTAGGCTGCACGTGCAATATGTCTCCAAAGTGGCGCCATGTCAGCAGGTATTTTGTGATGAAAATCAACCGTCACAATATGTTGGGCCATGAGCTGGGCCGTAGGAGGACACATCAGATGCCACGTGGATGATGATGTGGACACTATGTGGAAGCACAGCCACGTTAGTTGGTGATGTGGCGTCCACGTCACAAAAAACGCCACGTAGGCTGCCACGTCAGAAACAACCGTGTAGGAAAGCTGTTTTATGATGAAAATTATCCCTATTTATGACGTTCTCGAGCGACTTGCATGACGAAATATTTCGTCATAGAAGTGTATCCGTTCCATGACGAAGCGTATTTCGTCACGGATGTGTTCGGTTCTATGACGAAAATTGTAATTTCATCACGAAGGTACATCTATGACGCGACATACATGACGAATGATTTTTTGTCATAAATTCGTCACAGAAGATGCTTAATGACGAAATGTCATTTTTCTGTGACAAATACGGTTCATCATAGATCAGCGAAAATCTGGTAGTGACTTAAGATTCTCTGTTATGGATTTTGGGTCCCGACACTAGTATCGTTTATTGTCGATGCACCTTTTGAACTTATATTTTGTTATTTTGTAATATGGCAGACCGTATGGTTGGTTGTGCTATGTTCTATGTGCGTGTTATATGAATTCTATCTTTCATGCGATATCTGACAAAATATTCGTTACCGTATCGAATTTAATAGGTATTCGTATCGTATTTGTTATCGATATTATTCGTGTCCATATTCATATCCGACACTATCCGCCCCAATACTGTATTCGAGTAAAAATATAAAAACAAATATGGTTTACGAAGTATATGATCGTATTCGATCCGATTGCACCCTTACATGAAGGTGGATCACCACACCGCCTTGGGTCAAGCCTTGTCGCCATGCTACTGCAAGATCTAGTAGCTGAATTGTAGATCACTTGTCCATTAGCTAGTCTGATCTAATCTATCCTTGTACATTAGCTAATTGCTAGTCAAAGCTTAGTTTATTGTTAGGGAGAGATTTGATACTGGGAAATGGGAATCGATATTTTAGAGGGGTTGTGAGGGAGAGGAAGGAGAAGAAGAAGCGGAGGAGAGAGAGAGGGGAGGTTATGGGGCATAGATGAACTTACTATTAAGAGAGAGAAATAACTAGATTTGGTTGCATCGTCACATATTAGCATTGTGGTTTTGTGGAAAAAGAAGTCCAAAACGTGTGGTAGAACATTATAAGGTATTTTGAAGTTATAGTTTTGAGTAATTTACTCTAAAATTTATTTGTATTCTCTTAAAAGTACATAGAACCACACCAACAAACATGTCAACATGCTTGCAGTGTTTTATTTTGCTTTTCTACTTCTCATGGTATCTTGTCGCACTTGAGCCCTCACAAACCAATTAAAGAGAGTCCTTCAGCTAGGAACGGGTAACTCCTGTAGCTCTTCTGGGAAAATCGAGGAGTGAATGCACCAACCTCTTCTCCCCTGTTATTCTTTAGATGGCGAGCTTCCTCCCTTGAGACGCGGTATGCATTGGCGATGACATCAACTGGTAAAGCACGGAAGATGGAATTCTTCCCAGCAATGTGGCTCACCATGGAATTTGCGTTTGTCTTGAATGCAATGTATTGGCATCCCTCGCGTTCTGCTTTCTTAATAACAACATAGTTTTGTGGTATGATTAATAGTTGCCCCTGACGAAGCACACCATTGAACACTGTTCTTCCTTGGTTATTGACAATCTGCACTAGAGCACGTCCTTGGATCATATAGACCAAGCTGTGAGCATTAATGTTCCAAAATGGTGACAAAACAGCATTCTGCAACCAGAAAATATCACTTTCATTATTACAATTATGCACGGAACATAAAATTTATATATATATATGTATATATATATATATATTAAAATGATATTACTACTATAGTAAATACCTGGTATAGATTTACTCTTGTAGCACTTATTTGAATCAGGTTAAGAATAGGGAACTTCTGACTGTTTAGACGTGTAATCCTTCCAGCACGAGGGTTGTAGGTGTCAGCACGATTAGGATTTTCAATATTCACCCTTGCCTTCATCGTGCAAAAATTCTCCTCCAATCCATTGTATGGTTCTTCACGACATTGAACATGTTGGTATTGTTGTTGTTCCTCCTGTTGTTGTGTTTTAGTGGGTAGCAATAGCTTAAGTCCATGCTTCACCCGAATGATTTCTCCCCTTTGGTCATGTTGACTTTGAAGCCTCCTGGCCGTCTCTATATTGATGCCTAAGCTCTCGCTAAGTAGCTCAATATTGAATCCGTTGAATATATTTTGTCCAGAGTGTTGCACCGCCGACTGTTCGAATAATTGTTGCTCTCTCTTATTATTACCGGCTAATAAGAATTCCTGAACATTTGAATCAAATAATAAATAATGAATGCATTGAAATCTATGCACAATTACTATTGACAAATGCATGACCATTACCGACTAGAAATAGTTACCTTTTGTCTTGGTTCAAGCTGATTAGCATTATTGTTTAGGTCAAAAACATAAACAGCAACAACAGGTGCATCTCCATCATTATAGAACCAGTGCACAACACTGGACGGAAGTGCAACAACATCTCCTTGCCTAAATGGGTGAATCTTTTGGTGCTCATCTCTAAACTTTTGACCTTGGTGGCCTTGGCTTTCATCAAATTGTTGGAATTGTTGTTGATGGGTCGCCGGGCAACCAGGAAAAGTCAAACCCGCATAACCTTTCCCTATAAATGAGCATGAGAATGTCAGTGTCACAAAACTCAAACATATAATTTTGGTTTGGTTCATTTGTAAAATCGTGATTACAACGTGAATAAGGTTGTCGGACTCACAAACCTTGGATGATGTAGACTAGTCCTGGAGCATTGGTGTACCGAGGCACCACAAGGCCTTGAGGCTCAATAATGCGTCGGATGACAAATACACCAGCACATTGGAATTGCTCGTTCTTCTCATCAAAGTACTCGGTAACCCCAGCTTCCGACCTCACTTTCCTAAGTGGTTCAAATGCATGTATCCTATCAAATCTGCACTGTGTAAAACCACCTTGTCGAGGGTTCTGCCATGGGTTAACTCCTGGACTAAACAACTGAGCCACGGAGCCATGGCATAGGAGAAGGACACAAAAATAGATAGAAAACCAAGAGAATGTTGTAGTTGCCATAGCTATTTAGAAACACGAATGGAAACTTAATGATTGATGTGTTTTCAAGGATGTACAAGGTGATCTTTATAGCCGATAAGAGTGGCGTGGGGGTCTAAGATGGTGATAGAGTTTGTTGGTATGTAGACAATGGACTATCAATGATGCAATGTTGTGTGGTCCAAAGAAGCCCTTAGAGATAAACTAGGGTCTAACATAGTGATACAGTTTGTTGACATATAGACAAAGCACTGTCAATGCAAGGTGCATGCTCTGTGGTCGCAAAAAGTCACTCAAGACAAGTTAGTCTCATAAGATTTAACTATACATCCATTAGTTAGTTAGGAACACCTTCTTGCTTTTGAAGAAATACAAAAGGAGGTTGTTCAAAGGATGTCTATCTATAAAGTTTAAAGGTTGCCATTCGTAGTATTATTTGTTCTTTTCTATCATAAAGTTCCTATTATGACGAATCACGTATTCTTTTACAATAACAAACTTGTAAGTTAGTGACATTCCTGCACAACACACATTCCTTTTCTTACATCCAACAAAATATTCATAATTGATTTGTGATGTGTTTGTTGTTTCTGCTATGTGGCATCAGTGACCCTTTGTTTAATTTATTTGCTTCATGACTAATCAATTGCAACCTTCTAGCTGTTCTTGAATAGCCATATTTGCACTTTTATATAACCAACCATAACTTTATGACACACATATATCTATCTGTAACGCATGGTTATATCTAGAAGCTAAGCGAATTGTCAAATAATCCAAGTAACTAAAATTGTTGTACTTGATGGAAGTATGACACCAGGGTCTAAACACTAGAACCAACCAGCGGAAGCTGCTACCTCCCGCCTTAAGCAGAAGTTAATAGACCATCGCCCACAACAAGTTAGGTGGGTTGGTCCACCAAGCCAGCCTACTTATTACTTCTGAATTTAAAAATAAATTATAGAAATAAAATAAATATATTTTACAAATCACATCTAACAAAGAAATGTATAAGAGGATATAACTCTTAACATCCTATAGCACAAGACAAAAAAATGTCCATTACTTCTTAGGATTTGTTCTTACCGTTCATGAGATTTATTCGGCCATCTATGAAAATGTTCATATATATCAAATAAAAAATTCATGCAACTCGTGAAATTGTTCTAGTAGATTACAAGAATGTTCCATATGTGAAAAGAAATGTTCTACTGTCCATAACAAATGTACATATATTTCAGAAAAATGTTCACCTAACTCATAAAAATTGTTCCATATTTTAAATATGAACATGATGGAGTTACTGATGTTAATCTTTCCTTTTTTGTGTTGAAACAACAAAAAGTTATTATTGGAACAAATAACATTGAACAAAAACAATTGGCTGCACATTTTTTAAAAAATAACGCCAAAGAAATACCTATTGATTAAATACATGAAAAATTGGAAGGAAATAATAAACAACGAAAAACAAAAAGAAACACAAAAAATGAAAAATAAAGACAAAGAAAAGTGAAAAAATAGAAAAATAAAGAAAAGGAAAAGAAAAATCCCGCTCGAAGGGCCCAGGAGGAGGGGTTAGATGCTATATGTGGCGGTTTCTTATCTCTCACAACGACTGAAAGGTAGGAAATCCACCAATCGGCAACCAATGCTTTTCAGAAAGGGACCTCAGAAAAATATAAATCGAACCCATTTTAAGAACCAGTGGACCTCTCTTGATCGGTAAGCCAATAGGCCCATTAGACCGAATGGACATTAACAGTCGCATTAATTTTTATTTTTACTGAAACAAATTATTCTGTTGGTCCATGCCACAGCTGGATCAATAATAACTGTATAGAGTGTTGGGTCGAGTTCAAGTCAGTAACAAAATATATGTCCTCCAGTTCATCCTCAAACTTTAGGCTAAAACATGGTAAAGGTATTTAAGTTATGAGTATGTCAAAAATCAATGGGATCCTTCAATGAGCGATGAGCGACATGCGGTAGACCTTAAGCCATCTTCCTCCAGATGGTTTTGAAATTCGACGCCTCGATAGACTTTCTCCCGCATGAAGAGGAACATTTATCTGAAATGTAATTTAAATAGCGAGATTATTATCTATAGGAAAAGAAGCCATCATCATCTACATGGGTTAAAATATGTGCTCCACTAGTGGTGGTGGATCTAGATTATAATGGTTAGACTAACATCTATAGTATAATATGTTACGCCTAGAAAACGTGAAGCGCTAATAGTTGTCGAGGAAGTCACAAGTGCACGAGTAGAAAAGTCTAAGTGCACTAGGGCCGGAAGACATAAAGATGAGAACAAGGTGGGAATCAGTACGTCGCGTATTTGGTGCATACATAAGAGAAAAAGATTGAAATTAACATGTTTCTTCTCGGTATAAGCAAGGAAACAATACAGCTGGCGTACAAAGACGCACGAAACAGACATGGGAAAAAACGTTGCTTAGCATATGTGTCTGCCAAAGGTGGGTATAAAAATCGAGTAACCGAAAACAAAAAAAATCCTTATTCCAATCAATCAAAATTATCGATGACTGTTTTTATGAAATAAATTTATTTCGGTGCAGTCGGTTTCAGCTCACGGTAACCCAATAAACCGATTAAACCGAACATTTCTAGACGTGCCCCCAGCTCAAAGTGCTAGCAGCCAGCCTTAGGGGGTGTTTGGTTGGGCTTTTCAGTAGCTGTTCACTGGAAAAAGTTACAGCCCAACCAAACGGTCAGCTTTTCAACAGCTTTTCCCAACGGTAGCTGTGGGCTTTGCAGTGCAAATTCAGCTGTTTGGAAAAGCTGCTTTCTGCCAGCTTTTTGCAATGTGCCGAACCTTATGTGCTCATTTTCTAAAATATTGTAGATGGTTTGGATCAAGCAAAAGCCATATGTTTACTTTCCCACAGCTACAGCAACTTTTCTAAACAGCCAGCCAATAGCAGCTTTGTCAACAGCCACAGCCCAACCAAACAGGCCCTTAGACATGGGATCAATGTATAGACCTTAGACATGGGATCAATGTATGTCACAAATATTTTCATAAGTACTACGTTAGCTGGGTCTTAAACTCAAGAACTTTTAGTTCTAATACCATATTGAATTGCATGGACCGAACCTGTTCATCCAAAAACCTAGAGGAGGGCAATATATATCACGGGCCGACTCTTCGTATTGAATCCGTGTAGCTGTTGAATCCGTGTAGGTTGCTTAGGTTCCCATCCCAATCCGACATGCATTGCCCGGATCCAAGCGCTCTTTCGTCGAATCGGCTGTGTCGGCTGGGGAATCTCCAATTCTTGATGTAGCTTGGTGGGACGGCCTGACCACCATGACGGGAAGCTCGAGACGAGATACGACCTTGCCAGGAGCTTCCACGAGGACCCGTCAGCGGGCACGCCGCGGCCGCCGACGGAGCCGTAGTGGCTGGCACAGTACCTCTTGCTGGAGCCACTCCCGGTCGGCGACCGAAAGCACCACGGCACTGCGGTGGGTGCTCAGCGTCACCATGGAAGCGGGAGCAGTCTTTAGGGCTGGTGCAGACCAAGCTGCTCCCTTCCAGCTCCTGCGAGGAGATCAAGCAAATCGATGGAGTTGTTGGCCAGGGTGAGGCACGTGCTGCTCCTCCGGTGCAGTCCTATGTGTTCTATCATAAGCATTGCTCGGTAACTAGCTTGTGGGTGTTGAAATGAGGCGCAGGGAGACATCCAAGTTATTGCAGGAGTGCAACAGGGAGAGTCCCATCCGGCGCGCTGCCTCTCCAAGCCGTGCTCGGACGCCCTGCCGGCCGCTGCCTTTCACGCGCAAACCGCTGGGGCGCCGCCGATGCCAAGGGGCTGAATCGTTTTAGACGAAAGAACTTATGATGTGCTTTTAGATGTGAGCCAAAGAATGGAACGTGCAGTAGGAGAATGAGGGGGTAAAGTTCATAGCGATCCTACTCCTGCTCTAATTAACGGTAGATCTCAACAAGATACTTATTTTGTGTGTAGAACTGTAGATGTACTAAGTACCTCATGATGCCTCTCAAGTACAGTAGAAAAGCTCTTTTACATGAGTAGTCACTGACAAACGGGCCCAGCAACCGGACACGACCCTCATGCTTGCTCACGTGGCTTGTTATCTGTGCGTTCGTGCGTGTATGCAAATCTGCATTGTCATTTTGCGCGGAATGACTGCACCCAGGGTGATTGGATTCATAGAACTTACAAGTATTTTTTTTTAATTTCCCAAAAGCTTAGCATATAGGGAAGTGTATGTTCTGAACATTTTCAATATCAAATCTAATCCTATCTGCGAGATACGGAAAAGACAAATAGTTTTTTATTTAGGTAAGGCAAGAGGACTGCCCCTTTATGTTGATAAAGCAGGAGAGAAAAAAAAAGATACAAAACCAGCCCCAACACAGCGAGCAATCCAACACATCAACAAGACAAACAGCACGACACCAGCACACGAAACAGACCACAATCGACGAAAGGATCACCAACACCACCTACAGCTGAAGCTCTGAACCGGTCATCGAGCTAGACAATGCAGAGGATCTTAAAAATCTTCTAGAACATACCCCCCACCCCCAAATATCTCATATTTTTAATATTTCGGATATTAACTGAATTGATATACATCTGTTCCTCTACTGGCACAGAAAATACAATAATTTTACTAGATAACCACATTTGCGTAGTTCCTTGGTATATCTCATTCAATACACTCGATACAAAAGGTGAACACGCTACAGAACTGCTGCCTCCAGTCTCCACATGAGTTCCGGAGTAGTTGCCTCACCGCAAGACCACTTGATTCGCACAGTATGCTCGATGCATTTGCATATTCACATCGTACCATCAAGTTCACCTGCTGTTTTGGCAGAGCTCAAATTACATATCCTGTCAGTCGTCACAGGCTATGGATAAGAAACCTGAATGACAACTGCCTAGCAATATCAAAATTTTGGAATCAGAAACACTGAACCAAATACTTCCATATGTTCAGTTGCTGAAGTATGCCCCAAAAGTTGCTTTGTCAACCTAGCTAATCTTGGTGCCGCAGCTCACAGCTTCAGAGAAGAGGAGCTCGAAGATGGGAGGTAACCACTGTCCTTACTGCTGAGCAGCACGATTGAAGGATCACTTGATGGCGCACAGGCCCAATCTGTTCGGCTGTTGTTCATGGATTGGCGAGATTGGGTGATATTGAACCTTAAGTCTTCGGTTAGATCATCGCCAGGTGTAACCTCAATAGGGGCTTGACCACAAAGCATCTTCACCACTGAAGACATTCTGGGCCGCTGAGTTGGTAATGTGTTAGTACAGAGAAGAGCTACATTCAGCATCGTCAGTGCTTCTTCTTGAGAATAGTCAGAACCAAGACGCTGGTCCACAATTTCCAGAAGTCTCCCTTGCTGCTTCAATCTTTCAGCCTATCATCAACAATTAAATTCAGAGAAAAAATTGTTGTTTAAATTTTAAAATATGTAACAGGACTAGCAGTGGTTAATTTAATTACATTAACATCATAGTCCAATTCTCTCGGGTGATGGGCCTGTTGAAATTTCAAACACTACCAATGGCCACTAGTAGTTGTTTCTCTGGCATGGAGAATATTGCCTTGGTCAAGGGATGATCCTGATTAAGAGTACATTGTCTATAGAAACACCTAGCTGACTGTTGGCCTCCATTTAACAGGATCTCAGCCATTACGAGAGCTAGAGAGGCTGCCAACTACCCAATGTTATCTGGTTGAATAAGAGATTTGAGAACCTGGTCTTATAGCGTAGTTTACCAAGTCGCATGCAAATGATGTATTAAGTAAAGATGATTTTGGTTTGGTTTGTTGCGATGATCGGACATTCTTGGAGCTAAAATCAATCCAATTTATGAATTATACCACATATTATCAGCCTAAGTACCACAAAGAGCTCTGTACATCCAAGCACAGTGGCTATATATAAGATACTCTGTCACAAAGATCTATGCACATATTTTTCCATTTTCTTGAGAAGTGTCACAATGTCTGTCCATTGAAGAAATAGGAGCGTAGTTATTACAATATTCCCAACCTTTACCCCAATTTTAATGCTGTAAAATAGGTTTAGCAGTTGTAGTATGTCATTTAATAGGGGTGACGTATAATCCAACATCATTAACTATTTCTTGTAGTTGGTGCTTCCTTGCTCTGTGTACATGGTGGGCTTCGACAAATATTGTCAAATGGAGGAAGCAACATCTCTAAAGTACAGGTTTGTCCCCGTAAGATTGTATTCAACTTTATGGTGTTAGTTATGAAATTTGTGTCCAGATAGACACAAACAGTAATAAAATTTTCATAATAGCATACCAAATCAAGAAGATGAAGATATTCTTCATTTGACATGCTACTTGTATTGCTTGTTCCACTAACAATCTCTAAAGTCACCACTCCAAAACTGTAGACATCCGCTTTACGTGTCAAGCAACCTCTTGTGGCATACTCAGGAGCCATATACCCACTGGCACAAATAAAAAGTAGTGTCAGATGATGGAGAGTGGATGTTTGCTTCAATTATTAAACATCGAAAGTCAATTATCCAAAAAAGTTGTAGCAGCTGAAAGTAACAGGACCATTTGAGAATTTGAATATGTCTATTCAACTGTAACAGAAAATAAAAAAGATGAACCAGCAAATAGAGAAACAGCTTACACAGTGCCAGCAATCCGAGTGCTCACACGCCCACAGTCATCATTCAGTTTAGCCAAACCAAAATCAGATATTTTTAGGTTGCAGTCTTTCATCAAGAAGAATATTTGATGGTTTAATATCTCTATGGACGATTTTCAATGTTGATTCCTCATGGAGATAGGCCAGGCCTTTCGCCATTCCTTGGCAGATGTTATACCTTGTTGGCCAGTCTAATTTCAACTGATGATCTGTGCGACCTAAAAAATGATTTTTTTTAATTATTAGAACAGAACATACTTACCAGCTATGATGAGTGTTGCAATAATTAACATCAGAAAAAAAAATCATTTTGGAGTGAGAAATACAATTAGAAAAGCAGTATCAGAATTTATGAGAGCTTACCAAGTAGCGCACGGCCAAGACTATTATTTTCCAGGAATTCGTAAATCAGCAGTAGCTCATCTCCATCAATACAACAACCATAGAGTCTCACAAGGTTTGGATGCCTTAGAGCAGATATCATTCCTATCTCATTTAAAAACTCACGATTCCCTTGGCTTGACTTTGAGGAGAGTTTTTTGACAGCAACTGTAGTACCATTTGCTAGAGTACCCTAAAGATAAGGGATTCAAAGTGTGTTACAACTTTGAAAGCAGTTGCATACAATGTTCGCATATAGAGAGGAAACAAATAGGTACTAAATGAAAATGATTGTTTTATATATACTAGTTGGTTGATTCACCTAAATGATCATTTCCTAGATCTAGAGTACCTGAAGACGAGGGATTCAAAAATTGTTACAACTTCGAAAGCAGTTACATACAATGTTCACATACGAAGAGGAAACAAACAGGTATTAAATAAAAATGCTTGTTTGCAGCTATTAATTGGTTGCTTCACCTAGATGATTACTTCTGACATTCAGTAGCTGTTATCGTGGATACTGTTACCAAATGGCATGATGTTCTGAAAAATGAATGAATTTTCAGTTTTCTTATGTTGGCAAAATTACAGAAAATATCATATCATGAAAAAAAGGATTATCATTTTCAAGATGCTATCCTTCCAAAGAAAAATAGTTTGTGTTATTATTCTATAAATCAAACACTATTGCGCAGTTAGCAATGCGAAGAAATCTTCTTAAAAGAGGTTGTTTTTTTTCCATGCCAGCAGAAGGAAGAGAATCTTATATTTAGTGGTTTTTACCTTGTAAACAGGTCCAAAGCCACCCTCACCTATTTTATTTGCAGGATCAAAATATTTTGTTGCAGACTCAATCTCTTTTAAGCTAAAGAAGTACTGTGCTCTTGTCTGGAGCTCTGAAGTATCGGCTTTCCTTCCATGGTAAAAGAATGGTTTTCCTGTGATGCACGAGAAAATATAACACTATATGACAGAAATGCAGCAGTGTCTTTCTGATACCTAATTGAAAAATGAGACAAAACCGTATTTGGTCAAGCTTAGAGTAATGCCATATGCTAGCTCATTGGACCTATTCCATATATGCTGCCTTATAAATCTTCAAAACATGTCCTGTAAATAAATGAGTGTTTAGCCATGACTTGAAGTTGATAGGCCAAACCACCCTTAAACTAAGACCGAACATGGAGCTTATTTCATTGTGTGATTGAGAAGTCTTCTCTAACAAGAATACGACAGTTATCTAAATCATCTAGAAGGTTCAACCAGCATTCCTGCGCATCTGGATGTTATAAACCAAGCATTAGGAGATATCCTTTTTGGTGCCACAGGAAAAGAGAGGGTGTTACTATCAAACTGCAAACACCAACTTACAGAGGAATAGTGAACTATCTTACGAGAATACAGAAAAAGTGGAAGCTTGCATTTTCAGTGCAGAGAAAATACTCATACCAACATGAAATAATATGGCACAGCAAACTTCAGCACTATTTTATATTGCAATATCAGAAAATGTAATCCTCAATATTAGTTAGCAAGGAGCTAAAATAGTATTTTACGTTTTTTATGCATACCAGGTAACATTACTTTTATATTCTAGATATAATTAACTGTGTAAATTATAGTACAAGTGCAAAAAGGTAGTATCTCCAAGTTTGCTCAAGTTAGTTGTTTCACAGTAACTACACATACTACTGCATGAACTCTAAACTGATGAGAAGCATGCTAACCCAATGAAGCAATGACAGAAAAAATGACCTAGAACATATATGTAGAAAGAACAATGAAAAAGTAGAATAAGAAGATCAACTCACCATTTCCTTTTAGATTCTTTTTCCAGAAGACTTTGATACAGAAGGCTATTAGCAGAATTATGATAACTAGACATGATGCTGCTATTATGGTAATCATCAGACCAGTAGAGATACCATGGTGGTTCCTGTGTACTGTATTAATATTCAATTAGGTAACTTCCATACATATGAGAAGATATGGTTGTACAGTATCCATTTCACAAAGAGAAAAGTAAGAAAAAAATCCAGCAGAAAAGGCTAGTTGGAGTGAAAAGTACTTACCTTGTGTCACAGATATGGCTGAGATCAATGGTCCATACACACCCCGGTAAGGTATAGCAGTGGTACCTTTGCCTCCCCAGTAGAAGTGAATTTCCAACGTATTCTCTGTGATATTGGTTGTGAAATTCTTTGTGACTGCCCGATGAACACCGCCAGCCTCATCTTGAATGTTAAAATCCTTCAAAACTTTATCACCCTGAAAGGTTATAGCAAAGTTCAGTAAAATGTAGTCTATGGAAATTTAAGGTAATCCATATTTGTATTCTGCAACCTTCTAAAGTAGAGTGCACGTAAATGTTGAAGATAATAAGGTCAGGAGCTCAAGAACATTTGAGCATGAATTATTACAGCAGTAAGTTACAAAAAAAAACATTAAGCTACTCAGAAATAAAAATTTCATATTTCATTTGTTATCTTTATGTCCAACTTCTGATGTCCAAAACTTCAATGTAGTGATGATAGACAGAGAAGGGAAATTCTAGATATCAGGGAAATTGTACCTGGATCAAAACTTCAAAACACGCTTGCCATTGCTAGAATAAGTATGATCTTCTGTGAACACAATCTCAGCAAAATGAAGCTTTACTAGATATTCACCATTCTCCATGCAAAGGCCATAATATTTCAGTGAGAGAGGTGACAGCGAGCTTCGGTGTATAACTCGGGATGAGCCAGTGTGAGTTTTGATCTGTTTCTAGCAATGTAGTCAGCATTTTCATTACCCACAAAATCACCTGTACTACTATAAGCCCATTTTCTATCATCAGATAAAGAAAAAGTTGATGTTCCAATTTGAGATGAGTCATCCTCGTAGACATTCCCATCTATCACAACACTTTTGCCACCACAGTTAATGAACAGGGAGGAATCTGAAGGTATTTGAAGGACAATTTCAGATACCACTTGATATTTAAACTCACTGCTGATCCATCTCCAGTGCGTAAGTAAACTTACATTGTGGTTTGTCCATGCAGGGAAGGTTCTTTCTTAGACATGGTCGCAACCTTGCAAAAAACAGAGAATCAGTAAACACTCTCAAGACTTTCTTTTCTTCATGGACATTTGATAAGAAGAAAATGCATCATCTGGACATTTCAGTATAGAAACTTACGAATCGTCACTTGAAGATGAAAAGCTTGACACCATATTTCTGCAATTATAACATGCAAAGCATGTGAGCACAATGAGAAGCAAAGTTATGTGTGGAGATCTTTGAAATGTGCAACATACACATTTGCTTGCTGACACTCAGTTGGAGGGTTACCCGTGAAGTCATTATACGACACGTCCCTGCAAGGCATTTTTCAGTTTTCATGGATGAAGAGAACACAGAATAAAAGGAGAGAAATATGAATGCAAATCATTCTATAGGAAATTACTGAGTGACCAGTAGAGAAACATATAATGTAAATCATTGTATCCACGGAGAAGTACTGCATTGCAGAATACGCACATGTTTACTTTATTGCTTGCCTTGTTTCTCAACATCCAAGCAGGCAAATCTCCAGTCAGCATGTTGTCAGTTAAGTACCTATTTTCAAGAATTAAAATGAGGGTCTTGGAAAAAGTAAAGATGAAACATAATGTTGGTAAGAAAGCTACAGGATATATTATTGAAAAGAAAAGGCAAACAAAAGGTCAGAAAATAAGATTATGTCTCACAGAATGAATTTCTTACAAAAATTGTAGTGCCAGCATTCCTCCAAAATTTGGTGGTATTTCACCAGAGAACTTGTTGAAGCTTAGATCTCTGAAATTAGTAACAGTTTGTAATCATGAAGATTATCGCCAGGTGCTCATACAACCATATATCTGTTGGAATGGACCTTAACTTTATGCCATGGGCCAAAGGCCAATATATGTACATGTACATGTGTAGGGAAATAAGCAAAGAAGGCCCTATACAAGAGACTAATCACACAGCTAATACAGTATCTACTAGCTAGCAATATCAGTTCTAATGAACAGTAGAAGTTTTACTACACCCTACAATAGAAATTCAGTGAAGATATCAAGAAAACACAAAACAGAAATAAGGGTTTAATAGCATGTGCATGTGCATCACAAAACACCCACGTTTGTCCAATTCATGTTACATCTGAGATCTGTTCCAGCCAACCCCTAGTTTAATACACATAGCATATAGATTTTCTTGTTCCACAGATACTGGTGATTGCCAGATGCAAATAGCAAACACAAATGGAAAATAAAATTCACTCTAAAATTAGAAGAAACGACACAGCCTAAGTAATAGGATTACTTACAATACTTTCAGATACTGCATTTGTCCGAGGTAAGCAGGTATTTCCCCATATATGGAGCAATTTCTCAGAACCCTGTAACACAGAGAATTCAGTATTCTGGTGGGATGAGTGAGCTGGTAAAAGACACACAAAAATAAACTCACAGTTCTGTAAGGTGATACGCATTTTGTAAGGGGGGAAATTTCATGCTTGGTCCACTCAAATCAGTCACCCTCCTGATAATGTATGTACTACCTTTGGTCAACGGTTACATTCTTTCAAAGTACCCAATTTCGAATACAAGATAAAGCTGGTAAAAGTATCAGTAGTAGTACACTAATAGCACTGTGAAATGTACATACAGTTCCGTTAAGTTCTTCAACAAAACTATTTCTGGAGGAATAGGACCGCGCAGCAAGGTACCCTGCATATCTCTGGGAAGTGAAGAGAAGAGGTTTAAAAATAAATGTGAGTTAATAGAAGTTTTTCATGTCCTTTATGAAATGACACTAACATTCTGTTGACCCGTTGCCAGTTCTTTATGAAACTAGGTATCCTTCCTGAGATATTGTTCCCATCAATTCGGCTGCAATTAGTCAAAATCAGGACTTGCTACTAAAGCAAGAAATTTACTAATCAAATACGAATGAGACATACAAATCTGTCATATTTGTCAGCCTGGAAAAGGTTGAGGGCAACTCTCCTGTGATGTTATTTGCAGAATGAAACTGTAAGAGAAAAATGAGTAATAATTCAAGAAACTTTAGATTATGCTTACTGTCATAAAAAAAGAAATTTCATTTTCAAGACGCAGGCACAATATCTGGAATCAACAAAATCATCTCAAGGGTATGGAAAATAAAGAATGACTTTTCTAAAGAAGATTCAGAACATAATATTTTGGTTATAATAACTATAAATAAACTGTAGTGAGAACACTAACACAGTACACATAAATGATGCTACTTAAATACTGTCATTCATTGAATTCATGGTATGTCGAGTTCTAGCTGGGCAAAAACTAAAATAACCAAACATGTCCAAAGTCTTGGCAAATTTTGCTGTTTTAAAACACAACACGGTGGGTTAAACTCCAAGTATCTAGTCTTCAGTTATCACAGATAAACAACAGCATAGCAATAAACTTTCTCAGTAATGAGGATTTACCAGTGAGAAATAATAATAAAAATCTTAGTACAAGAGCTTTGAATGAGCAAAAATAAGGGCTTACAATCTCTCCAAACTTATGATGTTACCCAGCTCTGGTGGAATAGGACCCTCAAGCTGATTGCCTTCTAGCTGTCTGCAGATAATTGGTTAATGACAGACAAAAGTTACCTCTTCTCATCTTTCAGTTTTACCCCAGCAAGCTGCAGGTGCTTGTAACCATAGTGCAGACAAAACTCACATAGACTTCAACATTGGCATCTGTCCAAGCTCCTTAGGTAGCGTTCCAGATATGCGATTTCCCTGGAGAGACCTGTACTTGCACTAGAATGTTGAACAAAGGGCACTATTTACATGCATACTTCTGACAACATGATGGGGGACCGTGCAAGACATACAGATTAAAAACTTGTAGGCTAGCCCATGATGTTGGAATTGGTCCTTGAATGAAGTTGCGTGACAAGTCACTGCAGGGTTAACAAACCATTTTCTTTTATGAACAGTGGATATCCTGAAACTCAGGTAGATTCAATGAGGCACTTACAGATCTCGTAGATAAGTAAGGTTGACAACTTCTTCAGGTAGAAATCCACTAAGATTCTGACGCAGAAGCTGCCTGCAATGTGCATAAACAAAGGCATGAAAAATTAGCATCGCAAAATGAAAGACAAGGGAAGAGATGAAGGATTCTGGATAAGAACCGTTTCAGAGCAATGAAATTAGTAGAACAATGGCATGTCTTACAAGCTAATAAAATGACACTCGGTGTGGTTCTGCAATGAACAATCACATGTCACATTGCTTTCAATTAATCCAGTGGAATTGACCCAAGTTCCAGACCCAGTGCATGGATCCACACTGAAATCCCAATCCATCTTGTTAAGCTTGCTTGCTATACCTTTGAGAGCTTCAACTGAAAAAAAAATGCAATTCAAATATTAGCCCAATCATGTTAGTAGGTACCAAAATTAGGAGTGTTGAGCTATTCTGATCTTTCTGTCTCCGTAGAAAGCAATAAACAGAAATCAGTAGCACCAGAGTAACAAGGCAAACATCAAGCAGTCAGACATGAGCATTTTTCAGTTGTTACAATAAGCGATTGAAGTATTATAGAGCACATAGCAATGCATTGTTCAGTGAACTATGATCCAAAGTTGCAAAAACTTAAAACAAAGGCGGTTTTTCATGTTCCATTTTCTCCTATATGGTATTTGTGGGGGAAAAAATCTCCTATAGAGTAAGGGTATCATTCAGCACCCTACCAACATCCTGGAGCATGATCTTAATCAGTTATCAGCATGTGACTATGTGAGACACTCGTATCTTTCGCCACATACAGATGTCACCATAGGCGATAGCATTGCCTTTTGACTTACTGAGCTTGCCATTGCTGTTGCTTCCAGCACCTGATCCTTATCACTTTTTTTTTAATAATCAAGGGTGGACTTTACAACACCTGAACACTATATTACCTCAGAAAATCCATATCACCTATCAGGATCATTATCATTCTTGTGGTGCACAGATGCCCATGCTTGTTTTTGAAAGAAAGACTGTAGGAGAGGCTCCGACAGAGTAATATATTAAAAGAGAACAATATTTACAAGAGAAGGATACAAGGAAGTTAGGGGTGAAGACTTAGATCGTTAAGCCAGGATACAAGCGGATCGCGAAGATCTTCCTTAAATCTAAATTCGTGCTTAAAACTAAACAACCAACCCCCCCGCCGAGGGAGACAAATTATCAAAGATCATACGATTCCTTTGTTTCCAAATATGCCAAGCCGCAGAAATAAAGATTTCCATGAATAGAGGGCGGTCGAACTGGCTGCAGGCAGAGGAGATCCGCTCTGCACAAGGAATGTTAGGGTCCCAGGTGATCCCAACGGATGACCAGCAGCACTGACTGAAGGGACATTGAAAGAAGAGATGATCTCTAGTTTCTCTAGAGCTCCTATTGCAGAGGACACAGACAGCGTGGAGAGGCTCAAAGCAGTGTCGACGGCACATCATGTCACGAGTGTTTAGTCTGTCCATAATAAGAAGCCATGCAAACACCTTTAACTTGGGGACGCAATTACACTTCCAGACACGGCTTAAGGTGTGAGCGGTTGGGAGGTGAGCGAATTGTAAATTGTACAGAGGGGCAGGTAGAAGAGGTCAAAGATGTCTTCATACAATCTAAGCGCCAAAAAGGTGATGTCTTTGTTCTTGGCAAAGAAGAGTCTCGGGAACCGCTGACAGGGACACACACCCCCAACGAACCAGGGATCTTTCTAGAAGAGGATAGTGTTGCCGACGTTAGCCTTGCAGACCGTCAGTTCTTTAAACGAGTAGGAGAGTTTAACAATATCCCTCCACCAGAATGAGCCCTGTGCAACGCCCGGGCGAGGAGTCGAGTTCGCGTAGTAGGAGCTAGCAACCAGGCTAACCCAGGGAAGATCATGACGATTGTAGAAATTGTGAAGATGCTTGAGCAGGAGAGCTTTGTTAAAGATAGCGAGATTCTGAGGCCCTGTTTGGTTGGGCTGTGGCTGTTGGAAAAGCGGCTGTTGGCTGGCTGGTTGGAATAAGCGGCTGTAGCTGTTGATTCGTGAATCTGCGAACGAACGTGTTTGGTTCGGCTGTGGCTGTTGGCTGTTGTATAAGGAAAAGTCCGAAATGCCCCTCTGAATATTTGATGTTTGATCCAACATATAAATAAAAATACAAAATACAAAATTATAAATACAAATTCATTCGTAAACTAAATTTTCAGAAAATAATAATACAAAAAAAACCTAACCCTAAAAGGGGCCAGGGGGCCACGGGCCGGCCACCCCAGCCCCCGTTCACTCCCGAGCGCCGCCGCCCTCGCCTCCCCGGGGTGCGCCGCCGCTTCCTCCCCCCGGCGAGCCCCTCCCCCCGGCGCTGCTTCCTCCCCCCGGCGCCCCTTCCCCGGCGCCGCTTCCCCGGCCAGATCCATCGCCGCCCTCGCCTCCCCGGGGTGCGCCGCCGCCCTCGCCTCCCCGAGGTGCGCCGCCGCTTCCTCCCCCCGGCGCCGCTTCCTCCCCCCGGCGCCCCTTCCCCGGCGCCCCTCCCCCGGCCAGATCCACCGCCGCCTCAACTCCTCGGTCCCCGCCGCTTCTCCCTCCCCCGGCGAATCCCTCCCCTCCGCCGTGCCCTCCTCCTCTCCGGCTCCTCCCCTCCGGCTTGCCCCGGTCGGATTCGGGTGGAGGCGCGGCTGCATGGGGGTGACTTGGCCGGCGGGCGAGATGCCCGCGGAGTTCGGGGTCATGCGGCGCGTGGCGGCGGAGCTCGGCGTCGACCCGGTGAAGCGGGAGGGGTAGCGCGTGGAAAAGGTGGCGACCACTGCGGGAAGCTGCTCCCGGCCGGCTTCCCGCAATGGTCCGTTTAACACGCCCCAAGCCTCCCCTCCACTGCCGGTGGCCGAGTCGGAAGCCGGTCGTTTGGTTCGGCTTCGGCTGTTGGAAGGGAAAAGCTGCAGCCGAAGCCGAACCAAACAGGGCCTAAATACCCATCCCGCCCTTTGCTTTGGGGAGGCAAACTTTGGCCCAAGCAGCCAGCGCCTTGCATCGGCCAGTGGTTTCCGATTCCTTCCACAGACATAGGCGGCGGCGTTTGTCAATAAGCTCAATGATTCTGACGGATAGCTTGAGCACACACATAAAGTACGTTGGGAGCGAATAGATGACCGACCGAACCAGTTGCAGCCTTCCACCATAAGATAGCATGGATGAGCAGGCAGCAAGCCTTCGATCAATACGGTCAATGAGAGGCATGAAATCTTGTATCCTTGGGCGGCTTAGGCTGAGGAAGACCCAAATAAGTAAATAGGAACGAGCCAACCTGACATCCTAACACGCTGGCTAAGAGAGACGCTTGATCATTGGAGATATCGATAGGGACAAGGCAGGACTTATGGAAGTTAACGCGAAGGCCGGTGGATTGCCCAAAACTTTCAAGAAGGCCTCTTATACAAAGAAGTTGCCTGCTAGAAGCCAGTAAGACAAGGAGCGTATCGTCTGCATACTGAGTAATCGGAAAATCACAGCAGACGGAAGAGGGAGCTCGAGGAGGCCACGATCATGGGCCTTATTGACAATAGATTGCAGGAGGTCCGCAGCTAAGAGGAGGGGAGAGTGAGGGTCTCCCTGACGAACACCGTGCCTGCAATGAATGAACTTTCCAGGACACCGTTAAGGGGGTGTTTGGTTGGGCTTTTCAACAGCTTTTCACTAGAAAAAACTGCAACCCAACCAAACGGCCAGCTTTTCAGCAGTTTTTGCCAACGGTAGCTGTGAGCTTTACGGTGCAAATTCAGCTGTTTGAAAAAGTTGCCTTCTGCCAGCTTTTTGCAATGTGTTGAAGTTTCAGTGCTCATTTTCTAAAATACTGTAAATGATTTGGATCTACCAAAAGTCATATATTCACTTTCTCACAGCCACATCAGCTTTTCCAGACAGCCAGATAACAGCAGCTTTGTCAACAGCCACAGCCCAACCAAACAGGCCCTAAGGAGGACTGCAGAGGTTCCAGAACCCAGGATGGACTTGATCCAGTTGATCCATCGGTCATTGAAGCCCTTCTGGAAGAGGATGTCAATAGTGGCACTTTGTTCAATAAAGTCAAATGCTTTCTCAAAGCCTAGCTTTAGGATCACTGTTTCTCTTCGGGAGGCTTTGCGCCAATGAATGTATTCAAAGGCCCAGGCGAGACAGTCTTGAATGAAGCGGGATTTGATAAAGCCATATTGATGGTGATGAACAAGACAAAGAATGACGCTCTGAAGACAATCTGCCAGGATCTTGGTGATGAGCTCAAGACTAGAGTTGAGCAAGGAGATTGGCCAGAAATCCCCTACAGCTGTAGGATTCTACACTTTAGGAATCAAGGATGAAGGAGGAGTTGATTGCCTAAAGATCAGCAGTGCCCTCAGAAAAATCATTGCACAGAGCATAGAAATCGTCATTGATGATGTGCCAGCATTTTTTCATAAACAAACCATGAAAACATCCGGACTAGGGGCACAATCAGGGGGCATGACATTGATGACGTTATCAATCTCCTCGAGGGAGGAAGGGGCCGACAGGTGATCCAAACCATCCATCCTTGGGATGAGTTCTAGCAGATTGTAATACATAGTGGTCTCAGCAGACACTCCTAGCCTGTTTCGGAAGGTTTGTCAAAGAATGGCAGCTTTGCTCTGATGCGAATCAGCGATGCGGCCCGAGTTGTCCACTAACTGAGGAATGTCATTCTTGCGGAATGTCCTGGTGGCCATGGAATGGAAGAACTTGGAGTTTTCGTTGCCAAAGCGAACCCAACGAACCGTACAGCACTTACACCAGTATTCATGCTTGTAGCGTTGTAGGCGAATGATGTGGGATTTGATGATACGTCTGAAATGTCTTCTGGGAGCTTAGGGTACGTTGTTCCTCCAGGGCATCAAGCGCTTCAAGGATCATCTTGTTGTTCCGAATAAGACCGTCGAGGTGGGACAAGTGCTTACTCCAAGACTTCAAAGCATGTCTAAGGCGCTTAAACTTAGAGGAGATGCGTGCTACCGAAAAGTTGAGGACAGGAGCCTCGGCAAAGTAGCAACAACTCTAGACAACATCAAAGAAGCCTAGGTGATCAACCAAGAAATTCTCAAAGCGGAACACTCTAGTCCTGGAATGGAGGAACA
The DNA here is from genome assembly GCA_019208055.1 of Stipa capillata. NCBI lineage: Eukaryota > Viridiplantae > Streptophyta > Magnoliopsida > Poales > Poaceae > Stipa > Stipa capillata. The sequence continues at coordinate 464,369 of JAGXJF010000141.1, forward strand.
CACTACACAAGGGACATGATTGGAGACAGAGCGAGGCAAAGGGAGCACGGTGGTATTGGGGAAGTTGGAAGTCCAGGCAATAGAAGTGAAGAACCAGTCCACCTGCTCCAAGAGGGGGTTGTCTTGCATATTGCTCCAAGTGAAGGCCCGCCCAGAATGGGGAGCTCAATGAGATCAAGAGCGTGGATGACGTCGTTGAAGATGATGGTATCCCGGAGATTACCGCCAGGCTTATTGCAATTTTCCATGGATCGGTAAAGATTGAAGTCAATAAGGAGAGGCCAATTATCATCGTAATTGAAGTGGAGGGAGTAGAGCCAGGTGACGAAAATATTCCTTTCAGGGTTGTGCCATGGACCGTAGATGTTAACAACATGCAGAGTGTCGGACAAAAGCTTGGACTGAAGTTTCATAATGATGGCAAAGGGAGAGGAGAAGATCATCGTCCCTTCGAAGAGTGAGCTGTTCCAGATGGTGATCAAGCCACCAGAGTTGCTAGAAAGGCCGGAGGAGGGGAAGAAAGCAAACTGGTCAAAGCGGCGGGGGCGAAACGTCTGATGAAGGAATGATCGAAGTGGGTCCTCTTGGTCTCCTGGAGACAGATTACAGCACACTTCGCCTCACCTATCTTATGCCTCAGAGCATCCTGCTAAGAAAGCCCCAGGTTCTATTGCTTAAATTCATAGAAACTAAGCAAGGAGAGAGCGGTAAGGGACCCTGCACAGCAGAGCCATCCAAAATAGGGCAGAACCGCGCCCATAGCGTCCACACAAGCATCTCAATGCCTCAGAGGAGGCCAGTTCAAAAGCATTACAGGGCTGAGCAAAAGACAAATCCTAGAGCGGACGAAGGTACCGTCAGGGCGAGCATAACTCCGCCCATTAATCCTCATTGTGCGCATCATCATGTTCACGTCTGGGCTTCAGCAGCTCCGGCTTGGCGATCTCCTCCAAGAGGATGCCGCAGAAGATTGTCCTCGTGCTTGTTGTCACAATTATAATCAGTAAGCCAAGTCTTTGCACCAAAACTCATCCATCAACTTCAGTACATGAGTCGCTGAGCTCTCAGAGCACTCGGACCTCCCACAACCGTCAACTGAGCACGCCATATTGCCAATTCTCGCATGTTCACCATTTCTTGACTGCGGAAGCTTTGCCAAACTATTGCCATGCGCTCTTGGCCAACCCAATAGGCCAAATACAAGCCACAGGTGGTAAATTGTGCACTGCACCATAGGCACCAGAGCGCACCACCATCACCTAAGCAGGCATTACAGCTCGAAACCAATGCAATTTGTAACCACAACAAGCCAACTTTGGGCATGCCGAGGCAGGCGGCCGGGTTGCACTTGTCAGTAATTTCGTCGAACACTTGGCGTGCACCACCCACTGGACAACAGCAAACTGAGCCTTCGCAAAAGTTGGGATCTTCGAGAAAGAAGAAGAACGCAAGCGGGTCGCAGATCGAAACCGAAACATCGAGCCTCACTGGATTTACTGATACGCGCCGAAGCGGAAAGCTCGCACAATGGGGAAGAAAGCTTGGATATGCACTAGAGCTGCTATTTGAGCAGATAACCCTAATAACCATAACAATTTGCATCTACACCCTCCACCTGGCAGACAATTCCTAGTCTATGGCATCTTTGGATCGTAGAATGTTCATAGGATTCCGATCCTTGGGTTTTTTTCCTATAGAAGCCTTTGGAGCATAGAAATTACAGATTCTCATATATTGCTTTCCTATGCCATGGTTCCCTAATTTTATAGGAATTCCATTATCAACTCTAGCCTCTTCTTTAACTAATTTGCGCAGGATCAAGACAGCAATTATGTGATCTCGTTTGTCCTATCTAGCGACCACCGTTGTAACTTTTATTTGTTTTACAATTATCTACGTTATACTTGTATTCATATTAAATTTGTACGTTTTTCATTGCTACAATCCAAAGAGGCCTGGTAAAGGTATAAACAAAAGTGATAATTTGCAGAAGCACCTCAAGAAACTAGTAAATCCACAGGAGTCCTGCTATGCTGCAATCAGTTGACCCAAAACACAAATCTAATGGCGGGTGCTAGACATCGGTTGAGCGGGCGAAGCTCCTGATCTCACTTAAGCATGCGGATCGGGGACATTTAATCATTGCGACATAACAATCCCGCATGCAACATATATATATATATATATATATGCAACATCATTGCAACAATAAAAACATATATAAAAGCGCTTATAACATCTACAACATTTCAAACAACTATTTTATCGATCTGCTACCCCAATCAACAAACAATTTTGTGATTGCTACATTACTTGTGGAGAATCAGTAGTTAAGATATCTTAACGTTGCACTAGTTATTTCTGTTTCAGGATGTTGTATCCACACACAGAAACTTCGAGCAAAAACTATTTTTGTGCCACTGCAAAGTGCAAACCCTTCCATGGGCAGACAAGCGGCAAGGGGAGGGGCTCGAAGATAAGCTTAGCCAAGCAGCAGACATGCTTCAGAACAGAGCACGCAAAAACAAGAGGGGAAAAATCGCTAAATCCCGAAACGAGATAGAAAGAACCATGAACAGTGCAAGAATCTCAAAAGTATGCCCTGCTCCTCACCTTCTTGCTGCGGCAGCTTCTGCGCCGCGCACCGGCCGCCATTGCTGAAGCCGAGATCCAGCAGCAGGAGCAGCAGCAGCAGGGGGAGCAGGAGGAAGAGGCGGAGCAAGAATCCGGCGCCACCCATTTTGCCTTTCCCTGTCACCGTCGCTGGAACCGGAGGCGAGCTAGCTAGCTCTTGCTGCAGGCAGAGCTAGGCTTGGGCGCTCTGCTCCTCTTCGTGCGGGATTTGTGCTTGGGATAGGTTGGGTTTCTGGGGCCGGGAGACGCGTCGGCAGTCCAAGGCGTATGTACCATGCGCCCATGCGGTATTTGTAAATGTCGGATGCGCAGTCCGCGGTTTAATTCTACACGGGTTTTGGGGAGCCTGCGTGTCGGGCATATGACGGGCCGGGCTGGGTTTCGGGACGGGCTTTAAAAAAGCCCGATATTCTACAGAAAAGTCTGAGCCCACAGAAGCCCGACTTTTTCACCGTAGCCAAGCCCAAGCCCAACCCGACACAAAATGCTGAAGCCCGAAATCCAGCCCGAAGCCCGACGGTTCAGACTGGCACCATGCAACAACTGATTAAGCAATCAAACAATTTTAAAATAGATAATTTGTACTGAAACATCAGCATAATCCATGCAAATGAATAAATTTTACTCTATAGCAGCAGTAGTAACTAGTAAGTAACTTTCACATAAGTTGAAACTTGAAACTGCCAGCCTGCACAGCAATAAAATAACAACAAGTAAAATACAAAAGCAAGCAAATAAGTTCGTAAGTCCATAATTAAGTACACGACCCAGTCCATAATTAAGTTCACAACTCAGTCCACAACTTACTCTACGAAAATAACTCATACAATCTATAAGTTTTAACTAATATTACATAACAAATCAAAAAGTCCGATCATATGATAGAAATTGAGCAAAGCATGAAGCTGCCATCTCCTTGACTCTTTCCTACATCCATCCATGTTGCTGTCTCCACTAATTTCATGTTGTCATCTTCATTTTAGCTTTCTAAAAGAAATCATAACAGTAAGAAACATATACATGACAATATGACATGAGAGAATAATTAAGATATAGTTGCTATTACACTCGGAATCCGAAGAAACTCTATCAACATGTGAAGTTGCATTTGACGATTCAGCCCCTGTTGTATTAGAATTCTCTACAAAGTACAAGTTAATGAACAAATCAAACCATTGTAAAAAAAATTGAAAGATGTCAACTGTCAATAGGAAAACAACAAAACAAGATACTTGATTATTTACCTTTCTTGCATTTTCCAACGGAACCAAACTTGGAGGCATATTAAAGCTTCAATAGTTTTGGGCTTAAGTGAACCTCGATTGGGCGTTATGACTTTACAACTCATGCTAAAGGCTGACTCCGAAGCAACACTTGATAAGAGAATAGCAAGAATATCACGAGCCATTGATGCTAGCTCAGGATATCGCATAGATGACTTGCTCTAGAATTCCAAAACATCCAAGTTTTCATTCAAGCCTCTAGCTGGTTCATCCAAGTAAAGATCCAACCATGACTTATCTACATGTGTTCTTCGAGTCACCAAGTATTGCTCATAATCATTGAATAAATCCCTAGCACTTCCACTAGTGTTTGTAGCATTAACATCTGACAAGGTTTGATTGACACTAGAACCACGGTATTCCTCAAACAGACTATGCAATGTTTTCTTAACTTCATCAACCCGACGTTGGGCATCATCAGGGGCATAAAGTTTTCCATAGCAAAAGTTCATAAAATCCAGCTTGTAGCGTGGATCAAGAACAGCAGCACATATGACAAGAAGACACTATAATCAGCCCAGTATTTATCAAACTTCTATTTCATGTCAACCAACATCGGAGCCATGAACTTTTTCCCTTCACTAAGTGCCTCCAAGAGACGTGTATGCACCATATAAACACATCTAAAATACAAATTGGAGGTGGGATAGTTTGTGCCTAAGAATATGCATGTCACTTCATAGAAAGTCCTCAAAAAAACTATGCATGACGCTAAGCTTTTCCCATTCATCATAAGACAGTAGAAAGTTTGACTTGCATATGCTATCTCTTTCAGCAAACCATGAGAAGACATCTTTGAAGTACAGAGCACACTCAAGCATTGTGTAGGTGAGTTCCAACGAATAGGCATATTGTCACACCCTGATTTTTCAAAACCTTGCATGTCAGCATAACCCTGCATATAACTAGAACATCTTCACCTAAACATGGACCCACTACCCGTGACCCCGCCACACACGCACCACCCTTGACCGAACCCTAATACGGAAACACCCTAACACAACACATACACCATATACGCCAATACACTCGTGGCACCTTGCAACCGAGTAGTCCCAAGCCAAGGCAGGAGCGTTCCCGAGAACTTCCATAACCTCTCCCCACCTTGCCACACTCCGGAACCCTAGTTCCGGGCTCCGATTCCCTTCCTTTTATTTAATCCAATGTTCCCCGAAACCCTAATCAAGTGATCGATCGCTCCTCGACCTTTCTAAAAATCCCGAGAGAATTCATGGAATAACCTAATACTATTGTCAACTCAAATAGAACATAAAATAGGAAGGTCCAGTTCAAAAAAATACATAAATATGAAAATAACAAACTTTAGGGCAAACAGGAGCATTGCACTACAACCTATAGAATTAAATCTCTAAAAGCTTTAATAAAATTTCCCAATAGTCCTCGCATCTATAGGAGCACAAATATGCAAAATCATGGGCATGCTCAATCCAAAAATTTCGAGGAACCAGCATCAAACACCTTCGTGCAAATTAACTCATCGCATAAAACCATGAGCCTACCTAGGGATGATGCACCAACTCGAATTCATTGAGTTTTTCTCTGTCACCACGGCGCACCTACCTCATAAATCTTGGCAACAGAGCACCATTTTTGTCCTCTACCATTCAACCCTAGTGGGTGGTTCATATTGACGTTGGAATCTCACCTGTGCTTCTACACTAAGCGGTGCCTAATTCTTCCTATTTCCCCTGCACACGCCTCCCCTGGAACTAGTGGCATAGTTTGGCACCCCCGGACGCATCAGCTCACACTGCAGCATGACCATGCCATTGGGGCACATGCGCTGACCGCGCCCCGGCTCTGCCACATGTGCATGCACAACACAGGCCGCGCCGACCGTTGCTTTCCCGCGCCGCCTGCCACTTAGCGCACTATCCACCTCGCCGGAACACGCTTCGACTCCTTCTGTCTCTCTCCTCCACCCCACAGTGGCCTTAGCTTGCCCTTGAGCTGTCTTGTCCCGCACCCGAGCTCGCCACAGCGTACGCCCACAGCACGAGGCCGCACCGCCCGTCGCTTGCAGCACCGCCGCTTGAGCCACAGCATGCCACGACCTCCCCGTGACCCCTCCCGAGCCCTGTACCGAGCCAGAGCACCGGAGTTCACTTCCCTAGCAAGCTCGAGGAGAAACAACGCCCCCCCAATGTCCGGTCTCGGGAGCCTATAAAACGGACATGCCCGAGCATCTTCCTCCTCACTAAACCTCCCTCTTTCTACTCTAGAGCAACCAGTGGCCGAGTCATACCTCCTCCTCATCGGCCTCACTCCTCAACCGAGCTCCTCCAGTCTTCAACAATCTGTGCCGCACGCAAACTCATTTCCCAATCGACTCATCTTAGCACGACCCTCACCATCTCCTCTTCCTAAATCTCTACCCAATTCCATTTAATCGGCACCACCGTCAAAAGCCCTAAATCAGAGAAGCTCCGGTGCCGGAGGACTTCACCGTCCAGTCCCGAGCAGCAAGCCGAGCTGTCCGGTCCAAATTCACCAACCAAGACTGAGTGGGTAAGGTGAGTGTCTCTGACGTGCAGGCCTCAGGTAAGGGGACGGCCCACCAGCTGGAAAGTGGTAGCGCCTTGCAGTGTTCCCACTTTCGTAGCACGGAAGGCGCAAAATCCGTCCAGCATAGCGTAAAGGCACTAAGCCTGGTTCAGTTCAGAACCAGCTATGGAATGGATCGACCGGTTCGAAGGGTTCCCGGCTGGTTCTTGCATCTATTTTCCTGGTTCTGGAATCTCTAAAATAGATTTAAACTTTTGCTTCAAAATAAATTCAAGTTTTAAAAGTATTTAAATCAGAAATCATGAAGACTAGAGATGGAGTGTCTCTTTCATTTTCTTTAAAGCAGCATATACACTATATATGTTTCTTTTAGAACATCACCAAAATATATCTTCATATCATCCAGTATAATTAATACTTGATATAGCTACTAAGATCACCAGACCAATAGTTTTAAGGATAAAACCTTAGCAGCATGGATTTTTTTCCCTGTTTGAACACGCCGTCATTTTATGTGACGTATATACATACCAATCGCCTAGGGTATTCTTATTTTCATAAAACTAAACTTTGAAACACAGAACCCTGGCACTACCTTGAGTCCATATATACACTCTCTAGCCACCATCCCGAATTGCTTTTAAAACTTAATAACTTTTAGGGTAGAACGACCATCTACCCTCCAAAATCCTAAAACCCTAACTCGACCAAAACCTTTATTACCCAACCGTAATATCGTCATTCCCACCTTGAGCATGCATAAGAGTTGGATTTATTGAAGTTGCTCTTGTCGTTTCTTATTCGCTGATTTTCCGACGTGTAGTTGACGGAGTGAGGTACGTGCGCCAGGAGGATCCAGACTCACCCCCCGCGTCAAGAGCAAGAACAAGAACTGCGAGGCAAGCATTCCCACCTTGATCATGTTGAATCCCATATGTGTGAAATTAATTATTTTATTTGTGAAACTTGCATGCTATGTGGATATCAACGTTATTTTATGTAGACCTAGTTAAACCCTATAGTTGCATATGAATTAGGCTTGAAAATGCGTCCCTTGTAAACCTAGACATATTAGTCGGTTGATATTCGACCGACAATAGTAATAAGGATATAGGCATTAGCCACTCTTAGTCCTGCTATAGATAAAAACTAAATTTTTGTTCGGTTTAGACGAATTCCTTTGGGACATGGGAATAAAAACCCTCAGATAGCATGTGCTTTCCGAGGTGACGGTTTCAAAAGAAATGTTTGCCAAAACCCAAATGAAATGAAGGAGGATTTTGATTCGGGTGAGAATGGTAAGGGCAGCCCGGGGCTGTAGAGTACCAGAAGGCAGCGTGGTCGTCGAGGATGAATATGGAGTCTTGCTCGAATCGATTAAGGACCGAGCCTAAGTGCCGCTAAACCAGTTCCTCACCGTACATCCACATGGCCTTTATGGGAAGGACTTGGCTTATTAACCTGGCAAGTACTAGAGTATGGACCCGTGGGAAGTAGAAATCATGTGCTAGGTGGTTAAAGTCCTAGAGATCCACCACCACTGGACGTTTGGGTGTTGATTCGACACAAAGATGGAGAGTCCCATTTTTGGTCCGGGACGTAAAAGTTGGGTTACCCACCTTGCAGGTCCGGCTCTAGTATGGAAGTGAACGAAAGGTCTCGTTGTAATATCCCTGTCAGTACACGGTGCACAGTGTGCCCAGGGTGACTTGCATCTTGTGGGTAAAGCCGTACAACCTCTGCAAAGTGTTAAAAACTATTCAAATAGCCGTGTCCTCGGTTATGGACATGAACTGGCAAGGCCACATACTGGTTAGACTGAATTTTGTTTGAGAAAACTTGAGAAAGGGACTAAGGACGTGGGCATGATGTGTCCACAAGGTGCAATTTACGCTACATGGCTGGTAGCAAGGAATTGCAGGAGAAGGAGGCTAGTCGTACTGCCCGGGGTAGTACGGGCTAAGCATTGTGTTAAGCAGTGATAGACGGAGCTATCACTTGGGATGAGAAAAGGAGATAGCTGGGTCTACCTCGAGAGAAGTCTTGTTATTTTGAATTGCTCTGGTTTACAAAACTGCTTTGGAATCTACTATACTCGTATTTAAATCGAAAACTTACATTTCCGCATGACAAGACAACCTAGGATAGTGCTATTTCTAGAATTACACCTTGCATGGAATATTGCCATATATTTCCTCCTGTAGGAATAGCTTGCGAGTACATTCAAAGTACTCACCTGGCTTGTTGATATGGCCAAGCGAAGAAGAAGAGTTTTGCTCCGACGACGATGACAGCGACTACGAGGGTTAGGACGTTTCCCCAATCAGTTGCCTGATGGGTTGGGCATATTGATGGGTTCTATCTTCAAAATTTCTATCTTTCCGCTGCAAACTTTGAATCAGCCAATCGGCTGTATTGTGTTGTGAAGACCATAATGGCTTGTTGTATAATATATTCGGTAATGTATGACGATGATTTCAAGTTCTTGTGTGTATTGGCTACTGATCATGGGACCAGTACAGGAAACACAGGGGAGTATCCGGCTTAAAAAAAAGGGTACACCACAGCTTGGTATCAGAGACATACTGACTGTAGGAAAACCCTAGCTAGCATGGCCGTTAGATAAAACTTAGGAGTATAAATTATTTTCTAAAACAAAGCAATCTACTTAAGCATGAGTTCTGGTATTCTCATCCTCTCTAGTATTCATCTTACCCCGCCAAAAATTTCTGAACACTTTAGTTACCCCAATCTTGGTTTTAACAATTACGCAGATGGGATCTGTTGAAAAATATGGTGAGACTTGTGCGGCCACCACCGCTGGATTTCCCCGACTTCTTCCAGAGTACCACATCTATCAAGAAAAGATGTCGGAAACAGTGACAGAGTATTGGGCCAGAGTCTTTATTTTTGGAACAAGGCGCAACGACAACCGAGCCTACTATTTTGTGGGACCTCGAAGCTGGTCTCCCACTCAAGCCACCCATTTGGCAGCCTACAACGCACTCACCCATCTCCGCCATGAGATTACTGAGATGTCCACCCATAGAGCTACTCTGTATTTTCCTCAGTACCCCCCTACGGATGAACACTCGCTGGTACACCCAATCGATTGGTGAAGATGACCCGGCAGTAGTGAACCTGGCACGCTACGTGGAAGCACAAGACACCGTGACACACGAAACCCTCGTCGAAATGGAGAAAATATGTGAAGAACTTCGGCGAGTTCGCGGACTGCTTAAGTTGGCCACCGCTCGTCAGCAAAGGACTGCCGCTACCAGCGATGCACCACCGGAGCCCCGCGACATCCATGTTGCGGGTGAGAATGAGCAGCAACCCCCGCCTAAGTGACGCTGCGGCAACGCAAGAGCCTACATAAGTCGGTTCATTCTAGGGAAAGGGACCTCGCATGCCATGACCGACCTTCCGAGTCCCACGCCGGTCCATAGTGAGGGAAATGGTCTGGCTGATGCCCTGGACTCCGAAGAAGAGGAAGACCCTGAAGAAGTGGAACCTGTTGAGGACGAGGATGAAGACGACGTTTAGATTGTGTCTTAGACCTTTAGGGCTCGTGTTTGCCTATCACCACGAGCTAGAGTTGTGCACCCTAAAGACATTTGCTGTGTGTTAGTCCTTGTATGATGTACTGAACTCGTTTGTGTGCCATGTGTGGTACGACTCACCCGTAGGTGATGTATCGTGTCACACTACTTTCCTTAAATAAAAAGGCCTATCGGCTTGTTATTCGCAAAAATATTTTCTGGTTTACGCTTACCCCGCAAATCCCTCTTACCTGTCATTCAAACCATGAATTTCTAGGTAAAGACACGACGTCTCGGTCGACCCTCAGTTATGAGGGTAGGCAGCTGTCACACCTGAAGAAAAACTTGCTCCCCTTGCGACCGAAGCCACCACCCGCCAGCCCTATAAATACCCCAAGCTCCCTTCACTTCTCATCTCACCACTCTCAGATAGCCTAGAGAAACCCATCTTAGTCCCCTCTTCTTCCTTCGCTGCAAAACCCCGTAGAACCATGCCTCGCGGCATCCTCTACAATGAGACCACTGCAGCTGAGCTTTCGGGATTCACAGATATCCTGTGGACTGTAGCCCAGAGAGCCCTTGGAGCTACGCAAAGACCGGAGTACGATGTCTACCAAGAGGAGGCCTCCAACCCCACGAATATGTACTAGGCAGATGTACACATTTATCAAGCCAGCGCCAATAACGTCGCGACCTTCCACATCGCCGGGCGATCGATGCCCAACCCCGACCTAGCCATCCAGTTGGCAGCATGGGAAGCCATCTCTCGGCTTCGCCGTATGGTTCCAAGCATGCGCCGCCGAGCCTTCCCATTCTACCCTAGCCGCGCACCTTCTGATTCTACCCTAGCCGCGCACTAGGAGAAGATGCCACCTTCTCCAGCACCCAGGCGAAGCAGGACGTAGCCGTTGTCCATCTCACCCGGTACCACCGTGCGCCTCGAGTGAGTGCCGCCGCCACCTCGCCTGGGGAGAGCCGTCGCCACCGTGCCTCAGGTGAACAGCAGCAACGGGGAAGGGTTGCCGCCTCTACCTCCGCCTCCCCTGGGGATCCCTCGCCGCCGCCGCCAGGTAGTAGCTGGGTTGAGGAGAGATTTGAGCTAAGAGGGTATGCGGGATGCGGCTAGGTTTTAGTTGGGGATTTGGGGTTGGGGACGGGCTATACAGGAGCGTGGGGTTAGCTAGTCGGGCTAGGCCGGGCTTATTTCGAGTTGAGATCCAGAACCCAAGCCCGACCCGAAACACAAAGTGAGCTGCAAATCAGGGCCCGAGACCGGTCCGAAGTAAAAGCCCGGCCCGAAATAATCGGGCCAGGCTCGGGCAGGGTCACCGGGCCGGGCTGCCCATGCTCAGGTTTACCCGCGTGTGCCGCTAGTACGGGATATACTGCTCGCGATGACATATGATCAATGTGGTATCAGCTAGGCTCACCATGGGTGGCCCGAGAAGTGTCGGATTCGGTGCACCCATGGTATCAGCACCCGGATATTATGTATTCCACGTGAGACACCACGCGTACACACCTACGCAAGTAAATCTCATTGGTACACGCCTAAACACTACTACAGAATGGCTCATCCCGGATGGCACATCGCAGACGGGTTCAAGCGCCCGTCTAGGATAGAAGCCATTCCAGACGGGCCCATGAAACAACACGTCTGTGATGACTTTTGCCCGGGACCTAGTGTCTTGGATGATAAGTCATTCAAGACGGGTCGTAGCCGCCCGTCTGGAAAGAGACATCGCAGACAGTTCATCCTGAAACCCGTCTGCGAAGGAACACGTTATCACAGACGGCTCGAGCTTGACCCGTCTGCGATGACACATCAGAGACGCACATGTTATGAACCGTCTGTTATGTGTCAACACATCGCAGACGGCCTTGTGTTCACGTGTCTAGGATATGTCATTAAAGGTGGTTCAAGTGGCTTAACCGTCTGCAATGATTTCTCCATCTTTATAACAGATCCAGTCCCTCCAATCTATTAGGGTTTCCTAAATCTGTCGGGCTGATGGCGGCGGCTGAGGCGATTTTGTGGGAGGAGAAGAAGATTGGAAGGAGATAATTGATTTGGTGTGCCAATAGGTTAGTACATTTGGTTATTTAGTTAGTTTAATTGCTATATAGCCCTAGATGTAGTGTCTTTATGTTAGAATTCTATTAGAAGTTAATTTTGGTTTAATAGATTTGTAGGTATTGATGAATGGTTTATTAATTGCATGTGGTTTAGATGTAATACATAGTATGCTTGGATGCATGGCTCTAGGTTGGATGGTTTTGCGCATAATTAATTAGAGAAGTGAGAGAGAGTGATTAGTTCAATATTTATTTTGACTCACATAGATAATTAATAAATCAACATATGTTTATATGTATGCCATAGTGGCGATGGATCGAAGATGGATGTATGATGCGAACTGTGTGAGCCCTGAGTATATCAGTGGCGTGAATGAATTTTTAAGAGCGGCTGAGGATGATATGTCGAGTAGGAAGTCTGGTCATATGTGTTGTCCATGCTATGACTGCAAGAACGATAAGATGTTCAAGAACACGACTCAGTTACAAGATCATTTGATCCGTAGGGGATTCGTAGCCGGCTATACAAATTGGATCCATCACGACGAACACACGGAAGGGAGCGATGAAGGAAGTAGTGGCGAAGAGTTGAATCTGGAGGCTGATGATGACTCTGAGTCGGATGAAGAGGATGCGGAGATGCGTACCAATGAAAACGATCTCGAGCAAATGTTGCGCGATGCTGAAGGTAATGACCTTGGTGGCAGGCAATATGACAAATTTCTGGGTCTCATGGATGACTCGGAAAGACAACTGTACCATGGTTGCAAGGCGAAATATACTCGGCTATCAGCTGTTCTGGAACTGCTCAAACTGAAGGCAAGCGGAGGTTGGTCTGACAAAAGTTTTACTGCACTTCTAGAACTCTTGGCAGATATGCTTCCCGACGGGAACGAGTTGCCAAAAAGCACATACAAAGCTAAGAAGATTCTCTGTCCGTTAGGAATGGATGTACAAAGAATACATGCTTGTAAAAACGACTGCATCCTCTTTTGTAAAGAGTACGAGAAACTACATGGTTGTCCGGTTTGTAAGATTTCCCGATACAAGAAGCGCAATAATGCTACGGACGATGACATCGAGGGCAATGACGAGAGGACCGGCATTCCGGCCAAGGTTGTATGGTATCTTCCGATCATTCCTCGCCTGAAGCGTCTGTTCGCAAATCCGGAACATGCAAGGAAAATGCGGTGGCACGCGGAGGGGCGGAAAGTTGACGACTTGATTAGACACCCAGCGGACTCCATCCAGTGGAGAAACATCGACAGGAAATTCCCAAATTTTGGTGCGGATTCTAGAAGTGTACGGTTCGGGATGAGTACGGATGGAATAAATCCCTTTGGTAACGTGAGCAGTCGTCACAGCACTTGGCCTGTGGCTCTTTGTATGTACAACCTCCCACCCTGGTTGTGCATGAAAAGGAAGTACATCATGTTGGCCATGTTGATCGAAGGCCCGAAGCAACCCGAAAATGACATAGATACGTACCTGTCTTTGCTGAAGGAGGATCTGGAAACACTGTGGCATGAGGGCGTGGAGACGTGGGATGCAGACAAGAGAGAGAACTTCACCCTACGAGGTTTGCTATTTTGCACCATCAATGACTATCCTGCGTACGGTAACCTATCCGGCTAGAGTACTAAAGGAGCAACAGCCTGTGGTCAATGCATGGAAGATACGGCCAGTTTGTATCTCGAGAAATCACGCAAAACCGTATACATGCGGCACCGTAGGTTTTTGCGCCGAAATCATCCTTACCGCAACTTGGCTACTGAGTTCGACGGAACCATCGAAGAGGGATCGGCTCCATCAATTTTAATCGGGAGACAGGTATACAGAATGGTTGAAAATGTTGATGCTCTTCTTGGAAAGGGGCGTAAATTAATGAAGGGTCTGTGGAAAAAGAAATCACTATTTTGGGGTTTGCCTTACTGGAAAGAGCTAGAAGTTCGCCACTGTATCGACGTCATGCACGTAGAGAAGAACGTCTTTGACAGCCTAATTGGACTCTTGCTTAATATCCCTGATAAAACAAAGGACGGCGTGAAGGCACGTCAAGACTACGTGAAACTGGGCATCAGGCCTGAGTTAGCTCTGATAGAAACCGACAAAGGCAGAACCTTCCTCCCACCTGCATGTTACACACTCTCTAAAGCCGAGAAAATTGAGCTATGCCAGTGCTTGCATGATGTGAAAGTTCCAAGCGACTACTGCGCCAACATCAAGAAGCTAGTTTCAATGCAGGAATTAAAATTATTTGGCATGAAGTCTCACGATTGTCACGTTTTGATGACGCAGATACTTCCTATTGCTATTAGAGGGATTTTGCCTGGTGATGTCAGAGATACAATCATAATGCTATGTCAATTCTTCGACAGAATATCACAGAAGGCGATAAGTATACCTGAACTGGATGCTCTAGAGGCAAGGCTCGTGGTTGTCCTATGTCGCCTCGAGATGTACTTCCCCCCGTCATTTTTTGATATCATGCCGCACCTCATGACTCACCTAGTTCGAGAGATCAAAATGTGCGGTCCTGTGTTCCTACGGAGCATGTACCCGTTCGAGAGATATATGGGAATTCTGAAGGGCTATGTACGAAATCGCTCGCGGCCTGAGGGAAGCATTGTGGAAGGTTATGCCACCGAAGAGGTCGTTGAGTTCTGTTTGGACTACATGCCACATGCCAACCCGATAGGTCTACCTGAATCACGACACGCGGGCAGGCTCCATGGTACCGGGGTCCTCGGGGCTAAATCCATCACTCCTGATCGCGACGATCATGCTCGAGCTCATTTCATGGTCTTGCAGCACATCTCAGTGGTTTCGCCATATATCGATGAACACATGGAAATGCTACGACATCAAAATCCAAGAAAAAGCGAAGCGTGGATCAAGAAACAACATATGTCCCTATTCAACCAATGGTTCCAAGACCGGATCACCACCACGTCGTCATCTGATGAAATGCTGACATGGTTGTCAAAGAAACCGTACTTCACAGTCCGGACATACCAAGGATATGATATAAATGGATACACATTTTATACGAAGACTCAAGATGCCAAAAGCACATATCAGAACAGCGGTGTGCGGGTCGATGCTATCGATTCCGCCGGTCATAAACACTGTTACTATGGGTTTATCGAGGAGATTTGGGAGCTTGATTACTTCAAGTTCAAAATTCCAATATTTCGGTGTCGTTGGGCCCACCTCTCGCACATTAAGACCGATGAATACGATGTGACTACTGTTGACCTGAGCCGTGTTGGCTACGGTACTGAACCATTCATCCTCACCAAGCATGTTCATCAGGTATTCTATATGATCGATCCGTCAAGCAAGAGGCGGCATGTCGTTAGAAATGGAAAAAGGAGCATCATAGGAGTCGACAACGTTGTTGACGAGGATGATTACAACGAATTCACCGAGAATTACTCCAGAGATTTGAGTTTCGAGGCTGAAGCCATGGAAGGAGCTAGGTCGTACTACCGCAACGATCATCGTGAAGGGCTCACTTTCAAAGGGAAGAAGCAAGTATTGTAACAAATTGATATTATTTCTATTTGGATATTTACTTTCCTTGTCTTCCATCTATATATATATGTACTTAGCAGTCTCTTGTGATTGTTGGCAGCGAGCACATGTGAATGTATATATCATTTCCAAGAATGTGATTGTATTGTAACTAATTGTATGAATTGCTATGTACTCATGAATTAATTGTAATATTTTGCTTTTGAATGCATTGCTGTGTATATATGCCTGAGTTGGAATATGTTGGAATGCTTTTGAATGCTTGCTGTGTATACATTGCTATAATCTTTGCAGAGGGCATGCTAGCATTTCCAAAGGCTAGCCAAAATTCAAGCAGGACATAGCCCCTGTACAGACTCATTGCAGACGGGTCAGACCCAAACACGTCTGGGATAACAGTCATCCCAGACGGGTATCACTAATGACCCATCTGGGATCACAGTGACATCGCAGACGGTACGTGTCCTAGCCCGTCTGGAATGACCGTGACATCGCAGACGGGTGGTGGCCTAACCCGTCTGGGATGATGGTCATCTGAGACGGTAAGCTCACTTAACCCGTCTGGCATGAGCTTACTACATATACGAGGACTTAGCGAAATTTCGGAACTCCGCGCCAATTCACATTCCAAATCCCTAATTCCCCTCCCGCGCCCGTGCCGCCGTCTCCACCGCGCCGCCGTCGTCTCCACCGCGCCGCCGCCGGAGAAGGAGCCAAGTCCGCTAGCCCACGCTGCCGTGGTGTCCACCTCGCCGCCGCCGGAGAAGGAGCCAAGTCCGCTCCACCACGCCGCCGTCCTCTCCACCGCGCCGCCGTCCTCTCCACCGCTCGTGCCGCCGTCTCCACCACGCCGCCGTCCTCTCCACCGCGCCGCCGTCCTATCCACTGGTGAGTGCTCCAATGTCCCCTCTCTTTCCCCAAATTCTAGGGTTTGCTCTCTGATTTCACTTAGAATGCTAGGGGCACTCTGGCTAAGAAAATGGAGCTATATATGTGGATATCATACTGCTTAGACTGAAAGAACAGATACTACGATTGATCTTTAGCTATGTACTCTGGATATTATGATTATTTTCTGAATGACTAAGCATCATACACATAAATATTTATGTTTCGAGTGCTCTAAATGGTTGTGGGTTTTAAACTTGATAAAGAATAGATGCCATGCTTGGTTTTTATATATTCTATCTGCGATAGAATCATGTTGAGATGCCAATTAATTAATGCCATGCTTGGTTTTTAAACTCACATGTGTAGTGTGCATGTATTGGTGCTATTTAATCCTTACCATGTCCAAAGCAATTTATGTTTTTTTTGCTTACTTCTATTATTAAGTTATTGTCTTTCCTTATTTCTCTATTATCAATTACAACTGATTAGAACATATTATATGCTTGATAGTAGCTATTTAATTAGTAGCTAAAATTGATGTGAATAGAATAAGTAGAACAGATTCTATACTTGATTTTGTGTTTAGATGTCAATTAATTAATTCAAAGATTAATTGTTCTATAGAACTCTTTTGTTATTGCCTTAGAGTTTAGTCCTAGCTCTGTTATGATTTGCTCATTTGAGATAGGTGCAAGAGAATTAGCTAGGGTTTTTAGTTCCTTGCTAGATGGTACTTGTAGAAAAGGTAGTATTAATCCCTTCACAACTTAATCCTGCTGGTAAAGTGACAGAAGCATTGCCAACTCGTTAGCTGATTCTTTGCATAACAAACTGTCATTAGCAAGCAAACTGTCATTAGCTAGCTGGAGATTTACTTTCCCGGTGTGTGAATTAGCCACCCTAAAAAGTTCCAGGGCTTCTGCTTTTGCAGCAAGAGATTGTGGATAATACAATCATGTTATGCAAAGAATCAGCTAGCCGGTTGGCAATGCTTGCTCACTAATGCCCGCTAAATGAAGAATGAACTTTGCACAAGACATATCACCTCAACGAAATAAATTATTGTTTGATCTCCTTAATCTCATGAACTTTCAATACCAAGGGTCAGTTTGTAGTTACTAAACTATATATGCTAAACTCACTTTTGTCTTAACCCAATGTGATACAAAGTTTACACAGAAATGTCGGACGCCCATTCTTCTTCTAACTCCTCATCGGGGCACTCATCGTTGCCGAACCCAACTTCGGGCAACGATGAAGGAAGTAGGGGGAAAACCACCCGGAAGCCGCGAACAATGTCGAAGCCCCCTACTCGACGTATGGTGATCACCCAAGTATCTACGAAGTCCGGTGTGCCCACGAAACCGGATGACGTAGCGAACAAGTTCCGCACGTTCTGCGGGATACTCGGGCGGGAGAGGGTCAGCATTACCATTGAGAACTGGAAGGATATTACCCCCGCGAAGGAGGAGGAGTTGATGGATGAAGTAAAAAGGTGGTTCGAGATCCCGCCAGAACACGAACAACGTGTGAGATCGGCTGCAATGAAAACTATGGGCAAGGCGTGGAGGTCGTTCAAGAGCATCTTGACGACGAAGTTCGTACGGACGGGAGATTGCCCGTTTCAGAAGTACGGCTTCCTGGACGAGCAAGTGTACGGTCGATTTGTTGAGATGAAGACCACGCCAGAAGAAGTGGCGAAGAGTGAACGGCAGAAGGCCCTTCAAGCAAGAAACAAGCACCGGCATAGGCTCGGAAGCACGGGATACGAA
This sequence comes from Stipa capillata, assembly GCA_019208055.1. NCBI lineage: Eukaryota > Viridiplantae > Streptophyta > Magnoliopsida > Poales > Poaceae > Stipa > Stipa capillata. The sequence goes on from JAGXJF010000141.1 coordinate 482,630, forward strand.
GGTGCTTTGGCGAGATGGGAGAAGCAGGATCAGGAGGCAATGGAGAAGAATTTGCCCCCTCCATTTCCCAGCGTGGTTTCTGGCCGCGCCGCCTCCTGGTGCAGAGCACGTGCCAAGCCAGATCCGCAGAGCGGTTCAGCCACATTTCCAAACCCCGCTGACCAGGAAGTGGTCGATCGCATGGTACGTAATATACTGACTTTGTACACACAATTCTTCGGAACCGTACGAGGTTTCATTTGTAACTCGCGCGCGTGATCGTTGCAGGTGCAGATAGCTTCTCAAGGGCCACTAGATGATGATGAAGCACAATCATCTAGGATGAAAGACCTCCTCACCGTAGCGTTGGGAAACCCGGAGCACCCAGGTCACACAAGAGGTGTTGGGGTTACAGTTCCCTGGAGAGAGGGATTCCCTGAGACGGAGGAGGAGTATGAGAGGAGGAAAGCCGCCAAGAGGAGTCGACAACAACGACGAGAGACTCCGAAGATCTGGAGAGGCGTATTCAGGAGGAAGTCAGGAGGCAGGTTGAGGCATTTAAGGAGGAGTTCAGAGCTCAACTTTTACAATCTAACGTAGCTATGGCGAGCCCCGGAAATATTCGGAGTAGCTGTGCATCCGCCGAAGAACAGGGTGAAACATATCCCTGCGACACCATCTCGGTAAGGGCCATTTAGAGGGTTTTTGTAATAGTAAGTACGTAACGTTGAACGTAATCAACAACATACTCTCTAATTTTGTAGGAGACGACTCCTTGCACGTTGGTGGCAAGGGTAGCCGGAGATGTCACCCTCGATGCTGCATTTGGGATGGCATATCCCAAGGAGGCAGGGGCTCTACTGCATGGTCGCCCCATAGCACCGACCTTTCAGAAGGTGCATGTGGACGATGTGGTTGAAGGTTTCAAGGAGCTCCCGCTTCCCATGCCACCAAATGACGAGATCACATTGCTGCGTCAGACGATTGGCACCTTTATCCAGTGGCCCAAGAGGGACATCAAAATACAAGTGCGGCCTGCCTCTCAGAGCGCATCAGCCATTCAGCCAGCTAGGGAACCCGAGGCTAACCCTACCCCCATGGAGCTAGTAGCAGCAGCGCAACGGGCTGATGAGCCAGCTTCATCTCCGGTCAAGCTCCTAGAGCCAGCAGCTGCTACCTCCATAGGTACTAAGGAGGTGCTACAGAAGAGATCAGTTCCTTCACCGGTTAAGCGCACCTACTCTAGGGGGCTAGCAGAGTCGGCAAGGGCAGGAGTCGCAGTAAGACTTCCAAGGGCAGCCCAAAAATCGAAGGCAGCTCTAGTGGCAGAGCTTGGGTTTGATTCGGAGGCAGTGGATGATCTCCCTTTCGTGCCTGCAGCTCGTCGATTCGTGAATGGACAAGTCTTGGTCACGCCGGAAGACATATCGAGCTCACTGGCATGCCAGAGGTTGCATGATTGGTACATGAAGGCGACGAACAACCTAGAGCCCGGCCAAACCATGCCACAATGCGTCAAGGTCGCTTCAAGGAGGAACACCTTTTCCACCAGGACATGGGCGAGTTGTTCTACCTGTACTTTCAAGACCTCTTCGAACTCTTCAACCTCGACGCCCTGGAGCAGACCCTGTTGAGATGCTGGACATTATAAGTCTACAACTTCTCAGTCAATTAGTTTTCTCCATACCTATGCAACTTAATTAAGCCGTGACATGATTTCCCATTTTGCATAGATACATGCACACCGAAGCCAGACTGGTCAAAGAACCTATCGGCTTCATTGACCCGGCAAAGGTGACTTGGGCAAACATTAGGGACAACAGACATGCAGTTCTGGAGTATGTTAAGCATGCACTGTTGTCCCAAAAGGATAAAGAATACATCGTATTTGCCTACAACCCTGAGTAAGTGTTGCATCGCATCCAATACTTATAATTTCACCATTACGCATATATCAAGAAGCTGATTTGGAAGTACCTCTATATATGTGCAGCTTCCATTGGGTGTTGGTCGTACTAATACCAAAATGGAACAGAGTTATATACTTTGATTCCTCGCGAAACCTTTCACGCGACTTTCGGCCGATTCACGACGTACTTGACGAGGCGTTCATCGAGTACAAAGCTCGTGGAGGGATAAGTGGCAAAGGGTCAAAGCTGCGACATAGATTTGACTTTCCGGTACATATACATCCATTACTATGTTATATAGCATATTGACATGCTTCATAATATATTCTTCTTAGTTAATGTATATTTGGTTGTTGTTTTAGTGCAAACAAACAACCTAAGGGGACAAACCTATGTGGATTCTACGTTTGCTACCACATGGAGGTTGTCGCGGGTTTCGTTAGGCGAAGACTAGCGGAGGAGGTATATCCAAATGCAAACATTATTTCGAGTTTATTTACATTTGGTAATTTTCTAGTCCTTGATGATTTTATGAAAGCAACAGGCGTGGAAGGTTCAAGATGACACATTTGATGAAGCTGAACTCAAGCGCATTTGAGGGATTTTTGCCTTCTTCATCAATACACAAATCATCAATCCCGCCGGCGAGTTCTACGATGGCGGCTTAGCGGACTAGCTAGCAATATCTTTCATATTTGTTCTTAGACATCTGCTCCAACTCTACTTTTAAACATTGAACCGATTGTTGACAGCATGCAGCAATTGTGACTCAGTTCTAGCTAGCTACCAATTGTGAATATATGTAGCTGGCAATTGTGAATGCATGTATAAATATGTGATTGTTACATCATGTGATTGTTTCTGTGAATGTCCAAATATGTGAATATTCTGTGCAATATATATGTATCTCCTGTTTCAGAGGGCATGGCTAGCAATTCCTGAGGCTAGCCACAAAACAGGCAGTGTTATGCTCTCTGTACACACCCATCCCAGACGGGTGAACAGTTGAACCCGTCTGTGATATCATCATCGCAGACGGGTCGTGACATACGTCCGTCTGGGATGACACTGACATCGCGGACGGTCGTGATAAATACCCGTCTGGGATGACCCGAGATCGCGGACGCCCGTGATATAGACCCGTCTGGGATGACCGGACATCGCAGACGACTCAGTTGTCAGATCGTCTGCGACGAGTAATAATCGCAGACGGGCTGCGCACCCGTCTGCCATGACCTGCGTCATCACTGACCACCGATTCCGGATGGACCGGCCAAACCGTCTGGGATGGTTGTTTTGGCCCGTCTCGGAAGAGCTGTTCTGTAGTAGTGAAATTGATCAGGAAAGGATATAAGTCCACGGATCTCGTAGATTTTAGGTGCATTTGTCTGTGCATCAAAGTGAGTATTTAGGATTTAAATCAGACGGTTAAAGTTGTACATCCACAGTTTCACTATTCCACCAGAAGATGATTGTCCCATAAAATTAAACTAAGAGAAAAACTACTCCATAGTCTTATTTTTTATGAAACAAGAATTGTCCACATTATTACAAAAGCAGTCATCCATGATTGAGATCAGTGACATAAGGTTAGCCTGTTACTAATGACAGTAATCAGTGACGGGTCTCTCTTCAAACTGTCACTGATGACTGTCACCAGGTATCGAGATTTATCCCCCCAAAATCTCATTACTGATGAGCAAGAAACTCAACGACGGGTATCTCTTCAGCCCGTCATTGATGAGTTCCCGTCAGGCTGAAGAGAGGTCCATTGTTGATGACTCATCAGTGACGGGCTGAAGAGAGACCCATCACTGATGACTTAATTTTCAAAACCCAAATTTCAGAATCTTGCCAACTCTGAAATCTAAATTTCGGAGTGCCGCAGGTTATATAATTCACCTCAGTGTGTCTCGCTGTCCACTCAGATCCAGATCTAGATATAAAATTTTCTCCTTTTTCTCCCTTCCACCCAGGGCGAAGCTAGAAAAAATGAAACCGAGTGCATAATTTCGAACGAACGACAATGTACAACAACAAAATAACGATCAATTACTTATTAAAGTAAATAAACGAAGGACAAAAACCACTTGCAAAAACTAGTTGATGAAAACGAAGGACAAAACCACTTGTAAAACACATCAGCTGACCTCAAGTCCTCGATAACCTATAAAAATAACAATTTGATTTCAAATTATTCATGTGAAAAATAGTGGAATAGCATAATGTAATTAAATAAGTAAGCACATTATCTTTTAATATCTACGCTTTCTCAATTTCATGAAACGATCAACCACTTGATCATTGGTGACTTTTTTTATTTCGTCTTTCTCCACATAGCAAATAACGTTATCACTCAAACTACCATCATTGAGCCGATTACGCAAGTATGTTTTCACAAATTTCATAGCTGAAAAGCACCTCTCAACTGTAGCAGTGGCGACAGGCAGTGCAAGAATTAGTTTCAAAAGCCGGTAAACCAAAGGATAACAATATTCTTTCTTGTCTCCACCATTTTTGAGAAAGCTCACGAATAGTTTGTATGTTGGAGAATCTGTCATCTTCTTGCACATCAGTAATATAAAGGCAAAGATGATGGTTTAAGGTCCTCAATTTTCCATATCAAAATCATTAGGATAGAGTTTAGCCAAGTTCATCAAATTCTCCAAACTAAAATCATGAAATGAGTCTTTTGGACTCAAAGCAGCTGACCAAACAAGCAAATTAGAGGTCGTCTCGTTGAAGCGATTATCAAGCTCTTGAACTAGACAATCAATAGCATCATTAAACAATCCACTTGATAATGATGTTTGTTCGTAATTCCAGTTCTCTGTCATCTCTTCTTTGGATTAACATATGCTTCTTCCATTTCCAACCTAGGAATATCATGTTTCACACAAAATGCATACACTTCACTTAGCAAAGATTCCCATCCATGTCATATAAGCTCAACTAAATGAGTTCTAGTTGATTTCACACACTTAATGGCATTCACTATGTCTTGATCTTTCCGCTGTAGTGCTAGTGACAAGTGTTTGTGGTTATTAAGATAGTCAACATGAGATGCATATAGAGCACAAAATCAAATGATTGAAAATACACTAGAAGACCATTTGCTTATTCTCTATTTGTTCTGTCTTTGTCTTCTTCTTTCACAAATTCTAGCACTTTGACAACTGTTGGGAACATGTCAACCAAACTTTTCAATGTTTTGTAATGAGAACTCCAACGAGTATCTCCAGGTCTTTGAAGAGATTGCTCTTGATTTAATCCCGTTCCAGTTTTAAGTAGCCACAACCTAAGGCCGTATACACTTGTTCATGATTAATATCTCGAATCATGTCTTTTCGCTTGAAAATCCACCCACCACATTCAATAAAATAGAAATCATATTAAAGAAATTACTAATGCCTTTATGATTTCTTAACACAGCCACAACAACCAATTGAAGCTGATGTGCAAAGCAATGAACAAAATAAGCTGTGCTATTTTCTCTCATGATCAATAATTGGAGGCCATTAAACTCACCTTGCATATTGCTAGCACCATCATATCCTTGTCCTCTAACTTGCTTGAAGCTCAGCTTATATTTTGTAAATAGAGAATCAATCGAAGACTTGAGGTAGGAAGAAGTTGTTTCTTTCACATGAACAAGGCTACAAAACTCCCTTTCATAATTCCGGAACTATCAACATATCGAAGGACCACTGCCATCTGCTCTTTGCAAGAGACATCCCTGGACTCATCAACAAGCAAACAAAACACATCATCGCCAATTTCTTTGGGAATAGAATGCAATATCTCATCTGCAAAACAAGTAGCAATATCTTTATGGATTTCAGGAGCCACCATAAGAGAATTGCCTGCGGCATCTTTGCCCGTTGCCTTGCCATAAGCTTGATCATGCTCTGCTAGGAGATCACGAACTTCCCTGAAGTTTTCTTTGTTGTGGGAATCCTTTGACTCATCATGGCCCCGGAAAGCCAATCCTTGCTTCAATAACAATCTAGCCATGTCAATTGAGCAATTTAGTCGAGTAAAATAAGCAACCTTGGAAGCTTCACTTTGTACGTGCATAGCAACATCAATGTGTTTTATCTCTTCTTAACAAAGCATCACAATTTTTTAATGCTTGATTGTGGACACTACCGACATCACCTATGTGCTCTTTTAGCCTGGATTTCTATTCCACCCATTCCAACCTGTTACAACAAATGCCTCATACCCAGCTTCTTTCTTACTGCAGTCTCTAAATAAGAAGCAACAAAAGCAATATGCTCTATCTTTGGACTCACTATACTCAAGCCAACTCCCGAACTCATCAAACCATTCGGGAATAAACCTTCTCTTTTTATCTCCAATTTGTGTATAAGGAAATTCATAAGTGCGAGGTTGGCAAGGCCCATTAAGCAAGTACTTTCTTCTAACCGCATCTTTTATATTAGTGTGGTAATGTTCTATCCTTTTCTTTTTCCCTAGATCATATTCAATCTCATCTTCCCAATTAATATCTTCTGGCTTATTTTGGTCTTGCGATGATGCGTTTCTTTTGATAATATACTTGTCCATAATGTACCTATATTCGACAATAAATACAAATGATAAACTGATAATGATTCATCCACAAAGCCCAAATTAAAATTTTAAAACCCTAATACAGTATGTCATAGACTCATAGTACCTATGGTTAACGGTTTGCCAATTGTCATATGCCATACCAAACAAGGCTGATATCAAAGCTAAACAATTGTACACGAGATGCAACTAGAGAATCAATCAAACTGGATTCTCTACTCCATAATTACACACGAGATTGCAAAAATTGAGGTGGAAAGGTGGAGAGAAAATTTACCACTAAGTGGAGAATTGAGGCTCACGGCTGACTTGATCAAGAATTAGGGGCAGCCAAGGGCGATTCCGACGGCACGTTGTCGACCTCGAGCACGTGCGCCGTCGACTTGGAAGAAGCACTGCGTGTGCCGTGCGGATGTGCAATAGCTGTGCAGGCACAGCAATAAATCGATCAATTGATCGATTGATCTCTGGATGCAGTTAACTACCGATTAATCGCTGAAACCAGTACTGCGTATATTGGTGTAGCACCGGTCTGGGCTGGAGGCAGCAGACTGGACTGCACGTAGCTGGGCTGGGTTGTGCGAGTTGTTAGCTAGGTGGTGCACTGCTCCTGGGCTAAGGTGGTGCACGCTGTAAACTTTGAAGCTAATTGCTATTGAATTTTTTTTGGCCCGAGTGCCAGTGCACTAGGGAGTGCGTATGTAGCTCCGCCTCTGCTTCCACCCTCCTCTCATTCATTCCACCTTTCTCCTCCTCTCACCCTTCTTGTAGGAACATGGCAGCCTCTCCTATTCCCATGCAAGGCAACCTCTCCTGTTCCGTTCCCTCTTCGTAGGAACATGACGGAGGCTACAAGAGAGTTTTGCTCAGATTCGAGGTAAGGAAGGTCCTCCCGAGACAAGATTTTTGGAGGATTCCTACTAGTGCCTAAATTTTTTATTTTTTTAAAAAAAATTATATTTTTTCTAGCAGCTCTACTCCCTCACAATTCAGAATCCATAAAAATTATTGCATTTGGAGCTCGAGAAGTTCAATGGATGGTTAGAAGAGGTGGTTTTTCATTCGGAGACTCATAAGTGTGTCTTAAAGGGCGAATTTGAAGTAAAAAAAATATACAAGTTGTAATGACCCATTTTCTGTAAATATGTTCATCCAACTTTAGAACTCTCAAAGTTTTAAAGGAAATAGAGTTGGATTTTTGCAACGCATAACATCGCATAGGTCAATTCAAAACCTTGCATACGCCGAAAACCTTTAAACCTTGACCTAGGAACTATTCCATGAAATGCTGTGACGAATGTCAGAAACTTCCATATTGAATCTTTAAATATCCTCCTGAACTCCTAGTGACATTTCCTAAAAATTTAGGCAACATTTTACTAAGCTATAATTCAAATCTAGATTAAACTATAATTGGAAAATTAGTCAAAATACGTGATACATCTATTTTAATTATACCACAAACCCTGGGGATGAAATCTTCGTTAAAACCTTGTGGTTATTGGTATATATGTTTAAATCTTATTTTGAACTCAATTGCAAATATAAATCAGCCCTGAGTTTAAAATCCAGTAAAAGGAAAAATTTCTAAACTACCCGAATGGGCTGCAGCCAGCCATTCCTTTCCTCTGGGCCGAGCCCAATTCTTCTTCCCCGCATGGGCCGAAGCCCATCTCCCTTCCTTTCGCGCCTGTGCCCGAAAGCGCATTCCCACTCTCCGTCTTCCCCTCTGCGTGGCGCCTTCTCCCCTACTACTCCTACTCCTTCCGCTGACACGCCTGGCCCACGGGCAGGCTCTCTCTGCCACGTGCCTTCTTCTCTCTGACCACTGCACTCCCGAACGCCCCTTTCTAAAACCCACCGGCGCCTCCCTCGGTGACTCCTTCTCCCTCACCTCGGCATTCTCTCCATTTCTCCCTCTCACCGCTGAGCAACTCCCGCCTCGGTCTCTCCTCCCCCAAGAGCTTCCTCCCTGGTGTGCTCGCCTAAGCCGTTTTCCACAAAGTCATCGAAGAAAGAAACCGGCATCGCAGGCTCCAGCACGACGCCGCAAGCGGCATCCCCTCCGTGCCCGTGTCCGGCGAGACTTTTTCCTCCATCCAACGTGCGCACGAGCTCCACAGATTCACAAGGAACTCATTTTCCTTCTCTCCTTGTGCAGGGCCACCTCGGAACGATTTCCCCGCGGTCATCTTCTCCAAGTCCGGCGAGTCATTCTTTCCTTCCACGACGGTGAGACCCATCCTCCCATTTTCTTGGCTTAATCGACTCGCCCCTGCCTTACCAGCTCACGATCGGAGTTAATTGGATTTCTTCGTAGTAAATCTCCAGAACTCCTCATCGTCATCGCCGAGCTCCACCACCCGCCATCGCCGCCGCCATCCCCGGCTCCGTCTCCTTCCTCCACTCCCGAGCACCAAAACGAGCTCGGGGTTAAGATTCTTCAGCTACTGGTGCTATTATTTCCTGCTCTCCCCCTCTGCAACGCTAGCTCGGGTGCTCACCTCCGCCCGCCGCCACACATCCTCACTGGAGCCAAGCCGCGCTGAGTCCAACGATTAGAGGAGAAGAAAAAAAAAGAAATGACCTGACATGAGGGGCCCAGCTGTAGTAGACTGGAGAAAATAAGGGAAAAAGAAAAGGAGAGTAGAAAAGTGGGGGAAACGGGGACCCCTTGTCATTGGCTGCAGCTAGCTGAGGTTGGGTGAGAAAAGCTGGGCTTAATTCGAAATTCAGAAAAATAGCAGATTAGTTTAAAAGTGGACAAATCTTCAAAAATCCATAACTTTTACATATGAGCTCCAAATTGAATGATTCTTTTTTGTTAGTCTCCTTTAATCTATAGAACATTATGGTATACTTATTGTTCATGTTACATTGCTCCAAAATTATGAAATTCCCATAATGCCCTCTTTCCCTATAGTTGCAATATGACCTATATACCAAATTTAATAAGTTAAATGGAAGTATATGTGCTACCAGAAGTTGACTTAGGTCATATGCTATACATTAGTATTCTCACCACCTCCATGATCCTCTTATATGAACTAAAGCTATGCACGAACTAACGAAACCCTAAGGTCGACACACTTAGCTCCAAAAATCCGTAGCCCTAACCCTAGACCTCCAGTTTCGACGAAACCAATTATGTTAGTTGCATATAGTGATTCTGTACATGTTAGACTGCATATCATGCATTCTTGGATTCCTGTACTTGCTGATTTTAATTGAAATCTCGTTTATTGCTTCATTTCGGTGTTCTGGGATTCAATGTTGGGTAGAACCAAGCCATGAGGGATATCCGGAGGGTGAATACTATTGTGATCAAGAGCCATATCAACAAGGCAAGTTCACAAAGCGACTCGTTAAGATTCCCTTAATTGAGTTCATGCTTTGCTATTGATTGAGGTTAATTGCTAGTTTGCATGGTTGTGATGATGTGATGAATTGGTGCTTGAGAATCACTAGCATCGTTAGGCTCAATGCTTGTTGAAGGTCAGCGGAGACGTTTTAATTGGACTAACCAAATATGGAACCCTTAAAAGTGAGTTGCGAGAGTCGGGGTACCGACACCTACAGATGGATCGGCAGGCGGTTTAATCTAGACCGATACCAGCTTCGTAGGGCTCTACCCGTCACCCACAGCGGGAATGATCGTGAAAAGGTGAGAAGTCACGGTCGGCCAACCCTAAACTTACACTTTCTCAGTTCATTTCCCGCGTTGGGCAAGTCTTGTTTTGCCTTGCCCGACTACACTTTGGTCAAACCATTGTCTTTGGTTGGCCCTAATCAATGGATGAACCTTGTTTTGGTTCATTCATAATAAATTGTTTTGTTGACATGATGTGATGATTGAGGTATGAAATTCTTGGTTGAATTGTCATATGTTCAGACTTGCAGGTGAACTTGGTCATGCGAATACATATTGATATTGTGTTATCAATGCTATCCATGTTGTTGTTTACGTTGCTATGATGAATTGCAATTTAGTGGTTAATTCTTGGTTGATAGCTTTGCTGAATTTAATTTGGGATGAGTCTATAAATGTGGCTTGCAAGTACGAAAGTACTTACAGAATTCGATTCCGAACTTGTTACAGGTGATCCTAGTATTGGTGAGTATTACGACGCCGCAAATGATGATCCGATGGTTTAGTTGGTGTCTTATCTTCATGGTAGACGTATGTGGGTTTTGGTATCTTCATATGGGAATGGTTGGGTTGCCATTCCAGGGGTTACACCTTTTGTACCACTGCTGTTTTTGTGGGTTAAAACCTTATAAACGACCTTCGGGTCGATGTTTCTGTGTGAATTGACCTCCCTCGGGTAAGAGGTAAACTAGGTATCTCAATAGCTCCTCTTTGTAGAGTTTGTACTGTGATATAAAGTTGTTATTGTGGTTGTTCCCATATACCATGTGTGTATGTATTGAAGTATATGGAATCGGTCGTCAAGAAGTGATGGCCTCTCTTGGATTCATGTTGCGAAGTAAGCTCGATTGAATGACCCGCTAGCTGAGATGCAGTGCCGGCTAGGCAGGGTGTGGGCAATCGTACCGGGTCTTCGGGCGACCCACTAGCCTTGGGCTAGGTTAGGGTGTGGGTGCGATTTGTCGAGCTCCTCTGAGTTTGCCTTACTGCATGAGTTCGAGAGCAACATCAGTTCTTTACCGGATTTTGAATTCGTTTGTAGCTTCAATTGTGATATGTGTGTCCTTGCCCGGCTCAACCAACCATGAGTGCATACGACGTTCGGTGAGCGTATGGTGGGTTGGTTGGGTGTCGGATCGTCCAGCAGTGAAGGCATATGACATTCGGTGAACGTATGGTGTGCTGGTCGATTGCTCGGGTATTTGGAACTTGTATCACAGTTGGAGTTGGTTACGAATTTGGGATCCTGACACAAGTCTAAATACAAGTAGATTTTTATGTGCGTCTCGTTGATAGCTTCATTTTGAGTGGTCGTGGAGCCAAACAATATCGTATAAAAAATTACAACCGTTTTAGTGAAGCCCTACCTGTAGATTTTTCTAGGTCCCCTGCAAATTCATCAACAACAGGTAAATGATTGACCCGTCGTTGATGAGTTGTTATCAACGACGCGTAAAAAATCCGGTTTAAGTCATCAACAACCAATAATCAACGACGAGCCTGAAAATCGTCGTTGATCCAGTCACTGATGAGAGTTTCTATAGTAGTATCGTCAAAAGATCTAACAAGTGACTCAAACGGAATTATCCACCACCCAGCTCTGTTCTAGAAAACACTATATTCTGATAAGAGTTCTACAGATAGCTACACCTCAGTTTAAAAAAATAGCACCGTCAACATATATAGCATAATTATCCAATATTGAGAAACCTAAGATATTGCGCCAATCCTCTCACCAACCAAGTGCGGGCACCGACGTTTTCAGTCCCTGTTCCCTCGGTCCCACACTTGTGCCAGACTGGTATCAGTTTCTGGACACACATAAAAACCGTACCAATCAGCTGCAGTGGCACCAATGCTAGCTAGCACTAGCGCAATGCGATGTTACCGGCTAGCTAATATGGAATGTCACGTCCCCTTTCCTACCTTGAAAAGGTAGCATTGAGCCAAGCTAGTTTGACGCCTGACGTTTCCGTCCACTCATATACTCCATTCCAGGAACTGAACTACCTTTACCACCAGTAGGGATGCATATTTAACCTGAAATCCGAAAATCGGATCCGGCCGAACCGAACCGAATGAACTAAATTGTTGGGTAATTCAATTTTTGGGTTTCAATTTCTATGTTATTTAGGCTGTGGATTTTAATTTGGGTTTGACTCTTCAAAATCTAAATAGATCGAGTAACCCAATATACATCACTTCAAGCCAAAAATAGTGCAACATTAATTTCTAATCTACATCATTTCATGTCTCTATGTCCTTGGCCAAGCGATTTGTTTATACTTTTAATTGTTGATTTCATTTGATTTGCTTGGAAGGAGGAGGCATTAGACATGTATGCAAACTATTGCTTTAGAGATGTTGAACTACTGAATATTGAGGGGTTTTGAGTTGTTTGGTTTTGTGAGTACTCAAATAGACTGAACTAAATTATTTCGGTCTACTCGGTTCGTGTTTGAGTTTGTTAGTGATAATTTTGGATATAATTTATAAAAACAGAAAAAATATAATCCAAATTAACCAAACTGAGTTAACTGAAAGAACCGGATGCCCAGCACTAAGCACCTGTGCTCGAGGGGGAGAGTAATATGTGTGACTTCTCTTGCAAGTCCGGCCACCAAAAGGAAAGCCCTTTCTTCATTGCTAGTTCCAAATTAAAGACAATCCTGCCCATTCCTAGAGATTGAACTTTAGCTTAGAGATTCTTTCAGTCGGAGTGGTGAAATCAGATTGAGCACCACTTCTATATGGAGTAATAAACTCATCGTATGACCAATGAACAAAAAGTTAACCGCTGGAGTAGTTGCAAAGGTTCATCATTTTCTGGTAATTCACTACTAAGAGAAGTGGCGAATACACCAAGATCGGCCGGTCAGAGTCACATTAATTATAGATACTTCAACGACTCTGTTCAATAGAAGGTCACATTATCATGTAACAATCCACCATTAATAGTGTAGTAGGTAGATATCCTGTATTTAGTCAGCAAAGATCAGAGGGAAAACATATTGAGATGGACATAAATAAGAGAAGTGAAGAACGGTCCACTCTGGAGGCATGGTTAGGCAACGGCAACTCGAACTCCTTTTGCTGACTCAAATTGGCCCATATCGAAACCATTCAGGATGCAATGGTGAGCGCACAAGGTTGTGAACATACGTAACCGAGTAATGAATCTACCTTAAATTTCGAACTGTAGGGAGAATAAGTCTTATCCTTCGCTGAAAATAAAAGTTGGCTTCAGCAAGGTCGTTGGCATGACTTTTTTTCTAAAAGAAAAAGAAGAAAGAGAATTAGGCTCTTCCAAGGATTCATTTAACAGAAATAAAGCACGGTTGTTCAGAAATTACAAGAAGGACTACATAAAAGATAAAAATTACACATCCCCGGAGAACTCGAAGAACCGGTGTTGTAGTAGCAGTGCAATAGTACCACCAGCTAGTCGTGGCACACCACCGAGGAAGCGGTCATCGCTGGCTGACGGCTTGAAGCAGGACGGTGAAAACGGTTGGTCGATGACAGGTAGCTGGTAGATTCATCAGTAATTGCTAGTATAACGTTCGTCTAGACGACGAGATTTTCTATAGAAAGTGCTTTCCTATGTTGCTCAGGTCTTTGACAGCGACGAGCCGGCTAAAATATGCAGAAGCCATCTTAAAAGAACCATGCAGAAAATAGGAAATTTAGGTGGTACGGCATTAATTTCGTTCAGTTGACAAATATGATGTACTTTGCAATCGTGGGAGAATTACGAGAAAACTTTATATAAGCAACTTGCGGGTGTCCAAGTGCTAGCTACGGGATATACCCAAGCGACTCCCTGCAAATTCTCATGAGGGGAGCTGATCACCCAGTCAAATAAGACTCAGTTTACGATTATCGAACTATACTACACTAAATTTATTTTGTAACTTTTTATAAAAATATAGTAGAAAATAAATAAATTAATTAATAATAAAATAGACACAAATAAAATTATCATAATCCACCACAATAACCAATACAATCTAATTTGGATCGCAAAAACCGTCCAATGGCAGTAAAAAAGAATGCTTACGAGTTATAATGCATCCTAATAGTACAGGTTAAATGTTATGAAAATCACGTGGGCTGTCGCGTTCACCTCACATCATGCCAACACGAATCGTGATTGGGTTGTCACCCAGTTATCCTGCCTCACGCAGGTGCAACTCACCAATATTTTAGCATTCCCGAGAGCACATACGGAGATAGAAATTACCAGCGGCCAATCTAGGGCAGCTACCAAAACCTTCCGTTCTGCTGACTTCTACAGCCCGCAGGACTTTTCTTGTTTAACATATCTATCATGCAGATGGAAACTTATACCAGTCGTGACTGCAACTCTGCAAGTATCAAGCAATAAACCGAAAAGAATGATGCATATGGCCAACGCTGCGGTAGGCCAGCCCGGGGCCTACCGTGATGATAAGGTTGACAATACGACGGCTAACAACTTGACCAAAATACCTTTCACTTCATATATCGAACAGCCGTAAATCAATGTACGCCCAACTCCTAGATCTAAAATATCTGTAGACTGTGACATGTCACAAGTGCACCATGCAGAGATAAAGATGGAAATGCATTTGTGCAAGTGCAGGTCTTCCATTCAGATGAATGAAAGCCCTGAAGAAATGAGCCCAGACAACACTGTCTGGGCCCATTAGTGTGTGGCTATGTGGTTCAAAGGTTCTAATCTTGTGACGAAAATGTGGCATGGCCGAATGCCATCCACTGACACAAAAAACAAACTCCCTAAAAGGAGACAGACACAAACAGCTGACAAAGACGTAGGGCATGCTTCTGATTATTGATGAGTAATGAAGCCAGATCGGCAGACTGCCAGTTTTCAAGATCTGCTCGTGTACAGCAAGAACCAAAGAACTTGGTACATCTCTTCCTTTTTTAAATGCTTAAGAAAGTTCAAGATACATACAACACACCCACTCTGCTCCAGCTTTACATGACAATGGTGAAGCGTCCTGATGGCATTATTACTTGTATACACGTGCGTACGTGACAACATAAGGATAACAGCTCCCAGCTTCAAGCAGCTGTAGCCTTGTGAGCATCAAGGATGGCAGCTTGGTTTATTGTGCAGGCTGGATGTTGTATCATGCATAATGTTCTATAGGGCGGAACCTGCATGGCGACGCCTCGTTGCGTTTGATGTAGCAATCTGACCAAGTTGCTCGCTCTGGCTTGACGGTACTCGTTCTCTGACAGGGGTGTAATGCCTCAGCCAAACACCAGTATATACCTGAAGAAATAACAAACCACCATCGATAAAACAATCGTTACAGAAGTATGAGAAAATCTGATCACCCGAGTTACTACAGTATCATAGATTAATTCAATTCAGGAACTGCATGACTTAAATAATGTTAAAAGGAATTATTTGTCCTACCCACTTTGAGAATGTGACAAAAAAAATAGTCTAGGAAGACAAGGTCAAGTGAAAGTACAAGTGGAATTCATTGACTGACTTCTGTATTAATGAATTCATTTTAAGGGTGCACACAGGAACATCTGTCGCGGTCATAAGAAATCCTTGCTAAAGCTCAGGGAAGTGCTAGCTCGACCAAACAACATTACAAAGAATAAGAGCATATAACAACAATATATTTCCCATTACCACATCAAATAATAATAACTCCAAGCTGGCTCAGTATAGATTGCTAACAAAAACCACATTGTCAAATACTCATAAAGAAGTTATCATGGTTGTCAAATCTGTTACTAGCTACTGACCTGTTGGGGCCTCATAATTTTAGTATCGGGGTCATCAAGTGACTCTTTCCAATGTGCTAGCCAACCAGCCATGCGAGGAATTGCAAACAGAACAGGGAAAAATTCTGTAGGGAATCCCATTGCCCTGAATACCAATGCAGTCAAAATGTAAGTACCGTAATAACAAAAATAGGATGGGGGGATGAGGGATAGCAAATAGACTCCCAAGTTGGGAGCACCAACTGAGTACCTATATATTAGGCCAGAGTAAAAATCCACATTTGGATACAGCTTCCTCTTGATAAAATACTCGTCTGAGAGTGCTGCCTTCTCCAAAGCAACAGCGACCTGGTATGGCGTCAGAAAGCATCATAAGGGTGTGTTTGATTTGGCAAAGCATTATTACAGATGCACACAGATAGCCATGCTGTTTAGAATCCCCACTTAAAGAATACACCATAATTCTTACTTCTTAGGTCCTTTTTCTTGATAGCAGAATTCTTGGGTGTTCATAGAAAAATTAAGTTTGTTAGTAAAATGATAGACCATCAAGCCCTGAAGAATGTCAAGCCATTTGTAGATTTTGTCCAATGAAGCTTTGTAGAGTAATGAATCAATATTGGGCACATTGTGTACTGGCATTGTGGAAAGGATCGAATACAACACGAATCATTCTTCTTGGATAGCTCTAGTAAGATAGGTCAAGGGGTGAAAGTTAGCAATATTCTGCTAGAACATGGGAAAACTAGGGATGCCAAAATGTTCAACAGATATCCACAGTAGCACTTGTTCCATTGCAAGTTTTCAACAGAAGTGCAATACTACGCAGGTGATGAATGTTTTGCCAACATAGCTTGTTGAAATCAATGTTTTTCTTTGCAGTTTGAAGTATTAACGATCTCGTACAATAATAGTACTAGCATACAAATGTATACACAGATAAAGAAACTGTGTGACACCAATCAGCAGTGTTTTATGCATATGTTTGTTGAAGTTCTTATGGACCAGAGTAGCATAACAAGGTTGCTTTCTATTGCTCATAAAAATATAGATGGTGAACACTCAAATAATGTAAGTCTATTGTTTTTGTTTCTTTAATAGTATCATCAGATCCAAAGTGAACTAAGCTGAATTGCATTCCATCTATCTCACCGAGTTCACAAAGTCAATTTTCACCTGCAGAAAAAACAAATATATTTTACTGCATTCTTTGCAAAAAGACTAATGTTTCATAGAGCAAAGTTAGTGTCGCTTAGGGCAAAGTTCCTTTCAACAGTTTCATCAGATCAAAAGTGGAGCTATCTGAATTGCATTCCATCTCATCTCACTGAGTTTCACAATGTCAATTTTCACCTGTGGAAAAACAAAGATATTTTACTGTATTCTTTGCAACAACTATGTTTTATACAGTGAAGTTAGTTTCACTTATCACCACAGCATGAACAGACCAACTCTTTCATATGTAAGAGCAATCAAACTCACACAAGCAAAACTGGAGTTTAGATAAAGTTCTCAGAAAATACTTCATTTATACAGTTAAACAGATCGGGAATAGCTAACCTCAATAAGAGGATCCCGTCCCACAATTGAGAAGACCTCCTCTGCTAACTTCCGGATGACTTTAGCACGAGGATCATAATTCTTATACACACGGTGCCCAAAACCTGACATTTTTCTCTTCCTGAAAATGACAGATAACTCTTGTAAAACAGGTCCAAAAGCACATCACGAAGGTATAGAAGTAGAATTCATTCTATTAAATGAAGACCAGAAAAATATAAATCAGGCAGGAATTAAATATCACCTGTTCTTCACTCCCTCAATGAAATCTGGAATATTCTCCACACTTCCAATCTCATTTAACATTTTAAGTACTGCCTGGCATACAGAAAATAACATTTAGCCCCCCTTTTTTAAACCGGAGACAAAAGCTTTGCCCCAATCCATTAATTAAGACGAAATCTGTTGCCCAGAGGAAAACTGGGCGAAAACCAGATTACAAACACAGCCACAACCTAGCAAGGGTACAAACACCCACAACCTAGCAAGGGTAGGCCCAGGGCACCACTGGGCAACAAGCCACGACAGCACAATCGAACTTGAAATCGACACACACTGCTGCGGAGCCATGCCCATCGACGCAGCCCACAAGCGTCATCGTCATCACCCATCGTGCCCGCGACCCGGCGACTCTGACTTCACCGCAGGAAAACCACCAATGTGTTGAACACCACAGCGACCGCACCAAGCCACGTCAACCAAGACTGTCACAGCGGCCCACTACCCTTCAACGATGTGCCACGATCCCTTGTCGGCGCCTGTCGTTCATCATCGTGCAACGCCGCAGCTCCAAGCCGGTGCCACATGGGTGTCACGAGACAACCTAAGCCACCCGCCGACGTCACCAACCACGAGGCATCAGTGCCACCCATCACGCCCCTCACAACACGTAGCTTCAACTTCACCGTGACTAGACACGCCAAGGAGCAGCACACGCTCCCACACAAGAACCAGCCGTCTCCTGCGGCACAGGGGGAACACCCCAACGTCGTTCTACTCTAGCCCAAATCTGGGCGCAAGAGCCACACCCCAACGACGACCAGCCATAGCCAGCCCTTTCCCTGGCAACCGCTGCCCTCACCGTCCGAAACCACCTCCAGCACCATCTCCATGGCCCAACACCACCATCTCGGCCTCCACCGCCGCCACACACCACCCACGACCGACCCCCACCACCCAGAGTCGCCAGCCGCACGGCCGACAGCGGGAGGGCCACATCCACGCACACCCCTCCTTCCTGGGGCGTCACCCCGGCCATAGCTGCCCAACCCCGCGGCCAGCCGCGGACGAGCCAGATCTGGAGACAAAGCTCCAGACCCGCACCAAGGCGGGACGAGAGCCGGCAGCCCCGATGGACACGCGGCCTGAGACCACCGTTGCAAGCCGCCAAGGCACCTCCGCCGCACGGGAACCACCTGCGCGCCGCCGGCCGGCTGTCCGGCACGAGGAACTCGACTCCACCGCTATAGCACCGTGCGCCATGAAGAACCCAGCCAGGCCCCTTGGGGGGAGAGCCCCTCCGCCACTGCGGCAAGCGGCGGCAAAAAGAGGTGTTAGCGGCGGCCCTAGAGCCGGCGGTGTGGGTCGCGTCCGAGTCGCACGAGGGAGCGACGCGGGGGCCTGGGCGACGCGTTTTGTCCGTGTGTTCTAAATATTTTATCCCCTAGCCCATGTTAAGATAGCAATCCTTTGATCTCTAAAAGTAATAGATGTAGCGAAGGTTAAACCTATTGGCCACAGGCCAGAATGCTGGTTTCCAAAAAGAAAAGGCATAGAAAAACTAGCCGTTTGAGATTAAACGTACAATTCCCAGAAGATAGGGTGAGATTGGGGAGAGGGAGGGAAGAGGATTCTTAAAAGAAGATAGATCTACTTGGATGATGCCCTGATGACTTTGATGAGAAACAAAACATATATATATACTTAGAAAATGTGTCTTTGGGCTTTGCTTCAGAAATCCACTTTTGTGAGTCTCGATGCAAATGAAGGGTGAAGAAATTGCACGCACCTTCTAAATTTTAAACGGTAACGCAGACTACTTTATATGGAGATAATGGCAGCCTGCCAATATGCTTAAACCCTTACAGGTACCAAATCTAATTGACTCTACACACAGGTCAATATGTTGTTCTTCGTGGTCTATCAATCTTGGTTGTTCTTTAGGCACTAGTTTTGGTTGTTCCAAAATTAAGAAGATATTGAGCAACATAGTGGAGGTCAGAGTGATATCAATGTCAGATCTTCTACATGAAGGAAATTGGAGGCATTGGTCGTCATGGAGCTGTAGTGAGCACCTGCCATCAAAAACTTATGGTACGTAGGATTACATATGAGATTGCTTTGAACATACTTTTTCAGTTGCCTTAGATCTCAGTTTGGGTTTTGAATGGGCCTGGGTAGGGCCAACACACACAGTCTAAAAATCATTAAAGTGTAAGTTAATCATCATTTAAAATATAAATTGCCCTTTCTAAGTAGATCCAAGTACGTAAAGTTTTTCCTCTAAGGGGTACTGAAGCAAGGCCATATTATTTCTTAGTTTTATGCTTAGTTTCTGATGATGAGGATTGTTAAATAGAAAACTAAGGTCCGTTTCGATTGCATAATTGAAATTGGGAAATGATTAGTTACTAATTCCAATTCCACGAAAATTGGAGTTAGAGATCAATTTCAATTCAAGTGTTTGGATGGCAATAGAATTACATAGTAGAATTAGTAGCTAAGTCAATTTCAATTATAATGTATTTTCGTATTTTTGTATGAATTGTTTCATATATATAACAAATAACAAAATACAAGTAATATACATATGTATAATATAATATAATTATATAATGTGTATATATAATATATTATGCATTATATTTATATGTTACAAAATTAGTATTGATTTTATAATAGTACAGTTTATCTTTTTTATACTACATAATTCATACAATTTTTTTATAATATTCACAGGTCCATTTCATCATATGTTTATATATATGTACTTTAGTATATACAATATTTTTATTTACTATACTAAAATTATTTATTTGTATTGTGTATATACATATGGTAAGTATACACATGATTATGTAATATGATATTGAATATCATTGTATATTTACATATTATTTATTCATATTTAGTAATATATTACGAATTGCAATATTGTGTACCAAATATATGCATGGTATATTACAATAATAAATTTGTAATATTATTTATATTTATATATTACAATACCTTTAATATAATAATTAGTTAAATGTGTTATTATTATAAATAGTGAATGCATGAACCAGGAGGAGGCAGTGCTTAATATAGTTTACCTCATTTGCGCCACCATGCAGTGGACCATATAGAGCTCCAACAGCACCAGAAAGAGCAGTGAAGACGTCGACACCACTATATATATAGCATAGCTAATTAGGCATCAGATACTACTCCCACTTGTGAGGAGAATGACAGACATGATTTACCTCGAAGCAAGGTGCCTCACAGCAGCTGTTGAGCAGTTCATTTCGTGTTCAGCATGAAGAATAAAAAGGATATCTAGAACCCGAGCAAGTCGGGGATTGGGCTTATATTCTTTGTTACCCCTGCAACACATTAAAAAAGGGAAAATGTGTATCAATATTGAAATCATGAACTTGAACTTTTTAGCAATTTCAAATACAACAACAATAAATCTATGTGGGAAGGAAAAACAAAATACAACGAATTTCTAAGTAATATGACTTACAAAGAGTCCAGCATATACAAGAAGTTCTCTGAATAAGAAAGATTATTTGAAGGAAGGACAGGAGGCCTTCCCGCTAATCTCAAGTAGGCCGCAGCTGCTATTGCTGGTGCCTAAACAAATAGCCAGATATAGAAAGTTAACCCACATGCATAACAAAAATCAGAAAGAGCCATCATTGTAATTTTCATCATGAGATTCTGTGCAAGATCTCCGGTTATTTTTGGCACAACAAACAGAAATTAATCGGCTGGATGAGTATCCTAAAAAACTACACTAACTGAAGAAAATCAGATTATTAGTCATACCTTCCCAAGAACTCGTACAATTTGCTTATCCCTAACCTGCTTTGACTTGTAAAGATCTTGACCCTGCATGGGTAGAATATGTCATCGATCAACTATAAACTATTACAGACATAAAAAAAGGGTAATAAATAATTAAGTATGTGTGTACAACAAACTACCAAACAAATTCAAATAATAACTAACTGTAAGTTCAAAAGTTTGGTGGATTCTGTCACATTGAGTAAGAACTATGTGAAGAACCATCTACCCAATTGGTGCATTCGAAAGTACTTACTCTAAGAGCAGGGTTTGCATCTGGATGGAAGACGGAAAGTGTGCTCATTGCACTGGCAAGGACACCCATGGGGTGAGCATCATGAGGCATTGCTTGTATGATATCCTGCCAACATTAAAAAGCATCGGTATATGACTTCATAATCCAAGCCAAGCCCGCACCCTATCTAAATATATTGCAATATCAAGGCTATAAAAAGAAAAGGTGAGGGCACAAAGCATACCAAGAGTCCTTGAGGAACAGCAGAATGCTGAGAAATTGCAAACTCCCAGCCTGCCAGTTGACTTTTAGTAGGCAAATTCCCAAACACTGTGAACGCAGTAAGTCATTAACCAACACTAACAAGATGGCAAAGATACCAGCTATTAAACAGAAAGGCAAGGTTCATAGAACTTACTTAACAGGTAGGCAACCTCAACAAACGAACTACTTTCAGCCACCTCCTCAATTGGATAACCCCTGTAGCGAAGAATTCCCTCATCACCATCAATGTAGCAGATGGAAGAACGCACCGGGGCGGTGTTGAGATAACCAGGATCATAAATCTTAAGACCCTTGTCATCCTTTCCAGTGGTAATCTACAACATATCACAACGAGATCAGTTTCCTTATCTTGATTTGAAAGCATCGTGGAAAGTATAATGCTTGAGTTTTCAGCACCTTCTATTGAAATTTGATGCTGTAAAATCACACAACTTTAAAGACACAGTAATACCACGATGTTCACTGACATAACAAAGAAATCAGTTGCGGCTGCCAGCTCCCCCTGCAGGCTATACACGTCAGTCAATCAGAAAAGTTTTCCTAGACCATGCTGTCACTTGCAGCTATTGCCCATCAGAACAAGTTATAAGCTTCTACTCATTATCAACTCAACTTCAACCTCACATACAACTAGCATAGACTGCCGACTCCATTGCATTCAACTTCGTGAGCTCAATTAACTTTAAATTTGATATATTTTTTAATTGATAATCAATTCTGACGTTGCTTACCACGTATACCGCGTGGTTTAAATTAAATCCATTTGTTTAAATGATCTATTTGTCATCCTCAATCACAATTTCTACGAAAGAAGAATTTCACCATTGCTGGATCATCTAATCACAGGCTCAACAGTTCCAAATCCAAATTACTTGACTGGAACGTGAGCTTCCTACCAAAATTAAGCCCTTTTACATGCGCCCAGCTACGCGCAGCTACGCCAAGTACAATCAAATCCTAATCCAATCCCGAATCCACAAAGCCTCAGCCTACCCCGTCCACCATAAACCGCGCCCCCAGAACCCAAGCTCCTCACGGACAGCACAGATCACGCAGCAGTCCACCGGCGGAACCGGCAGCAAGTACTAGACTGGACTGCTGCTTACCTTCTTGAAGTCTGTGGCGCGCACGGTGCCGTCCTCCGACACCTTGACCTCGTACCGCTTCCCAGTCCTCGCGTCCACCACGGAGAGTGCGCCGGCGCGGGTCCCGGGGGCGCGGCCTGCGCGGCCGACACCGGCGACCTCTCCAGCACCGCCGCGGGGTCCGCCACCTCCGCACCAGCGCCACGGAGGTGGGAGGAGAGCACGGCGAGGCGCCCACGCGCGGGATCGGCGCGATCCATCGGGGCAGTGGCCCGAATCGGTCGGTGGCGAGTGGGGAGGAGGTAGGAGACGACCAGAGCAGAGCAGGACAGGGATGCGACGGACACGCGAAGTAACCGGTTGCTTGGACGCCTCGTGGGCTTTTGGCTTTTGCTTCGCGCAGTTCTATGTGTTTATCGACTTTGGGACTTTGGGAGCCGTAGGAAGGTCAAAACGAATTGTTGCTTATCCTATCTTGCTTGTTATTTTACTTTTCACTTATTTTATTTTTTGTTTTTGAAAATAACCAAGATTAGAAAAGGTTATCGGTGGGGAAGAAGTCGAAGCACAGGGATGCACGTGACAGTCTCTCCTAGATCATTTACGTCGATAATCTCTCCTAGACCATTCAATCGTTGTGGTAAAAACATGAGGAGCTGAGATGGTATTAAAAAATGGCTTAAAAATAAAACCCACCAACCCACCCAAACCCTAACTCCTCACCCTCCCTTCCTATGCCCCCCCTCTCGTATCGATTCGCCGCTCTTCCCAGTATCCACTCTCCAGCATCGTCTTCACTACACTGCCGCTCCATCCCCACCTTCCACCCCTCTGTGTCACCTCCTGTGTTGCTCCCCTCATAGGGTCATAAAGCCATGGCAGCCCATGGCGTCTTGCCCCGGCGGTGCCATGGCGCTCCCTTCCTCTAGCGAGCGTCGCCTCCTTTCCTCTTGCAAGCGTCACCAGGAGGTGCAGCTGGTGATGTTGCTGCTCCTTCTCCAATCTATGCCTCAGGTCGAGTTGCCCTTCTTCCCGTCAATTCTCCCTATTTCCTTTTTTTGGCACATGTTTCCCTAGATTTTGAGTCTTTCAATTTTTTGCATGTTGAGTTATAGGTTGTTTTTTGATCTAATGTATCAAGTAGCACAGGCTCTCATTATTTGTACCTGATCAGTATACATTTGCTTGGAGGCTGGAGCCATGCCTGATGTTGTATCTACTCATATTAATCTCATTTATTAGTTAATTTTGATTTACTACTTAAGTTTAGAAACTTAATAGATGTATATGCATGTGTCAGTGTACGTAGGTTACTATTGGTTGTACTGTTGTACTCTTTGTGGCTAAGATGAATTATGTAATATTGTTTTTGGATGGTTTATGTACCCGTTGATGAATCTATGTCAAGCAATCATCATGTTGGATATTTGTTTTCTTTTGCAGATCTATAAAAGTTTTTAAAAAAAATTACAGGTGGGCTAAGCATGTATGAAGAGGCTGCGCTAGATCACCTTCCCATTGTTTCTATCAATCCATGCTAGCTCCAGGTTTGGCAGCAACCAAATCATCTGGCCCAAACATTGGATAGCCTACTGCATATTTCTTGTTCCGTGTTGTTTATTTAGTTGGATAACCAAAGAACCTTTCTTCCATCACCGCAGGACTTGCTTTAGAATGTGAAATTAGGTTCATGTACAATCGTGATTATTAAGAGATATGTACTTACTACTATAAATTTTTAGAGAGGTATGTTCTTCCTACTTTTGATGTGTGGGTTCCTTTTGGATGATAGTTTATGGAATACGTGGCGGTACAATTTTAGTAAAACCTTTTTGAGTAAATATGGGTTAGCGTTTATTTCTTACCCTCATTTTGGTTAACGATGGTACTCATCTTCGAATAACTAAAGAATAGTATAGTATATCTTTTTAAATATGTATAGTTCTCTATTAGTTCAAAACTTTGCGATTATATTATGATTTCAGAATGACTATTCTAATTTGTTTTGCATTCGTAGTTACTCTCACTATTAATCTCTGGAGGTCTATGTGTCTATATGCCTCTAACCATTTTATGCATGATTAATATGATCCGGTCATAACTCAACCACACCCAAAACCACTTTTTATTTCGACTAGTAAACAACCTGAATTGCTTGTGCAGCTGGCCAGTTGCTACCTTTGCACATATGCTAAAAATAGTGCAGCATGTGATTTTCCAATTCAATTTTGATAAAAAGAAGGCCACATGTCTTATCTAAGTTGTTTGATCTTTCAATTTGATGAGTAAAATATTTTTCCATATATTTCTGTGCAATTTATAATGGGTACCATGCAATATGCTACCTTAAAGTTTTTGATCACCCTTCTATTTCTAAAACCATGTTACTGCATTATGTCTTAATTGTGTGTGCCATTTTTGTGTAGCTGGATGTACCTGCTCTGCTGCCTTCCATGTTTGAAATCTAATGATACCTTCTTAATTTGTAGAGTATTAATACTATGATTCATGTTTTTGTGCAGTACTTTACATCAGCCACACAACAGCAACAAGATGCTTTCCACTTTATCAGCTGCATACACAGGAGGTATGTCATAGGAGGATGTGTTGCAGGTTCAAAGATGTAAATCTCTATGACATATAGCTAGAAAGGAATCGTGTATAGATGATTCAGAAGCATCTGTCCTACAAACGCATTTGAATGATTTGTTTGTTGCTACTACCCAGATCACATCTTAGGTGAGCTGAACTGAACTTTGGTCACAAGTTGATGCATTACTATTTTTGTAGGGTTCGCTGGGAATTTGTTGAGCTATAATACAGGTGTGCATGAGAGAGAGCAGTTTTTATGTCGCATCAGCGGTAGCTATACTCACCACAAGCTATGCATTTTATGCTATTATTCATTTACCTGTTGGTTTGCTCACAAACCTCCTGCTGCGACCACAGACTTCTTTGCGCAGTGCAAATTATGCAATGAGGATTTTATTCACAAGCCTTATTCTGTGGTATGCAGGTAGCTCAGCCGCAGGCCACCATGTTTAGGTTGTTTTGTTGCTACAAACATGACAGTTAATGCTCTATCCTCGTGAGCAAAGGTCTCAAACCTTTCCAATTTAGGATCTCTTTGGAATGGAGGATTTTTAAAACACAGAATAAGAAAAATATGAATAGAATGTCATGGTTTGTGGAATCTTACAGGAAACAAAAATACAGAAATATGCAAAACTAGCTCTTTGGATGCTCCATATGAATTTAAACAGAGGGAAGGTTAATGCAAGGCACAAATCGAATTTTTCATGTGGTCCAAGCTCATGTTAGAATTCCTCTAAAATTTCTATGGATTGAACCATTTCATAGAAATTTTATAAGATTTCTATGATCTCATTCTTGCGATTCAAAAGGCTTCCTTAGAAAAAATTTATGAATTCAAATTCTATAAAATTTCTTTTAAAATCTGTCAATCCAAAGAGGCCCTTAGTGCAGGATTGATGTCGTGTCGTTGATCTAATTTGATGGATTTAACTGACGCAGGTGCACCTTTCTGCAAGCATGTTGCCTCCTTACTCAAGGCTAATGAGAAATCACTTTTGGCCTCACCATATATCAGGCAATATGGCTATATGAGCAAATCCCACTACTACATGTATTTTCTGTTCTTAGACGATGAGGGTTATTTGTATGTCTATCTATAAGAATTAGTAATCGCGCACGTGCAACGCACGTCTTGACTAACATAATTTAAACGTTAGAAATATATTATAACATTTATAAATATAGTTTTTATTATACATGCATTCTACCGAAAATGATGTTTAGTGGCTACAAGAACTTACGAATGAAGATGGTACAAAAAAAATAGACACCATTGTTCCTATGAAATAGTAAAGAATAATGAATATGTACTGTCAAAAAAATAACATCGAATATAACCAATGACACAATACAAATGATTCTCGCTCAATCTATTTTTGGATCGCGAATTGTCCTGAACTGCAAGTGGCGAGAAGGACACGTTGTCGATGTTGAGATCGGCGAGCAGCACGTCAATCTCGTCAACGTGGCGCAGCTTCCGCTAGCGCGTGAGCTGCTTCGGCTAGCGGTGGTGGTGGGGCCATGCAAGGAGGAGGAGATTGCTGGCAGCGGCGGCGTCGCGCCCTTTGCGACGTGGCTGCGTGTGCAAGGTGGAGGCCCGCGTGGGGGAGGCCGGTGTGGAGGAGGACGCGGTATAGATTGTTGGGTGGTAGGGGAATGCGGCGCGATCCTCGATGGTGTTGTAGTGTCAAAAGGTCGCGGCAGGGTGGTGCTTGGCGGTGGCAGGTGCCAATAGCGGGAGGAAATGAGGCGGCGGTGGTGTAGAAAGGGGTGGCAGCGGGAGGAGATGGTCCCCCCTGTGTTCTGGCGCCGCGCATCCTGCACGCCTTTGCCACTGTCGGGGGCTCGTCGGCTTCTTGTCGGCAACTGTGTCACTTGTAGAGTGAAAGAGACGGTGATGCACGAGCGATGCGCTGGGAGGGTGACGAGAGGAGCGTGGGATCAAGGGAGGGCGGCACGGCCTGGATCAACGTAAGGCAGGATTATTGCTTCGTCGGATGGTATAGTCAGACCATCAACTGCATTGCGTCGAAAGAGACAACGGCATTGGCGCACGGGCACGGCCAAAGCATGGCATGGGTGGCAGCGGCCACGCGTGGTGCATTCGGGAGAGAGGGTGCTAGAGGGTATAGCAGTGGCAATGGTGGGTAATTGCTATCAACTTTAAGTAAGGGCAATGGTGGGTAACTACTTTCAACTTTAAGCGAATGGCATGGTGGGTAATTTTTAGGTGGCAGACCATCAAAGTAATATTAGCCATTGGATGATCATGATCGAACGATGTAGATTGAGTCGAAGCTAAGAGAGGAAAGTTCTTCCTTTTATAAGTTAGTATAGATGATGTCGTTGTCTTTTTATAGAAATAAATAACTGATGTTTCTTTGCCTCGAGAATGGTGAACATAACTACTGTTGTGCTGCGGCGGCGCCGGGGGAGTGGGGAGGGGGGAGGGGGGTTGTGGGGAGGGGACAAATAATACAAAGCTCTAATGATGATAACAGTATGATGGCCTGATGGGCATATCCGTGACTACGCCGCTGATCAGAAGAGGCATGTCAGTGACTACACCGTTGATCATAAGAGGTATGAAGTATCCTCCATATTATACGCATGTATTTGTAGTTTCTCTCTAGGTTTAAATATTTAATCTTGGTTTTCATGGCCTTAATGGTTCCCAATGCATTGAAGGGCACAACAGATAATGTATGTATGGTAATGGCATTTAGATGACCACCTAGTCAACAATATACTATTGAGGTAGCAGAGTGGAAACTCAGTTTCTATACGAATTGCACGAGGAAAGGACAATTAAATATGCTAATATTACGAGCAGGTCGAAACAATTTTCAAATGCGGATGAGATTACGGGCGGATATGCGTTTTTCACTCTAGACTGGTGCATTATGTCTTACATTTATAATTGCTGTGATGGTACTTGGAGACATGACTATACTAATGTATACTATCTGGTGATAACCCACTCAATAGTGTCGTAGAGTCATATGATCTATTCAGTATATATTATATCTTCTCTGTATCATGAACCATTCTACCAAAGCTGTACGCGTCCTCAACACTATGGTAGCCCATTCATTCATAAGCATAGATCATTACGCACTAAACAACAGCTTTACACGCTGTTATACATTTCACACAAAACGAGCTAACGATGGTCATTTTAGACGTGCCAACGCCAGTCACATGGCAGGGTTGTGCCAGGGCGTATATCTTTTCATATGAAGAGACCCTACGGTACTAACATTTTTTCTTTCGCTTAGCAAGTGGCAAAAAAAACTCATATAATAATATGGCAAGGGCGCGCTACGTACACTGCCTGGTATATATTAAAGTTAGAAAGAGGGGTAGAAAGCTGGACAAAAAGATAAGAGACAAACGGGACTCAAATCCGCACATGAAGAGATATGATAGACTAAAAACTAACGCAGAAAACACGAAAAATAATAACAGGAGTTAGCAACTCTATGGTTGAGAAGTCTAACACGAAGCAGCAGCTGTTGACTTCAAATGTCTCAAACGTGCTCACTGGTAGATGTCTCTCCGGCAGCTCACATAGCGATCGTTTTGATACGTGCACTTGAGGTACAGGGTTTAGGCTTTAGATAAAGATTGAGCATCACCGAGCCTAACCATGATTTGCTAAATTTGATACATCTGAGATGCAACAACATATGCTCTCTCATCTCATCTGCGTTCGGCGCGCAACTCCAACAAAAACGGCATCGCAATTTCTGCATCTTCTCCACGTTCCTAAATTGCAACATATTATGGGGATGCGAGAAACGAAGAGTGATTTAACGTACCTTTAGTTGTAACTAGTAAATGTGCCCGTGCGTTGCACCGGCGAAGCACCTCCGCGCGGAGGCGGCCTCGGGCGGGAGGAGGTCCCGCGTCCCCATCGGGACATCCGCCATGGGCGGCAGAGGAATCGGCCAGCCTGCACGTCGTGCTCTTCCCCTTCCTCGCGCGCGGCCACATCCCGGCCTTCCTCCGCCTCACCGGCCTCCTCCACGAGCTCCGCCCGGGCCTCGCCGTCACCCTCGTCTCCACGCCGTGCCTCCTCGGCTCCCTCTCCCTTCTGGCCACCTCCCACCCCGTCCGCCTCCACGCGCTCCCCTTCGCGCCCGCGGACCACGGCCTTCCCCCCGGCGCCGAGTCCTCCACCCCGCGCGGCCACATCCCGGCCTTCCTCCGCCTCGCCGGCCTCCTCCACGAGCTCCGCCCGGGCCTCACCGTCACCCTCGTCTCCACCCCGTGCCTCCTCGGCTCCCTCTCCCTTCCGGCCACCTCCCATCCCGTCTGCCTCCACGCGCTCCCCTTCGCAGCCCGCGGACCACGGCCTTCCCCTCGGCGCTGAGTCCTCCACCCCGCGCGGCCACATCCCGGCCTTCCTCCGCCTCGCCGGCCTCCTCCACGAGCTACCAACAAAAATAACATGAAGACATTGTTATCTTCAAAACAGACAATAGCATGGTCCTTATATTGCTGGGTATAATATAGTGCTAAAAAGGTAAAGTCACATGTACCATAGTAAAAATGACAAAGTCCAAAACCATGCCCTCAACTCAAGGAGGACCTTCATCTAATGCTGCTAAATACACCCTCAATTATATTATATTCATGTCAAATTGCAGTATACCACTATCATCAAAATACAAAGCAAATCAACTGATGATACTAAGCTACATCTATGCAGATGCATGTGAATGACACAGTTCCCAGAACAGTTTTATTTACCCTTCGCATTATTTCAACAGCAGACTCAATATGTTCATCCTGTGCAAAATCAACATCAACCGGCTCTTCATAAGTCTGGTCATCTTCCTCGGGTAATGGTGATGCATTCAAATCCATTGAGGATCCTTCAACATCCACTACTTCAAAAGTCTCTAGATAACCATTTGAAACTGACACCTAATAAGAGGGGCAGAAAGGGCATCTTGTATCAGACTAATCAGCATAATATGCAGTAGATACATATAGTCATCTCCAAGTAATACCTAATTTCAACCACAGTTGATGAGTGCAATACGGTGAAGGCACTCAAACAATAGGTACTAACACAATGCAGTAATTTTGCAGAACATAATATGTCATGGAAATACAACCCCCAAAAACGAGAATAGACTATAGAGGAAAACTAATAATCCTGTGAGCATGTATCATCTTGTGCTTACTGAAAATTTTGAGTTTGTTCTTGTTCAAAGTGGCAATGCAAGAAATTAAGATTGAATTCGTTGCAGTAGATAGTACAGCTCGGCCTAGTATTTTAGCTTGAGTTGACAATAGATGGGAGATCATATATGTGGTCAACCTGAGAAAAAAACAAAGAGTTCAAATACTCCTGGTCATTTTAACAATCTCGAACTTAAGATCAGGTAAACTTGCTGATTTGTTTGAATTTATACATACATAACGATCAGCATTGCATTCATTTCCAACCTAAAAGATGCACAATTGCATATTGAACAAATCCTAAATACATGCTTCCTAAATCTATCTCTCAACTTGTACACTCACTACGTACATTCCCTGTTATTTCTCAGCCCATTCTCTTCTCTAATATGCAGTACAACAACACCAAATGGCAGTGCCTTCTGCTTCTCTTTTCACATTACTCTAGTGAATACAATGAGTGGCTTCCTGCATCAATACATTGCATGCCTGGCCAATTATTTTTGGAGAAAAATTGGAATGGGACTCAAGCCAAAACTGAGCCAGTAGCTTATTTCTGAACCCTGGGCGACTATGTGTGGCTCAGATGAGCTCAACTTCTTTAAATCCCAAGTCTAGTTAACTTTATATCTTTGCATGAGTTTCTGCAGAAGGAATATCAAGCTTGTCAGATTATCTGGGTTCTGGAGCCCGTTATAACATGACAACACCCATTATGAATAATCCTAGTATGCAAGTATGGTCTGCTGCTCATAATAATTGTGCCATCTGGTGGTTTGGCCGGAGTAAACAAATATAATTATAAGATGATGAGCCAGTTTGAGTGAAAGAAAGGAAATACCTCTCCGTCTTTAGTTAATGCAGTTGAATGCCAACCTCCAGCAGCAATGTCAACCTTTAAATGATAATCAAGTCCCGTAAGATAGCAGGTAACCTATTCAAAATCGATTAGAATGCTACACGATCATCAATAGAATTCAAGAAGTCCAAGTGTTCAATTTATTCAAATGTACAAAAGACAACCATTAGAAAGCAATTGATTCATAACATACGGGAACTATAATAAAGAAATGCAAAAATATAATGGAGATCACTTGATACATAACTTGATAAATTAGCCAGAAGTGCACACAACAATGGGGATTTCCTTATCTCAGTAAAAACAAGAAGAATGCACGGTACAGATGGTAACAAAAACTCAGTCTAATGACAAAATTGCATGACGAATATCTATACAGTTTCAGTTGTACATTATTGTGCCTTTATTTCGCTGATTTCTTCAAGTTCCACATCAATGGAGAAACAAAAAGTAAAAGAATTAGAATTACCTCACCTCAGCTTCACGCGGGGAACCAACAAATGGAGTCGCCGAGGGCTTGGACAAGCTTTGGAGACGCTGGGGGCTCCGGAGGCGCCGGGGGCTTGGACAGGCTTCGGAGACGCCGGGGGCTTTGGAGGCTTCGAAGACGATGGCGCCGGGAGCCTATGTTCGCCGCCGAGGAGGCCGCTCGTCCTTGCCGCTTGCCTTTGTGGTAAGAGATCTACCACCGTCACCTCCAGCGCCGTTGTCGCCGCCGCCAGAAAAGCTTGGATCTGGCGGATGATGTAGAGCGCCGGCCTCTTCTTCGCTCGATCTGCCCGAGGAAGAACCCATCAGACTGGTACAAGGGGGAGGAGCGAGCGTGGTGGGGAATGGCGGGACGAGCGCGGCGGAGAGGGGATGGGAGGGAGCGGAGACTAACGGTGGCGCCGGCGCTGTCCTGCTGCTCGGGTCGCGGCGCCGGCAGTACTCGAGGTGGCGCTGGGGACAGCGGTGACGCCGGAGTCGGGGTGGGAGGAGGGGCGGCGCGTCGCTATGGTCTCCGAGGTCCTGGAGGAGGACGGGGGCGGAGGAGGCTGTCGGGGAGGGGAAGAGGGGGGGGCGCCGGTGACGAGGACGGTGGTCTCGGAGGGGGCAGGGAGCGGAAGGGCTGCGGCGGCGGCCGTAGATGTCCCAGAAAGCGGCGGCGGCGGTGCGGAGGAGGCGAAGAGACGGCCCCAGCGGCGGCAAGCCTGGGAGGTTGTGACGGGGAAAGCGAGGAAGCGGGGAAAGAAGCCGGGTGGCGATGGCGCGGGGGGGAAATTTCCGCTCCGCGCGCAGCGGGCGTGAAGGGGGGTGGGGGGGGAGGGAAGACGGACGAAGAAACGGACGGACGAAGAAATCGACCGTCCTTTAATATTAGGGATAGATAAGTGTGGAGGCCTCTAGATCCACTCGAGAACCTTGGCCATACCCCTCTGCCATGGAGGGATGGGAAAGTGTCGTTTCTTGGATGGAGACCACTATAGGCGGTCCTAGCCGTGACATCTCTACTCTTGATGGGATCGGACGGCAAGTCCCCAACTAGAGTTGCCGACAGCAGTTGAAAGGGGATAGACACCATTTGAATCACTAAGAGGCAGAGAGAAAGGATGATTGGATCGCCTGAGAAGAGGAGCATCACCGCGAAATCCGGTGGCACCAATCCATCAGTGTCGGATGACCAACAAAATAAAAAACACAGTGGTTCTCGATAAGGGCCTGTAACATTTTTATTTGAGTATGATGGTAAATATGTGTTTACTAATGACTAATAAATCGGTAGAAAGTGTAATGTTGAGTTTGTATCAAATAAGTATTCGGGGTAGGTTACAGGTAGGACTTGGAGTTGTAGTAGGGATATGGCGGAGTTGGTGTCAGACTCCAGTAACACGGACCTCTTATAAATAGAGGTGCCCTGTGTAACCACGACAATGTAACTTGAAAAAGAGTTAAATAGATGGGGAGGTGCGCCCGTAGTCGAGCCCCGTGGATGTAGGCCTCGTGGCTGAACCACGTTAAGACCGTCGTGTCTCTCGTTGTCGGTTCTACGGTGTTCTCAGTTCAGATCTACGCATCCGCGTGTGGCCTTGTGATTTTGCAACAAGTGGTATCAGAGCGCGAGGTTCAGGTAGATCTTGAGGCGGTGCAGAGGAACCCGGCGGGTACGAGACGGAGGACGGTGGCATGTGCACAAGGCGAGGTGGAGCCTGGAGCACGTCGTGCAAATTTGATTCCAGAAAGCGTGGATTTTTTACATAAATTTTTTGTGGGAGAATTCGACGCGAGGTGGAGCAGAAAGAAGGAAAAAAAAGGAAAATCACGGCGGCACGAGGCGACGGCGGCGGTTGCGGACACGGCGCACGCGGCCAGGCACCAGCCGGCCAGCTAGCCCAGGCGCGCCTCTAGTAGGTGGCCCAGCCAGCCGGTCGAGGCGGCCTGGCGCGCCGGCCCAAGTCGGCCTGGCGCGCCGGCCCAAGTCAGGGGCAGCAGCCCGAGGCGAAGCAGGCCTGAGGCGTGGCGGCCAGCCCAGGCGGGGGCAGCCGGCCTGTGGGGCGGTTCCAGCCTGAGGGGGAGGCGCGGTCAGACGATGGGGGCTCGGGACGGGCCGAGGAGGGGCCAGGTCGGCCTAGGCGGGGTCTGGCGGGGCCCGGGAGTCCCAGGCGGCGTGAGCGGCTCATGTGGGGCTAGGGGGCTCGTGAGTCCCAGGAGGGGCCCAGGACGTGTGGGGGGCAGCCCAAAAGGTGTTGGGAAGGCCTAGGAGGTGATTTTTTGGTGTTTTCTCAGCCAAATTTTGTGTATATCCAAACTCTACTTAAATTTGGGTTGGATTCCAAATTTGGAAGGAGAAGAACTCGAAGTAGGAGTCAGACTTGGATTTAAGGGTCCAAGGACTGCTATATAAGCAGGGGTTGGGGGGAGGCTTCAAGGCATGAGATCTTAAGAGTTAAAGTCTACAAGCAACCTGGAGAGCACAAGTTCTAAAGAGAAGAAGAGCTCGGGTTTAGAAGAGGAGTGCTTGAAGGAGGAGATCGGTGCGACATCGATCGAGCAAGGAGCGGGTGATCAGGTCAGACTCTCGGATCCGTTCGGGAGAGGCGACATGTCGTCATCAACAAGGTTCGAGCTGGCGAAGTTTGACGGCTCCAACAATTTCTTCCTTTCGCAGACAAGGGTCAAAGATCTATTGGCGCAACAGGGTTACTCCAAAGTTTTGCAAGATGTCCAGCCAAAGAAGATGGACGAGGATACTTGAGAGGAGCTGAAAGTCAAGACAGCCGGGATCATACGGCTAAGTTTGTCAGATACGGTGATGTATCATGTGATGGATGAGACTTTGCCAAAGCGAATATGGGATAAGCCGGAGGCTCAATATATGTCCAAGTCTCTGACTAATAAGTTGTATCTGAAGCAAAAGTTATATGGGCTAAAAATGCAGGAAGGGTGAAAGAGCATCTAGGCCCCAAGTTGGTTTTGATGGTTAATGGCAACTCAAACTGGAATCTAACATTTACATTGAGTGTAGGCAGGTTAGTAGGTTCCAGGAAGAATGGTCATCAGGAAAAAGATGACCACCAAAAAGGGCACAAGAGTGGTTTCTAGGACTAAGAAATGGCTGTGCTAGGTAGCTGTGCCACAGCTATGAAGAAGCTGGTGCTGTGCAAGGAGTTGCAAGCAAGGTAATGGTGGCTTGATGCGTCAAGGACCGTGATTGCAGTTGGTGGGCAGGTAAAGCCTAGATTTGCTAGTTTCTTTGAGTCCATAGGAAAAACCCGTACTACCAAGAGGGATGATGCAGTAATGATCTGTGGAGGTTCTAATTACTCAATGCTCAGGATGTTGGACAGTGGCACTAATGCTTTGAGGTTAGTGGCCCTGTGTCAACAGTTTTTGCACAAGTGTGAAACTGGTTTTGTGCTTGCACTCTGTAGTGCTAGCAGTAGAAAACCCTAGGGGTTAGAGCCACCGGTGTGACACAGCTGTGTCACAGGTGGTCTAGCGCTCTGTGACTCAAGTACATCTCTGTACCAGGGGAGAGCTTGTAAACGCTAAGGGACCTGCGCTGCGATGGCTTGTCTGCTGAGTCGGAGGGCTGTCGGAGGTTCTCTCCTTATTAGGTTTCAGAGAGTATTGTGCGCTGAGGACATGTCATGTGCCAGGACTGGGCTGAGTAGTGCTGCTACGTCAGTTAAGGGTTCACCTGTGTCAGCCTCCGGTGATATAGGTGTCAGTCTGCCCGAGCCGGTTATAGGTTGGGCGTAGTGTATAGCTGTGTCACCGGTGCCTCTCACCAGTGGTTCACTTAATCCTACGTGGTAACAGTGTAACGGTCGGGTCCCTGTGTCCCCTATGGGACCAGGGGAGGTCTTAACCAACCAACATTTGCCAATCCAGTGAATCATATTCAACCGTTGCAAAGCCTCTTCCCACCGAACAAAAGCCAAAGTTTTCTAAGTGTCAGTTCGAGAGAGTTAGAGTTCTTGAGCAAAGAGCATTGGTTCCTCCAAGAGTTGTTGCTGCTAAGTCTATTACTCTTGGAGTGTCTACTCCTAGATGGGTGTAGGAGTCGCTTGTATCACCCAAGCTTGTGTGGGCTGAACCAGGCGTTTGTGAAGGTGAATCGAAGTCTACCTGCTGCAAGCAAAAGGACTTCCACAAGCAAAGGAAGAGGCCTGAACATCAGGTACTCGGAGAACAAGCACGATTTGGTGCTGGCTATCTCTTCAGAGTAGTCTCTCCAACGGAGACGTACCACTCTGTGAAGAGCTGGGTACTTTGGTGAAAAACACACTGTCTCCTTGAGTACTTTTCTGTATTGTCTTTAGCTTCCTGCTTGCTTGCTTGCTTGTGAGATCTTAGACTTATTCTGTTCATCTGTTATATATCTCCTTTATACTTGAGTTTCATTAGCTGTGTCTCAGTTGCTATATATCTTATCTCACACCTGAGTCAGTTACCTGTTACACAGGCACATTGATTGCTCATTATTTACTAAGTCCTTAGAACACCTACGTTAGGCACCTGTGTGACAGCTGCATGCTAATTTACACATCATCTGTTGCATGTGTCACTCACCTGTCACACAGCTAGCTAACCCTGTTTCCTGTTTAAGGCTTAACCTTTTCAATCAGAGTAAAAGAAGTAATTTTTGTTAGCCTCCTATTCAGCCCCCTCTAGTTGGCACCTTCGGTCCTTTCAATTGGTATCAGAGCGGGTTGCTCTTTGATTTGGCCTAACAGCCAGAGTAAAGGATGTCGGGCTATGAGGGTAAAATACCTGTTTTCAATGGAACTAATTATGCCTTTTGGAAAAGAAAGATACAAATGCATCTTATCTCAATTGATCCAGATGTGTCGGAAGTTGTTTGTATAGGCTACAGGTTGACAGACCCAGCTGCACTTAGCATAAACGACAAGAGAAACATTCAGAATAATGCTAAGGCTGCCACTGCTATATTTATGGGTTTGCAAGAGCATGACTTCAACAGGGTCAGCACCATGGAATCTGCTAAGGATATCTGGGACACCTTGGAGCAGATCCATGAAGGCAATGACACTCTAAAGAAGTCAAAGAGGAGCCTTCTGGAATCAAAGCTAGAGAGGTTTGAGCTCGAGCATGGTGAAGACATCAATTCTCTGTTTTCAAGACTCACCATTATCACAAACCAGCTGAAGGCCCTAGGCTCCAACCGAGTGGAAGATAAAGACATGATCAAGAAGTTCTTGTCAGTGCTTCCAAAAGCCTACAGAGCACCTTCAAAGGGTTAGATCTTGCGGAGCACATGAACGTCTTCAATCAAGTAGTGACAGATCTAGCACGACTAGAGATAAAACTTGATGACGAGGACAAGGCCATAATTCTTCTGTGTTCTCGACCACCGTCTATGAGCATTTGGTCACTACTTTGACGTATGGCAAGGAAACCATCAAGATTGCAGAGATTACTGTAACATTATTGGCTCAAGATCTGAGAAGTAAAAACAATGCAGTGAAGTCTCATGTTCAGGCTGAGAGTTTACTGGTCAAAGGTGATCAAGACGGAAAAGGACATGAGGCGGGTAGGTCGTCCAAGAACAAGAAACAGAAGGGGGCTACAGTGCTACAAGTGCAAGGAGTGGGGACATATGAAGAGAGATTGTCCAGAGTACAAGGCCAAAACAAACGCCAATGTGGTAGTGAGAGGTGATGATAGTGGAGAAGATACTTGTGATGTCCTTATGCTCTCAGGTGATCAGTCTATAGCAGCGTGGATATTGGATTCAGCAAGTTTTTTTCATGTGACACCAAATAGGGAGTGGTTCAACACATACGAGTCTGGTGATTTTGAGAAAGTTTATCAAGGAGATGGCACGGGGCTATAGTGTTGTCGAAATTGGTGACATCAAAATCAAGACTAGTGATGGCAAGAAGCAACTAATTAGGGGTGTGAGACATATGCCAAGGTACAAGAGGAATCTGATTTTGCTGAGGTCCCTACATGATGATGGTTTCGTCCACGAAGTTAACAATGACAAGAAAACCATGAGGATCAAGAAGGGCAAGGAGACTGTGATGGAAGGAAGGAGAACTACAAAGAATCTTTATAAGCTGCAAAGATACGTTATTGCAGGTAGAGTCACCAAGGAACTAGGCATGACGACATTTACAGTGAAGGACGACAAGTCTGAAGTCAAGTCAAACATGTCGGGTGGCTCCGGTCGGTGAGCTACAAGGGAGGAAATCCAAGTCTTATGGGAGCACAAAAATTCGTGCAAAGACGGCTTCAAGGTGGCGAATGACATATTCGCTAAGGTGGAGTTTGTTGAGTTTGTGTCGAATATGTGTTCGGGGTAGGTTACAGATAGGACTTAGAGTTGTAATAGGGATAAGGCGGAGTTGGTGTCGAACTCCAGTAACCCGGATTTCCTATAAATAGAGGTGCCCTGTGTAACACGACAATGTAACTTGAAAGAGAGTGAAGTAGATGGGAGGAGCGACCGTAGTCGAGCCCCGTGGATGTAAGCCTCGTGGTTGAACCACGTTAAAACCGTTGTGTCTCTCGTTGTCGGTTCTGCGGTGTTCTCGGTTCAGATCTACGCTTCCGCATGTGGCCTCGTGATTTTGCAACAAGTAATATCTCTTTTATCTATTCACGCATACAGAAATCTTTGGGGAACAACTGAAAAATACATATTCAAAGTATTTTCACCAAGATAAGCGCATATAAAAAAATAAGAACCCGAACCATACTAGAGGGGCGGTAGGGGAGGATGGTTCCTGACAGCCCTGGGTAATGTATGATAACCCTAGGGGGCAGTTGCCTCTAAGGCAGCGTCAACTTTATTCTACTAGGAAATATATGATAGGGGAGTGAGGGGACCCCTCTTTCTAGCCTCACGACCGGCGAAGCCGCTGGATCTAGGGCCCAGAGGTGGAGGTTAAGAATGGATGTGCTATAGGAAGCTCTGTTGACATCGATTTCGGCATAGGCCTACAATTTTATAAATAAATAATAATAAATTAATTTTTAGCGGCTAAATTCCGTTACTAAACAAGATAACCAAAGTATGTTATAAAATGATGGAGCATGTGCGTGTAACCCTCGACCAAATATTTTATTCAGAGTGGAGGGCCGACGCATGTAAGATATATCTTTTGTCATTAATCAAATATCAATGACGTAGGTCACGTGAAACATGCTATTTCAAGCATATACTTGAAGTTAAAATTCGCCCCATAGCACTTCATGAAAATTAAAATCGTTCAATTAAAATAGAAGGTCAAGACCATATGTCAGCTCAATAAGCTTGCTCCGAAGTCGCAAGGAAATTGCTGTATGCATGAAAAAATTGAGCATTCCTTTAATTACATGTCAATTAAGAAAAAAATTTTAAGCCAACACGTCGTGCCAGCTTTCCCGCACGCATCAACCATATACGCAATAGGAAGGAAGCGCATGCATCCAGGTGCTAGCCAAATGCCTATGCGATTGATTAAGTCTAAAAAAAAGGAAGCAGACTTGGACTGGTCCAAGTCGTATTAGCAATGGTAATTAAGAGGACCCACAATGCACTCACACGTGAAGATGTGAGGGGATGAGACATGCATGCATGGAGTGTATATACTAGGTTCAGTACGCGGCTAATTACTCGGCCACTGCCCCCCACGATCCATTGGTTAGCGAAGCATGCATGCACGTCGCCGTCGCGCCCACGTTCCCACGAATCTAAGCACGCTCGGTTGCCGCAGCACGAACTGCCGAATAGCCAGTCTATAAATAGGGACGGGAGGCAGTGGAGCAAGGAGACGACCAATCGACGCCGAAGCTCTGCCGCTCGGGAGAGCCACCAACACATAGAAACACACAAAGAGAGAAGAGAGTATTTGGAAGAAGAAGAAAAGGCTTGGAGTCTCCGGAATGTGAGATCATGGCTGTTCTCTAGCACTTGGTTTGGCCATCACGGTACAAGGCAAGGAGCCTTCTATATCTTCTCTTATTTCCATATCTTTGGTTCGGCCATCGCGGTACGGATCAAGGATCACCCCATCTACCTCTCTCTAAATCTAGCACTTGGTTTGGCCATCGCGGTACAAGCCGAGGAGCCTCCTATATTTCTTCTTGATGCTCATGTCTTGGTTCGGCCATCATCGCGGTACGAATCAAAGATCATCCCATCTACCTCTCGAAATTTCGTCCTTAATTTTGGCCATCGTGGCACGAATCAAGGAGTATACGTCTTAATTCCCGCTCTTTGTCATCCCCTTCATTTTGGTCTCATAGCGATACAAGCCAAGAGCGAGCGTCGCGCCTCGTTTCTTAGGTTCGGTCCCTATGAAGATACAAATCAAGGTTTGATAAGAGCCAAGATCACATGAAATCCACCTTAGGCTCGGTCCTCAAAACGGATACAAGCCAAGGTCGGGATGAAAAGGTAACACATGCACAAAAGTAAAGCTCGATGAACTGCATATAAAAAAATGTTAAATCATACTCTACGCATGGGTTTCATCATGAATACCATGACATGAGTAATTTAAATAATAAGCCCTCACTTCGGTTATGCTACGCGCGGACGCCATATTGACGTTACGCGACGTTAGTAGTGATACAAGTGGAGCAAAATTTGGTAAAAATGATACACGTATCATAAACATGTGATAAAAATCATCAAAATTATAAATAAAGCTTCACTTCGGTTACGCTACCCGTGGGCGCCATGCTAGCGCTACGCGACGTAGTAGTAATACGAGTAGAGCAAAACCATATAAAAAGATGTTCCGCATAACACGCTGGGCGAAATATGAAAATAGCACATCTTATCAAAACCAATCCTCCATTCGATTCATGCCATTAGGTGGAACAAAATTATATAAAAATAAAAAAAAAGGGCATGCTCCGTGCAGATCATGACTCGATATGGAGCAAAACAATTTGACATATGCTAAAACGTATGTGCTAAAGTCATAAATTGCACATCACCAAATTTTTCACATGGATAAAAATCAAGTTCTTCGAGTGGGCGTCCATCGTCGACAGCGAGGAGGAATTTTCATTTTCTATTTTGTAATAGTCATACGTGTAGTCCATTGTAATAGATATGTTGGAATTCTTAATCAGGGGTTTTCTCGCGAGAGATGTAATTAACAGAATTTTTATCTAAATGTAAGAGTTCTGGAAGTAATGTACCTGCAATGTTTGATTTTATATGTCTCATTTAAATTTACGCATTCGTTTTAAATTTTATTCAATCTGTATCTATGACGTGTACGCGGTTTCCCGCCCCATTTTCCCGTCATCAGATTCTGGCACGCCCAGTGGGACTTACTTCTCCCCTCATCTTTGAATTCCAACATAGGACTACAACGTATGACACGCATAGGATATACACACGTATATATG
The DNA here is from genome assembly GCA_019208055.1 of Stipa capillata. Taxonomy (NCBI): domain Eukaryota; kingdom Viridiplantae; phylum Streptophyta; class Magnoliopsida; order Poales; family Poaceae; genus Stipa; species Stipa capillata. The sequence continues at coordinate 524,217 of JAGXJF010000141.1, forward strand.
TATGAGTTGCCTAATTAAACTGATTGATAGAAAATTAATATATGGCTGTCTTATTTGAAGGTATGGCGGGACGACTCCAAGATTTCGTCACGCTGCGCTTCGGGTCGTTGTGGCTGGACGTGCCTGTTGGTCCGTTCCTTGCTTCCAACAGCGAGAGCGCGGTGAGAACCACGGCCGCATCGCCAGTCACGGTGGACAACGAACATGAAGTGGAATCTGCACCCAAGGATGGATTCGTTCCTGTGCTATCCAAGTCAGCTAAGAGGAGAATGAGGAGAGCAGCAAAGGCATCAATCACTACTTCACTGGATCAGCAGTACGTGACTGTACGTGAGGCTTCCTCTTCTGGTTCAGCTCCTCCAGGCTTCTCGAAGGTGACTCATGGCAAGCCTGCAAACCAAAAGGCTCCCGTGAGTTTTCGCCGTACGACGCTTAGCGAATGGCCCGTCTATGTAAAAAGGACGGGTCCATTGAAGATTTCACCGCGCAAACAACCCACGCCAACGACACTAGGACCATTCGCTCCGACTGCTGCAATCAGAACCATGGGAGCAAACACTTCTTCCACGTTGAAGGTGGGTTCGTCGTCGGCGTCCGGCGTGGGCTCGGGTCCATGCAACCCTGCTCCAAGTGCGCCGGGGGCAGCTTACGGGGCTGAAACCATGACTCCTTCACCAACTTGGAAAGGGAAGGCGGTGGCGCCCAATCAATTTCCTGAGCCACAGCCAACGGACAAAGGCAAGGCCATAATGACGGACCATGCTGCATCATCAAAGAGCTAACTCCGAGTTGACGCACCAGAGTTCATCCCCACACTGGTCAATAAATCCAGTGGGTCATGTCCTGAGCCGAGTCACAAATGCGCGCTCCGGTGGCAGGGAATATATCTCACACCGGATGACGTCAAGATGGGCCATCTCAATCCAGCAGCATCACTTTCGGACCCCCTGTCATCATATCCACAAATATCGCAACCATCATATGAAGGCTCATATGACCCGGCACGTCATCATCGTCGCCGGCGGAGTACCCGCCGCACTTGGGTTGATTTCCCGGCGGCGGTGGACCCTATCGTGGCAAACCGTCAACGTAAACAAGTGGGAAGCACCATTCGGAACAAGACAAGGAAGAATCGCCCAAGGATGAGAGTGAGGAGGCATGAAGACTTTGACACCTTCATCACGCGAAGCATTTGTCAAACTTTGAAGGAAATGCTCCCGGGTGTCTCCACTTCTGCAAATGGTGTCGGTGGCACCATCATGCGGCGAGCTGAAGCCCTCGCCAAATGGCCAGAGTACCAAGAGTTTGTCAAGAAAGATCCTCGGCGGCAAATCTACGTCAACCAGGCTGCTCGTGCACGTGCGAGACGGGCTGCATACAAGCAAAGGGAGATGGCAGCGAAGACCGACTCCGGGTACAGCAAGATACAAGGAGAGAAGTCTCCATCGTCAAGTCAGGGCAGCAAGAATCAAGTGAGCCAAAAATCAGCAAACACACCAAGGAAGCCAGCCATAAGATTGACTCCTTGGCCAGCTCACAAGAGAGTCTTGAACAACTCGTTTGAGGTCCTCAACTCCATGCCGGTTGGAGTCACAGGGGTGGAGGATAGCACCAGCGAAGCATCGTCAACATCGGTACATTTCAAAAGAAAGAAAGCCCGAAAAAATGTTGTAACGGGTCATCGTCCTGTAACTCGTAGTCAAGCAAACTCAAGCAATGAGGAAAATGATTCAAATTGCGCAAGGTCTTATAATCCCCTAAGCGAGGGTTCTTATGAAAATGAACTAAGAGCTCATGAAGAACAACCCTGTAACTATGATCCAAGTTGCGTGGAGCAAGTCCTGGCGGCGAATGAAACCCGTTCAGTTGAGGAGCGTCTAGCTCAGCTTACAGCGGCACTCCAACAAAAAGAAGATGAGCTAGCCGCTTTACGCGGTCATATAGGGAATAATTTAAACCCTGAAGGTGACAGGCAAACTTCCACGGGTCAATGCAGCCAGCAAGCACCACCTGCGATTAATCTCGAGGCGATTCAGAAAATGATTGCCGAAGGGGTTAAAGCTCAATACATGCAAACACATTATTCCATGCGGCCGGGCTATGTTAAGCCGTATCCGCCGGATGTCGACCTTGTACCTTTCCCATATAACTACCGGCTAGCCGCAGTTTAGCAAGTTCAATGGAAGTGGATCTCCACATGAGCATATAGCTCATTTTCTCGCAGCTTGCCAAGACACAGCTAATAACGGTGCACTTCTCCTGCGACAGTTTGTGCAAACTTTGTCAGGACCCTGCTTTCACTTGGTATAGCAAATTGCCACCAAGTTCAATCAGGACATGGGAACAGATGCAAGATGCCTTTCTTGAGCGCTTCTATAGCACTCAGAGGACAGTAGGCATCACAGAGTTAACTCAAACAGAGCAAGGCATGAATGAGAAAGCTGCTGATTTCATCAACAGATGGAGAAATTTAAGTCTCCATTGCCCACAGCCAATCACAGAGCCTGAGGCTGTGCGGATGTGCATGAACAATTTGTGTCCTGACATGGCCGTTCACTTGCAGGGTGTGAGACCTGTTACTTTTGAAGAGTTAGCCTCTAAAGCCACAGACATTGAGAATTTTATGCAACTTGTAGCACGTCGAACCAAAACAGTTTTCAAACCCATGGAGAAGAATGGCCAGCGTGACAAGCTACCTACAAAACCAAAACCGGTGCAAGCAATGGAAACAACGGCAGCGAATATGCATCTCCAGCCTGGGACAACCACCACAAGGAATCAAGAGCGTAAGGGGAACGCAAGCTACTAGAAGGCCAACGTTGAGCGAGCGACAGAACAGGGAGTATTCCTTCCCAGTAGAGGAGGTTGGTGACCTTTTTGCTGGCCTACAGTATTAAACCTCATAGAGCTTCCAAGACCAAAAAGACCAGAGGAGGCTAATAAGCTCAATGAGCCAAACTTTTGCCCTTATCATCGCGTCTTGGGCCATACTCTCAAGGATTGCTTTGTGGTAAAGGACATCATCCAGAAAATGATTGATGAAGGGACGATCGATGCGGACCTCCTCAAAAGCTTAAAGAAAGGCAAGAAGGTGGCCGCAGCAAACATCGCCACCCTTCAAGATGACTTGGTGAGTTGTGCATCTTCAAATATGAGACCAGCTTATAATAAAACAATGCTGACCTCGGATGCTGAATTTGCTCCCATAATTTTATCAGGCCCCGTACCATACTTTGGTCATGAAGCAGGATGCAGATGTCAACTTAGAAGGGAAGCTTTACATGGATGGAGCCGCGATGCAAAGCCTAGTCCACCCACCTTCCAAAAATCCCAAGATCGAGGGAAATGGCGGTCAGGACACCGCGTGCCTCACCAAGTGAAGGAAGAAAGTAATGTTCCACGCTCCAGGCCAAGGATATCAGAAAAATTAGCAAAGCGTCTGAAAGGCCTACGTGAAGAATTTGATGTTCTCACTATTGGTGTTTTCGAGGGATGACAATGAGTCTCTTCATTTCCCTGAAGAAGAACCGCTAGAAGTTGATCAAGTTCATCTTAGATCAGGTCGCCAGCTAGCTGACCCTCATCCTCCACCTAGAAAGGAGCTTAGGAACAAAGATGTAACCACAAATGAAATGTCTGACCCTGTTTCTCAGGTGTCAGTCAAGTATGATGTAATTTCACACTTGAAGAAAATACCAGCTATGATTTCTGTGTATGATGCTCTGTGTCTTTCACCTGATTTGCGCAAAGCCTTGGTTACAGCATTGTCATTTCCTGAAGACTATAGGGTGGAGGTGTCACAGACCGAAGCTGAAGAAAATGAGGTTTTAAATATTGCATTCAGTGATGAGGATATGTTATTAGGGCCAAAAAAGCATAGTAGACCTCTTCTCATGTTTGGTGAAATTGATGATTTACCAACAAATCGCATAATGATAGACGGTGGATCTGCTATAAATTTATTACCGTTACGTACCTTAAAAAGGATAGGATATTCCACAAGAGATATGAGCAAGTCTAATGTGGTTATTCATGGCTTTAATCAAGCAGGTCAAGAGGCTATGGGTACCATATCCTTAGTCCTCAAGTTAGAAATGCTATGCACGTATGTAAAATTTCATGTGATAGATGCGACTACCTCATATAATGCCTTGTTAGGTCGACCATGGTTGCATGAAAATCAAGTTGTACCGTCTACACTCCCAATGCATCAAATACAGGGATCAGTCGGGAGAAACAATAAGGATATTTGCAGATAAGAAACCATTCACAGTGGCTGAGTCTTTTTATGCTGATGCAAAGTTCTATTTTGAGCTCGTGGATAAAGTGTAGAAGCCAATATCAATGCTTATACCAGAATCAAATTTGATAGAGAAAGAGGTCACGAAATCTTCATCAAGCCAAAAGATGTACCGATATATACCAAGAAATCAGAGAAACAAGGGCGACCCAATATTCCGGGTCGTGGATAAATCCCTTGATAGAAAAGGTATCAAATTTCCCACACCGTTGCCTCCTTTGGTACAACATAGAATAAAACAGGCTCAAAAGGAATTACATAGCCGAACATAAACAAAAATAATGTTGTAGCACAAATCGCTTTGTTAAATAAGGATGATGAATCACTTCCTATTTCTCTATATGATAATAGAGTTCTTTATATGATGCAGAAAATGGGCTATGATATCCTTACTGGCCCTTCCCTATGCGATGGCCGGGGACAGCTTGCACCATTCGAAAAGGCGTTGTCCCGGGCACAACTTGAGGCTCTACATGAAGACCAAACATTAAAAGAAAAGAGATATGGCTTGGGTTATGAAGTGTGCACGACCTCAATTGAGCTTATCGATACAGTTGAGGCATTGCCACAAATGGAAGATGGTAATCAACCCACTGTGGATGAACTGCATGAGATCGATATTGGGACGCCTAGCGATCCTCACCCGATCTTTATCAGCAAGCATCTATCTGAGGAGAATAAGGAGGAGTATCGTAAGTTCCTTTCATCAAATAGAGATGTGTTTGCTTGGAGTTACGAGGAAATGCCAGGGTTGGATCCAGCAGTAGCGGTACATCGACTCGCTGTGCAGGAAAACGTAACACCAGTGAAACAAGGTCAAAGAAAGTTTAAACCTGAAATACTCCCCAAGATAGAAGCAGAGGTTGATAAACTCATCACTGCAGGGTTCATTAGGGAGGTCAAATATCCCAAATGGCTTTCCAATATTGTCCCTGTCAAAAAGAAAAATGGTCAAACCCGTGTATGTGTAGATTTTAGGGATTTAAATAAAGCATGCCCTAAAGATGATTTTCCGATACCTATCTCTGAAATACTCGTGGATGCCACAATGGGGCATGAAATATTTTCTTTTATGGATGGTTATTCTGGTTACAACCAAATAAAAATGGCACCAGAAGATGAGGAGCTAACAGCATTCCGGACACCTAAAGGTATATTCTGTTATAAAGTTATGCCTTTCGGACTAAAAAATGCTGGTGCCACGTATCAACGAGCCATGACAATTATCCTAGATAGGTTATTATATGAGATTGCTGAATGCTATATAGATGATATTGTTGTAAAATCAAAGCATGAAAGAGATCACCTAAAACATCTCGCCATGGTATTTGAGCGCCTTAGGCAGCATAACTTGAAAATGAACCCAATGAAATGTGCATTCGGGGTTTCCTCAGGAAAGTTTCTCGGTTTCATAGTTACGAAGCATGGTATTCAAATTGACCCAGCTAAGATACATGCAATTGTTAAAATGCCTTCGCCTGTGAACCTTCACAAGTTAAAGAGTTTCCAGGGCCATCTAGCGTACATTAGAAGGTTTATCTCTAATTTATCAGGGAGATGCAAACCTTTTTCTCGACTTATGAAGAAAGGTGTCCCTTTTCAATGGGATCAAGCATGCCAAAATGCATTCTTAGACATTAAAAAATATTTAACAAATCCACCTGTGTTGGGTGTTCCAGTTAAGGAACGACCGCTAATTCTTTATACAGCAGCCATGCCTACCTCGCTAGGCGCTCTATTAGCACAAAACAATGATGCTGGAAAAGAAATGTCCTTATATTATCTCAGCCGAACGCTGGTGGGAGCCGAATGCAATTATTCGGACATGGAAAAAATATGTCTGGCTTTAGTTTTTGCGGCACAAAAGTTGCGCCACTATATGTTAGAACATACAATCCACCTCGTCTCGAGAGCAGACCCTCTTAGATATATTTTAAATAAAATGGTGCTTTCAGGGAGACTAGCCAAATGGGCGATGATACTGTCACAATTTGATATAAAATTTGTGCCACAAAAAGCTGTGAAAGGTCAAGCCTTGGCTGACTTTCTCGCTGCACATCCGATTCCTGACGATTTTCCAATTGAGGATGATCTACCGGATGAAAATGTGTTTTTTACATCAGTTAGCAATTCAGCATGGAAAATGTATTTTGATGGTGCTTGCAGACAATCAGGGGCAGGCGCAGGAGTTATTCTTGTTACACCAAGTGAGGGAATAATTCCATATTCATTCACCTTAACTTCGGCAGTTTCAAACAATTCCGCTGAATATGAAGCTCTCATAATTGGGCTAGAAATAGCTCTGAACATGGGACTAGACACACTTGACGTTTACGGGGATTCCCAATTAGTAATTAACCAACTGTTAGGAACCTATATGGTGAAGAAACAAGAATTGATGCCATATTTCAAAAGAGCAAAAGAACTTATGTTTATGTTCACTAATATAAATATTCAACATATCGTACGAAGCCAGAATGAAAGGGCTGATGCCTTGGCAAGCCTAGCTGCTAGCATGTCTCTAGATTCCTATCAAACGATGGATGTACGTGTCGAAGAGCGGAGAATCTTGCCGGTACTCGCCGAAGAAGAAGAAACAAAGATATGTCTAACCATCACAGCGGATGTTTGTGAAATTGAAGTAGGAGATTGGCGGTCTCCATTCATTGAATATTTACTCCACGGATATTTACCTCAGGATTCTGGCGAAAGGTCCAGAATCCGAAAGAGGTCAGTTCATTACACATGCATAAATGATACACTTTATAGGCGCTCCTATGATGGTATGCTGCTACGTTGTCTAGCGGGAAATGAGGTTGTAGACGCTCTTAACGAGGTGCATGCTGGAGTTTGTGGTTCGCACCAGTCTGGTCCTAAGCTATACTATCGATTGAAACGTTTGGGTTATTATTGGCCTATGATGTTTGAGGACGCCATGAAATTTGCAAAAAGGTGTCATGAATGTCAGATTCATGGTGACTTCATACATTAGCCCCATGAGCCATTACATCCCACGAACATGTCCTGGCCCTTTGAAATGTGGGGGATGGATATAGTAGGACCCATCCAACCACCGTCTTCCAAAGGGCATAAATTCATTCTCGCCGCGACGGATTATTTCTCTAAATGGGCAGAAATCACACCACTTAGAGTAGATAATGCAGAGAATGTGGAAAATTTTATAAGAACACATATTATATACCGCTTTGGTGTTCCTTCTCGGATCATATCAGATAACGGGACTCCTTTCAAAAATAGACAAATGGAAAAGCTGTGCGCAAAATTCAAAATTGGACACCACTTTTCTACAGCGTACAATCCAGCAGCCAATGGACAAGCGGAAGCATTTAATAAAACCCTTTGTAAGTTGTTGAAAAAGGTAGTATCAAAAAATAAGCGTGAATGGCATGAAAAACTCCTTGAGACATTGTGGGCTTATAGGACCACGACCCGCACACCAACTGGAATGACTCCATATTCCCTTGTGTTTGGAGGAGAAGCAGTTCTACCGCTTGAAGTACAAATTACTTCACTCAGAGTTGCTATTCATGAAAAACTGTCAGAAGACGAAGCGATAAAATTACGCTTAGAGGAATTAGAAAGAGTCGAAGGGAAACACCTTCAAGCATTACAAAATTTGAAAGCATATCAAGCAAGAATGTCTCGTGCTTTTGACAAGCGCCTTAAAAGAAGGTCATTCAAGGAAGGAGATTTGGTGCTTGCTGTTATTCGCCCGATGAATGTTACACGGCGGATGAGGGGAAAATTTGAGCCGAAATGGGAGGGTCCCTACATTGTGAAGAAAGTCTATTCTAGTGGCGCATACAAAATAATTTCCCCGGACGGTGAATATTCTCCGGCTCCGATAAATGGAAAATTCCTAAAGCGTTACTATGCCTAAAAAAAAAGATCACGCTGGGACATATAGAGTGTGCCAAAACCTCATGAACCAAAAAGAATAACCGCCCAAACCATTGATGATCGTGTACAGGTTGATATGAAATGATATATATACATGTGTAGCAAAATAACAAAGCTCTAACCCATACAGAGCAAAATATAGATAAATAAGGCTGTAAACGTAGCAATCCATGGCAAGAGACCAAATAATTTCAAAGTCACTGGTACGTGAATAGCAGTAAATTACCAATAATCTGCCTAAGAACTCTAGCACGTACAAGGATAAACCAGGTGAATAAATAAGCTGCAGTACTCAATCACATGATAATAAGTGGACGCTAGTACATGTGAACATAAACAAATGACTGAATATAAATGATTCAAAGTTCTTATGATAAATTAAAGGCCATAAATATAAATGGGAAGCTCGGTTAGAGCCAGAGCGCCAGTTTTCCAAGTTCCCGAGCAGCGGTCCTGCTTTGAGCTCCAAATCAGTCTTCTTCCGTTGGAAAGTTATGAGGCTTTTACTATGCATCGTGTCGACGTTTAAAAGAGTGGTGTTCCAGGTCTCTACTTCAGATTCTTGCGAAGAATATGTTTGCCGTAGCTGTTCCGTACCCTGTTCAAGCTCGCGCAAGGCACTGGAAGCCTCATCGAGCTGCGCTGTGTGTGATTTCACTAATGCCGCCTTCTCGGCGCACTTCTCCTCCATGGATGACAATTCATGAGCAGTAGCTTTAAGAGTAGCTTCACGTGATACAAGCTCACGCTTCGCCTCGGCCGCAGCATTTTCCTTTTGTTCGGAGCCCCTTGCAAAGTCAGCATGTGCTTCTCCCAGTTGGATCGAAATAATGATGAGCTGGTCTAGCGTCGCTTGAACTTTGGCAATCTCAGGTATATGTACAGGGAGTGTTGAAGAGATAGCCTCAAGAACGGCTTGTCGCTGGGGATCACCAAGTGTGGAAGCATCCAGGCGTTCAAGCGCCTTTTTCACCAACATGTCGGTGGTGTCCAGAAACGCCTTTTTAATGAAAGAAATATCCATGTGTGCAATTCTTGCTGGAGCAGCCCCTTCCTTGTTGGTTGGCGGATTCTGGACTTGGTTTTCACAACCTAAAAAGGAAAAGAAGTAAAAAAAGGGTCATATGTGAGTACACTAAGATAGATAAGCAAATAAGTGAATAATCAAAATTAGATGAACACAAACGTGATGTATGCGAAACTACCATGTGTGGATGATGACAAATCAAGCGATTTAGAGACAGGGGGCATAGTTTGGTCTAAAACTGGTGCCATAACTAAGTGATTTATGCTTGATTCGTCCACATCAAAGTCATCGACAGACAGATCAAAAATATCACCAAGACCATGGTCTTTCTTGCCCGAAAATACATGATCGAGCTCCTCACTACTAACGAAAGCACCAACTGCATGATGGATTTTTGGGTTTTCCAGTACTATTAGCTCATGAACATTCTCTTCACTACCAAAATTAAGCTTTCGCTTAGCTGCCGGCGGCTCTTGCTCATTGATTGAGGTAAGCGTAAGCCGTTTGCGCCTTCCTTCGCTTGCAACTGGAATAGCTGCACGATGTTCACATGCTGGCACATCCTCAATGGGCAAAGGATTGGAGAGAGAGGAACCTGCTGTAGAATAATTGGGTAGATTGCCTAGTTGCTGATAAAAAAAAGAGAGGGGAAAATGAATAGCAGTATTGGTTATTACTACCAAAAGAAAAATATATACATATACATAGTGTCAACTTACTGATGGAGGTTGACAGGGAGGATCAGCATGGGCATCAGACAAATAAGCATGAAGTATGGGTCTCCAACGATCCTTGATTATTGCTTCTCTGTCTTCAAGGGCTGCAATGTATTGCTCTTGATGCTCAGCAGCCACCCTTCTCACCACCAAAAGATCCCTATCGGAGAGTTTGCGAGCTTTGATATGACTTTGCTCCGCATATTTACTCTTTCTTCTTTGATCAAATGGAACCCGACCAGACAAATTACCATTGCAAAGACTGTCTAAAACCGCAGTGAAAGGCTTCGTGAATTTTTTCCACCAATCAGCCCATGCCACTGAAGAATCCCCGACTCGAGTGTCATCTGGGAAGTAATGGAATTCTTCCTGATCCAGACATAACAAATGGGACCAAAATGCATATGCAATTCCAATATCATCCCGTGTGTACAGACTAGCCAATGGAGAGAAAGGTACGACTTGGTCAAAACGAAATTGTCGGGCCACTCGATCAGGATGATAAGGCTCAGCAATGCACAAGTCCATGGAAAGAGAACCACGCCTCCAAGGAAGCATCCCTCGACGGATAGAAATCAAGAAGGCCGCTTTTGGCTCAAATATGCCCTTAGAATTTGTTAAAACATACGGGTTCCAACAAATATTGTGACGGTTTTGGAAGAAAGCATGTGCCTTGTCAGGAGTGAAATGATGTGGAGCCCTGAACATGGTATTTATCATATCAGGTTTCACTGGCAAATGTCTGTAGGTAGGAAAATGCGACATTTTTGCTTTGTTCCCAAAGACTCTCTGCAAATACAGGCCCATCTAGCCAATAACATAATGAACTGGCCAGACTCGCTTCAAATAAGGACCAATAGGGTGAGTACTAATCAGCCGAAGTGAATAGTACAGAGAACCAAGGGCGGATGGAGCTAAAGAAATTCGACGCCCTAAAGTGACCCAAGATGCCATCACCAGTACCCCAGGGCGAACATACGGTCCACCGCCGACAACGACGAAATGGCAAAGCCAAAGGGCAATAAATGCCGCTGTATAAATTCGTTCATCCTGGAGAGTAATGATATGGAAACAATCATCCTCGAGATTATGAAAATAATTACACCACTCTTGAAAGCCCACTTTGCCACCCACAGCAAGTTTGTGCCAGATGTTTAAGAGTTGTGATAGGAAATTAGGATATAAGAGTAATGAAGGATCTAGCTCATGACTAGTAGGAACATATTCCTCATATGGATCTCCATCTAAAGGTAACCCAGCCATTTTATGCATGTCTAAGAGTGTGACTGTGCGCTCACCACATGACAATAAAAATGTATTCGTGTTGGGATTCCACCTCTCCAATAAGGACCTCAGCAGCGGAGGGGAGACAGAATAATTGCCTAAGGAGCAATATATAGCTCCATAAATGTAGTCCACACCTTCCTCATTCCCTTTCAAATGAATAGAATACTTCTTCAAAACTTGGGTCCCCCATGCGGTATATCCATGTGGATGTACAATACATTCAATCTCATGATGCTCCCAACCTAAACCTTTGGACACTATGCGAGTTCCCAAGGTTAAAGCTTCATCAAGCCTAGGTAAAGGTGCAAGCGGGTAATAGCAGCGTGCTGAAAAGGAACGCCCTGATTTCCACCCGCGGTTATCATAATCTGGATGGCCATGTGGTATTTCTAATTCTCTGATCACTGGATTGGCTAATTCGCTAGTTTCGGGTTCGAACATTTGTCGCTTGGCTAATTGGCAAAGAGACATCTTGTGGGATGGAGGTGTGGTCTGGCCTGGCGCCATCTATAGTTGTAAAAAAAAATGCATGTCGGTATATATACAAAATATTGAAATAATTAAAGCTTCTAAAAAAAAGGACCCAAATTGTTACCTGAACTGACAGCGGCTATGAATTGATGCTCCACGCTGTAAGATAATAAAAAAAATCATTATAGAAGAATGGCAGACACCGTAATGTAAAAAAACTCCGCGGTTGTACGACGGGCCAAGCTCATATCAAGCTCCCCGGAACGCCAACCGCAAAAGAGTTGTTACCACCCCTTAGATATGAAAATTCACGTCTCCACAGTTGTACGACGGACCAAGCCCATACAGGCTTTTCGGAACACCAACTGCGAGAGAATTGACCCTTATTGTATGAGAGAAAAAAAAACTCCACAGTTGTACGACAGACCAAGCCCATATTAAGTTTCCCGGAACGCCAACCGTGAAATCATGTCACCTAAAAAAAAGTGCATTGATACGACTGTATTGATACCTACGGCTGTACGACGGACCGAGCCAAGTTTGCGGCTCCCCGGAACGCCAACCGTTAGATCAATAACTCTAAACTTACGTCATGAATAAATGGATTGCCGTAGTGCATACATCTCAACAGATTCCTAATCCAGTACAAGCAGATTCATAAAATAAAATAAAATAAAAAGGGAAAAGAGGGGCAGATCGAGTGCCAGTACCGCTATGAAGACGCCTTGCAAGATCAATCGCTTGTGCTAACCAATGATCTCGTGTCCCTGCATGATCAAAAAAAAATCAATCAATCAGGTACTCGGCGTATGCGTGTATGCACGTCTTTGCGGCATTACTAAATTAAACCAAAAAAAAAGAAAGGGAATGCATGTACCGGTTGTCGCACAAAGATCTGACGTGAGTTCTTGGTCGTCTCGTGTATTCCTCTGATCAAAAGAAAAGCAAAGAGGATTATCGCTCACGGTAAGGACTTTGAGCCTAGAAAAGGGTTCTGAGTGGAAAAGACAAACACAATAATCACCACCGACAACTCAGCTAGAAAGGCAAGAACTGGTTTGACTCCACGTGAGAAGCTCAGAAAGAATCGAGAAGAGAAAGGGAGAACAGCTAGCACAGAGGAAAAAAGGACGAAGGGCTGTTGCACGGAACTAAACAAATCACTAACGGATTAGGATGGTTGGGTCACGCGATCCAAAATTATCGGGAAGCGACTCGGGATAAGCTCAGCTCAACGTTTAATTAATATATATATATATATATATATATATCTATATCTATATATATATATAATCAAATAGGGATTTATGATTCGAGCTTCGGGTACGAAATAAATCTTCGCATCCGAACCTCGAGGGGACATCTGTTGACATCGATTTCGGCATAGGCCTACAATTTTATAAATAAATAATAATAAATTAATTTTTAGCGGCTAAATTCCGTTACTAAACAAGATAACCAAAGTATGTTATAAAATGATGGAGCATGTGCGTGTAACCCTCGACCAAATATTTTATTCAGAGTGGAGGGCCGGCGCATGTAAGATATATCTTTTGTCATTAATCAAATATCAGTGACGTAGGTCACGTGAAACATGCTATTTCAAGCATATACTTGAAGTTAAAATTCGCCCCATAGCACTTCATGAAAATTAAAATCGTTCAATTAAAATAGAAGGTCAAGACCACATGTCAGCTCAATAAGCTTGCTCCGAAGTCGCAAGGAAATTGCTGTATGCATGAAAAAATTGAGCATTCCTTTAATTACATGTCAATTAAGAATTTTTTTTTAAGCCAACACGTCGTGCCAGCTTTCCCAACCATATACGCAATAGGAAGGAAGCGCATGCATCCAGGTGCTAGCCAAATGCCTATGCGATTGATTAAGTCTAAAAAAAAGGAAGCAGACTTGGACTGGTCCAAGTCGTATTAGCAATGGTAATTAAGAGGACCCACAATGCACTCACACGTGAAGATGTGAGGGGATGAGACATGCATGCATGGAGTGTATATACTAGGTACAGTACGCGGCTAATTACTCGGCCACTGCCCCCACGATCCATTGGTTAGCGAAGCATGCATGCACGTCGCCGTCGCGCCCACGTTCCCACGAATCTAAGCACGCTCGGTTGCCGCAGCACGAACTGCCGAATAGCCAGTCTATAAATAGGGACGGGAGGCAGTGGAGCAGGGAGACGACCAATCGACGCCGAAGCTCTGCCGCTCGGGAGAGCCACCAACACATAGAAACACACAAAGAGAGAAGAGAGTATTTGGAAGAAGAAGAAAAGGTTTGGAGTCTCCAGAATGTGAGATCATGGCTGTTCTCTAGCACTTGGTTTGGCCATCACGGTACAAGGCAAGGAGCCTTCTATATCTTCTCTTATTTTCATATCTTTGGTTCGGCCATCGCGGTACGGATCAAGGATCACCCCATCTACCTCTCTCTAAATCTAGCACTTGGTTTGGCCATCGCGGTACAAGCCGAGGAGCCTCCTATATTTCTTCTTGATGCTCATGTCTTGGTTCGGCCATCATCGCGGTACGAATCAAAGATCATCCCATCTACCTCTCAAAATTTCGTCCTTAGTTTTGGCCATCGTGGCACGAATCAAGGAGTATACGTCTTAATTCCCGCTCTTTGTCATCCCCTTCATTTTGGTCTCATAGCGATACAAGCCAAGAGCGAGCGTCGCGCCTCGTTTCTTAGGTTCGGTCCCTATGAAGATACAAATCAAGGTTTGATAAGAGCCAAGATCACATGAAATCCACCTTAGGCTCGGTCCTCAAAACGGATACAAGCCAAGGTCGGGATGAAAAGGTAACACATGCACAAAAGTAAAGCTCGATGAACTGCATATAAAAAAATGTTAAATCATACTCTACGCATGGGTTTCATCATGAATACCATGACATGAGTAATTTAAATAATAAGCCCTCACTTCGGTTATGCTACGCGCGGACGCCATATTGACGTTACGCGACGTTAGTAGTGATACAAGTGGAGCAAATTTTGGTAAAAATGATACACGTATCATAAACATGTGATAAAAATCATCAAAATTATAAATAAAGCTTCACTTCGGTTACGCTACCTGTGGGCGCCATGCTAGCGCTACGCGACGTAGTAGTAATACGAGTAGAGCAAAACCATATAAAAAAATGTTCCGCATAACACGCTGGGCGAAATATGAAAATAGCACATCTTATCAAAACCAATCCTCCATTCGATTCATGCCATTAGGTGGAACAAAATTATATAAAAATAAAAAAAAGGGCATGCTCCGTGCAGATCATGACTCGATATGGAGCAAAACAATTTGACATATGCTAAAACGTATGTGCTAAAGTCGTAAATTGCACATCACCAAATTTTTCACATGGATAAAAATCAAGTTCTTCGAGTGGGCGTCCATCGTCGACAGCGAGGAGGAATTTTCATTTTCTATTTTGTAATAGTCATACGTGTAGTCCATTGTAATAGATATGTTGGAATTCTTAATCAGGGGTTTTCTCGCGAGAGATGTAATTAACAGAATTTTTATCTAAATGTAAGAGTTCTGGAAGTAATGTACCTGCAATGTTTGACTTTATATGTTTCATTTAAATTTACGCATTCGTTTTAAATTTTATTCAATCTGTATCTATGACGTGTACGCGGTTTCCCGCCCCATTTTCCCGTCATCAAGCTCATTCACCCGAAATTTAGCATAAGCAACCCACACTGTTTCCTCCATCGCGAGCTTGCTGAGAACACTAGAGAAAGATGAAAACAGAGCGCACCGGCCTTAGCTGAGTGGATACAACATGTTTTAGTGAACCATTTGCCCTGAACTAAACCATTTTATCACTTTACTAGCCCCACTCCTTTAACCTAGGCTAGCAGGGTTATACTATGCAAAGCAAGAGGCAAGCGCTGGCCGCTTTGCCTTACCTGATGATGAAGCTCAATAGAGCATTGATGTGGTGCATAGAGAGGCTGACACACGACTGATCGTATAGTGCAACGTCCTAGAGTACCAGCGAGCCAAAGTCATCGTTACAGGGGAGTATGCAACGAGTTGCATAAATGCGGTATACCTGGACTAAACACCGACCAACTACATGTCGAGTAAGCTTGCATAAGATCATCCAAACCTGCAGTCTTTAAGGTTTGATCTAAACATAGAAGAGTGCGGGAAGATGCAAAACATGATGCCAACATGGCACGACAGTAGCCTAAATGGCTGAGGCTCATAAAGAGCGGGCTATCGAAGTGGGTAGAGACGTAAGATGGTCTTTCCATCAACGAATGTGCTATGGACTAGATCACCTCAGCTATTTGGAAGTTCATACACATACAAAAGCGTAAAACTTAATAAGATTCATACACATACAAAAGTGTAAAACTTAATAAGTGTTTGTTCGTATAACGCAGTAATCTGGCCTATGATTGGCCACTAAACATACACACACTCATCATGGGAGCCCAACTACAAGAAAGCAAAAGAAGTGTTCACTAAATCTGGCTGGCAAACGAATGAACACATTGCTTGGGCCTGTTTGTTTAGGTTTTTTTTTGGCTTCTAGACTTTGGGTTCGAAACCAGAAAAGCACCTATTTACCTGTTTTTGATTTTTGGCTTTGAAAAGCCTGAAACAACTTTAAAAGCCAAAAGCAGGTAAATAGGTGCTTTTCTGGTTTTGAAGCCAAAGTCTAAAAAGCCAAAAGCCAGCCAAACAAACAGGAAGATGTTGCAAAAGATTCGGTACAAACGCTGAGTTTCTTACCTTCTAGTTCTTGCCCCTCTTTCCACCGGGGCCATTCCTTGTTTTAGTACCAACACCTCCAGATGGTATTGTTGGCGCCAGGTCTCCGTATGAAAGAACCTCTTGAGAGCAGACAAGCGAGGACCAGATGACTCTTCTCCTTCCCTACACGAATAACCAACATGGATCCAAGTTTCTTGAAGGATGTCAGTACACAAATAACGTTTAGAAGTGAAGCAAGACTTACACAAAACTTCTCCGCAATAATGGGTGCTGGCATGTCGTTCGACCCTGTCACAGGAGCTCCTCCAGAATCCTACAAAGATGTGGTCAGGAAACTAAACCATTGTTGAAGCAGTCTAGTCAACAACTGAATCACGTACTGGATCAGACGTAGGGAGCCCTTTCTAGTGGGCGGGCTGTGCCACCTTGTTGTTGTTAGAGGAATGCTCAATCGAAAGGACATGTGCTGGTTCAGTGCGCATAGACGGGCAAGATACCTGGGTCCGCAAAATATCTGGTTATCAACCAAAAGAGACATCGATGTTATTCACCTAGAACGACTACTTCTTCCTCCGGAAGCTCTTACCCGTGAGGTTAACATTCCACCTGCAGTTCTTCGAGAGAACATCACCCACATTTGGATGGAGTTCTCCACTCTGATGTTCATCCATACCACAACCAGCAACCGTCTCCCTTTCTTGTGGGTTAATTTTGAGGAACATGGTGGAAGGGAATACCTGGCTACATTCAACTATAAAAGGCCAGACATTAGCGAGTGCCAGAAATTAGCTTATTGGCTGAAGTGAGAAAACAAATCCAAGTTAGGTTAACAATTTCTTGTTGTTCCTTTTTTGGGAGGAATTAACAGTTCTTGCTCTTATATATAAATATGGGCCGTAAACTCTGCAAGGCTCTACAAGGTTAATGGAAAAAGTTACTAGTAAATAAAACTAGCAAACGGGCTGTATGGGTCAAAATCTACGAAAAGCCCAGATACCTAGGGTTTCCACCTCCACGCCACCGTGCAGATATAAACCTGCGACCAAACCCTCTCGTTTCTTCCCCACCGCCGCCTCCTCCCCCTTGCGCCGAAGCGCCCGCCCTCGACCCCAGGATCAGCAATGGCGCCGACGTCGAAGATGGCGCTCGGCATGAAGCGCGCGTCGCGGTCGCACTCCTACCACCGCCGCGGGCTGTGGGCCATCAAGGCCAAGCACGGCGGCGCCTTCCCCAAGGTCCTGAAGCCGGCCGCCGTCGCCGAGCCCAAGTTCTACCCCGCCGACGACGTCAAGCCACGCACCGCCAGCACCCGCAAGCCCAATCCTACCAAGCTCAGGTCCGTCCCCACACCGCCGCAGCGCCGCGCGCGCGTGGTTGTGTAGGCTTCTTCTTCTACCTCTCTCGATCTTGTGCGGAGTTTTTAGAGTGAGATCGATTTGGTTGTTGCAGGTCGACCGTCACGCCGGGCACGGTGCTGATCCTGCTCGCTGGAAGGTACATGGGGAAGCGCGTGGTGTTCCTCAAGCAGCTCAAGTCCGGCCTGCTCCTCATCACTGGTAAATCACGCTGATTTCCCTGACACCGTATTGTGGGCCGGTAGGGCAGATCTATGGCTCAATCTACGGGTTGCTGATTGGTGACCTAATTGATAGTTTGAACGTAGCATACGTGGATTGTTGAAACATGGTGGAAGCCTCGGATGTATACTTCTTGCCTGTTTGATTTGTCTACCTCTAGCATGTTGGTCGATTCTGGTGGTGTAAATGTGGGGTTTGAAGAATAACTCGACAGTTTAGTCTAATGCATCGATTGTAAATTGCATAGGGTGATTTTGGAAATGCACTAAGGACGTTGATTGTGTTTACACGATTGAGTCTTTTAGAAATGTTCATTGTTTACCATTTTGAAAATGTCCATGGAATTTGAGTGTGTATATAATTCCTTTTAGGACTCTTGGACATGTCTGTGTTTTATCATTTCTCTGTCTCGTTGGTATTATTGGATGTAAAATCATGTAAATTGTCTCTCCCGTTGACCTAATGCTATCAGATACGAGATGCAAAAAGTCAATTTTGATGTAGGTACCTTTTTTTGTTTGAGAACTCAGAATGGGAGTTGATTGGGTGATAATTCCTTTCTTGCATGCTCTCGCTATCTGCAATTGATTTGTAATGTAAGCCAATTCAAGGTGGATGGGAGGGTACTGAAGCTGGAGAATTAGTGGACCTTTGATGCCCGCTGCTGATTGAAACCAAAGAACCAAAGAACCACTATTTCATTCACTGGATTCCGTTTTTGTTCTTGCTTGTCATAGTTTATGCTGTCCAAGTTTTAATGTTAATGTTCTCTTCAGGACCTTTCAAGATCAACGGAGTGCCAATCCGCCGCGTGAACCAGACTTATGTCATTGCCACATCCACAAAGGTTGACATATCTGCTGTTAATGTGGGGAAGTTTGATGACAAGTACTTTGCTAGGGACAAGAAGACCAGGGCGAAGAAGACCGAGGGTGAACTTTTTGAGACAGAGAAGGAGGTACATTCATGGACCATCATCCTTTGTAGTATGCCCTTATGTTATTAGTCTTGTTCCAATACTTATCCTGTTTCTTCTCTATTAAACCTACAGGCAACAAAGAATCTGCCTGACTTCAAGAAGGATGACCAGAAGGCCATGGACGCTGAGTTGATCAAGGCTATCGAGGCTGTCCCAGACCTTAAAAACTATCTTGGTGCCCGGTTCTCTCTCAGGGACGGTGACAAGCCCCATGAGATGACCTTCTAAGTTAGTTGGTACAAGTTTCGAGTTCTGCGGATGTCTTTTTGCCTAAACTGTTTCTGTACTTCTGAAACTTTTACCCGGTTAGTGAACTTTCTATTGCTATTGAAGTCTTTCTGTCAAATATTATGAGAAGGTCAAGAGAATTATTACACTTTTGGTGGTTCATTGTGATAGTCACATTTAAGTCATGTGCTATTTGCACTGCAGTTCGTCTAGTGAGTGTTAGTTTGATCTGCTGAATATTCTGCAGTACGTCATGCTGCGGCTTAGGTAAACAATACAGTATGGTCGATATTTGAGTACTGTTTGTTCTTGGATGTGAAAAATGTTACTTGCGATATTGCCTTTAATGTTGCGATAGTGCTGGGGGATCTTTTTCTGTGACGGAAATGATTCCATTAGTTAACTGGACCAGCAATATCTCCTCATGCTCAGGTAGAACGTCAACCCTCAGCCATTACCATTCGATAAGACAAGTAGCACAATAAGCAGCCAGTCTGCAACTCTATTACAGCAGATATTTGTACCAAAGAAAACTCAGAAAAACATGGAGTGCTGGGTTTAGAAGTGATGTAATAGGTGAATTCTCGAGAACACATGCGATGCCTTTCGTTGACTGTCGTATGCTGCGAGTTTTGAATAATAGTCACGGTCATGGAAGAAGCTCTGAATCCATTAATCCGGTAAGTCACACCAAGCTGTGGTGCGGATCCAACATGGATAGATATCACATCAGAGTTTCTTGTGCCCACGGAAGGCGATAAGATACGGGGCTTTTGCTTATTATTATAGACGTTTATACCGGGTATACTAATCATTACTAAAATCCATCTTATCAGTGTGCTCGGGATAGACTATCACCTACTAATGATTTTTGTGATGAAAGTTGTTGTCAATGGCGCCAGGTGAATTTAGGAGTATTTCAGTTCTGATTGCATATCAAATGCCTCCGAGAAGTTCAATGATTTAGATGCATTGTATGCACCCAAAATCTGGAATTCCATAAATGTTTAATAGTTTCCCTGAACACAGGTTAACTCTTAAGAGAGGTTGCCCAATAACGTCGTTCCGAAATCTAAATCAGAGTGCTTGTCTGTGCAACTACACGACTGATTAACGAATCTAGGTGATATGAGGCGTCTATTATATCTGGTTCTGATGTTGGTTGAGGCGTCTATTATAGCTGGTTCTGATGTTGGTGAGATTGGATATATTTCAAGGATAACATTAACATTCTCGAATCGAAAGTGGCCTATCACATTAGAATTGGGCAGTTTCCAATTTGTGTTTGCTATGCCATGACGATCAATAAAAGCAAGGGCAAAACCACAATCGAGCTTTATTTAAGGAATTTTGTGTTCACTCACGGACAACTTTGGGTGTGTTTGGTACCAGTCTCACCCTGGCATGGCTGTTTTCTCCTAAGACATGCTGAGTCTAGACATGCTGAGTGTATACAACTGCACAGTGTTTGGTAGTCTGTATATGCTGAGACATGCTGAGTTGAGATCTTGTTTGGTGGGCTGTATCTGTGGTCTAGACATGGCTGAGAGGCTTTGTTGAGAGGTTTCGGTGGGTTGAGGTCAGCCATGCTGACCAGGGAACCTCCACTTATGGGTTCTCTCCTGGGCATGGCTGAGAGGCTTTGGTGGGTTGAGGTGGGCATGGCTGAGAGAGCTCATACATCCTACCAAACACTGAAAAGTGGGTTGAGAAGAGAATAGATGAGAGGATGCACTCTACCAAACACACTCTTTATGTTGCACTGAAGTCTAAGGACAATCATTGAAAACAAGGATTGCAGCTGAGGATGGCACACTAGAACTTACAAAAAAATAGCTTACCTATATTCGGCATGGTCAACTTCTGGGAAAACCGAGTAGGACTTATACCATACAAACTGCTCGAGATAAATAGCGAGCTTATAAGGTAAGACCCAGGTTTGTCAGGCGCAAACTGATTTGTGATCAAACACTACAGTTCGATTAAGTTTCGTAGGTTTGTGTGTTAGCCTCAGAGTTTTAGTATCATTTGAAATACAAATTTTTGCATAATACAAACAAATATGCTCTCTCCGTCCCAAAATATAAGGTGTATTTTGATCCGTTAAGACAAGGCTTTGACCAACGATTACTTCATTAGTATGTAATTTATATGACATAAATTTGATGTCATTAGATTCATATTCAAAAGTACTTACTTATAATTGTGATTTTATATAACATAAACCACATATTAATAGAGTAATTATTGGTCAAAATCTTGTCCTAACGAATCGGAATATGCCTTACATTTTAGGACGGAGGGAGTAATATAGAAGATATTCTAAACCATCTAAACCTAAAATCTATTCTTGCAAATGCGTAAGCCATCTCACTAGTTATATATAATATAATACATAATTTGTAAACTGAAGAAACAAAACAAATATCTTATAGCAGCTTATGTACCATCCCTTCAACTCTCAAGAAGTGCCCCGAAAAAGGCAAGCCATTTGATCATTAATTTGATGGACCTTTATTAGAGCATATTGGTAAATTTTGGGAAAAAATTATGTCACTGATACCTTTGTAAGATGTGAATTAATTTAGAGGAATTACTAGGAGTTACTCCCCCAGTCCAGGTATATAAGGCATATTTTAATTGGTTAAGACAAGATTTTAATCAACAATTGCTTGATTAATATATGATCTATGTAATATAAAATCACAATCATAATTAAGTACTTTTGAATACTTATCTAATAATATTAATTCTACGTCATATAAATTATATACTAATAAAGTAATTGTTACTCAAAGTTTTATCTTAATCAATTAAAATAGTTCTGTATATCCAGACGGATAGAGTATCTCCCTCGAAAAATTATGTTTTTTGGGACGTAGAATATACATGGCAAAAAGAACATTTGTTATGTTTTGAAGAACTGATTAATCGGTAAGGCATATATGTATAGTTAAAGAATCTTTTCATGTTGGAGGGTTGGACCAACATTTTGAGTCGACGACGTCGTGCCAGTTAGCTAGCTAACACACTCTCCAGTTTCCACCTCGTAGTTCGTGCATGCCATGGTGTCAATTTTTACATAGTTCATTAAATAAGTTCATCGTAGTACAATCTAGCAACTGCTAATTAACCGAGCCTCCAGCTGGAGAGCATCTCTTTTCCTCCACGTTCATATTTGGCAGGAGAGTAAATTTCATTGCAGTACTCTTTCGTACTCATTTCATTCATGATTATTCACCTTAGTTTGTGGCATACATTAGAAAAGAACAGTAATACATACGGCACACCCCTTCATCGATCTATAACTAGATCAAGCAAACCAGAATATATATAATTAAGCGTATACAAAGATCAACCCAAAACACCTCTTGAATCTTGAGTATATGTATGGCGAGGAAGCGAGCTGGATGCATATATATATTTATATATAGAAGCACATACATGTATCATATGTGATGCTATGATTATTCGTTTATTCCTAGAATATATTTATACCAATACTAATGTGATCGATGACGTTGTCATGCATGCACCACGCATGTATATCTATATATATATGTGTGTATATATATATAGCTTAGGTAGCCAGAGATATTTGAGCTCGATTGATTGGTTAAGGTTGTCGGCGCCGGCGGCTTGTGTAGGGCCCGGTGAACGTCCGGCCGCCGGAACCAGTCTGGCGCTGGCAGTTGAAGTACTTGGCGGCGACGGGTGCGCCGAGGTTGTAGCGGCGGGCGAAGCTGCGGGTGTTGAAGTTGTGGCGCATCGACGGCGCGTACACCGTCTCCCGCCCGAGCTGCCGGAACAGCACCAGCACCATGCGGTGGATGCCCGTGGCCGGGTTCGGGCTCTCGTAGCACACCACCTCCCGGCCTTCAAAAATTCAAGTACATCGTATCCAAAACTGAGTCTATTTGTCCATGCATGCAAAGTATCCAAATCAGCATAATTAAGAAAATAAAAGGATCATGGGTCCATGGATGAATCGTCACCGTATGTGTTATCCGTTGATGCTGGTATATCAGTCACCATCCTGCATGCATGGACATGAATCGGTCGGTAGAAAGTTAATTAGCATCTCTGATCTAGCTACAGTACAAACAATCCGCTGACACGCGTGCTACATGCATATGCAGTTACGTACGTACGTGCATGATCAGAATATATGTTCATTAGTGCAAGTGTACAATAATTAATGGCGTGACACGCATAAAGATAGCATATACATATCCACCGTTAGTACGTGTGATGCATGCACATATATCTCCATAAATTGCATATGTGCGCAACGGCTAATTAAAATGCTAGAGGGTTGCTCTTACCAGTGCAAGTATTCCCTCAAGGTCGGATTGCTCGGGTTAGGAGCATCAGGATCCACCATGACCTATATAAGAATATATCATTGCAATCACAGATCAAAATAAATTAACTAAAACAACTTACATAGACAAACACATAAAAATCACAGATTAATTAAGAAAAAAAAATTAAGACATGGGCTTACTAGGGTATATGTCACACGAAGATCGTCGCCTCCAATCTCAACCCTCGGTTTGTCCGAGACCGCCGGTGAGCGGAACTCCAAGCCGTTGATGATGGGCCTGCCATTGTAGAGGACCATCAGATCAACGGTGCTACGGAAGGGGTCCAACACATCTCCTACTACTCGTCCTGTAACCAAGGAGTCATTAGCCATTTAATAGTATATGATATGATGTGTGTGCATATATATCTAGCAATTTAGTATATATGCTACTGTATGTGTTGATGTCTTCAGTGTAATGGCTTGGTACAAAGCCACAAGGGTTATGCGCTATTTATAGTCGCTTGCCATGAGAAAAGAAACCGCCATGTCGTCATCAATCCATCTCCGCTCTTGATAGCAATTTCCCCTGAAATTTGCCCGGACGTCGTGCATACTAATTTCAAGCATGTCTTTCTGGCTAGAACGACGTATAGTAAAGCTAGCTTGCCTTTGAAAAATTATTGGGAGGCCATATACATCTAAAATTTGATGTGTGTACGTGCGAACATCTTGTATGACATTTGTATGATATGAGTAAACACGTGGAGGACCTCGTTTGACGAAGCTTAGAATCTCGGGAGGTCAGTGATCGCTGGCCTGGTGTGTTAATGGCCTGTTTGGTTGGGCTGTGGCCATTGACAAAACTGCTGTTGACTGACTGTCTTGAAAAGTTACTGTGGCGGTGGGAAAGTGAATATATAGCTTTTAGTTTATCCAAACAATGTAAAGCATTTTAGAACATGAGTACAGAAGCATCAGCACATTATAAAAAGCTGGCAGAAGACAGCTTTGCCAAACAACTGAATTTGCACTGCAAAACCCACAGCTACCGTTAGCAAAAACTGCTGAAAAGCTGGCCGTTTGGTTGGGCTGCAGCTTTTTCCAGTGGAAAGCTGCTGAAAAACCCAACCAAACACCCCCTAATTCTCTAGCTTAATTTGAGGGGTCAAATATTCTTTATATCGGTCACTTTTCTTAGTCTTTACTATAAATATAAAATATATAATTAAAAACCTTTCTCTCGCGCAAAAAAAAGAACTTCTCCCACTCTGTATTTTCTGATACAAATCACCGACCAAAAATTATTGGATTACTGGTCAAATGAGTACGCCCTATGATAAATAGTTTCTTAGAGGTGCTTTCCAGTTTGTCTCTAAATGTGGGCCTAGTGTTTCGTAATCTAGATTTTGTAGAGGAAGTCCCAACACATGGAGAAAACATACCTTGCAGACACGTTCCTGGTTTGCGTGCATATGGCAGCTCATTCAGCATATTTAGAAGAAAAAAATACGAAAGAATCAGGAAATTTAGACAAAAGAGAAAAAGGAAATGGACAAAAAAAAATCAGAAAAGTAGAATATTTCCATAAATTCATTGAAAAACCTTTTCTAAATATTAAAATATCAAGAAATCTACAAAAATAAAAAATGAAAAATATTCTGGACAACAAGGAAATTCAAGAAAAATCAGAAATATTTCACAAAAAATACGGGAAGAAATATTAGAAAATTCCATTAAATGATACAGTTTTTTTTGACAAACATTCATGAAAAATCAAAAAATTCTTTTAAAAATATACAAATATTTCTTACTGATTTGAATTATTTGTGTTTTTAAATCAATCACTGGTTTTTCTGAATATTTCTAACTTTAATAACATTTTGTTTGTTCCCCTTTTTGAAGTTTTCCAAAAATCTGTTTTTATTAATTTTGTCATTTTTCCTTTTTTCAAAAAATTTCCCTTCTTTTACTGTTTATTTATTTTAGTTATAAAATTTATGATTTTTTTTAAATTTATTCATCTAAATATACTGACTAGACTGCCACATGTATGTTTGAAACCACCATCACATTATTGAACACCGTTTTAAAGTTGCCTCAAAGGGGGTAATCTAGACTTTTCCTTGGAAAGACGAATCTAGACTATTTTGCGAATTGGAGATATGATTTATCCGGTTTTAGAGTTGAGGTGAAATGTAGAATATAAGAAGAATTTATGTGCGAGATCTAGTTACTTACATAAATCATTACCAAGTTCAGTATAGTTTTGCAGTTAAAGCTAAAAATCCTATGCATGCTTTTAAGCAGCTGCTATACCCGAAGGGGAAAAGAATGTGATTTTTACAAAACCACATGGAGCCTAAATATGAGTTGATCACGCTCGCCACTTTTCTATTATTTAGGATATATGCAAGTGATTGGCTGATCTTGGTCTGATTCCTGTGGACGGAAATTATCAATAAACACGATCCCGAAGAGGATTCGGCGGAGAAAAGATGAGAAAACGACGCCCACTTCTCTTTATTTTCCTGCGCTCTGTCGCTCATGTAAATAACATCTCGAGCATGCCATACACATATCTTGGGTAACATCTCGAGCATGCCATACACGTTCTTTTCTCTCATAGGATAGGATAGGAGTCGTAAGCAATTACGAGAGTAGCTTGTACGAATGTATGGTGATTGGCGGATGACCTAACTTACAGTGCTGTCCCGAGTCTCCTTTCGGCCTCAACCATGGGATATCTGAATGGTTGAAAGCCCATGCTATCAAAGTGACATCTCTCGCTCTTGCCAACTAGTCCAACCAGTATAGCATCCTAGATTCCTAGTCATCTACGTTGGGTGGTGGCCGAGTGTTACCCGAGGCGGTTGTCCCTAGTCTGGGCCTCCGACCTCTGTCCTCAATGACACCTAAGGGCGGGCTCAGGCCCAGGACTAGGAGGGATGTAGTACTGGTCAGCCTAAATGTATAAGGAAAAGGTATACACTCATTAGCCTAAAATATTGAATTCCAAACAACTCAGCATCTTTTGGCCAGCTTAGCCCCCTTCTCTGTTTATTCCTAGGTCCGCCATTGTTGACACCAAAGGAGGGAGCTCTGGGACTCCGATCTCCAAGCTCGCCAAGGGTGGCGGCGAACGGGTGAAGAGCCGATACCATGCATTGGGTTGCCGCAATTGTTCGGCACTGGGCACGCGATTAATCGCGCGCGGGACCCATGTTGGCATCACGGTCCATTTAACCTTATTGACTGGTTAAGCAGGATTTGCAGCTCTCCTATCTCCCGTTCATTGTGGGAGATAAGGAACCACCACACACCTGTTTTTTTTCTTTTATTTTTTTTGTTTTTCCTTTCTATTTTTTCTGTCTTTCCTTTTTCAATTTTTTAGTTTCATTTGTTCCCTGTTCTTGTTTGTTTTCATGTGTCTTACAAAAGATATTTCTTTTACGCTATTCTTTTCAAAAATGTGCAGTCGGTAGTTTTTAGTTTCACCAATAGATAAGATTCGTTCTAATAGTGATTTTAGTATTATTCTAACATAGATATTAATAATCTCAAATGTTTCATAAGCACTTTTGATTTATTCTATTTTTTTGCTTCATTAGTAATATCAAATTGTTTCATGAACACTTAATTTTGTTCCACTATTTTCAAAATTTGTCCCGTTAATACTCATGGACTACTACAAGTGCATTACCGTGTTGTTTTGCAGTAGTCATGGATTGTTTGGTGAAAACTTCCATTTTATTCCTTAATCTAATTTTAGTTTCACTAGTAGTCGTAAATTGTTATATGTGCATGTTTGTGTTGTTCTGCAATAACAATGGTTTTGATCTAGAAGCATTAAATTTTTGTTCCACTTAATCTAAATTTTTATTCCAGGAGTTCCGTGTGCACATATATGTTATTCTACAATATTTGTGATTTGTTCAAAGAGCATTAATCTTGTGTTCCGCTTATTCTAAATTTTTGTTTTACAAGCCGTCAATTGTTACACATGCACTTTCGTGTTATTTGGTAATAGTCATTATTTGTCTCACGAACACAAAGTTTTTGTTCTATTTGTTCTAATTTTTTGGTTCAGTGGTGGTCGTTGTAGCGACCCTGCACACCACTGCACGGTGTAGTGTGCCAGTCTTTGATATAATATAATAAAATTCCATCTCATTATATTACATCGATCAGAATGTACAACAGAAGCATTGATGGTCCAACAACTATATATATATTACAGACTCCAAAATATACATAAGTTATTACAGAGATACAGTAAGTTAAGTTCAACTGAAAATAGCAACAGAAATATAGAACTGAAGATTAAATTGCAGAAAAGTAAGACTGATATTTTATTCTTATACTAAGCTAAACTACTCTTGCTCTAGCTCTGCCCCGTCTTGCTCTCCATAGTCGATATAGTAATCGACTCCTTTGATCCCTCCTGTCAGGTTCAGCTCCTCCTTCCCCTCTTGGACTTCAACTTCCTCATACTCAACCTCTAACGATTCAGAGTCTAACAAAGGAAAGATTTACGTAGGGGATGAGTACAGAAGGTACTCAACAAGTTCATAATAGCAACAGGTGTTTGAATGACTATTTCTACTAGGACAAAGTCCTCAAAGAATATGCATGAATCCAATATCGTTCCTGGATAGAAGTCAATTTTAATTTAACTATGTTCAGAAGGCTTCACGAGTCGTTAGAACCTCCGATGGTTCCTTTCCCGCCACGTTCGCAGTTCATACCCAGAACAGGGAGTGACAATGCCACACTTCAATACACTCTGCAGAGGTGCGCTACTTTACCCACAAGTGGTACTTAGCCTTTAGCCGGGTACGAGACCCATCACACTCCCATCGGTGCGTGGCCAGGTCTAAGGTTCCGAGTCATTTTCACCCTTCCCTTTGGCAATATCTCCCCTTATGTAGTCGATCCAGCACCGACTACCCACCTCGTCATTATAGCGTACTTTTCTGTATATTTCAGGGACATAACGCCTCCCAAAGCGGAAATTCAGGGTTTATCGCTCCCCTGGGCGAGGGACTTAACGCTTCCCCAGGCGTTATTTTACATACGTTCCTGGGAGATATGCACTGAAAAGGTATTACTTGACTCGCCTGTCCCATAACAGATCTTGCGGTTAACGCTATCTTTACGGCGTAAGAATGCCAACTGACATTTGTTATTAACCTTATGATGATACCATATGCAATGGAACCCTGACCACCCCACAAGTTCCAAACCGGGGTTCCACTGCCCACCAATATATGATTCAACGAATCATAATGCAGTCCATTTATTAATTATCATAGGTGATAAGAAGAAGGAATTGCATATATGTGGTAGAAATAATCTTCAACATGAACAATAAATGAACTTGCCTTGAGATGGATAAGAGGTGAAGTGAGATGTCCCTTCGGACGAAATCGGCAGAACCTCGGGATCTGAAGTGGAATAATCATCCGATAAGGACTATTTCCGAAGATAGCAATTGTATATGCAGATATGCATGCTTATGCTGATGAGGTTGATTTACAGAATATTGATGTGGACTACCTTGTCGAAGACAATGCAATAGATGATATCTATTATTTCTTCCTTGATTTTTTTATCTGCTCTATCTTTTGAATTTATAGAATTTACTATTAATAACTTCGTGGTGTGGAAAAGCCATTTTAATACTTGAATTAGGAAAAAAATTTCAAAGTAGTTATACAAAAAGCTTGAATTCTGAATTTGCAGGAATTTATAAGAAAGAATTTTAGGTTTTCGTTAAAAGGATATATATACACATTATTTGGATTAAAGAGTTACTATAAGTGATTTGAATTGAAATGAGATTTTAGATTATGCAATTGGTTTTGAGCCATGAATACATTTTCTTGAAATTTTTCTATTTATAGGAGATTTTCTCCAATACACAAAGAAGAAGAAATTTTTTTTCCTATTCTCAAATTTGGGCCGGCCGTGGCCTGATTTTTGGCCCAGGGTCTGTTCGGCCCTAACCTGGCCCATTTGGCCCACTTAGCAACCCGGTTAGCGTAAAACCCTAACCGGTTCCGAACCCACACCTCACTCTTCTCACACCCGCCGCCTCCCTCTCATCTTCTCTCTCTTTCTCTCCTGTGCTGGCTCCCGAGCTCCCCTAGAATCGCCGCCACCAGCAGCGCCGCCGCTCCTCACCCGGCTGCCTTACTCGGCTGCCTCCTCACTCGGCTGCCTCTTCACTCGGTCCCGTCGCCGGCCTCGTTGCAGGGGACGTCGGGCTCGGCCCCTTCTGCCGGCCCCTCTCCGGCCTTCTCCGCTCCGGCCAGACCGCTCGGCCCCGTCGCCTCCGCTCGGTTGCCTAGGTGGCCTCGCCGCCCCGGTGCCTCGTCGCCGGTGGACGGCGGCGAGTTCACCACGCCTGCAACCCCGGCGACGAGGTGTCGCCCACGGTAAGCCTTCCTATCCCCCTTCAACATGCCTACTCCCCTCACTCCATCTATTCCCCAATTTCCCCTTTACTCAAATCCCTAATTTCTAGGGTTCTAATCTGACCAGATGATAAGAGCAGAGGCTACACTCGATTTGGGTTTATATCATATTGATTCTTTAGTTATACTTCTTTAATCTGATGCTCAATTGCCAAATGATATAAAATGTATACTTAATCCTTAGAAATCTCTGTGTTAGATATGTTGTCTAGTTCTGTTATA
This sequence comes from Stipa capillata, assembly GCA_019208055.1. Classification (NCBI taxonomy): domain Eukaryota; kingdom Viridiplantae; phylum Streptophyta; class Magnoliopsida; order Poales; family Poaceae; genus Stipa; species Stipa capillata. The sequence goes on from JAGXJF010000141.1 coordinate 554,480, forward strand.
ACCTATTCTTTGACTTAGATGATCTCTCACATTTCTTTATCTAGGTATTTCTTCTGGAGATAAGAACAGATGCATTGTTCTAGGTTTTCTTTACTGAAATACATGTGTATGCTGATGGGTAATTTCTAATACTATGCATGCATACCACCATGGATGGCCCCCGAACTTAGATGATTTTTCTCACATTAATACCTAGGTTTTTCTTTGAATGATATGGACAGATTGCTATAGATCCCTTTAATTTATGTTTCATGATCTACTGCGTAGTATGCTTATACCTGCACTTGCATGAGTATTTGTTTTAACCTTTTCATGGGATTGGAGTAAGAACAGATACTACCCTTTCCTTGGTCCGAGCTATTCCTTTCTTATGCTCCTTATTTCCCTTTTCCCTTATCTATTTAAAGAACAGATACTACTCCTGGAATTGGTTTATCTATTCTTTTAAACTGATAAGAATAGATTCTATCCTTCCTTCTTAGTTACCTCTTCTCATCTTTTCTCTAACTCTTTCTTGTCAAATTCTTAAACTGATAAGAACAGATGATTATACTTCTTCTCTCTTTTCATTCTAACTGATAAGAACAGATGCTATCCCCTCTCTTTTCTTCCCATTCCAGTTTCTTAAGAAACAGATTCCTTTTACTTGATGCAAAGGGTTGTTTTATTTAACATAATGCAGGTTATTTCTGCAGAGTTTAAGTACTTCTCCTTTTTTTCTAATTTCTTCTATCTCCTCTATTATACCTTAAGCAACTGAAGCTTGTCTTGAGGTATTCTGAACCCTTCTTCTTCAGGCTACGCCTCCTCCTCCTAGCTCCCTTGCTTGCTTCTCAGCTCTCTAACTCTTGCCCCTTTGATTTGGTGCTGTTTTGGTTGGGTTTGAGATGATAATGAGACTCATGAGGTCCTATTTATAGGGGTTTGAAGGCTGGTATGCTGGAAATTCGAAAATAGCTGGTTTTGACACCTATTGGATGACTCATCTCTTGATTTGGTGAATCAGCTGCTTGCATGGCAGCCCCTAGCTGATCCTTATCCTCCTTTTGAGCTTGAGGTGGCAAGGCAATGCCACCAGCAGCTTGGGCATGGTTCCACCCCTTTGGACAGGTTATGGGTAAAATAAATGAATGGGTTTGTCCTTTATTGCTGCACGTTGGCTGCTGCTTAACATTTTGGAATGCTCTAGGTCTTGCTGGATTTAAATCTGAAAGCAGACCTTAATCCTTATTTGATCTATAATTGGTTGCCTATTGTTAATGGAGGTTAGTTTAAACTTAAATTGACTTAAAGAAATCAGTTGTTGCCTTGCTGCCTATTCGAATTCAGTTGCCTATTTGAACTCATATATCAATTGGATACCTTTAAGAATTGTTGCCTCAGGATTACCACTTGTTGCCTTTAAGATTTGTTGCCTGTTGCCTAATCAATTCTCTAAGTCAATTTAAACTCTTTTGAGTTCAGAACTAGTTCTCTGAATTCTCAAAACTGACCTCCTACACAAATGCATTTCCATTTTGGGAATGCAACATTTTAATCTTAACCCAATTCTTTTTCTTGTAGTGCTTTGCCTTTTTGTTTAAGTGCAGGTTGAATAAGAATTGGAGATGAGAAAAAGGATTGAAGAATTGAAGAATTTAGGATTTGGAGAATTGAAGAATTGCAGAAGGAATGAAGACACTATTGTGAAATTTTTGTAATAGTCATGACTTGTAACAATTAAATCTTTCGTAGATATGTTTTCGGATATTTGTAATGTATTCAACTATTTAAATATATATATGCTTCGTTGAATTGGCTTGAAGTACTTATGTGTATTTTTGAGATTTCATTATTGTTGCATATACATATATATATGCGATTTGCTTATCCAAAGAGAATTTTTAAATTTCTTCTAAATTTGATATGCATGAATGTCATGTTTGAATTCCAACTCCTAACTTTAGTGTTTAGCCTCTAGAAAATACGGGTTCTCACAGTCGTGAATTGCTTCATGTGCAATTTTATGTTGTTCGGTAATAGTCGCAAAATTGTGCAATGTGAACTTAATTTTTCTTCTATTTTGTTATGTTTTTGTTTTGCTGACTATTGTAAATTGTTCCACCAAGTTAAATAGCAATCACAAATTGTTCTGCTTTGATAACCATATCTTGGTGGGGTAGTGGAGTTAAGGGTACATGACTCCACCGACCCGAGTACAAATCTAGATGCTCACAACTTATGATCACATAGTTGCATTTCAGTAGGAAATTTATCAGATTTATGGATTATCTCCGGTCTCCGTTAATTATAGATGTGTGCTCAAAAGGTGCCGTCGCATGTATTCCAAAAAAAGAAAATATACTTCGATTGTTTCAAACATGATTTTTTTAGAGTACTAGCTAAATGCTTGCGCATTGTTACAGAAGAAAAAAGTTATATTACATGAGTTATTTAGACGTGGTAAGGCGATATACCACCCAAAGGGTATGAAAATACCAGGTGGAGTTAGCCTTCAAGCAACGGAGCTCCTCACCGTGGGCCAACCCCTCCGCGGAGATGGGTAGACCAAGTGGTTGGCAACCTCAACACCTTTAGCATGGCCCGGCTCGCTGATATTTGCAAATCATGGGCCAGAGTTGTCGTCACGAACACCTCACTTCCCTTTGGCATGCCATGCTTGCTTATGTCACATGGCGAAGATGACGATGACGACCTAGAAGACGGTGAGTGCACCTTCAAGCTGCTCGCCCTCCACCTCTCCAGCGAGAATCACCACATTCCCTGCCTTGATCAGAGTTCTCCACGACCGGTGGTGGGTGATACGGCTCAACTAGGTGTTTAATCAAAGTTGCCCGATCTTTCACGACATACTGTCGGTGTTCCTACAAATATACATGGAGATATAGCAGATTACTAATACTCGACGTCTTAGCCTCCTCTCTACCCGCACACCAACATTGCACGAACATACTAATAGGATCGCAAAGATCTGAATGGAACGATGATCTCAAGAATCTCATCACGCACTCGATGCAATTTCCTAAATGGAAATCACAAAAACACCAATAATATGCCCACCCTCGAGTTGGACAATTTTCTTTTTTCTCATTCATCAAATAAACGAGTCTAAGATACATGGGGTGTACCCTCGAGTCTTATATAGCCGACCAACCTAGACTATAGCCAAAACAATCTGGACCTTCAACATGATTCAATCCAATTGATCATGACATTTATATCTCCACATGAGAGTACAACCTGGACTCCTCAGCATATGAACAAAAATAAATGGACATCCTGACTAACAACACTCCCTATGGATAACTAGAAATAGAAACTAAACCGATCCACCCAAACCAGGGCAGGCAGACCAAGAAATTTATCGGAGAGGGATTCAGTGACAATGTTCAATTCATTGCAAATCTCCACCGGCACGGGAACATCCATATTTAGATTGAAAAAATACTGGATTTTGCATCACTCGCCATCTGCCAGATAACACCAAGTTAGATGTATGGGACAGTGTAATCAACCCTAAAGAAATAGAAAGGAAAGACACTGTGCTTTCCATTCTTTGATAGCACCAGGGTAGAAATAAATTCTTGTGTCAAGTGGTTCGAACCAAGTTCATCAATTTGGAAAAAGTCTAGCCAACCTATGTTCCTTAAAGTTGTCTGACATCATTTTTAATCTCCATGGGTACTAGCACGTCTTCATCAATCATGCGAGTACGCAATAAGGAATATGTTTTGACACGTTTGTACCTTTTTCTTTCCTGCGATGCCTTTAGGATGACGACTTTTGGATCCTCCTGTGTGCGGCAATGGCTGCATCGGCCATCGATGGTGATCCTATTGGAGAGTGATTCCTACTGCCGAGAATCCTTCTAAGAAGGCCAGCCATATCTACAAGGTTAGTTGATATAAAGTAACACAAGAAAATAGTGCTCGAAAGTAGCGTTCACTTTACAAATTTTATGTCCAAGTTCAGATTTTAATGTCCTCTAGCAAGATCGTTCTCTTTTATTCAACACTACACTACTTGTTCCTTTATCTTTCTTCTCTATTTCTCTCAACATTGGCTCAAATTTTGAACACTTGGTGTAGCAAACAAGGTAAGAAACTAGAGAGGAAAAGTGGTGAATGTGTAAGGAGATGAAAGGGTGTTGCCCTCCTTTTATAGGGAGGGTCGGCCGACCAAAGGGGCAGCACAAATTTTAGCAGCAACTTGCCCCAAAAGTGCACCTCTGCCCCTCCTTTAATTTTTGGCTAAGTATTTTCATTTTAGGGTTGGTGAATGACTCACTAGGGTGAGAAGCAAAAATTTAGAGGAGGGTGGCAAGACGCTGTCCACATGATGGATTGGAATCACTAGGAAGAGAAAGGAAAAAAGAAACAAAGGAAATGCTAGGGTCGGCCGGCCTAGGGTGGTCGATTGGCTCTCTCCTAGACATTTTTATGGCTTTCCTTCAAGGTTTAGGAGAAGAAAGGAAAAGCTTGGAAAAAAATTTCAGGAGGAATGAGGGCTGTTGATCCTTGTTTTGAGAATTATCTGTGAAATTAGGGAAATGAAGAAATAAGAGAGAGAGAGAGAGAGAGAGAGAGAGAGAACCAGCAAAAACACCTAATAAGGAAAATGGTCTCGCAAACAAATACCTCTGAAACACTTTGGTTCAAAAATTTTATTACTTTACTCATGTTATTTTTTATTACTTTTACTCATGTTATGTTATTTTATTCATGATGGATCTCCCTTTTCTTTTCTTTTTTATTTTAATTTTAAAAGCTGGCTTGTTTTGAAAGGTAAAAGAAAGGAAAACCTTTTTTCTAGTATGTAGCTAAATTCTTTCTCCTTTTTTTATTTTTTGAAAATAAAGAATAAAATAAAAACTTTAAGGATAATTTGGAGTACCTCCCAACAGTGCTTTAGTTTAGGCCGAAAAGCGTGACCTCTCGTGTACCTAATTTAGTGCTTAGAGCTAGCTCCCGGAGGTGGAGATATTTGGGATGCTGCAGCTCAGGTTTTCCTCTTGTTCCAGAATTTCCTTGGTCTTGTCAGTAGTGTTGGTAGGATTCCTATGGCATCTGAGATCTTGATCATGGCACATCTTTCCCTGCGAAAACAAAATGGGAATCGCTCCATCTTCCTGTTGATGATGAGGTGGATCTCTCCATTTCCAACGTCAATGTTGGCGTTAGCCATGTTTAGGAATGGCCTTCCTAGGATCACTGGAGTCATCGCATCCACCTCTGTATTCTGGACTACAAAGTCCACGGGGATGAGGTGCTTGTGGATCTTCACTGGTACATTTTTGGTGATGCCAACTAGGTAGTGGAAGACTGATCTGCAAGCTACAAACACATTACCATTGGAGAATTATCGGTAAAGTTAAGTTTATCAAATACCGATTTGGGCATGATGCTGACGCTTGCTCCTAGATCGCAGAGTGCTCTCTCAAAGAATTCAGATCCAATGGAACATGTGATCATGGGAACGCTTGTATCTCTCTTCTTGGTGACGGTAGCATTCAAGATTGCCGCGCTGCATTCCTCCATCAACTTGATTATCTCGGAGTTGGGGATCAGACGTTTGTTGAACAATATGTCTTTTAGGCACGTTGTGTAAGTCGAGACCTATATGACATCTAGCAACGGGATATTGACATAATTACTTGAACAGACTTACTATACTATTCGGCCGAGTTGTTGTTGCGGGTACGTGGAGGAAATGGCAGCACTATGCTATCAAAATACTCATGTGGGCTACTCTTGGGAGTGGGTGCAGAGTTTTCTTGTAGTTTGTCCCCTTTGTCCTTCACTTCGTATTCATGAGTCTTGGTTTCTTCTAGCTACTCCAGATCCTTGAGCATTTACCGGACCTAGTAGCGACCGCGTTGACTTGCTCATGAGGATTGGCCTCCCACTATCCTGGTAGACGTCATGCATTGCTCTTTGGAATAAAAACGGCAAGCTATGTAATTTGGGTCTCCTGCATTTTGCTATGACTCAAGTACTACTGAACAGAAGTAGCAAGATTCTTTATTTTTGCATTTATACCCTCTAGGATTTTATCATTGCCATAGAATTTTTTGCTAATCCTTTCATTCATTTTAGATTGAGCATCAATATATTCCTTAAGGAAAGGGTCAAGAGTGATAGTTAGAGATGAACTTTAAAAAGGATAGAAGTCGTTACCACCATTACCCTTATTGCCGAAGTTGAGGTTCGGTTGGTTCCTTTAGCTGGGATGTAGCCTTGGTTCTCACGGGACGATAGTTGTTGACATAGTTGACATCTTCATCCTATTTTGTGGGACAGTCTATCCCCATGTGACCCATGTTTCCACATTGTTCACAAGTCATCCTTGCGTCGGCTGCCTTCACAATCTCGGCGGATGCAGGAAGAGCCTTGATCCTTTTACAGAGTTATTCTACTTTGGCGGCGAGGAAGTCCATGCCCTCCAGTGAGTGAACTCCTCTAGTCTAGCTTGACTACCAGAGATCAGTCTCCCATCCTTGGTTTGTGACCATCTTGTTGATGAGAGACTTGGCTCGAGCGACGCCGAGTCTCATAAAAGCTCCTCCAGCGGCAGCATCAAGATGTTCGCAAGTGCTCCTCATGAGTCCATTGTAGGAGGTTTAGATCAAAAGCCACTCCACCATGCCGTGATGAGTACATGACATAATACTTTCTTGGAGCCTCTTCCGTGCTTCTATGATGGATTCATCATGAGTCTGCTAGAAGTTGGCAATCTTGTTCCTCGGTTGGTTGGTTCTCCCGGGAGGGAAGTACTTGGTGAGGAAGGCATTAGATCACTTTTCTCAAGTTTTGAATTCAGAAGCGGGGAGTGAGTGGAACCACTGCTTGGATTTTCCGAGAAGGGAGAATTGAACAAGCCTGAGAAAAATGGTGTGGGCAGGAACATTCTTCAGGTTGAAAATGCGACAGATCTCCAAGAACGTTTGGAGGTGCATGTTGGCATCCTTCGATGGCTTTCCCCAGAAGGAAGAGTTGCTAACCATATGGATGAGGGCTCGCTTGAGCTAAATGTTATTGCTGCTTGGTGCAGAGTACTGCTGGAGGGTCTTCTCAGTCATTGTTTGTCACACCCTCATTTCGAAAAACTTGAAAAATTAGGGTTTACAAAACTTTGTTTGTTAGTATTGTAGCTTAAATGCATCTAACTAAAAATTGTGCTCAAACCACGTGTGTGCTAAACCCTAACAATAATACAAACCAAAAAACTACCTTGATCCCTCCCTCTCACCAGCAGGTGGGTAATTCCATGAACCTGCCCTCTTCCCCTTTCGACTCTTCGGGTTCTGTAACCCTAGTCACATCCCGAAACCTTAACCGACAAAGCATGTGCACCTTACCTACCAATCTCTATACCTATGCCTTCATGCACACCCCTCGGCCTTGCATCCCTATCATGGATACAACCTTACACCCAAACCCAGGATCTTTATCTTCTTCCTGGTTCCGTCTGTCGTCTGTCGATCTATCTGCCAATGTAAGAATGCATCCCTCCATATATATGGCTATATTCGTATAACTACACCTGCTTAATCTTGCCACCTTTTCTCTCACCTGCATGTCCTATCCTGCTTATCTCTCGAATTTCCTCGGTGACTTTCCCTTCCTACATGTGTGATTAACTAACGTTGGGATCGTATGCCCATCCTCTCTTTCCCCATCTCCTTTGTCTATATCCATTGAGTGCCAAAAGTTATACCTTGACACTTTCTATCATCCGCTGGCTATTCAAACACATATATATGCTTTTGTAATACCCTAGTTTTTAACACCCTTTTCAAACCCTGCATTAGACCATGTTAAACCCTAATATTTCTGCATCGCATTTTGGATCTTATGTTTTCCTCGCATCATTCCATGACATTTAGCTAGCACAGGAAATCATGCATATATATGCATATATGTAGATGATAAAACCTTAAAATGATCTTCATGAATTGACTACCCACGTCTATCCCAAAAGAGGGAACATGTATACATACATATATATGTAAATACATAAAACCCTAAATTCTTTCCCCTCAGCAATTTGACAAAAACCCTAATCTATTTCTCCTCCCGACAAAAGGGCTCAAACCATAAAACCTAGACTTGGTCTCGTACCGTCTAGACTAGCCTGATTTACACCCCCGAGCGTCCACATGGTAGATATGGGGCCCACATCTCAAAACCCTAACCCATAACCCCTCTTCCTATTCCTTTTCTTTAAAACAGAAACCCTAATCTTATGATTTTATGTGATTTCCTCTCTCTAAAAATTTTATAAAAATTTCGTAAAATGAAGTAATCCAATACCAACCTAAATATAAATACAATAATGATGGCTAATACAAAATTTTCAAGCAACATTTAAAATACAAATCTAGGCTAATTTGGTAGTTGAACTACAGCACCTAGATGTAAGCCTTAGAAAAATCCAATAAAATTTCATGGCATCGCAAACCTATCAAGGAGGTAAAATGTGCAAAAATTTCGAGCAAACACTATCAAACACTTTTGCCCTAATCACTTGTTCACATGAAATCTTACTCAAAAAGGCTGTGGAAAAATTTCATAAAATTCTCAGAGGACCCTATCCACCTCAGATACTTATGCAAACCACCAATTACCTCTACCAAAGTTCCTTTAGCTCGCTACGATGCTAAACCCTAACACTGCCATGAGTGGCATCTAGCTTCCTCTCATGTTCTCTCTGCCTTTTTGGCCCATCTTTCCGAGAACACCTCCTAAGATTGTTTGCCACCTCGTGACATGAGTGTCCCTATTAGAATGCGATCGAGCATACCAGGATGACACCCTGCCGCCATGCGCAGGAGCTAGACAAGCTCTCACACTTTGGACGTGCACAACAAGCGTGCGTGCGGCATCCCTCAGTGTTCCGGGGCCCTCTCTTGGACTCACCGCAGTGCACCATCACACTAGACCAGCTCGGGACCCCCACTGCCACCGTGCTCGACGACCCCAGTGGCCACGTCCTCTCCTGCGAACTATAAAAGTACCCCCCGAACTCTCCTTCTCCTCCAACCTACTTCCCTTACTTCAACTTCATCTCCCTCAAGCAACCCTAGCACTAGAAAAGCTCAGAATCACCCCCAACATCTAGTTAGACCTATCAAATCTATCCTCGGTTCCTAGCCGATGCAATGCCTCTCCTGCCTCCATTATCTTCCTAAGCTACTCTCCGAACTTCACTGATCATCCACCTTGATTTTCCCAGCTCGCCATGCCCAGGAACGGAAGTTAGAGCTTGCTGGAATCTAAGCCCTCGGACCTCAATGCCGACGGAGCTCCGACGGTCTTGGGCAGCCGCCGACCTTCTCATCGCCTTCCTCTCGTCATCCTGAACCTCCGGGTACAAGGCATGCTTGTTGTTGTGCCCTACAACAGCGAGGCAAGCTCACCGGAGCTCCTCTCGAGCTCGCCACCATTGGGCGGAGCCCTCCCCACCAGCGCTCGCAAAAGACGATAGGCAACGTGCCACTGACAGCGGACTCGACCATTGCTTTATAATGTGTAACAGTTCGATTGTCCCCAGGCCCGCGTGTGGAGATAAGTGGTGGCGCCTGGCCACAAGTTTCCGCCTCCCTACCATAAAGGCGTATATTCAATGTGTCAGAAGCGTAATCAATCCAATTTTTCTGGTTTTCTTTTCCAAAACTGATTTCTTCTCTGGTTTGACCAATCCAGGTATTTCCAATCCGGTTTTCTAAAATATTCTTCCGGTTCCTGAAGCCCAAAAATATTCCCAACATTTCCATTCAAACACAATTTGCAATTTCAAACTCCTTTAGATAGAAACACAGAAGGGTTCATATTGATTAAGAAATTGAATTTATTTTAAAATAAATTGTGGTCAAAAATGATTTCAGAGCTTTAGGACCTTTTCACAGATATTTTATAACCCATCTACTTTCACAGAACTTTAGGACCTTTGTAACCTAAGGGAGCTATATGACCCATCTGCTTTCTGAATAAAACCTAGTGGCTTAACCCCCCTTTTATATACAATAACCATTATTTTATGACTTTTAACAAAAATTGGATATAGGCTCCGAGAAGCCTACAAACTTTTGTTTCTTCCAACATTGTTATTCTCTAGACTCATTCAATATTAGAAGATCTATAATTGTCGGAGATGTACAAGTAAAGCTCACCTCACCCCTTTATCGATAAGACCCCTATTTCATGGGGGGGGGGAGGGGAACCTTGAACCCTAATCATTGGGGGTCTAACAACCCTAAAGTCCAGAACATAACCATGCATTCCATGTTGCATCTATTTGGTTCTTTTTGGAGTTTCTCGACATGGTCATTTATTCGTCACCCTTTTCAACGTGTAGTTACCGATGTACCTAATTCTCTTGAGGAGGATCCTGAGTTTCTGCAGTACCAACTCCAAGAGGAAGATAAGTATACCAACTTGCTAGGTAAGCATCCCTGCCTTGAACATGTTGAACCCTATATGTTCATAACTTACTTATGTTGATTGTGAACCATGTATTCTATCTTGATAAGACTATTATTTTATGTTAGTTGTACCTGCACCCTATTATTGCATGTGATTGACATACCACTCCTTATCGCCTTAGGAATAATTCCCCTAATGGTATGGTAACACCAGCAGGAACTTAGGTATAGTATATAAACCCTACAGTTAGACCTGAAATAGGGAAAAACAAATTTTTCAACAAGTGTTATCAAATACCTGTTATTGGTGAGATGGATTCTCGGGAGGTATCCATTTTCAAAAGGAAGGTTTTCAGTGAAAATGATTTATGGTAAAACCCTAAATCAAAGTGGAGTTGATTTCAATTCGGGTGGGAGACATAAGGTGGTGCTGGGAAGGAAGGTGGTCAAAATGAGGATGCCTTACGTGACATTGTTAGTATCTTGTCTTATGAGGCTTGGAGTTGAATTGGAGTCTTGCTCGGATCAATTAAGGACCGAATCTAAGTGCCGCTCGGCCAAGTTCATATCGTACATCCACATGCCATATCTGGGAAGGGCTTGGCCTACTACTCTGTTTAGGGCTGGCGTATGAACCTGTAGGTGATAGGTGATATGTGCGGATGAAAGGTTTACTTCTGTCAAGAGTGAGTCCCGAGTAGGGGGAGGATGCTAGACACAAAGATGAACTCCACTCTAATTGTAACAATGAAACTGATGCAAGTTATAGATGGGTTAAGTCCATCTGGCGGGTTCATCGCTAGTGCTACCTGGGGGAAAAGCCTCATTGTGTAATCCTTGTCGGTACACCTCGTGAAGTGTACTCACTGGATCCTAGCAATAGGGGAGGATCGCATCGTGTGGGTAAAGCTGTACAACCTCTTCACAGTGTTAAAATCTATTCAAATAGCCGCGTCCGCGGTCATGGACACGACTTGGTTTAAGCCACACCTTGATTAGACTATGTTATCATTTTAAAATGGGGCATGGGTTTAAGGACGTAGGAATGGTGTGTCCACAGTGTGCAGTATGAGCTACGAGCAAGGTAGCAGGAGCTGCAGAAGTGTGACCTTCGCCGGACTACGTGGATAGTCTGGGATGGTAGGTGAACTTTGATTGCAATCGGTGTTTGATTTGGTGAGACGGTAGCTAGTGCTACTCATCAATTGGAATTTCAATGTTATAAGATCAATGTGATAATCATTTTCAAAATGCTTGCAAACTATTACCAGTATTGCAAATAAAAAATACTTTTCTGCTCAATATGCAATCTAGGCTAGAGCTTATCCCTTGACAAGCCATGCATGAATATACCTGTTATACTCTTCATGTGGGATGCTTGCGAGTACATTCAATGTACTCACCTAGCTTGTTGATGTGGCCAGCCGAGAAAGGATTCTACTTCCAAAGAAGGACGGTGTCAGTTACGACGAAAGCTAGGGTGTAATCCCAGTTGGTTGCCTGTCGAGTAAGGCATATCGGTGGGCTGCACCATCACTTGTTTTCTGCTGCAAACTCTTAACCAATAGGCTTCACGTATCTGGACCCGACCATGATAGTCAATTTATCTATGAATATCTATTTGAACGTGTATGACAATGATATTCAAGCTAACTTATGTGTACTGGCTACTAATCATGGGAATAATATAGGAAACACAAGGGTTATCTGATCCTTAAAACCGGGTATGCCACAACTCGGTATCAGAGCCATACTGACTGTAGCTTAGCCCTAGTTAGCATGAACGTTAGATATAAGCACTAGGAATACCACTGAACTTCCATAACCATACATAAGATTACTATAAGTGTTGGTTCTACTCTTCTTACCCTCCTTAGCTCCACTCTTGCCTACCTTGCTCTAAGAAAAACCTAATGTTTTTTGAAATTCTTATTTGCTTTCAAAAATCGTAGCTGACCCCCACAAAGAGTATGATGAGACCCGTGCGGTTGACGTACAAGATTTTACAAGGAGGAATCGCCCAATTCCGAGACTCCCCTCCGTGGATGGACCAACGGAACTCAGCCTCACAAGCTACAACACCAAAGCGCTCGCGACATCCATGCTAGGAGTAACAAGCTAGCAACACTTGAAGATGACACCACCTAGGATGACATCATTACGACATGTCATGTGGACTAGACCTACAGGCTAGGTCACTAGAGCTCGCTTGCCGTGTGCCACGAACTATGTACCCCTTTTTAGTCCAAAATTTAGGCGTCTGAAAGTGCATCCAGTCCCAAGGAGAGTGGAAGGATGAATATCTAGCCCCAAGGTTTGGTTTTGATGGTTAATGGCAACCCTCACCTGTATCTAACGTTTACAACGAGTGTGAACAGGAGTTTAGATGAACAGGTGATCGATCAAGACAACATCTGAGTGATGATGAGGCCTAAAAAGAGTAAGGAACCGTGAAGGTCAGAAGGGCTAGCTGAGCTAGTCTCCTGAGGCTCAGTTGCGAGGAAGCCGAGGCTGTGCTCGAGGGCAAGCGAGGTGATGGTGGCTTGATGGAGTTCAAGGACCGTGACTGCAAGCTGGATAAGACCTGGAGGAGCTAGGAAGCTAGTGGATCTGCGTCAAGGGGTTCGCTGTGCGTCTTCAAGGGCTGTCATCTTCAGTTGTTAGCTTGGAACCAGTTCCAAGATTCTGAGCGAGCTGGTCAGTGGCAGTGGTGAGTCCATTGTCCTCCTGAATCAGTTTAAGGCTTGTAGTGAGCCGGCCTGTGTTGTGCTCAGGTGCTGCCTGAGACAACCGAATCCACCTGAGTTTGGCATCTGAGACTCAGGTGGGTAGCTCAGCCGTGGCTAGTAGGTTACCAAGTGTATGTTAGCTGAGTCTCAGATAGGTGTGTCTGGTGGCTCTTTGTCTGACGTGGCATGAGGGTAACGGCTAGCTGCCAGGGACCCTATAAATAGAGAGCCTGGGGAGGTTTCGACCTCAACCTTTACCTCTACCATAGCAAGCACCCTGCTGTTGCAAGAAAGAGCTCTTAGTCTCCGAGAGAGCGTTGCCTGCGTGCATCCACCGTGAGAGAGAGTTGCTTTACATCTTGAGTGCTTCAGAATTGAGTGTTCATGGTACTGGTTCCTTCAAGAGACTGAGAGAGCTCTTGGAGTTCGTCTGCTCCAAGACCAGGAAGTTGGAGTCATTGGTGAGCAAACCAAGTCTTGTGTGGCTGCCTCCAAGCGTTTGTGAAAGCGATTTGGGTCTACCTGTCTTGCTGCGGTGAGATCAAAAGGATTCCACACAAGATAAGTGAACGAGGAAAGAGCACGGTTCAGTGCCGGCTGTGAAAGCAGCTTCCTCAACGGAGACGTACCACTTTGCATAAAGTGGGAATTTCGGTAAAACAAACCTCTGTGTCTTCTTGCTCATTTGTATGGTTTGCTTTTACTTGTGCTGATATATTTAGTACACTCTCTGCTGCACTCAACTGAGTTTCCCACCTGAGACTCAGTTGACACTAATAACAAGTTGTCTCCTTTACTATTCTGTCTATCTGTTGCACACAACTGAGTCACTCACCTGAGACTCAGTTGACACATAGTTGTCTCTGCTCTGCTCTGCTTGCTTTTACCTGAGTCATCTACCTGAGAGTCAGTTGCTTGAGTCAGTTGCTTGCATCTTGGTAGGATTGGCCTATTTATTTTAAGTAAAGCCCATTAGGTTTTAAATTTCTAGAGCCGACCTATCCACCCCCCCTCTAGTCGACTCCTGAGATCCTTTCAAGTGGTATCAGAGCCTCGTTGCTCATATTGGCTTAACAGCCAGAGTTAAGAGATGTCGAACTACGAGGGTAGAGTTTCCATATTTGATGGCACTAACTATGCTTTTTGGAAGCGAAAGATGCAAATGCACCTTACTGCAATGGATCCAGATGTCTGGAAAATTATCATGATAGGTCTTAAAGTAGATAATGAGAGCAACCCTACTGATCAAGACAAGATCAACATCAAGAACAATGCTAGGGCTGCCAATGCTATCTATATGGGGCTGCAGGAACATGATTTCAACCGTGTCAGCACCTTTGATGCAGCCCATGATATCTGGAACACCCTTCAGGCCATTCATGAAGGCAGTGATACCTTGTAGAGGTCCAAGAAGGATGTGTTAGAGCATGATCTTGACAACTTCCACTACCAACCTGGAGAGGACATCAACTCCATTTTTACAAGGCTTACAATGATCACAAATCAGCTGAAGACCCTTGGATCAACCAGAGTTGAAGATGGAGATGTGATCAAGAAGTTTCTTTTTGTCCTTCCCAAGCCCTATCACACTCTGCGTCTGATGATGAAGGAGAAGGATGGCTTCGACAGGATGAAGCCCACTGATGTGCTTGGTAGGATGCTTACTCATGAGATAGAGCTGAATCACTCTAAGAAGCATGCTATCACTTCTGGCAAGAACAAGGATATAGCTTTCAAAGCAGTGGCCACTCTCAAGGACTCCAGTGATGAAGAAGATTTGGATGAAGAGATGTCCACTGATGAAGAAACTGAACTTGCTATGCTCACTTGCAATTTTAGAAAGTTCTACAGAAGAAAGAAGTTCTCTGATTCTGCTGATAGATTCAAAGGGAAGAAGCAGCTCAACGACAAGAAGTGTTTCGAGTGTGGTGACTCAGGACATTTCTTTGCTGATTGTCCCAGGAAGAGCAAGAAACCAGAAGAAGGCAAGTACAAGAAGAAGGAGGTCATTGTCAAAAAAAATACAAGGAAGGGAAGCCATCTACCTTCAGAAAGAAGAAGACATCTACTGCCAGAGCATATGTTGGACAAGCTTGGGTCTCAGATGACTCAGAGTCTGAAGAAGAGTCAGAAGAAGAAACTGAGCTAGCTGGGCTAGCCATCTGTGTCTCGGATGGATCACTCAGTAGCCTAGCTGAGTCAGGCGATGGCTCAGTTAGGTCACTCAGTTGCGCACCTGAGTCAGACTCTCTCTTCGACAAGGACATCAATCCTTCATCTGCTGAGACTCCAGCCCTATGTCTTATGGCTAAAGGCAACAAGGTATTAACTGAGGATGACTTCCCTGATTATGTTCAGCTAATGGACATTCTTGACAGGACAGAAAAGCTTCTTCGGAAAGAGAGAAAGAAAACATCTCTCCCAGGGACAAACTAACTGATATGCAGGTGTCCCTTGATAATGCTCAAGATACTAAAGCTGATCTTGATGAAGAAGTTTACTTGCTGCAGGTGGCTACTTGCTGCAGGTGGCTCATGATAAGTTCAAGTTATCACATGAGCTTCTAACATCTGAGCATGATAAGCTTAAGGAAACTCATTCAGCTTGTTCTATTGTTACTCTTGATGCTAATCCCCCTAATGTTGTGAAACTTGCTTAAACTGTGCATCTCGCATCAATGCTATTACTTCCAGTACAGTGTTTGTTGTTGATTCACCCAGTGGATCAAGTACTTCAACTGCTACTAACTCTGTTGATGCAGCAAAGTTTAATGAGCTTAAGGAAGAGCATGAGGAGCTGAAAAGACTCATGAGAATAGGCCTATGCAGTGCTAATATAGGCATGCAAAACTTTGCTAGACTCCAGTCCACCTTAGTTCTCAAGAACAATGGTAAAAGGGGACTTGGTTTCACTCCTGTGCTTGGCAAAGATAGATTGTCATATATTCCCTTGCTGCTAATAAGAAATCCTTGAAGAACAACTTTGTTCCTCAAATGGGAAAATATGATACTAACTCTCTTGCAGGAAATCACCGGAAAACAGGTGGTTATATGAGAATTCCCTCAATCCCCAGCTATGTGCTTAAAACTGGGAAGAATGGTAAGCTTGAGGCAAAGTATGTTGGGTCTTGGAGTGAATACAAAAGAGTACCGAGTATTTGGGTACCAAAATCTGTAGTCACCTGTGTCTCAGGTGGCTCACTCAGGTGCAATGTAAATGTGCTAACCCTTCCATCTGAGCTTGCAGGAGATTAGAATCTGAGAAAGATTCAGAGGTTCTCAAATCTTTCCAAAGCTATATCTGCTAAGAACTCATCTGTTAAGCTTATTTCTGCTATTGATGCTTACAATAAGAGACCTGCCAACTTGGGAACCAAATCTGTTTGGGTTCCTAAGTCTCAGAACTAATCATGCAGGGCTCTGCCTCCAATGGAACTAAATGGGTCATGGACAGTGGCTGTACACAACACATGACTGGAGGCAAAGAGGAGTTTACTGAGATAAGAAAAGACAACCTCTCGTACAAGTATGTCAACTATGCTGATGATTCAAAAGGCAAGGTATTAGGTTGTGGTAAAATTGCTATCTCTCAGGAACACTCTCTTACTGAAGTAATGCTTGTTGAGTCTATTTCATATAACCTCTTATCTGTTTCTCAATTATGTGATGCTGGTATGAAAGTCACATTTTATCCTAAAGAGGTTTATGTTCAGAAACTAACAGATGACTTACAAGTTTTCAAAGGCTATCGAGTAGATAAGCTATATCTTGTAGATTTTTAGGATCAGGAAGCAGCTGTGCCATGCTGCCTGATGGTTAAAGCTCAGTTAGGCTGGCTGTGGCACAGGCGGCTAAGTCATGTAGGGATGAGGCTGCTGAACAACTAAGTAAAGAAGAACATGTCCTAGGCCTAAAGCAGATCTAATTCAACAAGGACAAGCCATGCTGTGCTTGTCAAGCTGGAAAGCAAGTTGGAAGCCCTCATCCACCCAAGAATATCATGATCACTACTTCTCCTTTTGATCTCATACATATTGATCTGTTTGGTCCTACTACATATGAGAGCATTGGAGGTAACAAGTATGGTTTTGTTATTGTTGATGACTTGTCACGTTTCACTTAGGTATTTTTCTTGAAGGACAAGTCACAGGTGTACAAGAGGTTCAAGCATCTCATTGTCAGAGTCCAAAATGATGGAATATCAACCTGAAGGCAGTGAGAAGTGACAATGGGACAGAATTCAAGAACTCAAGAGTTGAACCTTTCCTGAACAAGCATGGAATCAAGCATGAGTTCTCTGGTCCCTATGCATCTCAGCAAAATGGAGTGGTGGAGAGGAAGAACAAAACCTTGATAGAGATGGCAAGAACATTACTGAGTGAATACAAGACACCAGCAAGGTTTTGGGCTGAAGCTGTCAACACTGCGTGCCACAACATCAACAGATTGTATCTTCATCCACTCTTGAAGAAGACACCATATGAGTTGCTGACCAACAAGAAGCCAAATGTCTCCTACTTCAAAGTATTTGGTTGTAAGTGTTACATTCTCAAGAAAGGCAAACGCCTCTCTAAATTTGAATCCAATCTGATGAAGGAATTTTTGTTGGGTATAGCATAGAATCTCACACTTACAGAGTCTTCAACACCAACACCAAGATTGTTGAAGAAGCTGTGGATGTGACATTTGACGAATCTAATGGCTCACAAGGTGGGCAAGTTGCTAATGATATTTCAGGGAAAGTAGATATTCTTCACAAGTCAACCGGTGAAGTTAGGCCTCAAGCTGAGGAACCAGCTTCATCAGGTGTCTCTGAGCTACTTGACCCAAATGATGAGCAAGATGAAGTGCATGGCATTGAGTACGAGTACAACCCAGCCAATGATCAACTGGACTCAGAAGCCTCCATGCACCCAGCTGAGTCTCAGGAAGAGCCAACTGACTCACAGATACCCTCAGCTGACTCACATCCAGCTGTGACTCAGGTGGCTGAACCCGAACCCCCTTTGATCAGCAGGCTGCAGAAGGATCACCCTGTAGACCAAATCATTGGTGAAATTAATAGGGGAGTGACTACTCGTTCTCTACTGCTAATTTTTGTGCTCACTATTCTTTTGTTTCCACCATTGAGCCCAAGAATGTAGGTCAAGCTCTATCTGATTCAGACTGGATTAATGCTATGCATGAAGAGCTGAACCAATTTGAGAGAAATGAAGTCTGGTCACTTGTTGAAAGACCCAAGGATCACAATGTCATAGGAACCAAGTGGGTTTTTGCAACAAACAAGACTCAGACGGCCAAATCGTGAGGAACAAGGTAAGGTTGATTGCTCAAGGCTACACTCGAATAGAAGGCTTGGATTTTGGTGAAACTTTTACACCTGTAGCTCGGCTTGAAGCTATCAGGATACTTCTAGCTTATGCAAACCATCACAACATCAAGCTTTATCAAATGAATGTCAAGAGTGCCTTCCTCCAAGGTAAGCTTGCTGAACTTGTGTATGTAGAACAGCCCCCTGGTTTTGAGGATCCAAAAAGACCCCATCATGTATATGTGCTCCACAAGGCTTTGTATGGCCTTAAACAAGCCCCTCGTGCTTGGTATGACACTCTGAAGGAGTTTCTTATACATAATGGCTTTAAAATTGGGCTTGTAGATACTACACTCTTTACTAAAGTTAAAGGCAAGGATTTATTTATATGCCAATTTATGTCGATGATATAATATTTGGTAGTACTAATCGTGTGCTAAGTGATGAGTTTAGCAAGATGATGATCAAAAGATTTGAGATGTCCATGGTGGGAGAATTGAAATTCTTCCTAGGGCTGCAGATTAGAGAACTCAAGCAGGGAACCTTCATCTCCCAAGAGAAGTTTGCTAAGGACATCATCAAGAAGTTTGACATGGACAAAGCTAAGTCAATATCAACTCCCATGCAAACAAATGCTCATCTTGATTTAAACCAACAAGGTAAGTCTACTGATCAGAAAGAGTATAGGTCTATGATTGGTTCTTTGCTATATCTATGTGCATCTAGACCTGATATTATGTTGAGTGTTTGCATGTGCGCACGCTTTCAAGCTGATCCTAAAGATATTCATCGCACTGCTGTTCGTAGAATACTGAGATATTTAATTCATACCTCTGGGTTTGGTTTATGGGTACCCTAAAGGTGCACCCTTTGAGCTAATTGGCTATTCGGATAGCGATTATGCAGGATGTAAGGTTGACAGAAAAAGCACCTCAGGTACTTGCCAATTTCTAGGGCGCTCCTTGTGTCCTGGAGTTCCAAGAAACAAAACTCAGTAGCCCTATCCACAGCAAAAGCTGAATACATAGCAGCTGGTAGTTGTTGTGCTCAATTATTATGGATGAGGCAGACCTTGAAGGATTTCAACATATCCATGTCTCAAGTACCCCTCCTCTGTGATAATGAAAGTGCAATTAAGTTAGCCAACAACCCAGTCCAACACCAAAGATCCAAACACATAGAAGTGAGACACCACTTCCTCAGAGACCATGTAGAGAAGAAGGATATCCAACTGTGTCATGTGAGGACAGAAGCTCAACTAGCCAATATTTTCACCAAGCCTTTAGATGAAAATAGGTTCTGCACCCTCAGGCATGAGCTAAATATCATGGATATCTCGAATGTGCAGTGAGGAAATGATGACTCACGTGTACATATATTTGCATTTCTGGATTTTACATTCACTGCATTCTACATGAGTCATCCACTTGAGTCTCTGGTGAACCTCAGATGGGATAGGTCTTAGTAGATAACATGCTGATTTTTGCACCTTATTGAACTCATAGATTTTTCCATTGAGCTAAATAAGTTGGATTCTATTATCTATTTCAATTCAACACAGCTTTAGCTTTGTATTGTTGATTGTTTGGCAAGCTGTGTTTGAAAAGAGATCTCTAACCTGCTTTCATTTCTTATCTCTGAATTCTCTCTGGTAATCCTATTGAAAATGTTGTCAACTGAGTCTTCCACATGAGTCTCAGTTGAACACTTCCAAAAATCCGGAAAAAATAGACTAAGTTTAGAGCTTTGGTCAGTTATTCAGTTCTACTTGAGTCTCAGGTAGTAGCCAGCTGTCTCTCAGGTGCCATAGGGCCACTCGGGTTATAAATACCCAACTCTGCAATGGTCCGCGCTAAACCCGCTTCAGAGACTCCTAAGCCCTAGCGCACTTCTCCGTCGATTGATTCTCGACGATCGTGTGCTTCTCTGCCGATCTTTTCGCTCGTCGAAGCTCCCTCAAGCTCTTCTGTTGATCAAGCGCCTGCATCTCCATCCAAATTCCTCATCGTAAGTCTCCTCGAGCTGTTCTTCACAGAACTAGGGTGGTTTCCGCCTCTATGCGAATTCCACGTTCTCGGGTAGCTCTTAGCTGCGGAATTAGATAGAGATGTTGTTTCTTTAGCCTCCAGAATAAATTCTTGCAGCACATTGTTCTAAATTTTTTAGATTTCAGCAAGATTCGATAAACCTAGGTTGTTCTGTCTCTACACCTGAGTTTTGCACTTTATCTCACCTGTGTCTCAGGTAGCTAAGTCAGGTAGCATGAGATAAATTGTAAAACCTTCCTAGTGTCACCTGATTTACTCTCCTGAGTATCAGTTAGGTTGGTCAGTCAGTTTCTTTCTGCAATAGGATTACCCCTTACCTACTCTTTATCCTATCTTACCTATGCAGATGTCTGGATCTGGAAAGCTGTCAGAGGATATCACAGAGGATCTTCCCCTTGCCATCAGGACTCAGATCTTGGAGAAGAAAACCCAAGAAGAATGGAAGACAGAGAAAGCAAGGAGACTTGCTAAGAATCTTGATGCTGAAGAGAAAGCCAAGAAAGCTGCTATGATCCCCTTATCTCCAGCAGAATTGGCCAAAAGGGAAGCAAAGATGAAAACCTTGGAAGAGAAAAAAACGCCAATTGGATTTGGCTGTAAAGCAATCCATCTCCAGGATGAAAGAACTCGAAGCTGAAAAAGCAAATAAGAAAGAGAAGCTAAAACAGGAGAAACAGATTCTTGCAGCTGAGAAGAAAGCAAGAGTAGCTGAAGCTAAGATAAAGAAGGCAGAAGAGAAGGCTAAGAAAGCTGCTGCCAAAGATGCATCCATCAAAGCAAAGAGGGCGCTAGTTGTGGACACTCTCAAGAGAACAAGAGCTGCTGGTGGACCAGCTGATCTGGTCCTGTGCAAAGTTCCTAAGAAGCTTCGATCAGAAGCTGTTATTGAACCCAGCAAGGCTAAGAGTCAGCAAAAACAGGAAGAAGAGGCTGCATGGAAAGCTGAAGCTGAGAAAAGAAAATCTCACAGTGCTCTAGTCAGAGAGTTGCATGGTTTAGTGGGGATGTTGCCGGCTGTTTCAGGAGCCGAAAGAGATGCTCTAAATTCAAAAATTCAAGAACTCAGGAAATTAATCTTTGACTCATCTGATGCTCCTAAAGATGTCTTAGTTCAAAAGGATATATGGAAGAAAGACAAGGCAATCAATGAAGAGTTTCATGAGCTGCTGAGAAGAGAAGAGAATGCTATTGGAGATGAGAAAGAAGCATTGATTCTGCAAATGGAACTCCTTGTACCTCAGCTCTCACTGGAGTATAAACAGTTATGGCACAGATATCATGATAATAGGTTGCAAAGAAGGATAGATGCATATGCAATGGAATTGAACTCCTGCTCAGATGAATCTCGTAAGAAGGTCTTGCAGGATGAAATAGCTGCAGCTAATTCAAGGATTAACAGGATAGATTGTTCAACTGCTCCTATCTCAGTAGTCCCTCTACAACAAGCAAGTGCTTCTATCCCTCAGCCGAGTGTACCAGCTGAGTCTCAGGCAGCACCCTCAGCTGAGCTAGAGATTGTTCCCACAGAAGTAGAAATCCAACAGAAAGCTGCTCTTGAATCTATGGAACATATTCTTGCAGAGCTAGATTCCGGTGGGAAGAAGCTTGAGAAGGACCTAGAAGAGTCCATATCTGGGCTCAGAATGTCATTCGGTGAGATTCCTCCCGTATCACAAGCTGATCCTACAGCCGGCCCTTCAACGAGCATGGGATCCATCTTTAAATCCCTATCTAATTTAGTACCTGCTCAAGAAGACCAAGAGCTCACTGATCAAGAGAGAGCAGTGACATCTTCAGCACCAGAGTCTGCACCAAAAGAGCCAACTGAGTCTCAGGCTGAATCAGCTGAGTCTCAGTCAGATGGATCAGATGACTCTTACTCGAGCCCAAGTGACCCTCATCCTCCCTCTCCTCGCAGGAAGAAACAAAAGCCAGATGATTCAGATGAAGAATATGAGGGTGTGGAAGAAGATGTTGAAGAAGAAGATTCTGAAAAAGAAGTTGGAAATGCCACATCTTCCTCTGACTCAGAAGCCAGTTCAGCTGAGACTCAGGAGGCAGACTCAGATGAGTCTCTGGAAGTCAAGTATGCTGCTATCTTTGCTAAAGCTGCAAGGACAAACTCTCAAGAGATGAAATTTCTGTCTGCAGCAACACTCAAGAAGCTTCCAAAGGCAGATGCTAGTCTGGCTACCATAAATTTGGGCACAAGAAGCACCTCCAACTACACTGCCATGAGAACTACAAATCCATATTTTGACAGTGAAGGCAATATCAAGAGGAGGCAGTGCATTGATCAAAGATTTTGAAATAATCAGCAGCAGTCTAGCTACCATCTTCTGCTACCCAAGAAGGGTTTTGTTGATAGCAAGCCCATAGATTGGGCCAATGTGGCTAAAAATGGTTTGGGCGATCTAAAAGATATCTTAGCTGCTGTTCAATTAGATCAAATCTGCAGCACAAACCAAAATTATGATTCTGAAGTGATCAAGGAATTCTATGCAACAGTCTTCATTGAGCAAGATCACCAAGATTTCATGTTGTGGATGACCAGAGGTCAGTTGCTGTGCATCACAGCTACATAATTTGCTGAACTGTTCAACTTGCCATCAGGGCCCAAGCTTTCATAGATAAACATCTCCAAAGGATCAGAAGAAGACAAGAGCTTGCAACCAGATTGGGTGCCAAATGAGACAAGGCAAAAAATTCTTTCCCTCTGGCTTTGTGTTTCCCCCAGTCAAAGGTGTAGTCCCCAAGTATATTCAGCACTTGAAGGGACTCATGAAGACACCGAAACATATTGTGAAGATTCTAAATGTGTCTATCTGTGCAAAGGGTGGAGGGACTGATGCTATCTATAACCCAGTCTGGAGAATCCTTGAGCTGATTGCCAAGAAGAAAAAGTTTGATGTTGCTCGATATATCTTTTCTGAGATCAATGAATGCCAGAAGAACAGAACAGGCAAGATGAGATATGGCTCATACTTAATGCATATGATCCTTCAGAGAACAGCATTAGCAGCTTCATCTTTCTCCTTTGACCAGAAGTGTTATTTCTGCAAGTTCAGACCTCAAAAGGATGATAATGAAGATGAGAAACCTTTCTACAGCATCCTTGAAGCCTCTCAGCCAAGTGCCTCAGTGCCACCTGAGCCAGCCACCAGAGCCTCAGTCAGAGTCATTCAGCCAGCAGTTGATCCCCAAGCAGACCTACCTGAGCCTCAGGTGTCTCCTGCCCGAGACTCAGCTAGGGAACCATCTCCTCCTGCTAAGCTTCAAGCTTCTGTATCAGTTGGTCTCTCCTCAGCTAGTGTGCCTTTGGTTCAACGTCTGGACAACCCTGCTGCAATTGATGCTTTTATCAAGAGGGTTGTGCCTGTTCAGATTTCTGCAATCAAGAGAAGGCAAGATGAGCTGCAGCAAGAGATGACAGAGCTGAAGAATGATATCAAGGCTGAAATGGCAGATCTCAAGGCTTCAGTCAGCAACAAGTTTGATCAGATTCTATCCCTTCTGCAACAGAAGCCAGCTCCCTGAAGATCTTCTTCCTATCTCTTTTTAGTGTTTAGTGGCAAAGGGGGAGAGATTAGATTCAGGGGGAGAGATTAGAGAGTTTATGTAAAAAGGGCTAAGGGCTAGGCTAAGAGCTGCATCTGCATGTGTGTCAAGACATTCTCTGTTTTAAAAAAAATTACTTATACATGTGATGATGCTCTGATTGTTTGTCTTGCTTTGATATATGTGTCTTTGCCTTTTCTGATTTGATACATGTGATACATGTGTTGTGTTTTTTTTCTTTTGCTCTGATACATGTTGTGCTCTGATACATCCTGTGCTCTGATACATGTTGTTTGTTTTGCTCTGATACATGTGTTTAGCTCTAATACAATTGCTCTGATATCTATTTGCTCTGATAATATCATTAGAAGCTCTGATACAAGTATTTTGCTCTAAAATTCTGTTGATTGCTCTGATATCTATTTGCTCTGATAATATCTTTTCTAATGATATCTGCTCTGATAATATTTGTTTTAGGAGAGTTTAGATTCGTACTCAAGCATGCTATTCCTTGTACATCTGTTGCTGAGTACTTATTCAACATAACTGCTATTCTCCGCTATGCTTAATCTTTCAGTTATGTTCATGGCAATCCTGTTTAGCATTTACTCTCCATGATTAAACAGAACTGTGCATTTGTATACAAACGCAAATTTCTTATATGCACAGCTTTAGGGGGAGTATATACTAAACTTGGTTGAATGTCATACCCTTTTATACATCTAATGCTATGTTTAAAGGGGTTGCCACTAACCACCAAAAAGGGGGAGATTGAAAGTGCATCCAGTCCCAAGGAGAGTGGAAGGATGAATATCTAGCCCCAAGGTTTGGTTTTGATGGTTAATGGCAACCCTCACCTGTATCTAACGTTTACAACGAGTGTGAACAGGAGTTTAGATGAACAGGTGATCGATCAAGACAACATCTGAGTGATGATGAGGCCTAAAAAGAGCAAGGAACCGTGAAGGTCAGAAGAGCTAGCTGAGCTAGTCTCCTGAGGCTCAGTTGCGAGGAAGCCGAGGCTGTGCTCGAGGGAAAGCGAGGTGATGGTGGCTTGATGGAGTTCAAGGACCGTGACTGCAAGCTGGATAAGACCTGGAGGAGCTAGGAAGCTAGTGGATCTGCGTCAAGGGGTTTGCTGTGCGTCTTCAAGGGCTGTCATCTTCAGTTGTTAGCTTGGAACCAGTTCCAAGATTCTGAGCGAGCTGGTCAGTGGCGGTGGTGAGTCCATTGTCCTCCTGAATCAGTTTAAGGCTGGTAGTGAGCCGGCCTGTGTTGTGCTCAGGTGCTGCCTGAGGCAACCGAGTCCACCTGAGTTTGGCATCTGAGACTCAGGTGGGTAGCTCAGCCGTGGCTAGTAGGTTACCAAGTGTATGTTAGCTGAGTCTCAGATAGGTGTGTCTGGTGGCTCTTTGTCTGACGTGGCATGAGGGTAACGGCTAGCTGCCAGGGACCATATAAATAGGGAACCTGGGGAGGTTTCGACCTCAACCTTTACCTCTACCATAGCAAGCACCCTGCTGTTGCAAGAAAGAGCTCTTAGTCTCCGAGAGAGCGTTGCCTGCGTGCATCCACCGTGAGAGAGAGTTGCTTTACATCTTGAGTGCTTCAGAACTGAGTGTTCATGGTACTGGTTCCTTCAAGAGACTGAGAGAGCTCTTGGAGTTCGTCTGCTCCAAGACCGAGAAGTTGGAGTCGTTGGTGAGCAAGCCAAGTCTTGTGTGGCTGCCTCCAAGCGTTTGTGAAGGCAATTTGGGTCTACCTGTCTTGCTGCGGTGAGATCAAAAGGATTCCACACAAGATAAGTGAACGAGGAAAGAGCACGGTTCAGTGCCGGCTGTGAAAGCAGCTTCCTCAATGGAGACGTACCACTTTGCATAAAGTGGGAACTTCGGTAAAACAAACCTCTGTGTCTTCTTGCTCATTTGTATGGTTTGCTTTTACTTGTGCTGATATATTTAGTACACTCTCTGCTGCACTCAACTGAGTTTCCCACCTGAGACTCAGTTGACACTAATAGCAAGTTGTCTCCTTTACTATTCTGTCTATCTGTTGCACACAACTGAGTCACTCACCTGAGACTCAGTTGACACATAGTTGTCTCTGCTCTGCTCTGCTTGCTTTTACCTGAGTCATCTACCTGAGAGTCAGTTGCTTGAGTCAGTTGCTTGCATCTTGGTAGGATTGGCCTATTTATTTTAAGTAAAGCCCATTAGGTTTTAAATTTCTAGAGCCGACCTATTCACCCCCTCTAGTCGACTCCTGAGATCCTTTCAACGTCTCTCGTGGTATACGTAGTATACCCTATTACTTGTTTGCATATGCTTGGTTTTTTTGTTATCTTCTACCTATGGTGAAAAATGTGAACTACACATGCATGTCTAGGCACATGTAGTAGTCACATCCCCTATTGACTAGTTACGGTAACTTATCTTGTATTCAAGACCCACGTGATACTTGCCCACCTTCCCAACTAACCTTACTTGTCTCACCGATATCCCCTTCTTTTGTTAGACATGTGCTCCCTCTTCCCGACACCCTTGGCTTCTCATTCTTTCTTAAGTCACCGACCGGGTAGGACATAAGTCTCCGTCCTACCCTGGGACAACTTTCCTCGAACCTCATGCTGACCACCGAATTGCCAAGCGGCTATATAAGGCCCGAACTCTACCTTCATACCACGCCTCTGTGCCACCCCCTCCTTTCCCAAATACTCCTCTCGCTAAAGAGTGTTTCACTCCTAGTACTCCTCCTCCTGCTTATCTTCCTCCTCCGTGTGTGCGATGCTTTATGGCGTACTTTGTCAAGAGACCACCGCTGATGAACTCGCTGGGTTCACCAACATCCTGTGGACCATAGCTCATCAAACCTCGGAGCAACGCAACGCCTACGTACCAAGTGTCCCTATGGGACACCTCTGGCTCCCTGCACAAGTTTTGGGTAGCAGTACACATCTACCCAGCCGACACCGATCAGAGCATGGCACTCTGTTTCATTGCAAGAATTGTGCCTACCTCGACCATGAACTGGGCGCATGGGAAGCCATCTCCCGTCTTTGCCACCTGGTCCCAAGCATGAATCAAGGACCTTTTCTCTTCTATCCCGGCTGTGCTCCTGAAGAAGACACCACATACGCCTACTCGCACCAGGAAAGAGATGCCACCATGACCCACCTCACTCGGAACCTTGCCGCCCAGCACGACGTGCTCACCTAGCTAGAAGATTCCTGGATGACATTCGTTCGTGCCCTTGATATCGAAGAGCAACGTTCCCCTATTTCCCCCGCTCTTTTCTAACACCCCCTCGATGACATTCGTTCGTGCCCCTGATATCAAAGAGCAACCTTTATCGAGAGTACCAACAGCTAGTGTGGGCATTCACCACCGCAGGAACACTATCACCCCTCAAAGCCTTCCACCCCCTTGGAGAATGAAGACCCCCGTGACAGAATTGTTTCCCCCAGGCCGCCGATCCAGAAATGGATCGGGTAGTCAAGGCATGCTGAGTGTGGATTATTCCCCTCCATGCAGCTAGTGTTGTGTGCTTTTATTGTTTTGATGCTTGCAACTGAGCTTAGCCTCGTGCCCCTCGGCACTGAGACATGCCTTTTCAATGTGGTCTTAGGCACAGGGATGGGAATCATGTTGATTTCTCGTTGTTATATTTGTGGCTTGAACGAGCTCTCCGGCTCCCTCTTGTCTTGTTGCTATTTCTCCACTTCCCTACTTCGACTGTTGATGTCAGGAAACAAATTCGCATGATGATGGGTTAAACAGGAATGCAACTATCTGTACCCATGAAGGAGTCATTTCCCCTAAACCAACCCGAGGCTGGCACCACTCTTTGTTCTCCAACCTCAGTTATCCAATGAAGCAACCCTGACTCCGCCCATTCACCCAGTCCACAAGCAAAGTCAGACATACACAGCCCTCTGTCAAGAATCTGGAGATATCGGCAAGAAAGTGAGAGTCACATGCTTCTATTGTGAAAAACCCGGTCACAATGCTAGCAAATGCCTTCCTTAAGAAAATGCAAAAGGGAAGCACAAGGTGTCGTGGTGATTCCACGGCAATATACATCTGTGATTCTCGGGGACGCGCGTGGAAGATCCGGCCAAGGTTCACACGAGGGGAATTACCCAAGTTCAGGCCCTCCGTAGAAGAGGTAATACCCTACTCCTGCTGGATGCTTGATCTCACCTCGAGTGAGAAAATTTACAGTACAACGATCGCGAGGATCGGAGGTGGAAGAAAGGGAAATGCCTAATGTCTGTAAACAACCAACTGTCTAACCAATCCTCTAACCCCTTGACCAGGGGCCCTAGCCCCGCCTTATACAAAGCCGACGAGGCTAGGGTTTACAACCGCCGAGTCGGTTAGCCAGCGCTGGTCGTGCGGAGTGGCTCCTGGCATCACGGCACGTTGACTGCGCACGTCGCTCCCGGTAGTGGCGCATTGATCGCGCGTCGTTGGTTGAACGGGTCGTACGTTGAATGCGTCATGATAATGCTTATCCTGATGACGTGCGGATGGCCCAACCGAGTGGACTTCATGGACCCGGTATGGGCCACCTCCGGCCACACCGGCCGACTCCTCGTCTTGGGCCTACCCCGGGGGGATCCCGCCGTCACAAGGCTAGCAAAAGTTTAGGTATGT
The DNA here is from genome assembly GCA_019208055.1 of Stipa capillata. NCBI lineage: Eukaryota > Viridiplantae > Streptophyta > Magnoliopsida > Poales > Poaceae > Stipa > Stipa capillata. Next base: position 583,203 of record JAGXJF010000141.1, read on the forward strand.
CGCCATTGTGGTGAAAAAGGGCATTACGTCATCCAGTACCCAGACACTTGCCCTAACTATGACACAGACCACCCAACCAGGGAATGCCCAATGTTTAAGGTCACATACTATCTTTGTGAAGCAAATGACCATGTTCTAGCCCAATTCCCTTTGGACCACATGATAACCAACGTGCTTCAAGAACAACGAAGAAATCTCCGAGACGCAGTTAGGAATTCAACGACTCGGTAGATAAGGGGGATTGCCTACGAATGTAAGTGACGAGTAGTAGATAGCTACTAACCAGAGTCTATAGCGCTCGAAGCCTTCTGGACACCCGAGGCGATGTCCACCTGCGTCGTCACGCTTGAAGACCGACTGCTCCAAGTTAAGAGCTTGGTGCAGAACATGAAGACGGTGTCGCAGGACCTCTGCGCCACCTTGTGGCCCAACGAGGAGCCGAGTTCTAGCATCTTTCGCCCTCGCCGACAAGCTTATGCAAGGCTCGGCGGAAGTGGACGAGTGGAAGGAGTCGGCGGCGCGCTCGGGAGCCGGAATGGCACTGGCGATGGTCCTGGCGCACCATCCCGATGCTGACGTCAACGCGATCTCCGCTGGGGCCCCACTTAACGCGGAGGGCGAGCCGGTCGATCCCGTGGAGCTGCTTCCCCAAGTTCGCCGAGCCGCCAGTCGGATCGCCGGGTTCGCCGACCTGGACGAGCGCGTGGAGGCAGCGCCAGAAGAAGAAGAATAAGTGTATTTGATGTGAATCCTCGGTATGCCGAGTGAAATGCGCTGTAAAAAACTTGTTATATTTTGGAAACTTTGGAAGTTATTTCACTCGTCTAAATTTGTTTCTGCATTCAATCCTTTCGTGTGCAAGCCGACCTTTAGCTTTTGCTCTTGCCAACCGGACAGCCGGAGTTGCGACTGTAGTTGGGGACGAAGAGTGGGCATTAGGTGCTGTACACATTTACTTAGACGTTCGCGGGGAAGCAAATTTAGAGGAGTCGGGACGCGCGCCGACTGGCAGCACACCCAGTGGGTGGAATGATGTAGCCCCCGGGGGTTGCCCGGAGGAGTCAAGCCACTCGGTTGTTTGATGTAGCCCCCGGGGGTTGCCCAAGGGAAACAAGCCGTTTTAATAGTGAGATCATAAACAAAGTGATACCGACTCGAGATCGAGTGTAAAATTTTTATTCATGATCAAACTATAAATTGTTGAAAATACAGAGTTTAAGTGAAGAAAGGACGCAGCTGGGCAATGTTCCAGGTCCTCTCCGTGATGACGCCGGATTCCGGGTCCTCCAGTCGGTAGGCGCCGTTATGAAGTACTTGGTTGATGATGAAGGGACCTTCCCACGGCGGGGAAAGCTTGTGCATGCCTTTCTTCTCCTGGATGAGTCGAAGGACCAGGTCACCCTTGTGAAGACTCGGCCTCGCACTTGGCGGCTGTGGTAGCGGCGCAAGGTCTGCTGGTAGATGGCGGAGCGGCGGAGAGCGAGCTCCCGTGCTTCTTCGAGGGTATCAAGGTCGTCTTGTCTGGCCGCCTCCGACTCGGCCTCGACGTATGCTGCGACTCGCGGGGAGTCGTGGAGGATGTCACTCGGCATGACAGCTTCGGCTCCATAGACCATGAAGAAAGGCGTGTAGCCAATCGACCGGTTCGGAGTAGTCCGCAGGCTCTAGAGGACGGAAGGAAGCTCGTCGATCCAGCAGCCTGCGGCCTTCTGCAGAGGTGCCAGGAGTCGGGGCTTGATGCCTTGGAGGATGAGCCCGTTGGAGCGCTCGACTTGCCCGTTGGATTGCGGGTGAGCAACCGAGGCGTAATCGAGGGTGATGCCGTGGTCTCTGCAGAACTGGCGGAAGACACCAGCTGTGAAGTTGGAGCCGTTGTCGGTGATGATGCTGTGGGGAATGCCGAATCGGAAAATGACCCCCTTGATGAAATTTGACAGCAGTCGGACCATCGAGTTTCATGATGGGTTTGGCCTCGATCCACTTTGTGAACTTGTCCACTGCCACGAGGAGGTGAGTGAAACCCCCCTTTGCTGTCTTGAATGGGCCCACCATGTCGAGTCCCCACACGGCGAAAGGCCAGGTGATGGGGATGGTCTTGAGCGTGGTTGCCGGCATGTGTGGCTGCCGGGCATATTTCTGACAGCCGATGCAAGTGCGGACGAGTTCCTCCACGTCGGAGAGCGCAGTGGGCCAGAAGAAACCATGACGGAAAGCCTTGGCCACTAATGCCCGCAATGAGGCGTGGTGACCACAGACTCCCGAGTGGATCTCTTGAAGGATTTCCTTGCCTTCCGCTGGAGAAATGCACCGCTGGAAAACTCCAGGGGTGCTGCGTTTGTAGAGCTCGCCGTTGATGATGGTGTAGGCCTGGGCATGGCGCACGATGCGTCGTGCCTCAGTCTGATCGTCGGGGAGCTCCTTCCTCTGGAGGTAGGCGAGGAACGGCTGAGTCCAGAGGGGGATGACGGCCAGGACATTTTCCTGGGCCGACTCGGCCGCCTTTGGACCTTCGAGCTCGGGCTCAGAGGGACTCGGTTGCCGACCGTGGCTTGACAGACGGCTGGTGCAGTTGTTGAAGGAAAATACCAGGTGGTACCTTGTCGCGAGTGGAGCCGATCCTGGCGAGGGAGTCAGTGCGCGGCCTCGTTGTCACACCGACGGACATGATGCAATTCAAGGCCCTCGAAGTGGCCTTCGAGTCGACGAACTGCACGCGCAGTACGCCGCCATGGTGGGGTCCTTGGTGTCCCAGGACTTCATCACCTGCTGCACGACCAGATCCGAGTCGCCGCGACACAAGAGTCGACGGACACCGAGTGAGATGGCGATACGCAGGCCGTGCAACAGGGCTTCGTATTCCGTGACATTGTTGGATGCCGTGAAGTGAATCTGCAGCACATAGTTGAGCTTGTCACCCTTGGGGGAGATGAGGACAATTCCAGCCCCCGCGCCCGCAAGCATCTTGGACCCATCGAAGTACATGATCTAGTGCTCGGGGTTGACTTGGGGTGGGAGGCACTGTGCTTCTGTCCATTCGACGATGAAGTCGGCGAGAGCTTGAGACTTGATGGCCTTGCGGGGTGCATAGTTGATGTCGTGAGCCATGAGCTCCATTGCCCACTTGGTGACTCGACCCGTGGCATCCCTGTTGCCGATGATGTCGAACAAAGGGGGCGTGGCTGACCACTGTGATCGGGTGGGCTTGGAAGTAGTGGACCAACTTCCGTGCTGCCATGAATACGCCATAGACGAGCTTCTGGTAGTGTGGGTAGCGCTGCTTCGAGTTGGTTAGGACCTCACTGACGTAGTAGACGGGTCGCTGTACCTTCTGCGCTTGGCCTTCTTCTTCACGCTCCACCACCAGGACGACGCTGGCCACCTGATTGGTGGCCGAGATGTATAATAGCATGGGCTCGTTCTCCAGGGGTGCGATGAGTGCTGGTGATGTGGACAGCAGGCGCTTGAGGTCTACAAGGGCGTGCTGGGCTTCGTCAGTCCACTCGAAGGAGTTGGACTTCTTGAGGAGTCGGTAAAGAGGCAAGGCCTTCTCGCCCAGTCGAGAGATGAACCGACTGAGTGCGGCCACGCACCCGGTCAGCCGTTGAACAGCTTTGAGGTTCTTGGGCTTGTCCATCTTGAGGATGGCGTCAATCTTGTCAGGATTCTCCTCGATTCCCCGCTCGAAAATGATGAAACCGAGTAGCTTGCCCGAAGGGACTCTAAAAACGCATTTTTTTCAGGTTGAGCTTCATGTTGAACCGCCTGAGATTAGCAAAAGTTTCCGCCAAGTCAGCTAGGAGGTCACCTTTCTTTCTTGTCTTTACCACGATGTCGTCGACATAGGCTTGGACGTTCTTGCCAATCTGATCATGCAGGCACTTCTAGATGCAGCGCTGGTATGTGGCGCCAGCGTTCTTGAGTCCGAATGGCATGGAGATATAGCAAAAGGCCCCGTAAGGGGTTATAAAAGAAGTCTTTATTTGATCCGACTCTTTCATCTTAATTTGGTGATAGCCTGAATAGGCATCCAGAAAACAAAGACGCTTGCAACCGGCCGTGGAGTCTACCACCTGGTCAATGCGAGGCAGAGCGAACGGGTCCTTGGGGCATGCCTTATTAAGGCTAGTGTAGTCTACACACATGCGCCAAGTCATGTTCTTCTTAAGAACCAGGACTGGGTTCGCCAACCAGTCTGGGTGAAGAACCTCCTTGATGAACCCGGCCGCTAGGAGTCGGGCGATCTCTTCGTCGATTGCTCGGCACCTGTCTTCCGCAAAGCGACGAAGGGTCTGCTTGACCGGCTTCGCACCTGGGAGGACGTTGAGGGAGTGCTCGGCGACATTCCTGGGAACCCCCGGCATGTCAGATGGCTTCCATGCGAAGACGTCCCAGTTCTCCCGGAGGAAGTTGGCGAGCGCGCTTTCCTATTTGGGGTCGAGGTCGGTCCCAATCTGAGCCGTCTTGGTCGAGTCGTTAGGGTGAATCTGGATCAACTTGGTGTCTGTGAGAGTCCGGAATTAACTTCCAGACCCTCCCTGTGTATCTCCTCATCAGTCCAGGATCAAGCTGATGAACACAGGCGAATTGATATCACTGCATACATCACGAAACATTTTAGAAACATAAACAATTGTGTTATAGCAGCGATATGACTAAATAAAGTAACTAGGACTTATGTCCCTTACCATTTAGAAACACAGCAGAAAATAAAGCGTAGATGTCTCCATCTCAACCACAGGCAGTCGACGGAGGCCACGTGACCTAAACCTCAGCATTGACGTAGAAGATTCCTCATATCTTCACCACCGTCTTCAAAGATATCTAAACACGTCCAACAAATAACATGCACGATGAGTACTTTACATACTCAACAAGCCACCTGGCAGCAGATGGTCCTATTAAACTACATGCAAGGCTTCAACGAAAGGCTGTATGGTTCATTTGCAGAAAAGCAGTTTTAGTTCAAATATTACGGTAGATTCAAAGGCATCATTTTGATGAAAACCAATTTTTATTATTAGGGGTGTTTTTCAACAGGTGTGGTCCATGACCAACATATTTGAGCAAGGAACTCCTGCCTTAGCTCATCCATAGGTTTCAATCACCTTTTCACATTACCAGAACTGGGGTAGAAGGAATTAGCAAGGGGGAGAAAGACAGGTCCTTTTCATCAAGAAAGATCATTGTGCCATCCATGACCATGGATACGGCTAATCGATTAGTTTTAACTCTGCAGAGTTCGTACACTTTACCCACATGACACGATCATCCCCTTATGCCAAGCTCCGCAGGCTTGTACACACACCCATCGGTGTGTCAGCAAGGTGACCGTGACGAGATCTTTTAGCTAGATCCCCCTAAGGTGTGACATGCCATCGGGTCTGGCTCGGAGTCGAGAGTACATCCCCGCACTCCGATCCCCCCATCTGTGCCGAGGATCCTCATAGCTATGTTCACCTCTTCTGCGGTACGGCAACATCGGCACCAAAGGCTAACTAACCTACTTGACCAAGCCAGTGCCCATATAGCATGTGGTTGTATTGTTTTCACAAATCTCAAATCCAAGACTTCGGCCTTATGCGGTACGGACAACCAATGGTTCCTTTAAACCAGCCTTCTGCGGGTAGGCAACCATATGCTTCTCCATCACATGATCCAGCTGTCGCCCGCACCATATTAGATGGTAAGTTTCACCCAGAGTAGAATAGAAGAAATAGAGAGAGAGGGAAATCATCGGGCATCCGGCCCTAGCTCAGCGAGCTCAACAAGTTTCAACAAGGATCATTGATCCGGTATTCATTCCTCCGTAGAGGCAAGTCAAAACAACCAAATATGTAATTAAGCATGGCTAAGTATATCTCTACTCTATTCAGAATAAAACCTATTAATCTACTCAGGGTATCAAGTAAAAATAGCGACAAGCGGACAGGGTAAAGGTGTGTCAATCGACACGCTAACTACTGGATTAAAAACAGCATGCATGTTTGTAAATAACAAAATATAATGACTTCAAAAATATAGGATCAAATATGATCAAGAAAAGTGGCATGCCTTCGTTGACGAGTTGGTCTTCTTCTGCAGGAACTTGGCCTTACCCAACTTCGCTACTTCCTATTCGTTGCAACAGCAATAAAGTGCAAGGCAAATAAATATAAATCCAAAATAAATATCAAATGGAAATACTAGAAGGATAGGGCGAGCAAGGTTGGATAGGTGTCAAAGAGCAAAGGCGAAGGGATAGGATTGTCGAAAGACAACTAGGAAGGTGTGAGATTATATATCTCAACCAGATAGAGTACATGTACTCAAAAGATGGTCTTCCGGATCAGATCATTCTGGAAAAAGGATAGATTTATGGGATAGAATTTGCATGTCAAATGACTCAAGTTAATCCATATGCGGGATAGGGATAGATGTGCAACTGGGAACAAGATATGGTTGATGACAATAATAGCACAACCATATGATTAAACATGGAAACCCGACATACTACTAAAATAAGCATAACATATCGTACTAGTACACAAGCAAGACCATGACAATCTATATGAACTACCATGCAACATACAACTGATATCATGTAACAAGCTAGACAGACTAGACATGAAATTGAGATTAGGCAAGGCATAGCATAGTACCAAACATATAATCATGCAGTCACAATCTAATAACCATCGTTAATAATGCAAATGGTGATTAAACTATATGACCAAATAACAACTAGCATCTACATCACATGCATCATACATAATATGCAATTTATGACATAACATTAACTCTACTCATCCTATTGTGTGTATACAATGCAGCAATCAACCTAAACGTACTACACATAACAATAACAACATTTTAGTAAAGAAAGATTATTGGCAACATATATGCATATATTATAATCGATACCTAAAGGTTAACCATGTATGTGTGAGTATACACCACCTTATGGAAGTGTAACATAAGATATCAATCTATGCATTCTAGTACCTACATATTATATGACCATCAACTAACAGATGATATGATTAAATAATAATAATTCAGTAAGGGATTATTATTTTAACATACAGATTGTCAACAATATTAAGTCTAATTATCTATATATATATATATATATATATGTATATATCTATATGCAACTACATGATTATGCCATATAAAGTCATATTGAACATGTGCAACTAAATCGTATTTAAACAAACAATTAAATTATACACATGAATAAAATAATGTATACACATGAACAATTAAATTATACAGATGAAAAACATTATAGATGAACATAAGGTGATGCGGGTGATTTTGGATAGAGATTAATGGTGGAAAAGAATGGCATGATGTGCCACAAGATGATATAAGATTAACTATATAGGTGGTGGCGACGTTCGCAACACGAAATGGTTGGAACAGATTATAGATTGGTTCTGGACAGACCAGACGGTTTTGGTTGCTGCGCGATGCTCGCTCAACGAAATTACGATCTGCCAATTGGGTTAGAAACTAGACATATAGAGGCACAATCCTAAAAAAGGTTTATGGATAATTCTTACCGAGTCAACAGAGAAAGATCAGACAAATTAGGTGGTCTGCAGATCTAATCTGGACATCCGCGGACAGCACGTCGGAGACGGATCAATTCCCGCCAAACGGCTACATGGATCCAGGAGAAAATCTACAAAGGTGTTTATAGATACCTAAGGAATAATTTGACCAAAGGGATTGATGATAGACTCAACAGATCAACTACAAAGGAGGTGATAATGCTGAGCTACTGTTTCTGTAATCAAATCTGGACATGAACAGCAGCACAAAGAAACTTGATTTCTTGGAGATTGGACCATTGGATTGCCTTCAAATTTTGTGGAGATGATCTTGACAACATTATCCAGGATCCTACCAAATGGATCTTGAAAAGGAGGTCTGAGCTGATGAGGACGTCGTTCCAATCTAGATGCACGTGCAGAAAATCTGGGTGCAAACAATATGTTAGTATTTGGAGATTTTTCGATGATTGCGCCATTGGATCTTCACCAAATTTTTCAGAGAGATAAAGGGAAAGGTTAAGAATAATCTCACTGAAGGGATTTGCCAAAAGATGTTTGAGGCGACGGGAATTGGAAAAATACTGAGGTGGGACGTGCTGTTCAGGAACTGCACGGGAAGAGAAGGGGGTGGCGGCTGTTTAGACGGTGTGGGGGCTAGGGTTTCATGGAAAAAGAGTGTGGGGGAGTAGGAAAAAGGTGGGAGGGGTGTGGGGTATTTATAGGAGGGTTAGGGAAAGAGATTTGGATCAAATTCTATTGGAATAGAGGTGGCGACGCATGCTGCGCTACGCAAAACTCGCCGGAGTGGCTGCTCAAAGGAGGAAAAGAGACGGCAGGGCGCCGAGTGGAGATAGGCCAGGACGACGCGGCCAAAGAGAGAAGGAGAAAACCAAAAATAAGAAGAAAAGAACAAATGAGATTGATTAAATACCAAACGAACTCCGAAAGTTCCGAGAAAACTCCGGGAGACATATTTCAAATTGAAAAGCAAATCAAATTCAAGTTGGATTAATTCAAATTAACTCCGGACCAATTTGTGAAATTCCAATTAAGCTTTAATTAATTAGAGAATAAATAACAAAATTTTCTGGCTCTGATTTTTAAATAAAAGATTTTGAAAAGTTCTAAAAAATCAGGATGTTACAGTGTCCTGGCTCGATTGGAAGGTGGACTCAGTAGCGGGCCTCTTGCTTGGGGGAGCTTGCTCGCTGTCTACCGACTTCTTGATGGCTGCGAGCTCCTTGGCCGCGATCATGGACTCGACGATGTCCACGCTGGCGACGTCGCAGTCGTGGGAGTGCTTGAAGTCTCCCATGATCATGATGACGCCCTTAGGACCCGGCATCTTCAGCTTCAGATAGACGTAGCATGGCCTAGCCATGAACTTCGCGTAGGCTGGGCAGCCAAGGATGGCGTGGTAGGTGCCCTTGAAGTCTACGACCTCGAACGTGAGGGTTTCGATTCGGAAATTGCTCGGCTCGCCGAAGACAACCTCCAAAGCGATCTGGCCCAGCGACTGGGCGCACTTCCCAGGCACGATTCCGTGGAAGGTGGTGCTGCTGGGCCGGAGTCAGGATTCCGGGACCTTCATCCGCCTGAGGGTGTCGATGCACATGATGTTGATGCTACTGCCTCCATCCATCAAGACCTTGGTAAGCTTGTAGCCACCGACTTGCGGGTCCACCACCAGCGCGTGCTTGCCTGGGTGCGGATGTGATCCGGGTGGTCGGAGCGATCAAAGTCGACTGCCACCTCTGACCAATTCAGCCACTGTGGGACCGCTGGAATGGTTGCGTTCACCTCACGGACTCTGAGCTTCCGACTCGTTCTGGAGCTGAGTCCTTGAAAGATCATGAGGACACCGTCCATTCTGGGGTATTGCTGGTCACTGCCGCCTGCAGCTGGACCGCTCTCATCAGCTTCTTTTGCAGGCAGACTCTCAGCCCGGATGTGCTTTAAGAAGCTGCATTCCCTGGTTGAGTGTCCGGCCTGCCTGTCGTTCGTGCTGTGAAACAAACAAGGTTTGTCCATGATCTCATCATAGGACAATCTCGGTGTCTTGCACTGCATCCACGGACGCTTCTGCTTCTGGCCGTCGTCACGGCGCTGGTTACTGCGCTCGGTGGCCGCGACAAGGTCTGCCCCACCGACCCCATCACCGCTGCCACCTTTGCGCTTCTGGTTGCGGTTGTTGTTACTCCTTCTAGAGTCGGAGTTGCCCTGGTTGCACTTGTGCTCAGAGGGCTCGGCCTTCGTCTTGCCCTTGTACCGGGACGCCCGAGTCTGGCAACGCATGGCTTCCTCACCAGTCGCGTACTTGTTGGCCAGCTCCATGAGTCGGCTCATGGATTGGACATTAGACCTGGCTGCTTCAACAGGTCGTACCTGACTCCTTGGGAGAAAGCTTGGATGGCCTGCATCTCAGAGACATCCTCCATGGAGTTACGGAGCCAGGTCCAACGCTGGATGTAGTCCCGGAGGGACTCCCCCTCGTTCTGCATGCAGAGGGAGAGGTCCCACGCGCTTCCGGGCCGCTTGTACGTGCCCATGAAGCTCCTGATGAAGGACTCCTGGAAATTGGCTCAGTCGTGGATGCTATTCTCGGGCAGGCCGTTAAGCTATGCTCGAGCCGTGTCAGTGAGCATCAGAGGGAGGCTGCGAAGGGTGACACGTTCATTGCCCCCGCTGATGGAGCACGCCATGAGGTAATCGGAGAGCCACGTGTCTGGCTTGGCAGTGCCATCATACTTGTCGACTCCGTGAGCGATGCGGAAATGCTCCGGGAAAGGCTCGGTGCGGATGCGCTCGCTGAAGCACAGCGGACCGGTAGAGGCCGAGGGGGCACGAGGCTGATCAACCTCGTAGTTCCGGCCCCGGGCTCGCGTCCTAGCCGCTCTGAGGTCGTCGATGACCTCCCATGAGTCGCGGTCCCTCCCGGCTTGGCCACGGGAGGAGCTGGCACGGTCCCGCTCCGCGTGGATCCGGTTGATCTCCTCGCGGGCATCGAGGCGCCCGTTTGGCCTGCTGCGGCCAGCCGCGCAACTTGGATGAGACGAGCCGGCGGTGTCGGGGGGGCTCGGCGCCTCTGACGGCTGACCCTGAATGGATCTGGAAGCCAGTCGGTCGCGGGCCGGGACGACCTCATTCTGCTGCTCAACCGCCATCTTCATCAAAGCAATGACTCGGCGAAAGTTCTCCGCTACGGGTCCATCTGCAGGTGGCGGGAGCGAGTCGGCCAGCTCAACCGCCGCGATCAGGTTGTGAGCGGGGGTGCGGTAGGCCGGGATGCTGTCCACATCAGGGCTCAGGATGGAGTCGTGGACCTCGCGGCCTCTCTGGATGGTCGATGCGGCGGGCCGGCGCGAACGCCGGTGTGACCCGTAGTCCATGGTTTGGACATACTCGCGCTCTCGCGCCTCGAGAGCTGCCCTCTCCTAGGCGACACGAGCTTGCTCGGTCAGGATGGCTTGCCTTGATGCCTCCAAGGCCTTCTCGGCTTCCCCATCGCCAACGATGGGGGTACGCAAGAGGGCGTCTCTTGCCAAGTCACCGTCTGCGGCTGTCATGCCCTCCGCGCCGGGCGCGACCATGAACACTTCTGCCGTGGGGGTGCAGCTGTAGGAGCTCTTGTACCCGTCGGACTCGGAGTCTAGGAGGGGCAGGAGAGACTCGGTGTCGATCACGGCGACGAGCTGGGAAGTAGCATCGCCGTCGCGAGATGGTGATGAAGATCCCGGGAGCTGCCTGGGCGGCGGCTCCACCGGGCGGTGAGGGACCGGATCCTGGAGACGCAACTGGCCAAATTCGTCAGCGAGGAAATGCAGGCTCCAAAGGAGAGAGCCAAACCTTTGAGGAGCGCAGCTAAGGCGAGGCGCCCCGCCGCGTCAGTGACGAAGTCCAGCGCGCCAAATCGGAGGATCTGGCCTGGTGCGAGTCCGCCACCGCCTATCGGAAAAGATCCCGGCCGGACCATGTCTCCAGCACGCGCAGCCCCTACCTGGCGCGCCAACTGTCATCGTGATTCCATGGTAATATACATCTGTGATTCTCGGGGACACGCGTGGAAGATCCGGCCAAGGTTCACACGAGGGGAATTACCCAGGTTCGGGCCCTCCGTAGAAGAGGTAATACCCTACTCTTGCTAGATGCTTGATCTCGCCTCGAGTGAGAAAATTTACAGTACAACGATCGCGAGGATCGGAGGTGGAAGAAAGGGAAATGCCTAATGTCTGTAAACAACCAATTGTCTAACCAATGCTCTAACCCCTTGAAAAGGGGCCCTAGCCCCGCCTTATATAGAGCCGAGGAGGCTAGGGTTTACAACCGCCGAGTCGGTTAGCCAGCGCTGGTCGTGCGGAGTGGCTCCTGGCATCACGGCACGTTGACTGCACACGTCGCTCCCGGTAGTGGCGCATTGATCACGCGCCGTTGGTTGAACGGGTCGTACGTTGAACGCGTCGTGATAATGCTTATCTTGATGACGTGCGGACGACCCAACCGAGTGGACTTCATGGACCCGGTATGGGCCACCTCCGGCCACACCGGCTGACTCCTCGTCTTGGGCCTACCCCGGGGGGATCCCGCCGTCACAAGGCTAGCAAAAGTTCAGGTATGTCGCCATTGTGGTGAAAAAGGGCATTACGTCATCCAGTACCCAGACACTTGCCCTAACTATGACACAGACCACCCAACCAGGGAATGCCCAATGTTTAAGGTCACATACTATCTTTGTGAAGCAAATGACCATGTTTTAGCCCAATTCCCTATGGACCACATGATAACCAACGTGCTTCAAGAACAATGAAGAAATCTCCGAGACGCAGTTAGGACTTCAACGACTCGGTAGATAAGGGGGATTGCCTACGAACGTAAGTGACGAGTAGTAGGTAGCTAGCTAACCAGAGTCTATAGCATGTAGGTAATATCCTAGTTCCCGTTCCTAGTTAAATGATTAAATAGAATTACCAGTATTTTAATTATCAAGTATTGAATAGATTGGGATTCGATAACTCTGGAAACCGGGTATTAAGTCTAGACGCTGTCACCAAATAGGCTTGACACTTAGAGGTGTAGCAGGACTAAGTATTGGAAGACTCTCGAAATATCCCTCATATAGTTGTTCACTACTATGGGGGCAAAGTTTGGCTACAGTTAAAGTTATTGTTTCAATAGGAACTCTAAGGCGATAGTTATCTAGAGTCGCGGTGTACCCTCAACACTGTCATCTACCAATACATATCCTCACCATGGTCATATGCTTAAATAGCTATTAGAATAGTGCACCCCTAGGCACGGGGTCGTACACCTATCGGGAGGATAAAATTTACCTTATCAAGACAATAATATTCCTAATAGAAAGAAATGAAATTGGGAAGATAAACTTGACAAATAATAATGCTCAAAAGATCACTTTATTTATATTTCAATATTCGACAATGGTAAATAAGATACCGGGAGCCGGACACATATCGAGTTTTCAAGTACTTGCTTAACTCACGAATACGAGTTGTAATTTCAACCCTAGGGCTAGAGGGTATTTTGGTCATTTCACATTGTAAATGGCCCTAACCAGACGGAAGCGAAGCGGACTGGTATATATAGAAATACATCTAATGGAAGGCTAAGTTAGAAATCAAACAAATGAAATACGTGTAAAATTCCCTTGTTTTATTGTTGTATACACGTCGATGTCGTCTCCCTCGCATACATTTCGTGACCATGATTGTGAATTGTATACAGACAGCTCGATCGTGGGATATGGTCGTCTCTAGACTCAGTTACCACCATCTCCACTACTATTAAAAGGACGAGTTTTCTTTTTTCTACAGTCACCCCATTTTGTGTACACAGAACATCTCTGACCATCCGATCAAAGCCATCCAACGGACCAAATCTACGCGATGTTTCGCCCCCGCCTTTTCCGCCATCGAACAGAACTACTTCCCCGCGCCCCGCCGACCCCCCTCGCGCCGCGCCCCGCTGCCCCCTCCCTTCTCTCCCCGCGCCCCGCCGCCTCCCTCCTCCCCCACCTAGCCGCCCCGTCCTCCTCCTCCTCCTGTCCTCCCCCCGCCGGCCCATCGCCCCGCCCAACTCCTCCTCTCTGCCACGCTCCCTTTCGCGCACATCGGCCGCGCCATCGACGCCGCCGCCGCTGGGTCACCGCGTCCCCGTCGCGAGGCACATCGGCCACGCCATCGACGCCGCCGCCCGCGCCATCGACGCTGCCGCTCGCCGCGTCGCCACATCCTTGCCCCGCCTCCCTATCACGAGGGCCGAGATGGCGGCCGTGCCGCCCCCGCCCTTGCCACGGAGGCACGAGAAGGACGCCCGTGGAGGGGGCGGGGGCAAGGAGCAGGTGCTGATCTGCGAGGTGGTGGTGCGCGGCAAGGACGGCGAGCCCCTGGAGCGGCCCGAGCTGGAGGAGGCGGCCGCGGCGGCGCTACACGCGTAGAGGGGCCGATGGAGACGAGGGGGCCCCAGCATCCCACCGTCCGCCGTCCGACGTTCGCCGCTCCGTCCGCCGTCAGCCCCGAGCACCCTCCTCCACCATCCGCCACTGTCCTTCGCCGTTCACTGCTTCGATTTGTTTGGGGGTGCGCGTTTTGTTGATTCCTATGTGGATTTGAGCGGAATTTTGCCTGTTCGATTTTGTGTGGAATTACTGCTAGACTTTTCTCCCTCGTGATTCAGTAGATTTGTGTGGCTTCACCCAACCATGGGTTAGATCTGTTCATTTTGGTTTGTTGTACAAACTGTCGAAAAATTCCTATGTCGCTTGCTTATGTCATGTCATTGTTTGCAGGAGGCAAGAGAGATTGGAATTCCTCTACGAGTCAGGGTTGGGTGTCGGCAAGGGGAGCTCGGATGGATTCCAAGCACTGCAGCAACCTGGACCAGCAGCAGCTGCCTCCTCATCTGCCCAAGCGAATGCTGGCTCTTCCAAGGTACTGCAATTGTTCTCTTCCCAGTGATTGTAGTCACATAAGTTGCAGTCCAGTGATTGTCTGTGGATTTGCACAATAGTTTGATCGATACAGATGTTCTGGTTATTGGGCCCGCTCTTGTAGGGCAAGATTTTCTCAGATAGAAAGAATATTAGGTCAATGCCTCAATCAGTAGATGTTACAATTAGGATGTAACGACACAGTTGGTTCTTACTATGCGACCATACTGCATAATACACTGAGGTTGCTAATACAGGACATTGTTAGCTATTGTCATGATATGGATGCTATGCTGATACTCGCTGCGGAATGTTTCACAGTTTGTATAATTTAATTGTCGTCTTCAAACTTAACGAAACTGTGACACAATATTTGGATCTTGCGTGTATGCAGAGTGAAGTGTAAGAGATGCAAAAACGGAGTGTTTGATTAACAGCGGATCATTTTAATTCAAAATAGAATTTTGCCACCATGCTTACGTGCTAACAATAGTTAGGTGTGTTAGGGAAATAGCTATATACTTCTGTAAATTGTGCCTTTGTTTCTTTACTTCCAAAATTGACTTTGTTCCTCTGGTCCTTTGATTCTAATTTTCTGATTGGTTGTTGTAAACATGAGGTGTGTACATATGGGAAACAAGTGAAGAGTAAGATGTTTGAATAGAAAGTTGGTGAACAAGAAGACCAAGGTGATTTCCTTTTTCCTCTAATGTGTTCTTGTCTACAAAATCAGCTTTTAGTTTAGGCCAAGGAGGGCATGTGCATCAAGGCCAAGGAGGGCGCCGAGGAGAAGAAGAAGGGGGCAGTAGGAGGAGGTGGTGGGAAAGATGGTCTGGGGAGAAGGAGAGCTACCTGGTCGACGACGTGGAGTCGCTCCCGATCCCCTTGACCATTTCGGGGACTGAGCCGATGTCGCGGGACGAGCTCGACCGCCGCCTCAGCTGCGACGTGAAGATCGATGTGGGTGCGGTTGCGGTGTTTTTTTTTGGTGATTTGGGTTTGGATATGGTGCCTATTTTTAGATGTGTGTTTGTGTGGCTTTGGATTGCAGGATTGCAAGATTGTTTCGTATGAGTGGACGGGGAAGTGCCGGAGCTGCCAGGGGACAGGATTGGTGAGCTACTTCAGGAAGAAGGGGAAGGAGACCATCTGCAAGTGTGTTCCGTGCGCTGGCATTGGTGAGATTTCTTGATCTTCAATTCATTACCCTACTTTGTTCTTACCGTTAGGAGTAACACTAGGGAAAGGAAGGCGAGGTAGTAAGGCTATCCAGATCTTCTTGCCAGGGAAGCTGCTGTTGCGATCGTGGAAGGATGTAGCTTTATTTAAGGCTTGCTATTTGCGACTAGGTGTGATGTTGTTGGGATGAATTCTTGGTTTAGAAATATAATTTACCCTACAACCTTGACCTGCAGTAAATGGGTTACTGGTGGGGCCGTCGACGCACCGGAGACGGCGGCGGGGGAGGACGGAAAGGGTGAGGCGGTACAGGGAGAAGCGGCAGGGCCAGTAGATCCGGTACGAGGTTCGCCAGATCAATGCCGTCCGGTGGCCGTGCTTGAAGGTAATTAATTGTTCGCGTTGCTGCAATCGTGCCATATCTGAACTTGTTGCTGCCTACTTCTTGTGGCTGTGAGCTAGCAATGTGTTGATACATCAGTAATGATATGATATGAACTGCAAAATGGTTAGCCGGATCAATGCCGTCTGGCGACCACGCTTAAGCTTGACAATCCATTCCAACTAATGATTTTTGGCTATCGATCCATTTTAGGTTGTCCAGTTCATCAGAATTAAGCTTGACAATCCTAAGGTCACTCTTAGCTTACTAAAGTGCTTGGCCTGACACTTCTAATGTTTCTTTTTGCTATTGAAGAATACGTGTTTAAAATGCAAGCTAAGGCTACCAAATGTCAATTTGAAGAATCTGTGTTTAAAATGCAAACTAAGAATCTGTGTTTAACCTACAAGCTAATGTTAGAATCTGCTCATGTTTTAGAATTTTCTAATGTTAGAATCTGCTCTCTTGGTTTGTTTATATATGAAAGTTGTATTTCATTCGTGCTTTACTTTATCCCTCTGCTGATTAAGAATATGACATTTTTTGGCTGCCGTAAATCTTTATTTGTTTTAGCTTCTGCTTCAGTCAAGAAGGTATCAGGGATGTCAAAGCCCATTAGCGATGTGAAGCTTTTGATGTAGTCCCTGAGCAAGTCTATGCAGCCAAGGCAACTGGACTTTCCTTTCTGTCTTCCCTGAATTAGACTGAAATCCTGAATCCTGCCCCAATTCCAATATATCTGCATTTATTTATGTGTATGTGATCTTTGTGGTGGCTGCTACACCCACAATTTATTGCTTCCTGTTCCATCTAAAACGTATTGGCACGAGAAAGGGTCAACCAGTAAACTAAAGGCTTCAGAAATCAATGTTGTTTTCTCCATTTATTATCTTCAATACTAATTTTTACTTGCTCCCTATGCAGATTGGGCAGCTGAATATCTGTAAGTAACAGAAGCAACAAAGGTTACTTTGTCAAATAGTTTGGAAAACATCTCTTTAGTTTTTCCTGTTTTATGCAAAATCACTAACGCAACCAATTTCATGCCTTTAACTGGTGGTAACATATTCTTTGAGCAAGTTTCGGAGGTTGCTTATTTCACAATTGCTGCTGCATGTGGTTCACCCTAAGATTCGATGTTGATGTGTACATCCATATAGCTGATTAGACTTTCTATTTGCACTTGCACATATGTCGGGCCTTGGTTGGTGCTGATATAGGAGGTTGCTAGCTTTTGTGGTTCACCCATCCCTTGAGGTATTATTTTGCTGGACCCATTATATAAGCTTTCGAATTAGTCTCTGAATGGGAGGGAGAGGGAGAGGGAGAGGGAGGGAGAAATCAACTAAGTGATGAACTAAGATTTGATTCAATTTTGGATTGAGTATTGACGGTTGCAGAGATAATCATTTCTAATACTGTATAATCATAGTTGAGATCTGGTATTTCGATTAGAAGCTATGGTTGTTGCAAATATAATAGCATGTATGATCTTTCCTTGGTATATCTCATATGTAGGTCCCTGGTTCACTTCATAAGTTGAATAAGTGTAGGATCTGATTTTTTGGTTGTTATTTTTATAATGCCCAAAGACATACTTGTGTACTAATTAAATTCTATATCAGTCAAATATGTGTTAGTTCAAAAAAATAAAATTAGGCTATCTTTTGCATTAAAGATTTTGCATTTGTTGAATGGCTGTTTCAGGATAACAAGGAAATTACTTATCTAAACTACTATATTTGTCTTGTTATTGTGTTCTTCCACAATTATTCATCACTGAAACATTTTGGTGATTAAGATATCTGTATAGTTGGTTTTAAATACATCAGCTATTATTTTAGAAACCTATCTGCACATACTTTGGTAAAATTTGATCACGCTCTCTCTGTGTGCGCACGCGCTATTACTTACTGTAGATGACCAAGTTAGTATGGAATATATTCTAATCCATAAAATTAGGTTGCACTGTTATACTTCTAATTGAAAATTGTCGCTTCTAATTATATATTTTTTGTGGAATTTCTAAGCCTTTTGTTATTCTTTCAAACATATAAGTCTTAAATCATATAAGATAAGAGCATGCATCTCAGTTTTTTTGGCACTGCCATGCTTCACATTATAGTGTTTTGCATGACAAACATTGGGGATATTACGGACACACACAGACATGCAAGTAAAATTTATCAGACCTGAGGCATATATGCTATTTGAGATGTGATCATCCTGACCTTGGAAACCTGTAGCGGTTTCCTGTTTTCTTATATGCTCTGTCATCGAAATTAGTGTACATCCGTTTCTTAATAACAGAACTAGGAGAGTGCATGTTAATAAGAGTTGTTCATTTCTTCTCAACAGGTGTCTGTTATGAATCCTGCAATGGAGACATCACTACGAATGGTGCTGGAGTTTACCGCTGATGTCCGTGAAGGTAAAGTACCGAAAGACAGATTAAGTACTGAAAGACAGATTATTATCTTTTAATCCTCCAAGAACAAGCACATAGCATTTGTTGTATGAATACGAGTAAAACCTTACCTTGTTTTATGTATTCTCCATGAGCATTTAACATTCAGCCTTACGTAATAATTTTGTAAATTACTAAGCAGCAAAGGGATTGGCATGCACATAACCGATGCACAAATTGTAACTAAGTTTGCCATCTAACTAAGTAAGACATGATGTGGTTCAGTTGAGTTCGACATTTTGTTCTGTACCATGTTTTGGTTTTCAAGAATTGAAATTTGTTTCTAAAATGCTTGGACTAGGTTGCCTGGATACCTAGATACGGATACGGACATGTGATACAGCAATGCCGCGATACGTTTTTTCCCCCCAAAACACTGATATATGTAAAACTATTTTTTGTTTAGTTTATAGTCTAGAGTGGTGTCTAAAACAATACTGTTATAATTAGTTTGCATGCACATGCTTGTGAGATTGTTGAAACTGAGCTTTGCTGATGGCTATTTATTCTTGTAGGTCATTTTAATATTTTTCTTGGGGATCTTTACCCAAGGGTCACTGATGATGCTTTGTTTGCTTGTTTCTCTGGATATTCTATTTCTAGCTGCTCATAAGTTTTTCATATAGCTATGTGCATCTCCTCCCTTTTGTACACTATATTATTTCTTATCGGTTTAGCTTGGTAACTTATGTAGAGATGCTAGGATCATATGGGATCAGAAAACTAGACGATCTGGAGGGTTCGGTTTTGCTTCTTTGAGGAATCAGCATGTAGTGTTGATTACGACAGTTAGCAAATTGTTCTGGACATTTTAGAAGTCTTTTGTAACTGTTGTTTCATCATCTTACTTTATTTTTGATTGACATGATGTTATCTCTGTTCCTTGTTTCTAGCTATCTCTCATTCTGGACGCATCAGGTTAGCTTTAGAGATGTGATGATAATGGCAATTGGGGAATAGATGGTGCTAATGCTGGTGAAGCGAAGCAAGCAGACTCCAAGGGTATGATAGAGTTGAGTATATGCACTTCTTGTTCCTGAGCTGGTTGTTTTTTTTTAAGTTGGTATACGATTGTTCCTGAGGTCCTTGCTGCAATAGACGTCAACAGTTTAGCCGTCTTTGCAATTGCATAACAGTGGTTTCAGTTTCTTAGGTGCAGACATTCAGTTGAGTTTCTGTCCATTGATAGCATTCTTTCCTGCTACAATAGTGATATACCATGCAGGGATATGACAAGCCTTTTGTTTTTTCTGCAGATTGTGTAGATAGTGTGTTAACCTCATTCATTTTTATATACCTCAGCTCGTTTGTTAACTGAAGGTTCAGGGACTCATTACCATATTTCCAAGTGGTCTAACATTTCCATTTACTTCCTAGACCAATCAAACTCATTGGCGATCTGATTCCCCCATCTGTTTTACCCTACTTTTGGCTTCATGGTCTGACAGTTTTCTCTCTTTTTTTTCCTTTCCAAAACAGCTTGGATTCAAAATGTTCTTGGGTGTGACTGCAACTGTAACCAATTGGGATGCTGAGGGTACAACTTGTAGCTTTGTATTGGAGGACAATTCTCTTGTAGAGTTTGTTGAGCTTCCTGATACTTGCCAAGGTCTTTAGTATTGCAATGTGTTGAGTGGAGTTATCAGGGGAACACTGGAAATGGTCAGTTCCTCTATCACCACCATCTTTTATCCTTTCCTCTTCATGCCACAAACTTGATCCTTGTGAAAGGAGGAATTGAAGCAGGCCTTTTTGCATGTGCGGGTGGCACGTGAGTGGTGTGCACTTATACGTGTATGTATGCTAGCGATTTGTATGATCATGTGTAAATTATGAGATAATTGCTCCTGAATGAGTGGTGTAAGGTGTATGTAAAATGTAGATGAGTGTTGTAGAGTTTTGTGCATATGTGTAGCTTGGTATTGCAGGCTTATAATCTCGTGTTGTAAGCCAATAATAGTTGCAGAGCAGATTTTACGATGTAAAGTTCTGTTTTTTTCTTCTATACTGCCTTGAATTTTCTTTTGAAGAAGAGTTTTCCATTTTGTATTTCGGTATGTTTCTCACAAAAAAATTGTATTTCAGTATGAATTGTTTGGGATACATGAAATTTGTAGAATAGTTACTTCTTTCTTAGGTGTATTTGTTTGCTTTCAGAACAAATGAAATACTTGCATCATCTTTTGGTGCATTTGGGCGTGTGGCCTGGTTAAGGGTCACTTCGATCATATTTATGTAAAGGGCTTACATAGGAGATATGGTGGTCGTGCAAAGTTAGAGAATTTTCAGGTGATTGAGCATTAGCAAATTCGTTGTATATAACTTCATTCTCTACATACACCAGATTTTGTCATTGATAAACGCAGGTTAATTCAGCATTAGCCTGTCCGTTTGGCTTCATCATATATGAAGCTCCCACATGGTTTCATTCAAATATTTACCTACTGCTATTAATTGGACGCTATATATATACTGATAAGAAGACTTTGAGTTGGTGCCAATCCATTACTAAATTGAATCACCCTGAAAAATCTGCAACCTCATTGTCTTCCTATCTCTATCGGAGCTGTCCCGGCACCCTCTACCTCCCAGCCCGTTCATCTCTTCTAGGGCACAATGCGCTCCTCCTCTCCCCAGTCTCTCAGAGTCATTGTCGCTCATGCTCGGAGAGGAGGGCGAGCAGGCCTACCCCGAGGTCACGCTCGCTCTCCATGGCCATGGCCGCCGTGGCCGACGACGCCGGCTTTTTGTCGAGGACAACACGTCGTGGAAGTCACTCGGCATCTCCGACTGCCTCGCTTCCGCCCTGCACAGCACTGGGCTCTCCAGATGCCAGCTTATTGTCGCTTGTCCAAGTACAAGTTGTCGCTGCACACTATGTGCTCGATGAAATGTCAGCGTGCAAATCTTATACCATTTTGTTCCAAGGTTACTGCATGAAGTGTGATTAGTTAGATAAGTAGCTAATGTTGGGCACTGAGTAGAGGTTGTAGGTCTTTGCATGATATCTCATCCAATTAGTCTCAGAATTTGGAGTGACATATGTATCTCTTTTTCTGTATCAGATTCTTTCCCCATGCAAGGAACCAGTTATGACTTCGATTTATTGTGGTTAAGTTTTTCCATTGGTTCTTATCCATTGATTGCGCATTGCCCCAGATCTTTTCTGAATGAATTTCTCTTAGTGTCAGTTTATTGTTCATATGTTGTTCTACTTGGATCTTCGCTACTAGACAAGGAAACATTTATTTGCTATAGTTATGCCAAAACATAATTTTTTGCTGATTCTAGCCTATTGGTGGGGTTGCAATCCCTCGAAGTTTTTAACAAGTGTGGATTATTTGTGATCCATCTACACACATGCACTTGACTCCCCGTGGGCAACCGGGAAAGAAGAAAAAAGAACACGAGTCAATAAGAGCGGAGAAAATGATATTTTTAAGATGGCGGCTGGAGAAAGAGGCCATCGCAGAATGGAGGAAGAGGTGGAGGAGACGTGTGGTAGGGAGGAAGAGAGATAGGGTGATGCACAGTGGTGGTCGTCAGAGAGGGAGAAAGCAAGGAAAGATGATGACGATTGACACGACGCAGTTAGAAGCACGCTCGTTGCACTTGACACACGTCTTCGCAAAATAGGACGATCATTTGATTAATACTTATATATGCTACTTCGTTATTCCGTAGCAACGCACGGGTACCCTACTATGTTGAGAGATACCCCAGTTCACTACATGGACCTGACGTTTTGATACACTTATTGAAGTACAATGGGAACGAATCTGAAGACAACATCCCTCACGTGGAATGAGATTTTCTTAAACGCCTAAAGAAATAGATGCTTTAGAAAGAGATAATTAGTTGTGACTTATTTTTAATAACTGTTTTTAGACTTATTAAGCAATATTATCATACTCTATTTATACTCATGTAAATTCACATGCATTAGTTGAGACGTGCGTTGCACGTGCACGGTTACTAGTACATAATAAAAAATCGGGAGGACAGGTACCATAGTTTTTCTACGATGCACGTACGACGAGAGGGCCTGCTCATCTGCCTGTCTTGGGCCTTAGGCCTTGGCCCACAAAACTGCTGTACTCTCCACTTTGCAAACGCAAGCCAGTAAGGAATACTCCCCGGTTCAGCCCGTCGAAACGAGCCAACAAAATAAAGGTTAGCCCAATAAAACAAGATAATTGGGCCCGCCAGTCTAACAGTGATGGGCCTCACGGGGCCGGAACCCATGGTTCCATCTTCCATGAGGGCCTGAAGGGATCGCCGGCCCAAGCAACTCCCTGCGAAATGTCAGTGACGGCACAAGCCACACAGCAACGCAACGCAACGGCCGTCTCCCACGCTCTCGTCGCGGTCACCGCGACCGCAACGCAACGCAACGGCCTCCCCCTTCCTCTTCGCCGCGCGCATTTGAAACCCTCGCTCTTCCAAAGCAAAGCGCCCTTGCCGCCACCGACGTTCCCCTTCGCCTCCCCCAATTCCTCGTTCCCCTCGCCTCCTCCTCCCGCCGAGCGGAACAGTGTCTTCTGGAGCCCTCGAAGCGAGGGTTTCGTCCCCCGCTCGAGATCCTCCTCTCGCCGCCGCCACCACCGTCGTTCACGAGGCATCGCCTCTCTGACGTGCGTTTGCGTGAGGTAACTCATCGCTCCGTCTCGCTGTTTTGCGGTAGGGTTTGGGCTGTGTTTAGCGCCGGGTCCGAGCTAGGTTTGCTTTGGGGCTGTTCATGAGGCCGATTTTCGAGCGTTTCTGCGGATTTAGTTGCGGGATCCTTCCTGCTAGTCTTACGATTGTAGTGCGCTTTCGGGGACGCGATTGGTTGCTAGAATTTCCGCGGGATTTCTCTGTGGATATTTGTAGTCGGTGGTGCACCAGATGGTTAGGTTTTGCGATTCGATGTGTTCAACTTGCTAAGGCTTCGATTTGGCCCTCCTGGGGCAAGGGGGCGAATAATTATCTAGTTACGGGTTCAATTGGTCTCCCTGTTTCTACTGCTCCATTTGTGCGGCTTTTTGAATTGTGAGTACAAAAGTTGCTCTGCTGCTGAGTTTTCCGGTGCTTAATCTGCTGAATTTCTTCTTACATGGCGATCATATATCTTATCTGCGTACTTCTGCATCGTTTGGTGTTCTCGATGCTAGCTTCCTCTGGCACGTGATACTTCCGATCCAAAATTTGAAATAAAATTATGATGTTGGCTTGTTTTGACTTTGTGTGAACCTATATTTACTACCTTTGTTGTTGAGATTATGGGAGTCACATTTGACATATGAACAAACTATCGCCTATTTGAAGCTGGTTGGATCATTCCATTTAGCTGCTGTATACATTTTGATTCTTAGCTTGCTTTGTTTTAATTCCTGTCTCCTGTAATAGTTAATTTGAAAGTGAAATGTTGCAGAATGCAGAAATAGTTTCAAATGCATATTCCTTGGTGCATTTGTCAGAACTATTGTCTCTGCTTCCCACTTGGCAGTCTTTAGTACTGTTGTTTTTAAGACTGAACATATCAGCATTAAATTAATGACACTTACAGGAGAAGGGTTTTGAACAGTGACATGTTGAAACGTGACACTATAACAAATATGATACAAAATCAGCAGAAGAATAGTATGTGAACATTACAACTGACCTTGATATGGCCTTTGAAGACCATTTTATGCCTCTTATTTTTAATGGATTTCAAGACAAACTAAGGATTTCCGAGTTTCTTTTTTCAAAAAGAAATATGTATTTTCACATGTCTGATCTGTGATGTATAGCGCAATGCAGTGTAGTCAAACACCAGGTAATGCGAAATGGAAGTAATAGAAATTGTGTGCTGCACTTCAATGTAAGCCTATTTGTTTTCTCATTTTGTCTTTTTTGCAGCTAAACTTTTCCAGTTAAAAGTCTCTAATGCTTGGGAAAATTCACGTGTTGTTGTATTGTGCCATGGTATCAATGATAACTGTGTGCTGCACACAGAAATGTGATTCCTAGTTAATTTATTGTATTCAAAACTAAAAAGGCATTTTATTATGCAAGTGCCTGCACAGTATATAGTTATTTGTGCATTCACTTTGTGATTATTTGCACCAATCATGAATTGTGATGCTCCTTAGCCTTTTTGAGGAAAAACTGTATGGAGGTCCCAACAGTATATAATGTTTCTTAGCCTCTTAGGTTGATCTGTTTCCATTGGATTTATTGCTGTAATGCAGAATGCAATAGATGGTTATATTCATTTTGTCTGATGCATGTCATAAATCTTTGTTTCTACCTGCAGGTTTCTGTATTCTCCCAGCTCTCTACATAATTTAGCAGTGAGAAACGAAATGAAGTGCAATGCTTGCTGGCGGGAATTGGAAGGGCAAGCCGTATCAACAACATGTGGTCATCTCTTATGTATGGATTTAATCTTCTATCTCCTTTTGTTTAATCCTGTTCCCATTGTAAAGAAGTTAAGTCCATGTGGTTTGCGGCTATTGCAGAATACATTTTATTTTAGCTCATAATTACCTATTTTGCAGGTACGGAGGATGCTAAGAAAATACTCGGTAATGATGGTGCATGTCCAATTTGTGATCAAGTGCTTTCAAAAAGGTCAGTTGTTTACACTTGATATAACATTCATGATTTCATACTTAATTGCTCATCTTTTGTGCAAGTTACATTTCTCAAGTCATATATCAATTTGTGGTGTCTAACGATGCCAGAGTGCCCCTCAAACATACATATATCTTGCGCGTATTTCGCATGCTTCTTTTTCTCCGAATGAGAACTTTAAATACTTATCTTACTTTTTAACATGTTACTGAGGATTTTTATTGGTTTTCATATGCTGGGGTGAAAATGAATACCAATGGTTTACTACGTCGATATCATCTAAACTTTATAATTTGTTATTTCTCAGCCATATGAAGGCCTGTTGACGTTAGTCCAAGCGATGATTGGACAAATGTAAGCATCCCTTCGAATTTGATTCAGAATAACAACATGTAGTCTATTTTCTGCAATCTAAATTTCTTATTACTTCGTGTGTTGTCTCAGATGGCTATGACTGGAATTTCTCCACAGATACGTATCCTTAATATTTCTATATTTCATTGGATCTACAGTAGAATTTGTCTTGTGTTGTTTTCGTTGGATAGCATCACTATCTGCTTTATGAAATCTACTGCCTGATTAACCACTTCTCCTGTTTTAGTGTTCCAGTAATTCTGACAACCTAAAGATTGGAAAAGAAACTTACTAAAGTGAGACAATGATGTCAGTGTTTATATTACTACAGTCCAAAGTTGATTCTTTGGTTACTAGTATGATAATCATCTAGCTTTTCCTTAAACATGATACAAATCAGTTATGAAGAGTGCATACAGAAGTGTCATGTTTTACATTGGACAAAAGGAACTGGAGGTGCAGTACAAGATGACCATAATTGTTGGTCAATGTAGGCAAAAGTGTGAACTTATGCAGGCAAAGTTCACTGAGAAACTGGAGGAAGTGCATGCTGCATACCAGAAGATGGCCAAAAGATGCCAGTTGATGGAACAAGAGATTGAAAACTTGACGAGGGATAAGCAGGAGCTACAAGAAAAGTTTACAGAGAAATCCAGGTTAGTCTAGTGTGCCACTATCTTTTTCCTTACAGAAACAAATTTCTGCTTCATCCAAGATGTATGAAACTGATTGTACTTTCCTTTCCAGGCAGAAGAGGAAGCTTGACGAGATGTATGATCAGCTCAGAAACGAGTATGAGTTGGCAAAACGTTCAGCCATTCAACCTGCAAACAACTACTTCTCAAGAACTCAGCCAGACCTGTTCTCAGGCATGCCCAATACAATGGATAGCGGCGACCCTCTGAGAAAAGGTAATTTCAGGTATTACACACTCAATTCATTTAGTTCTTCAGTCTATCCCTCATACGCACTAAAGTATTTGTTACACTATTTGCACTAGCTACTTTTGCTATACATCCAGCCAAGAATATGTTAAACGCGGTTATTTGGCTTTGTAGAAGCTACCAAAATGCTTTTAGCTCCACAAAAACAGCTCATTCACTGGTTGCAGGATCGATTGATCCTCCTGAAACCCCAGGGCGCAGAGACGAGGGATGGGCTCCACAACCAAGGCAACGTCGCGACAACTCTGGTCCATTTGAGCTGTCTGCGGGATCTCCTGCTCATACTGCGGCGCCCCCAATGGATATGAGACCCAGACAGCCGGCACGGTCTGTCTTTGGAGCTAACATGAACAATTCTTCTGCAGCTATACGAAATATGATAATCTCACCCATGAAGCGTCCTCAGCTTTCCCGTAACTGCCCACAGATGTTCATGTAATATTCTCCTTTTTGCTCGCATTTATATCTTCCATCTAAATGCCTAGTTTTGGAAGGGAAGTTAGCACGCAATTGGCTCGAGAGCTATTGTTTCAATAGTAGCATGACATACATATGCTCTTTCCCGTACTATATACGTGTATATACCTGTATGTACTAACTGATAAAACTTTGGTATGTCAGGTCGTAGAGTTGGAAGAGCTGAGGAGATTTTCTCATCTGTCATCATCTTGTCATGGGAGGGCTGAGGAGGTTCAATGTAAATGCTGTAAGATCAATCTGTCTCCCACCCTCCCTGTTATTTTTGCATATCGTTTTGGTGTAGAAAGTTTTCTAGAGATCAATCGGGAACATAGTTATATCCTAGGAAGACTGTTGACATAATTGAGATATAAATGCATTACATCCTGATTGCAGTTTCATGTATATACATGATATCCGACTGTAACCAAATCTCCAGACCCATGTCCTGTGATTCTGAGATATTCATCAAGTAATTTACTACTGCGCCAGGGACTAACCACTCATGATGGAAGGTAGTTCAGCTACATTTTGTTAGTTATTTTGTGGTCTGATTCAACTTCTACTGTGGGGCCAACTTAAACTGATTCATACAAACGATTTTGTTCTTCAAGAGCCTAGTTAATTGTCAGACAGGCGCTCTGTAGTTGAAAGCTACATAGATTTGTCTCTCTTATTTTGTATAACCTACCACGGTAGTCCGGGACCAGTGCCACGATGCGGTTCTTTCCAGTACACCACCTCAACGTGGTCCATGTCGTATGTCTTTTCTTCCCCTCCAAGTCATCCGTCTTATGGCCTTTCTACCTACTCGAATTTTTAAGTTGTCTTTCCGTCAACAATTGGAGCGATCTCTGTTGACGAGTAAGCTATATCAGTGGCTATTTTGTGAGGAGTGAAGGGTGCCGATAGCCTGATGAGTATGTTTTGTTAAATGATCTTGGGTGACTTCATCGCAATCAATCTTGCGCGACTTTTATGCCAGCAAGGCAGGTACGGTTCAACCGTGCTGGAACCTCGTCATTGGCCATGTGTTGCCTATTTGAATTGATGACATGCCATTTGGTTCTAGCTTTCCCATTACGCTCGAATCTGGAACTAGAGCGTGCCCCGACGTGTGCGGTCAGGCCGAGCAAGTCGGCGAGCACCAGCGCACTGCGTAGGTCATGGATAGCAGAGAACAGATCAGCTGCACTCGCCTTTCCGGTGCACCCGAGATTGGAAATGTAGAGGAGCAGGTAGACGACGACTAGCGTAAATTAAGATCTTCTACGCGTAAAATAGGACCAATACAATTTTAGATTACGAGATTACCACTAAATACATAGAGAAGTAGAAACAGAGTTGTTGTACTGTGTTGTCGTGATTGTATTGGCTCGTTGTGGTTTTTCCTAAAAGTAGTGGATCGTCCTAGTGCCGCAGTTCATAGCAACATCTCCAAAATATCCACACGTACGGAGAAGGAACACCGAGCGTCTGAGTGCTAAACTTTGGACAGCGTAGCTTGGACGTCAGAAAGGTGACCGCTAGGGTTTTGGGAAGTCCGAACTATGGTAAACCCTAAGCCTATGCCCCCTCCTTATACAGGCGTCCTCATAATGGGTGTCTACATTAGAAGCCTATTAGGACTCTAGGTCCAATATAATCTGGATCCTAATCTGAATTGGGTTCCAACCTTTTAAGCATGCGACCCTATAGATTCATGTGCACTTAGACATGACGCAAGTACTCCTACTCGGTCATTAATTGGTAGCGGCCCCTATTAGGATGTGCCAACTCCTAAATGTACATAAAGATCATATCGGACGAACCTCTACAATATTCTATCATAGGTATTTCCTTTGCCTCACAATATCGGTCAAGCCGAAGGCGAGCATATGTCATCCTTGTTTGGGTAGCTCGACCACTCTTTCTTGATCACGTGACACGGAATCCGCTTTTCTGGTTAACTCGTTAACCAAATTAGTATGGTCATGCATTTCCGGATCCGATCACTCGAGAGGTCTAGAGATATCTTTCTCATTGTATGGAGGGAAAAAATCTTATCTTGATCAACAATGTCTCGTAACATGCTTTATGAGAAACTCAAAAACCACCTTTATAACTACCCCGTGACGGAATAGTGTTTGGCAACTGTAATAAATTGCTCCACATCTCGAGTACATACAACAACCTCAAGTCTAAGGATATCATACACATTGTATATGAGACCAACAGATAACATATAAAAACATAATATTCTCACTCTGTCTCATGGTGGGTCAATCCAACCTCATGTTTTTTAAAACGCATTTTCATATTATAAGTTTGATATCTTCATATCTATGACCCGTGAAACATGGTCATCAACCAATACATATATTAGTCTACACATATGTGTCCCCATATGTTTTATCAACTACATATCACTTTAGAATAATCATCACACGTATTAATATAGAGTTTCACAAGCAAGTCATGTAGTTACTTATCAATATTAAAGATATTACTCAATGATATTATTTAATCATGAATATAAAGAAATATGATTATCTCTATGATTGTCTCTACGGCACATTTTCAACAGTCTCCCACTTGTACTAGAGTCAATTGTTTTAAGTATCTAATACTAATAGCTCTTGTGTGCGCCATGCTTCGGCTGCGGGAGAGGCTTCATCAACGGATCAGCAACATTCAAATCAGTGTGTTCTTTGCATATCTTTACATCTCCTCTCTCAAGATTTCTCGTACGAGATGATATCGCTTGAGTATGTATTTGGATTTCTAATGAGACCTTAGTTCCTTAGCTTGTGCAATGGCTCCACTATTATCACAATAGAGATCCAATGGACTGGAAACACTTGGAACCACACCCAGTTCAGTGACAAACTTATTTATCCAAACGCCTTCCTTCGCAGCTTCAGAAACAGCGATGTACTTGGCTTCCGTCATAGAATCAGCAATAATCTCTTGCTTTGAACTTTTCCAATTCACCGCTCCTCTATTAAAAATGAATAGAAACCCAAATTGCGAAAGGTAATCATCTTTGTCAGTTTGAAAGCCTGCATCGGTGTAACTATTTATAACGAGCTCTTCCTCACCTCCATAGATCAGGAATGCACCCATAGTTCTTCTCAAGTACTTAAGAATGTTCTTAACTACTATCCAGTGACCTTCACCTAGATCAAACTAGTAACTTGTAACACCCCGGCCTCTCACCCGGATCGGCGGTCGTTACACCTGGCTATCACTCTCACCCGGATCGGCGGTCGTTACACCTGGCTATCACCTGGGATCCAGACTGGCCCCACAAACCAACACTAGTCTTTCCAGCGCACTTTGTCTTCACTCGTGCGCACCCGGAAAGAACTTCCCGGTTGGTCACCCATCCCCAAATTGCTCCAAACCAAGCACACTTAACCCAGAGGTTTTTTGGAGATGAGCTTCCGAAAAAGAAGGCGCACCTTGTTGATATGAGTAGTCTATCAATCATATTAACCAGGATGCCACATACACCCCCCCTTAAAGGATCCGACGTCCTCGTCGGCCTAGCAGGAACGTTCCCTCTTGGCACATGTAGTACATGCGTCCAGTGCCGGCACAGGTGCCATGCCGTGCGCCTCGACGGGCCACACGCGCCATGCGCCACATGTCCGTGCCCCTGACCCGCACACGCCCGTGTAACCGCGAGGGTCGGCTCTGATACCATTCTGTAACACCCCCGCCTCTCACCCAGACCGCCGGTCGTTATGCCTGGCTATCACCTGGGATCCAGACTGGCCCCACAAACCAACACTAGTCTTTCCTGCGCACTTTGTCTTCACTCGTGCGCACCCGGGAAGAACTTCCCGGTCGGTCACCCATCCCCAAATTGCTCCAAGCCAAGCACGCTTAATCCAGAGTTTTTTGGAGATGAGTTTCCGGAAAAGAAGGTGCACCTTGTTGATATGAGTAGTCTATCAATTCTATTAACCAGGATGCCACATAACTGCTCATAACAATTAGAGCATATAAAACATCTGATCAAGTACATAATATAGCGTACATGATGAATCCAATAGCTAAAGCATATGGAATCTTACTTATACGGTCTCGCTCATTAGTGGTCGAAGGACACTGACTCTTATCAACGTGCATTTTCAATTCCCATGCGACATAGGCAAGAACCATTTCTTTGCCTCTTGCATGTTGAGCTGATTCAACACCTTATCAATGTAAGTAATTTGGCTTAATCCAATTAGCATCTTCAATCTATCTATATAGATATTTATTCCTAAGATATATGCTGCTTCTAAGTCTTTCATAGAAAAAACTATTTTTCAATTAGGCTTTAACACTCTAGCTTAGGAGTGTCATTCTTAATCAATAATATGTCATCCACATATAAGACTAGAAATACAAGTGTGCTTCCACTAGCCTTTTTACAGGCACAAGGCTCTTCTTCATTCTTGATGAAGTCAAGCCCTTTGACTACCTCATCAAAACGAGTATTCCAACTCCGAGATGCTTACTTCAACCCATAAATAGATTTTTTAAAGCTTGCATATTTTCTTAACTAGGGATCACTTTAGAATAATCATCACACATATTAATATAGAGTTTCACAAGCAAGTCACATACTTACTTATCAATATTAAATATATTATTCAAGGACATTATTCAATGAATCATGGATACAAAGAAATATGATCATCTCTATGATTGCCTCTAGGGCATATTTTCAATAGTAAACACCTAATGAAAGTCATAAAAAAATTCAAAAAATTATTGATCAAATAGACATAATATGCATATAGTATGTCACAAAATTTTAAATCCAAATTTAACCCATCTTGCTATGAATAGTAACTAATCCAAATTGGGACGTGAATTTTGTAATACCATCATAGCTAGATTTGTCTTAATAGTTTCTCGAGCTATACATTGAATTTGAAGTTTAAAATTTGTGACATGGTAGATATGTATTATGCTTAAGTTGTCAATTTTTTTTGAATGATGACTTTTAGTTGGTGTTTGTGGACTTGGATGCACCAAATACGCTCTCAACTAAAGAGATGTTCGCTCGAGTCCCATTGAGGGATCAGACCTAAACCTAGGGCTACCATAGGCTCCAGAATCAATTCTCCGTGGAGTGGAGTTGCGGAGACACGTCTTCACCTAATAGGGTTCAAAACTTACTGCTCACATATGTAGATGCATTTATGCTCACATACATGGATGTATTCGATAGAAATTTAGTGTGATTTATAAATTTATTACTGGTCTTCGTCAATTCTGGCACGTGATTTAGAGGTATCTCAATTCTAACATTCGATTGAAAGATATGTTTGTGTAAATATCTATGCTTCTACATCTTCCGTGTCAATTCTAACATGTCATTAAAAGGTGCGCTTGTGTAAATGTCTGCGCTTCTGCGTCATCCGTGTAATCGAAAGAGTTGCTCGAGCGCAATTGAGCCGACCTTGGCTAATGGACGGCTCGATTAGCTTGTATATATATCATGTGCAGTTTTCAGCTTTATTCTGTGCTTCTTTTGGTAACTTGTAACAGTTTTCCCCGCTTCCTGATATAGCTTTAGCTTTATCAGTGATGCTATGCCCTCGTCGGAAGA
Organism: Stipa capillata; assembly: GCA_019208055.1. Lineage (NCBI taxonomy): Eukaryota > Viridiplantae > Streptophyta > Magnoliopsida > Poales > Poaceae > Stipa > Stipa capillata. Next base: position 615,659 of record JAGXJF010000141.1, read on the forward strand.
GGTTCCTCAAGATCTAGTTCCCGACGGGGTCACCGACTGGTGAGAAGCAAAGCAATCCGGCGCATGGGCGCGTCAGGTCGCCAACAGGCGAGGCAAGCTACCTGCCTACCTTCACTCCACAGATCAGTCAAGAGAAGCTGTTGCCGCTGTGCCAGCCGCCTCTACACGATCCTCGTATACCATGAACAGAAGCATCCTCTTCCAACAGCGCTGAAACGGTACGCCGCACCGCTGCCGCATTTGCATTTCATAAATATTGGACTGGAATGGTAGCACTGCTGTCTGCTAGTGCTGTGTATTCACAGGGAAGCAACTTAAATCTGCTGTCTACAGGAAGGATCACATCTTACAGCAACTTATTTAGCGCACGTCTGGACACCCAGGACGCCCACGTGTCAGGCGCGCACCGATCGAAACGGAACCCCAGGAGATAAGTGTACTAGCCTACTAGCTAGCGGAGCTACCTAGCTTCCTTTTCTTTACCGTTTCCCAGCTGTTCGGGAGGGGTGCAAATTCGCCACAAAATACGTACACAAATCGGTCGGCGAAGAGCACCAGCCGAACACAACAGTTAGAGCGCGCGCAAGCAGTTAGTAGCCGCTGTCCACGGGGAACGCGTACGGCGGCGGGTCGCCGCCGCCGCCGGCGTCCACCTGCACTTCGCCGAACCCGTCGCCGCCGGTGTAGAACCCGGTGAAGTCGACGCTGGATTCCGGCGCGAAGGACCCTTCGTTAACGTCGTAGAATAGCCCGTCATGCCTCCCGGCCACTCCCGCGCCGATGCTGCCGACGTCTGTCATCTTCTTGCTTCCGAACTGGTGGTCGCCATCAAGGAGCAACCGCGGCCGCTTGACCTCCGCCGCGCCCTGATCCGCTGTGCCGCCGGGGAAGCCGCCGTCGTAGTTGTCGCCGCGGCCGCTACTTACGGTGCTTCCATTGCTGCTGCTGCTGCTGCTGACGAGGCGGCGCAGCACCTGGGGGTCGCCGACGACCTTGAGGAGGAAGGCGAGCATCTGCTTGGGCCGGCGCTCGGTCTCCTGCACCCGGCGCCACATCGCCGCCACGCGGTCCTCGATGGCCTTCTGCTCCTGCTTCAGCCGGATCACCTCCATGGCCACCATCGTACTGTCCTCGTCGTCGTCCGCGCCGCAGCTGCCGGCGCCGTCATCCTTGCGCTTGCCGCTGCTGCTCCGCCGGACGATCTGCCGCAGGAGGTGCGTCTGCCCCCGCAGGAACGACACGTGAGCGAACTCCCATCTGTCCGGATCAACCTTTCGGAAACCCTGGTAGAAATCAATCGCAACAACGCAGATTAATCGCAGCGCACAAAAAAAAAGAGGGGACAGTACAGATCGGACGGACGTCCATACAAACAATTTTGAGGTGCGATGAAAACATTTTATTAAAAACTATGCAACAAATTGTATAATTTTTTTGAACGAATGGAACATGTTTTCGGTAAAAAAATTCGTATGCCTGGTGCGATAAATACATATATTTTTTACAATAAAAACATGTTCTACGAAAAACAAAAAGCATGGCAGCTGAGCCTCCCAGGCGGTGCTGGGTCAAGTGGCGACTACTGATGTATAACATTTTCCAAGCCTCCCAGCCCGCCGATGCTGGGTCAAGTGGCGACCGGCGAGCCTAGGCATCCAAAACGATGAACTGCCTACTTCTGTCTCATGTAGGACTAACTGGGACAGGTACTCGTAAAAGATTGGGAATCGTTCGCTTGATCAAATTCGATACGTCTGACATGAAATTTAATTGTTCAATTTACCATTACAAAACACATATGGATCAATTTGCTAATATGAACAACAGTCAAACTCAATTTAACATGGAGCTCAGCTAGTTCAAGCGTGTATATTTACTAGTACAAATTAGCTAGCAACCCCGGTGGACGTAAGTACGTATGCGGACTGTACGTACATATGTGTTGAGCTGCCGGACGAAGCTGGAGAAGTTGGAGTGCTTGAAGTGCGCGGGGAGCAGCGTCTGTGAGAAGACGAAGGGGTCTGCCACGACGAAGCTGTTGCTGCCCCTCCCCCACGCGATCACCCCATCGGTCGCCGGGTCATCCACCATCCGGTACGTCTTCGCGACGAACGGCGCCACCCCTCCAGCCGCACCACCACCACCGCCACCGCCGGCGCACCCCGCCTCAAAGCTACCGCTACTCATCATCAGTCGACAAGAAAAAAATACCACCTCCTCTGCTGCCGGCACCTAAATAGCCTTGCAACAGGGGGAGGAAAAGGGAAAGGGGAAAGTGCGTGGTGTGTGGGGAGCCCAAGATAGGAATGGGAAGAGGGCGTGCGTGTCGAGTTATATACGGATCTGGGCGTGGGAGGCGAGGCGGACAGGTGCCAAGTAAGGGCGGACGCGTGTGCGCGCTCGGGGCCCTTCCGTGGCGTCCCCTCAGCCCACAAGTTTTTCTAGCTTTCCCTGCCACTGCGTCGACATAAAGCGGGGTGGAAAAGCGCGCGGCTCGCGGTCACGGTGGACGGGCTTTTTTCTTTCCCCGCTCGTTGATTTCCCGTGGCGTGCGTGGACTGGGCGTACCATGGGCGAGTTGGGAGCTCTGGGATCGGGATCCCGCTGGCAGCGCGCGGAGGATTGGTCCATTTCTCCTTTGGTTACGTACCTTGGGGCTGGTGCGGCCAGGCTAGGCGTGCCCGGTTGGCAAAAAGCCACATTTGCCTCCCTTCCGTGAGTTAATGTCAGATTTAGCCCTGTTTCTAAGTTAAATTCAAAAATAAACCCTCTTCCACATCCCCGGCCAGCGGTAGGCCACCTCTCCCACTTCCAATGTGCAGCAGGCAACCTACCGCACCCCTGACCTGCGGCAGGGCACCTGTCGCACGCCCCATCCACCTACCTCTGGGCGCGGGAGAGGGCTTATTTTTGGATTTGAATCTCGCAGGGAGCTAAATCTAGCATTGATCGTCACAGAGGGGCTAAACGTGGGTTTTTCTCTGCCCGGTTTGGCATGACGCCTTGCACGTGATGGTGGGCGCAGGTACGTATCTCTTGGGTGGGCATAGATCCGCTGAGTAAATTATACGGACTTCGAGCACTGTGCAGTAGATTATTACTGCTCCTTCCGACTTTATTTTGATTAATTATAACAGGACTGTAATCAATATTACTTTATTATTATATAGTATATATAACATAGAATTAGTTAATTAGTGTCGTATTTAAAAGTATACTATTTGTGATTGTGATATCAATTAGTATATTTTAGTAGAGTAATTATTGATTTATTTTTAATTAACTAAAATATTCTGTTATATATCCGGGCAGAGGAGCACCGATTAGTATACTACGAAGTATATATGCTCTCCATTGCGGAAGATGATGGTCAAAACTCACGAGTCCTTCCACATTTGAGCAATCCTCAAATGCCCATACAATTACATTTTCAAAACTGCGTTTTAGTGGAGATCGCGTGCCTGTGCTACCTATGGTGGTGGATGTATTCTCGGTCATGTGAGTGTGATTTCTCTACTGTGATTTATTTTTAAAGAAAAAATGTTTAAACATGTAATCTGCATTTTAACTATACTAAGAACATCATCAACAGTTGTTAGCAAGAGTATCAAGCTCTGATAACTTGTTACTAAGATCTAGTGTATATATATAAGTATATATTGACGTAAAAGAATGAACCCTCCGATAACATGTTGTTTAGCAACAGGACTCTTCAACAGAGTATTTCTTGTTACTAGTGCCTAGATATAAGAGTCATACTATTACACCTTAAAGAAACAACCACATGCATTTTTCTTTTACAAGTCATACTATTACTCCTAATAGGTTGTTACTAAGACTTGTCACTAAGATAAAGAAAACTATATATCGATGTGAGAAAGTAAAATCCACAAAAGGAATGTTTTGGTAACTAAAATCTCTCCAACAAGCATTTGCTTGTTACTAGCTTGTTACTAATGTCTTGGTGATTGTTTCTTCTTGGAGTAACAAACATATATTCTTTTCTTTTTCTCCTCTCTCTGTAAAAAACTATACAATAAAGTTTTAGTAACATAAGGATATTTTTGTGTGATACAGTTTTTTTTCCGAGAATGTGTGATACAGTTTTAGTAACAATTAACATGGATCGTTAGACATATTTTAATCAACTTTGTTGGACCTAAACAGGTGAAAATGCTGTCCATCCGGCGCCTGCTACGAGAGGAAAAGTATATGCTCCCTCTTCCGTTGTTTAGAGTGAACTTGATCCTTGTAAGCTCATGAGCTAGTCAAAACCTATACTAACCGACCAACAACACGTTGATCCATGGAGCTGCTCGGCACCGAACACAGCCAGTCCGATACGGCGATACCTTTTGATCACCGTACGCGCGGTCCAGTCCAACGCGAGACGCTGCGCTGCCGTGTGTACCCCTATGTCCACGGGCACGGCGACGCGGTGCGCGGCCATTGGCACACGCGCGGATCTGGACGCGGCCAGGGGCAGAGCAGAGGGCGTAGCGATCCGTACAAGTGGCCACGCGCGTCCACCTGCGACCGCGTACTCGCGCACCGAGCCCCCCCGGCAGCTACAGATCACCGCGCGGAGCCTTACCCGGGCGCGCCACGCGTGCCTTGGCGTCCGCGCCGTGGCGCGGCGCATGCAGTGCGCGCCTGTACGCGCGTCCCCTCTGATGTTTATGCAGCAGCAGGGCCAGGGGGCGTCCCTATCGGCGCGGATAGGAACATATCGACTAAATCTTATCCTGTACGTACTTGCTCCTGTTTACTAGGCCAGTGTCCCCCCTGGGGAGCAGGATACACGTGGTGACTCATACAAGAGTGACGCTCTTCTCTCAAAAAAAGCAAGTGTTGAGCACAGACAAGTTGTCAAATAGCTATACGGATCTTCTCGAAAAAAAAGGCTATAGGGACATTAAGGACCGTTCTTTTTGCTTATGGAGAGGTTTATAGGTGAAATTAAGCTCAAGCTAAAAGGAACTCAAACTTTTTTAGTAGCTTAATTTCATAGCTAGAGCCCTTTGCTGTTGAGTAAAAAAAAGCTAGGGAAGAGCAGCTTCCTGAGCTCTTCCCGAGCTTCTCTTTCAAGTGAAATCAAAATTTCCAAAATTGTCCCTAGAACGAACTGTTATTACGGTCATTGACCACTCCACCGAACAGCTCGCACGGCTCGCTCGCCTCCCGCAACACCTGCTAGGGTTCCTCGCCGCCGCCCCAGCCCCAGCCCCGTCGTCCCTGCCCTCGCCCCCGCGTTCAGCCCGCCACGCCGCCCCGGTCGACCCGACGCTGCGTCGTCCTCCTCTTTCCACCCACCGCCGTCCCCTCCCTCGGCCCCGCCGCCCTGCCGCCCCGCTCGCCCGACCACGCACTGGTCGACCCGCCTCGCCGCCCCGGTCGACCAGCCACGCTCCGGCAGCACTCGGCGCACCCGACCACACCCGACACCCCCGCTCCGACAGCACTCGGCCGCACCCGACGCCCCAGCTCCGGCAGCACCACGACGGCCCACGGCCTCGCCGCCCTGCTGCCCGATGCCGCACCGCCCTGCCGCCCCGCCCTTCCACCCGCCGCCATCCCCGCCGCCATCCCCGCCCTCGGGCCCCAGCTCCGCTACCGCTCCCGCTGGAGGGGAGCCCAGAGGCGCCGCGTCGAGGGTGATGGAGACGGAGTCGAGGCGACGAGGCAACGGAGCAGCTCGCTGGCTACGGCGGCGGCTTGCAGGAACTCCGGCAGGGTGGCGGCGCGCGTGGGGATTTTTTTCCCCAAAATTTCTTTTTGCACAAATAGAGATTTGTTCATATTGTGTGTAATGATATTTTGTGTTCATGTTGCTGATCTCAACGAGATATCAAAGGTTATTTGGTTGAATTGTTTGAATTCAATTTGTTCATGTTAATGGATGGGGACGGGAATTCAAATTTGTTCATGTGAAGAAATGTTAAGGCGAAGTTCAGGCAAATAGAATTTGCTCATGTGAAGAACTCCATTATGTCTTTGTGATGATCTTCACAGAAATTTGTCTAGGGGCATTATAGACTTTTTCATCGAACTACTCAGACAATAAACTCAGATGACAGAAGCCGAAAAGAACTGGACAAAGGCCCTGTTTGTTTGGGCTTCAGCTTCAGCTTTAGGGGCTTCTAGGCCTCTAGAAGCTGAAGCCCAAACAAACACCAAACTTCTGAACTCAGCTTCTCAAAGGCACTTGGCCCATTTGCACTGAGTTGAAAAAGCACCCCAAGAGGAGCTTCCCGCAGCTTTCCACCGGCTTCCCGCACCCCTCATATGAAATTGCCCTCAAAGTTTGTTACGTAATTACGCTGAAATGCCATCCCGCAGCCCGGTCCTCCCGAACCCAAGCCCCCACCCGCCCCTGCTCTCTCAGAACCCCCCCCCCTGCCCCCGTTGCCCCCGCTCGCACCACGGGTTAGGGTTCCCCCGCCGCCTCCGCCGCCGCTCCTCGCCCCCTCCTCCGCCACCATCTGCACCGAGCGCCCAGCTCCTCCCCGCCTCCTCCCCCCACCGCCCGAGGTCCTCCCCACTCTCCCACGAAGCTCGCTCCCCGACCGCCGTCCCCTGAGCACCCGCCGCCGCCTTGCCCGGACTGCAGGCCCCGGCACCCGCGTCCCTCGCTCCTCTCCCACGAAGCTCGCCCCCGACGCCGCCGTCCGTTGCCCCAGCCCGTGGATCCCCGAGCCCCGAGCTTCGCTCCCGACGCGCCGGCGTGCCTACCTCGCCTCCAATCCCCGTCTACCGTTGCATCCATCCCCGAGTCGCACCCGCCACCCGAGCTCCTCCCCACCTCCGCCCGCCGCTGCCCGAGCGGATCCAGCACCCTCCGCCGCTCGAGCGCCTCCGCCCGCTGCCCGGACCTCGCCGCCCCGCCCCGAGCGCTACCCTCGCCCCGAGATCCGGCGTCCCTCTACCTTCCGGAGCGCCGCCGAGCATCCCTTCTACTAGAGTGACCGGTGCTGGAGCCCGCCGGCGACGATGGCGGGGTTGGACGGGGGCGGCGGCGGCAAGGCCCAATGGGCCGAGGGAGCGCGGGAGGCAGAGGTGGTGGCGGCTAGGGTTTGCCGCTGCCACCCCACTTTTTTTTTATTTTTGAATTATGTAATGTATAAATATATATATTTTTATTTTTTTATTAATGATTTATCACTCAAATCGATCGTTTATGTTAAATAGTATGCTAAATCAAACAAAAACAAATAAATTATGCATAATCAGGATTTAAAATGATCTTATGCACAAAAGGGTATTTTAGACATTTACCACCAGCCGCAGGTTCACCAGCCGTCCAGAATCAGCCCAAACAAACGGCTCAGCTACTTCCCACCAGCTGACCAGCTCTAGCTGCTTCTCAGATTTCGCCAGCTCCAGCTGCTTCTCAATAAGCCGCAGCCCAAACAAACAGGGCCAAAGTTTCTCAGGGGCTTCTTTCTATCACTGTTTCTGTGGGTAGAGAAGCTTTAAGCCGTTTCTGGAGAAGCTTAAGCCGAAAAGAACTGGCCCTAAGGCTCCCTTCGTTTTGGTTTGTGCAGAAACCGGCTTAATCTTAACTGCCCACAGAAGCTCCGGTGGGAGGAAACCTTGATAAGCTTTGATCTCCTTCTTTTCGGCTGCTGAGATGTGAGCTTATTTGCTGAGATGTATGAAATAGTTTACGCTCTATTTATTTGCTAATATCATTCTTCACAATTGTTTATTTGCTAATGTGAACCTGTAGCAGTGACGCTAGAAAAAAAAAGCACCATTAGAGAGTGATGATCCAATTGCAGCCCTAAATGTCATCAAGTTGCGGCAAACAAATGCCAAGTGCATCAATGGCACAACAATCCAGATAATCTCAGACAATTATCAGTGACACAACAATTGTCATCACATTCACTACCTCTAAATCATATACATTCACACATTGACCAATTATCAGTGCATACATTCATATAGCAAAATCAGATATTTTTTTCCCTCCAAGCAATATGAGCAAATCTCAGTATATACACAACAAATTCGGTGCAACACCATATACATTCACAAAACCACATCAATCATCAGATTTTGCCTCCAAACAATGTGATCACATCTCACATATACAACAAGCTCTCTTATCTCCAGTATATACATTGAATAAAATAAAAAATTTACCTACACCTCACTGGAGGGCTGGAGAGGTCACTTGGAGTGGGCTCGGGATGGGTGGGCTAGCAGCGGGAGGGAGGTCCGGTGGTAACCGGGGATGGAGGGCCAGCGGCGGGAGGGAGGTTGGGTGGAGGCCGGCGAGCTTGGACGGGAAACGGTGAGCTCCGGTGGCTCAGGACTGGCGGGGGACGAGCTCGTCGTCGGCTACGGCTGGGGAGCTCGGATCCGGGGCGAGGTCGAGAGGAGGTCACTGGATCCGGGACGATCCCTAGACTGGCGGCGGCGTCCGTGAGCTGTTGAGGCGGAGGAGAATGGCGGGAGCAGGGAGGTCGGAGGCGGGCCGGGGACGCCGGCGGGAAAAGAGGGCGGTGCCGAGTTGGGAAGGACGAGAGCAGCGGGTGGGGAAGGAGGGCGGTGGTGGGCCGGGGACGGTGGTAGGGGCGAGATCAGGGCTGGATCTGGCGGCGGCGCTGGGGGGAGTGCTGCCGACGATTGGCGTCTCGGGAGGGGGAGGGCAGGGAGCAGGTGCGGGGTGCGGGCTCAGGACTGGGGTAATGGGGGTTGGAGGGATGGAGCACGCGGTGGCATTTCGTGTAATTGTTTCACCAACTTGGAGGGTATACCCAAAACATATTAGATGAGAAGCTTGGGAGCAACGAGAATTCGAGGTTTGGGGAGAGGGGGGGGGGCGCTTAACTCTACTGTGTTGTCTTTTTTTTCGACTTGTAGCTTCCCGAGGCTATAAGCCAATGAAGAAGCCTAATAGAAGGGCCCTAAGATACATTTCGGTCCATAATATTTCTCTCAGAATGTTGACACACTACTTATTTCAGTTCGTAGCGGTTGTACCGAGAAACCGCAAGGAAATTGCATACTGCCATGTGGAGTACATAAACATCCCAAAAGAAATCCTTCTGCATGGTAAATTTCCGCGTGGAAAAGGCGAAGCTCGGGAGGGCCGGCGTGGCGATCGAGCCCTGCGCCGATCGCTGCCCACGGTTGGGGCCGCCCCAGCCCTTAGCGGCACGTGCGCGCGGGCATCCCGACGCAACGCCCCTCCGCGCGGCACCTGGCAGGGTGACCGATGGCCCACGTGCGCCGTCTCCGTTGGCTCTTCGCGTCGCTGGCTCAGCTCTCGATCGCGCCGAGCCAGAGGCTTGCTTGGCGGCTTCCGGCTGGCTGGCTGCTGGGCGGTCCCGATCCATGATCCATCACCCATCCCATCCGTCCGGTATCCCTGTCAACCTTACCTATACATCGGTTAAGTCTACAGTAATTCAACACTCTCAGCAGCACTGCTCCAGTTTCTCTCTCTGAATGACGACCATGCTCTTCTGGTAGTATTATAAAATCGCAATTATTAGATGATCGGAGCATGTCGGTACGAATCAAAATCCGCCAGCAGGGTATTACTAACATATACAATGGTTCACACATCCAAGAGTGCCTGCATTTATCCTCGCAAAAAAAAAGAGTGCCTGCATTTTCTATATCTTTATCTCTCACAGGCAGCTCCTCTCGTCAAACAAAGCGGCAACTGCAATTTTAAATCCAAATATTTTTTAGTAGTGTCACGTCATCTCGACTTATTCTCGAACCACTCTTAGCAACTAAAACAACGAGTTGATGTGCGGCCAGGGACAGGCAAGCAGTACTAAATACGGCGAAACCGTTTTAAGTTGCTTCTTTTGTTAGGCGGGGCCAAGAGAGAATATAAAAGGAGCAGGACAACCCGGGCGCTCGGTGCTGTGGGAATCTGAAGATACGGCGATAAAAATGGCGGGAGGTGGTGGCCCAGGCAGGTAGCTCACTAGCTCGGTGCCGCTCCCTGGTTGGCTCCATCTTATTTTATAGCGTCCTCTCTTTCCTGATTTAGCTTTCTCGCGTGCGGAGTGAGGGCGACGTCGTGTGACCCCCAGCATCGGCATGGCTACATCGAGTCATCGAACCCCCCGGGTACGTGGCGACCTGCTGCGCCTGGTGGTCCAAGTTACCTGAAGCGTAGCATCAACGTTGTCGTTTGTATATTGTCATAACCCTGCAGTCTCAAATACACGCTGGAGTGACGTCTTAGACAATGACATGGCCATTGAAACATGATTTTAAGTTTGTAAGTAATCACAGGTTTCTATCATACTCCCTCTGTCCCAAATTATAAGACACACACACATTCTAATAAACACAATTAGAGCTATAATATGTTAGTTATATGATACAAAAATGATATAACTGGAAAGTACTTTCAAAAATAAATCCAACAATATTATTTTTGTATCATATAATCAAAATATTATAGACCTAATTGCGTTTATTGGGATGCGTGCGTGCGTGCCTTATAATTTGGGACGGAGTGAGTAACGTAGTTATACAACTTTTTTTCTGCAGAATCGTAGGGGCAAGCTGGCCACATGAACATATATCTCTCCAAACGATTTTACGAGACCACGCTAAGGCCACAAGAATTCTAAACTAGCTAACGATGTAAACATTGATTGGCTTAAGGAAAACAAACAGAACGGTGAAACGGAACATCCTGCATCCTAGACAAGCACCACTGAGCCGGCATACTCAGTGACTATCACCACAGAAACAATCTCAACAAATACAGGAAGGAGGGCCACCGACGCTGTCGAGGGGTATCACTATCAAGGGCACACAGAAAACAATGACATCAACTTATTTAGCATCATCACCACGAGAACAACCCTGAGCACCTCACCCCTCAAGGAGTTCCACCGGCATCATCAAAGGGCACACTAAACCGAGACCACATCTAGACACCGTCCTTACCGGCTTACTTGGCGACCATCACTAGAACAATCCCAAGCACTTTGTATAGGGAGTTGTTCCTCTAACACCATCAAAGGACATCACACCACAGGCATCTTCCTTACAAGCATACTCAACGACCATCACCACGGGAACAACCCCGAGCACTTTGCGATGCAAGGTGTGATTCATGCACGTTTGAAGGGTATTGATCAATCGAGACCACATCGGGAACAAACCTCACCTAAATACTTGGCGACCATCACCATCTGACAGACCCGAGTAATGCAAGGCATGAAGAAGTCATGGTCGAAGGGCACCACACGACCAACCTAGATCTAAAGAAACACCAATGGCTCCAACACCGCGTCTAACCACACAAGGATCACCGTGTGAGAATCTGTAAATTGCTAACGTCGAAGAGCGGGGTTAGGAGAAGTTGTTTGTGCATCAATTGCATTGTTGCATGAAATTTAGAATTTATATTTTTGGAGATAAGATGTTTAAATATGAATAGCAATTATATATAAATGATTATCCATTTAGCAATATTCATAAATGAAATGAACATTATAATAAAAGATTTTGAAGTATATACAGGAACTAATTGTATAAATGTAAGTTATACATTCTGGAATATACAAATGTAAGAAAATACAAAATTATGTACAATTTGAAATAAAAGTACGTATTACAAGGTATAGTCATTCCAGAATATACAAACAACTTTTATACATTTCAGAATAGATGATATATATACACACACACAATCCAAATGACAGGAATATATTACAACAAATGATCAATACAAATATACACACACACACACACACACACATATATATATATATATATATATATATATGAGGCACAAAAGAATATTACATGAAGTTCTTATTACAACGAATGATTACAATAAATGAATTACGGAAAATTTACAAGAATAAAATCCTAGGTACTACAACTGCACTAGTCAGATTCTTCTCTTCATTCTCTTCTTGCTTCCAATTAACCTGCATACATGCAAAATATTAGCAAAACAGATTAAGGGGGTTAGTGTCGCACTCCAGTTTTTCAAACCCTGCAAAGCATGGCATTGCATTAAACTGACCAAATCTAAATCATGCACGGCACCTCACATGAAATAATATTCGTAAAAATCCCAATAAATTCTCCAAGATTAACTGTAACTATACTAGACCAAATATGCAAAGATATGAGGATCTTCAATTCAAAAATATTAAAATAATTCAAATACCGTTTTGAGTTGTTTTTGAAAAATTAGCAAAACCCTAAGTCTAAGACTTCAGAAAAATCACCAAAAATCATGGAGGGTATATTTTATCGCATATATTTCAAAACCAAGCCCAGGAATTTTTTTCTCTTTTCAAAAATTTCAAAAAGAAAAATTTAAATTTAATTTAAGCCCATTTTGAATTTGGCCCAAGTTTCACTAATTTAAACACCCAAAAAATTTCATAATTTTTGGAGGACCTCCTCTCCTTATATACAACCCATTTTTGCAAAGAAATACCTTATCTTCTACTCAAATTTTGACCACGAATATTCAGTCAAGGAGATCACAGTTCATGCACTATTGTCTCTGTCTTTTCTCTGCGGATCCATTCTCTTCTCTTCTTTCTTTGGTCATCTTCCCTCTTTAAGCATAGCAGCCTGTAGTGCTCCCCTACCATAACAGCAGTCAAGCCTCCCCTCTCTTCATTCTTATCAACGTTTGACCACACAAAACCCTAGAAACCATTATTTGCTATGTAGCTGTTCTACTGGATCAATAAATGTAAAATCCATATCATGTGTGGATTTCTACCACCATAAGTTCCTAAACAACTCCTGAAGATTCTTGGCAAGATTACTCAACCAGCCATGAACAGTTTGCACAATGGTACTGTACAAAAAATGCCGGTTATTAATTCTTTTCCATTGAAGCTAGATTTGACCCTTGTACAGAAAGTGTCAGAAATACATCTAGAAAAATCCACAAAAATTCTCAGAGATACCCACTGATATAAAAAGCTCAGATATAAAATAAAATGGCTTGGTACAATATAAAAATTCCTAGTTTTCATTATTTTTCTGATCAGGGATAAATAAGCCTTTGAACTACCCAACCAAAAATAACTCTCCAAAAATCCCTAGAAAAATCGTGCAGGCTCCCGTATATGCCAGAACCTCAGATACCAAAAAATACAAGTCTTCATAGTATGAAAATTCTCATATATCTCCTGTTTTCAAAAATAGACCAGATTTAGCTTTGAACTACAAGTATGTAAAATATTTTCCCTAAAAATCTGAGAAAATTCTTGGACAATCTACACTCTATCCAGAGCTCTAATATCTAAAAATCCTCCTGACTTCTATGCACAAAATTGGAGTAAATGCTACAACTATTTCCTGCCCAAAACATGCAATCCAAGATTCCATCCAATTCATTCAATGGAAAACAGCTAAACCCCTTCGTGATGTTCCTCAGCACCCTAGGCACAATTCCCTGCCAAATCCAACTCAAGGTACAATCACCTCCAATAGTGAGCGGTGCCCAACTTTGCTGCAACTTCACCTCCAATAGTGAGCAGTGTCCAACTTTGCTACAACTTCACCTCCAATAGTGAGCGGTGCCCAACTTTGCTGCAACTTCACAGCACGTGTGAGCTAATTAACTCCCCTGCCTCCTCCTCCTCTACTTAAGCCAAGCAACTCCTCTCCCTCTCAATACCCAACCAGCCCGAGCTCATTTTCTCTATCTGTTCTCCATCTACTAGCCTCCCTTTCTTCCCCATAAAATTAGCTCCCCTCTGTACATGTTTTCCCAAGGCCGAGCTCTACCTGCTTTCTCCTCCCAAGCTCCAAGTTGAAGCAAGTCGCCCCGAGCTCCCTCCTATTCCTTATCCTCTCCTTCGCCCCTACTCGAGCTGTATTTTTTTTCTCTCACCCAGTTTTCTCTCCTAATAGAAACCTCAAAAGTCTATGTCTTCTCTGTTATAACTCCGATTGAATCAATTCTTTCTCCGATGATCTCATAAATTTTAGAACTATCCATTAGGGTAACTTTAATAATTTTTTGAAATATTTGGAATTTTAATTTTGAAAATATTTCAAATATGTATGCTATGTCGATAAATCTTGCTCAAGATTAGCCCCGGACAAATCAATTCTTTTACCTAAAAATCTTCTAAAAAGAAAAAAAATCTAGCATGATGGGCTCAGTGGCACTTTAAAACTATGATTCCTTTAGGTAAAGCTAACAAAAATAAAGATGTGTTTCAAAACCTTTACCTTGCTAGGGTGTATATATATATATACATGCAATCTTTTTCATAACACCTAATACCTCATGGTATATGCATCCTCTTCTCTTACCATGTATTATCATTTGAATCTTATTTGGGTTTCTATTGCTTGGTGAAAGAGCATCTAGGCCCCAAGTTGGTTTTGATGGTTAATGGCAACTCAAACTGGAATCTAACGTTTACAGTGAGTGTAAGTAGGTTTTTAGGTTCCAGAAAGAAGGGTCATCAAGGAAAGGATGACCACCAAAAAGGTACAAGAGTGGTTTCCAGGACTAAGGAATGGCGGTGCTAGGCAGTTGTGCCACAGCTGTGAAGAAGCCAGTGTTGTGCAAGGAGTTGCAAGCAAAGTGATGGTGGCTTGATGCGTCAAGGGCCGTGACTACAGTTGGTGGGCAGGTAAAGCCTAGATTTGCTAGTTCTTTTGAGTCCATAGGAAAAACCCATACTATCAAGAGGGATGTAATCAGTATCAGTTGTCTAAGGGACTTTTGCTCAATGTTCAGAGGGTCAGTGTGTAAGCAGTAGAAAACCCCAGGGGCTAGAGTCACCGGTGTGACACAGCGTGTCACAGGTGGTCTAGTGCTCTAAGACTCAGGTACTTCTCTGGACCAGGGGAGAGCTTGTAAATGCTAAGGGAACTGCACTGCGATAGCTGGTCTGGTGAGTCAGAGGGCTGTCGGAGGTTCTCTCCTTATAGTTTTCAGAGAGTGTTGTATGCTGAGGGCATGTCATGTGCCAAAACCGGGCTGAGTAGCTAGGCTGCGTCAGTTAAGAGTTCACCTGTGTGTGCCGCCGGTGACACAAGTGTCGGTCTGCCCGAGCCGTTATAGTTGGGCGGAGTGGTTGGCTGTGTCACCGGTGGCTCACTAATGCTACGTGGCAACAGTGTAACGGTCGGGTGCCTGTGAACCCTATATATAGGGGACCAGGGGAGGACTTCGTCCTCAACCTTGTAAAAACCTGTGAATCACATACGACCGTTGCAAAGCCTCCAACCACCGAACAAAAGCCAAAAGCATAAGTGATAGTTCGGGTGAGTGTGTGAGCTTTGAGCAAAGAGTAAAGGTTCCTCCAAGAGATTGCTGCTGGTTCATCTGTTACTCTTGGAGTGTCTGCTCCTAGACGGGTGTAGGAGTTGCTGGTACCACCCAAGCTTGTGTGGGCTGGACCAGTAAGTTTTTAAAGGTGATTGAAGTCTACCTGCTGCGAGCAAAAGGACTTCCACAAGCTAAGGAAGAGGCCTGAACGTCAGGTACTCGGAGAACAAGCACGATTTAGTGCTGGCGATCTCTTCGGAGTAGTTTCTCCAACGGAGACGTACCTTCTCTGAAAAGAGAAGGGAACTTCAGTGAAAAACCTCCTTGTCTCTGAGTGCTTTACCTGTTTACTTCCTGCAGTGCTATATGCTTTTGTATACTCATGTGATTCTTGCTATCTTTGTTTATCTGTGATAGATCACCTTTATACCTGCTTAGCTTAGCTGTGTCTCAGTTGCTAGAGATCCTATCTATTACCTGTCATAGCTACCTGTGACACAGGCAATAGCTATCTTCATCTGTGCTAGGTTTTGATCTTACCTGTGTCAGACACCTGTGTGACAGCTGCATGCTATTTTTCATATCATATCACACCTGTGTCTATTGCCTGTCACACAGCCTGTTAACACTTGCTCTGCTCAAGTCTTAATCTGTTAATCTAAGCTAAAAGAAGTAACTTTTGTTAGCCTCCTATTCACCCCCTCTCTAGTCGGCACTCCTGGTCCTTTCACTTCGTTGTTTATTCGACTCTCTCCTGACGTGTAGTTGACGGAGTGAGGTACGTGCACCAGGAGGATCCAGAATTATCCCTGTGTCAGCAACAGAACCAGGAATTGCCAGGCAAGCACTCCCACCTTGATCATGTTGAATCCCATATATATCAAAATTTAAATATTTTGTTTGCAACTTTGGATGCTATGTGAATATCAGCGATATTTTATGATAGACCTAGTTATGTCCTATAACTGCATATGACCTAGGTCCTACGAGTATATCCTTGTAACCCTAGTATTATTTGCTGCTTCTTGTATGTCCAACAATGTTTTTAGGAATATAGGCTATAGCCATGCTTAGCCCTGCTATAGAGAAAAACCTGTTTTTGTCCGATCCATGTGAATCACCCTTGGTTACGGGATTAAAAACCTTGGGAAGGCATGGACCTTGCGAGGCGATTGTTTGAAAGTGATGTTTGCCAAAACCCTAAACTAGGATGGAGGATGATTTCGATTTGGGTGAGAACAGTAAGTGAGATCGGAGGAATGGTTGTAGCATGTAGATACATGGCTATGAGGTGATGATGTGCAGTCTTATTCGAATCAGTTAAGGACCGAGTCTAAGTGCCGCTTGACCAAGTTCACTCCGTACGTCCGCATGTCCTTTATGGGAAGGACTTGACTAAATACCCTGTCGAGTACTAGTGTCTGGACCCGTGGGCAGTAGGAAGATAGTGCTAGGTAGATTGGCATCCCTAGAGGACCTCCGTGTGACTACGTAGGGAGTTGTTCGACACAGAGGTAAGTCTACTTTGGGTTGTGGGTCGAGAGTCACCGAGCACAAGCGGAGACTGGGTAGATCTTATCTAGCTGGTCCAGCACTAGTACAAAAATGGGGAAAATTTCTCGTTGTAATAACCTTGCCGGCACACCTCGCGAAGTGTGTTTATCGAGCTCTGGCAATAAGGGAGACTTATATCTTGTGGGTAAAGCCGTACAACTTCTGCAGAGTGTTAAAATCTATTCGAATAGCCGTGTCCTCGGTTATGGACATGAACTGGCAAGGCCACACATTGGTTAGACTAAGTTTTGTTTGTAAAAAACTTGGGAAAGGGACTAAGAACGTGGGCATGACATGTCCACAGAGTGTAATTTATACTACAAGGCGGTAGCACGGAATTACAGAAGAAGGGTCTAGACGTACTACGAAGGGTAGTACGAACAGGTACTGGGAATTTTAGATGGTGATAGTTGAAGTTATCGGGCTAAGAAAAGAAAAGGGGTTAGTGGGAACTACCTCATGCGATGATAAGATCATTTGAATTACTTTCAATTTCAAAACTGCCTTAGAATCTACTATTCCTGTATTTAATTGAAAACATACTTTTTCGCAAACATGTGACCTAGAATAGAGCTGCCTCATTTGATCGCACCCTGCATGAAATATAGCTGTATTACTCTCCTGTGAGACTTGCTTGCGAGTACATTCAATGTGCTCACATGGCTTGTTGATGTGGCTAGGCGAAGAGGAGTACCACTCCGATGACGATGACGGTGATTTTGAGGGCTAGGGCGTTACCCCAGTCAGTTGCCTGTGGTTGGCATATTGATGGGCGACCAACCACGTGTATCTCTTCCGCTGCAGTTTTATTCGGCCAATCGACCTGTTTGTATGAATAAGACCATAACGGTTATCGTGTAATGAACTTGATAATGTATGACCTTGTTATCAAGTATCTTGTGTGTATTGGTCACTGATCATGGGACCAATACCATAAACACAAGGGTTTATCCAGCCTTAAAATCGGGTACGCCACAGTTAGTAAAAGAATTATTTGTGGTTTTAAGAGGTTAACCATACGAGAATCCAAAAACTGGTTTTGGTCTCTTTCTTAAAGACCAGAACTTGATCAAAAAAGCTTATTAGCATATGATTTCTAGATCAATTAGCAAGAGGCAACTATTCGAGTTAAGACAACAACAATCGTTTCACAGTAAGCTTCCAAGAGAGAGGCAACAATTAGGCAACCAACTCTGATTTCATGAGCTTGCTTATTCAATAGACTATAATTAAGGCCACTTTTATTAAGTTAATTAGGATTAGGTTTTCACATTAAATCCAGCCTATCCAAATCCGAAATGCTAATAATTTTAAAATTATCCATCCGGTCTCACTAGCCATATCATGTGACAAAAGACAATCATTTAGGCATCCAAAAGCAATAGAAAAGGCTAGATAAGGATCAGATCAGGAACCAAGTTGTTGGCAGCACGGAAGATATCCGAAATGTCGCTAGCTGCTTAACCAGATCAGGATCAACCTCATATTGCCAACCAAGCTGTCGTTCACCAAAGATGAACAAGAGTCAACTAAATAGGTGTCAAACCAAGGCCAAATTCAAAATCCCAACAAGGCAGCCCTTAGAGGCTATAAATAGACCTCAATAGGTGTTCTATTACATCAGATTACCACCCAAGCCACATACATAAGTAGTAGTGTGAGAAGGAGAGTACCAGGAGAAGAAGGCCAAGACTAGCAGCATGAAGGAGAAGGTCAAGTTGAAATAGAGCAACAAGGAGGAGAACGCAAGAACAGGAGTTAGGAGGAGGAGGCCAAGTACCAAGATCCAGAAGAGCAAGCTCAATGCCTAGGTATCTCTTGGAGCATTCACCCAAGGTATAGACCTGGCAAAGCAAGGCTAGAATAGAAAGCATGTAGAAAAAAAGGAAGATGCTCTCACATTTTTGCATAGAAATGCTATGCGAGTTCATCACCGAGCATTAAAGGCAATAAATATAGTCTGTTCTTATTAGTATACCAATTACCCTTAGGAATTATCCATCACTGGGTTTACCTAAGTCTCAAGCATTTGTTCTTAACAGTCTGATATAAGTAAATAAATAGAGCTAACAAAAGTATAATAATATGTTCTTATCAGTTTATCACTAATAATTAAGCTAATACAAAAGTAGTATTTGTTGTTATCAATTTAACTCAAGAACACATGAGCATAATCTATACAAAAAGATATAACAAAATGCATGCGTTCTAATTCCCTGGATATGCTAAGGATTAGTTAGCACAAGCACCACTGAACACTTGGGAAAATAACTAATATGCAAAGAAAGCATAGTAGCAAGTTTGTATCAGTTTATTACTGATAAGTAAATTTAAGACAAAAGTAGAACAGCTATCCTTAATAGTTTAATATGACAAGAAATAAATGACAACACATGTAAATGAACCAAACATTAAAGGAATAAGTTGTGTGTATCCTTATTCATCATTGCACATGCTAAGGATAAAATAGCACCGACACAACACCTACACATGGTTTAAGGACCCTTTTATAGCTTGTTATCTTTAAAGTAAGGATAATTGCTAATGTGTTATAAAATGTAGTAGAAATATATAATATTATTCCGTAAGTATATATTAGAAGGAGGTAGAAGGGTAGACAAGATTAAGAAAAATAAAGGGGGGAGCAGTATATAAGTAAGTACCAATAAACAAGATACCATTAGTCTCTAAAAAGCTTCATAGTAGTTTGCATAAAGATTCTCATAGCAAGGTGACATTGGAAACATCAAATTGACATGTTTAAGAATTGAAACACAAGGGCAACAAATAACACAAATCTATCCTCCATCGCAAGAATTCTAAAACTCCTCTATAGCAATGTACACAAGCCATCCAATGCATTAAGACTATAGCATATATCACATAAAAATTCTACACCTACACATGAACTCTAGGAATGCAATAGCTTATATTACCAGTAACTAAAATTTCCCCAATATAGGAACCCACACCATTGGGACAATATTGCAATTGCACATCATTGACTAGAGCTACTCTATAACAGAGGTAAAATATCACATATTAGCACAACCAAGGCATTAGATCTAGAACCATGCAATGCGGATCTAGGTCCGAACCAAAGTGGAGAAAGAGCTACGGGGAAGAACATGAGGCTACAAGGAAGAAACATGAGAGGCCCCACCACCATTGTTGGCCAGCTGGTGACTGTCGGCGGCAAGGACAAGGAGTCTGTGCTTGATACGATTTCTTTAGTAACAGTGCCATTGTGTGGGCTTGTTTCAAGCTACGTACTTCTACTGTTTTTCTATTCGTATCTTATTTTTATTATGTATTACCATAGAAATAATTTTTTGAGGTAAATCTGTCCATATCATGATAGTATGTCCAATCCATCTAAATTATGCATAACGATATTGATAACTAAAGTTTTAACTAAGCATTACTTACTTTTATCCACGGGAGTTTTTCTTTTCTTTTTCCGAAAGCAACCAGAAGGTATTTCATTAAGGGAAGCGGTTGATAACTACAAAGCTCCCAACAAACTCAGAGTTGCACCAGGCTACATATACCAGCGTACAAAGCAAAATACATAGAGCATAAAAGACACGTAACAGTCGCTGAAGGTACCGAGAGGAGCGAGCAGCTTAGTCAGTGGAGAACTCCAACACAAAACAGCTGTTGTAATCTTCACGGCCTCCTTAAACTGTAATAATTTGTATTAAACTGTAATAATTTGTATTACATTTATTCTGCTAATGGACTTACATTATGAAAGACAATTCATAAAATCCGAAAACGAGGGAGCTAGTAGTATGTTGTATGTAAAAACCAGAATATTGAGTGTGTTGTGTGTTTGGTCAACTAGTAGTTTGCGGTTCAGTGAAGTCATGTAGAAGTTTAGTATCTTTTTAGAATAAGATAAGTTCTCAAGTACATTAAGATGTTGATTTTTGTGCTAATAATGAGGACGGAAGAGGAGATGATGTAGAATTATGCAGCTTGAATCCAGTTGCATAATGTATCGAACGATTTACAGCTTCTCGAGAGAACAGTATCCCACCGGTGATTGTTTCGGCCCAACACAACGTTGTACGGGACTACCAAATAAGGCCCAAAACAAGCCAGAAATTTCTCTTGCATCTCTCTTCTGTTCTCATGCACTCTTCTTTCTGAAACGTCAATTTCAGGCGTTCAGATGCAACTTTTTTCGGAGGAAGTCATTCAGCAGCAACCGTTAAATTGGAGGCACATTGGAAGAGTGCATGGTGAAGATGAACTTTGTTGATTTGCATGCGTCACGAGTAATCCTGGCTAAAACTACCAAGGAGTGTAGTTCATTAAAACGGAAACCAAAGTTTAGGCGTCGTTTGCAACAAGAATTTCCCTGTATTCCTTGGACAGAACAGCTGCACGTATGATACTATGCTGTACGCAAAGAGGGGCGGGTGCAGTAAAAAAAAATTTAATGGCTTCGCCCGGGTTCGAACCGGAGACCTTCAGTGTGTTAGACTGACGTGATAACCAACTACACCACGAAACCGATTTGTTGAGAAGACTGATGAATGGCTTAATAAAAGCAACTCACGAAAGAGGGGAAAACATACGGTATACATGGAAACTATTAACTTATATAGTACCTTTTCTTAACGAATTAATTTGATGGAAAAAGGGTATCTATTTAACTTGACTAAAACTTCGTGTCCATCCGAGCTAATGTCTCCCTACGAGATGAACCACCGTACAGGGCATGCATGTCGCCATTTCACATCAGTGAGTGAACATCTATCTCAAGGAAGCAATAACATCCTGCGAACGAGCACAACCATGTTAGATCTCGGAGACATTTCATATCGAACTTCAAGCACGGGCGTCTTCACTATTCCGGGGCGCACGCGCACAGCCGGCGGTCCCAGCTCCTGCCTTCCACACCGTTCAACGCGCGGGCGAGACATGGCCTTGACGAGCAGCACTGATCTGGATTGCGGCGCGCGCGGAGCAGGAGAACGCCGGCCGGACAATCCAAGCTCGCGCGCGCGCGTGCCGCAATCCACGCGTACAGCGATTCGACCCTGGATGCGGAACTGCGACAAAGAAGAACTCGAATAAGCTATTGAAAATATGCCTAAGATAATCATAGAAATAATCTTATTTTCTTTATTCATGATTTATTAAATGATGTCCTTAAATATTATCTTTAATATTAATTAATGATTTTCTTATAAAGCTCTGTATTAATACATGTGATGATTATCCTAAATGAAACTGCTAGTGCACAGTTAACTGAAATAATTTTTAAGTTTCAGTCGATCCTTGTGACCATTGGATGACGCCAGAGACGTGTGCGTTGTAAGCAAATGAAGGCTGTAGGATGAAGATCTAAAGGGCAAATACAAAGTGATCCAAACTTAAAAAATTTAGGCAACTGTGCAGCAGATAAATCATATTTTAAAGTAATCCGTGATCGATAAAATATATGAGGATACATATGTATAGACTAACACATGTATTACTTGATGGTCATATTTCACGGGTCATAAATATGGAGATATTAAACTAATAATATAGCCACGTGTTAGAGAACACGGGGTTGGATCAACCCACCATGAGACAAAACGAGAACATTGTATTCTTATATGTCATATGTTGATCTCATATACAATGTGTATGATATATTCTTAGACTTGACGTTGTGGTATGCATTGGGGACGTGGAGCGACTTAGAGCATCTCCAACCCAAGCCTCATCCAAACCCCTATAGCTAAAATTTGGCAAAAGACAAAAAAAAATACTCCACCAACCGAACCTCCATCATCCTACCCATCCTCGTCTCCTCACTTGCAAAATGTGGCGAACCTCTCTCGCTTTCCATTGCCCAACTGCCCCTCTTCCCCTCCTTCCTTCCCGCTACTCCCCCACCCAACCTCATCTCCCCATGGCCACGGCGTTGTGCCTTGCCTTCCAACTCCCCTTCTCCTTCCCCTCCACTAGCTCCTGTGCGCTGCCACCTAGGAACCCTAGCCCCACCGCCACATTGGGCCCCTCTCCGTCTCACCGCAGCGCGTCACTTCCATCCACCCACCGCCGCCGACGAGCCCCACAAGGCCATGGAGGACTCGTCCCACGGTCTCAATCGCTACGACTAGCTCACGCGTCACATGGAGCGCGACCGCAAGGGGCAGCAAGTCGAGCAGCAGGAGGTGACCACCCGACCACCTATTGTTCTTGTCCCCCGTTAGAGGCCCAAGGCAGTGGCAGGAGCTATGACCCCAGCGATGACTTCGACGAGATCGCCCAAGCTATCACTGAGAAGCGGGAGGAGTTCACGCGGTGCTGGCTTATTAAGTCGACATGGGCATCAAAGCAGCCCGAGGTGGAGGACCCTGTCGATGAACTCACCCCCGAGGAGGTAATCGACCTCGACGAGATTTGGAGGCTGTAGTGACTCAGTGTCATGTCTGTGGCGGATGAGAAGGACGAGGAGGTGGAGGAGGGCGAGGAGGAGGATGCCGACGAGGGCTTGCAGCTCAACGACGACGGTGAAGGCTTTGGTGTGGCGGACGAGCTTGGACTCGAGGGGGCGAGGATGCGGCAGCCGGTCTTCCGCACGACACTAGTCGAGCTTCTCGATGAGAGCAAGCTTGTCCCAGTGGCAGTGATAGGCAACCAAGACGTCGCACTCGTAGGGGTGCAGAGCGGCGCCAACCTCGTGGCAACGGGGGACCTCTTCGTATGTGTGGGAGAGAGCAGGCTCGCTAGGCTCACTGAAGCCGACAAGCGCGAGGCCATCATCGTCGTGGCCAACCAGGCCGTCGACATGAGGGCACCCTGGTCTGCCGCGCACTGGTCACTGTTGATGAAGATGGAGAGTTGAATAGAGTGTCAGTTGGAGCATGAAGAGATATGAGACGATAGTCTTTTAGAGAGGTTTTTCATATGAAGATATGGGGAGTGAGATTTAGAGGGTGGGTTAGAGATGCTCTACTTAGCGATTACCAAACGCTATTCTGTAACTGGATAGTTATAAATGTGACTTTTACGTTCGTCGTAATGCATGTGATGAGATATTACCAATCAAGATAGGATTTGTCCTCAATTAATGATCAAATCGGAGTCCTCGAGTTGTGTCTAAGTGCATATAAACCTATTGAGTCGGACGTTTAAAAAGTTGTAACTCAATTTGAATTATGATCTAAATTTTATTAGATTTCGAGTTTTAATAGACCTCTAATGTATAACTATAGAAATGTCTATATAAAAGGAGGGAGTGTTGGATTAGGGTGATATAGCCATGCCTATCCATATCCTACCTGCTGCTGATACCGAAAGATCTATGCTAATTTATTTGATTTCGAGGATGAACATGAGTGACTTGCACGCATGTTGATACATCGTGGAAGATAGGTTCGGTTCATCAAAAGAAAAACATATGAGAGGTAAACCAAGCCAGAAAAGAAACCAGAATTGCACACACATGCATGTCAGAGACCTACAAGCGTACATGCAGGCCTACGTGCATGCGTACGTACTCACTTTGGCAATGTGTGTCCATCGGAGAAAGGAAACAAGGAGTCCCATGTGTACACGCTCCTGGAAGGCGATGGAAAGTCAAATCAGTGAAAGGCAAGGATTAAGGAGAAGGCAGCGCTCGCTATATATCTTCCAACCTCGTAAAGAAAGGAACCAAGTCGATGTACTGCCTCGGTTGTTCCTGCCTTTGTGCGTCGTAGGTTGGGGGGCCACCCGCAGTACAATTAGAAGATGATGCACACCAAGATGAGAAGATGACAGTTAGTTTGGTATTTTACAATAAGAATCCAAATTACTGAAGGGGTTCACGTACGTTTGTCTTAGGTAGTATCCTTTCCAAATTGGGTCCTAGTATACATGCACGGTTGTTTCTACTGTGAAACCAACATTGTGAGGAGCAATCCAATGGCTGATAATAGGTAGTAGATCAAATATAAGTACACATATGAAAAAGTAAATTCAAACGAAGATGTAGGAGTAATGTTCTTTCTTTTTATTAAATTAGATCTAAGTACGACGTCTCCAACTATGTAAATAAACAATAACCACTCTACTATTTATAGACATCCTACGTGGAGGCTAGAGTTTCGATAAGTGCCATACGGGCCCCTAGGGGGATAGGGCGCACTAGCCGACCCACCTAGGGAGCCCGTTTCGTAAAACTCTCCCTTGAAAAATTACCACGAAGTGCACATGCCTTATTAAAACTCTAAAAAAATCTAGTGAAAAAATTGGAGTGCATTGCATTCATTACTTATATTACACTAGTTGCCTCATTCAAAACCTTATCGATGAGAAGCGTCTACGAAAACTCATCAAAGGGAACAACAATACAACCATTTGAGTTTGATTAATTTTCAATTGATATAATCGATGATATTTCTTGTAATGTTCACCATTAATATCATGCATGTATACAAGCAAACTTGAATTTAAGCTTAGTATCTCAAGAATTGATATTCCAATCTACATCCTTGATTGTAGAATATACGGTGATATAATTATTAATATTTGATTCTTCTTGAGTAAATCAAAATTATAAACTTTCATAGTTTAAGCATGGCAATT
The DNA here is from genome assembly GCA_019208055.1 of Stipa capillata. Lineage (NCBI taxonomy): Eukaryota > Viridiplantae > Streptophyta > Magnoliopsida > Poales > Poaceae > Stipa > Stipa capillata. Next base: position 641,046 of record JAGXJF010000141.1, read on the forward strand.
AAGGTTCCCCTTTAGTATTTACTCCCCTTAAAATAGCACTTGTTATAATCTTCATGTTCTAACTCCTATGTTTCTACAAGAAACACTATGGATAATATCATATATAGGAGTGGCTAACACATAATATATACAATATTCTTGATTCACTTCTCACAATAAATTATGATGATCCTTTCTTTGAGATTTCAGTGTACTTATATCATCTCCCTTTTTCATTGGGAAGAAGGCGAGTGATATATTACGAGGTAATACATTTCATTAATATGCAATCATAACCAAACTCAGTTGTGCAATTTAAGTTGTCATCTTCAAGGAATAACATTTTAGGGGTCAAGTTAGATGATTATACTATGTAAAGCTCTGTGCCTCTCCACATAGTTTTAATCAACTACCTATGAATCATAAACTTTTTATATGACTTAGTAGCCGCTCCAAGGTGCTGGTTCTTTATTGAATATCTGTTAATTCTTGTAAGTGCTTTATCAATATTTATGAAGTGATACTATATCCCTTCATGGGTATGTTCAAGCTGCAAGCCTAAACTAAATTTGGTTTTTCCTAAACCTTCATTTCGAGCTCAAACTACATGTACAAGCTTATTTCCTCTATGTCCTTTTGGTGCCTCAATGATGCTCAAATCATCAATATAGATTAAGAGTATACATAAATTATTCAATAATTCTTGCATAAACACACATGGATAATTTCTCATTTGTTTGTGTAGCCCTTCTTGCATAGAAAGGTCGCTTAAAGCGATATACCACATCATTTTGGATTATTTTAACTTATAAAGCGACCTATAAAAATTTCACACTATACAAAATTGATCCTGATTCGAAGTTGATATTTCTTCATATACCTTCATACAAGTGCCCGAATCTAGATTCTCATAAAAATATCCTATAGCCACATCCATTAATACTATTTTTCTTAAACTTCCCTGCCATTGGGATTAAATATCTAAAGGTAATTCCACTTATGACTAGAGAATAGGTTTCTTCACAATCAATTTATTTTCTTGAGTGAAACCTTGAGCAACAAGTCATTAAGTATCATCAACTTTATGTTTGCATAAACACCCATTTAAATCCCGAAGGATGTACACGGAGAGGAGTACAGACTACATGCCCAAGTACTTACCTTTTATAAAGTTATCATGAAATATTTGTACACCTTTTATAAAGTTATCATGAAATATTTGTACTTTGTTTTAGCTCGATTAAATTCTTCTCCGTGTCAATGTAATTGGTGAATCTCTTCATGAGAAGCTTCTTCATGGTGCTCTTTCTGTATACCGCTAGTTTCCCATTTGTCAATAAAAGGTCCTTTAGTCTCCCAGTGCCAATGTGTGCGCACACATTTCCGCTGGTTGATTCCTTCATAGGAAGGTTTAAATCTGGAAACCATTCAATTTTTGGTTCCATACTTGTGCCAAATCTCAACTGGCCCCCTTCTTTTCCTTTTGGGGTACTTTGTTACTCTAAGCAAGCAAGTCCCGTGCCCCAGATTTTCCCAGATGTCTCCAAGTATTCAAGGTGTTGGGAAGCTAGAGTCCTCATCCTCTTACTAGAAGAAGGCATTTGGACAAGGATGGTAGGGCATACCCTCAACACTCTTTTGTGCATTTCTGACAAGTATATGTGATTTCGTAATGCTTTATGATTAGTAAAATATAGAATAATAGGAAATATAAATTTCGAATCAATTGTTTTTTGAACTTCTTAAATGTTCGCTTCACTCGTGCATATCCCTGAGTGAGGATACCTATTATTCTTCACAAGATTTCTCGACATTCTTCATCAAGGGTTTGATTTCCTCCCCCTAATATCGGGACTCTATCCTCATCGAAGATATAAATCCTATACACTGATTCAATTTTGACATAAATCCCTACTTCATGTGGTGGGGTCAAATCTTTGAATATTTAAGGGAAAACTCGGGTTTGCATTCGTTGCACTAAAGCATGAGGCAATGAGGTATTATTTTCAAAATTTTGTCTAAGTGTGATGAGAGTTCCTGCATACAAGACTGTGTCTCTAAAGTGATGCTTGAACAGTTTTCCTATTTCATCGGAGGAACTTGTCAATATATTTGATCTCCGTGATCGTTGCTTTTGTGAGTCCTTTCTACAATCAAACGTGTACTTTGGAGTACATGAACCCTAGAAAGAGTTGAGTAGGACGGCATATATCCCTTGGATTTATTCTAGCAATCTCGAGTTTTTATCCATCACTTTCAGTGCGGAAGTCTGGTTATCAGTTTTCCTTCTGCGTGAACTGTGCCCAAAATCTTCTTGACTTGAGAAATTCTTAACACTAATACCATGACCAAATAGTATCAGATATGATTTTTCTCATCATTCTCAGACTTGGATGGGTTATGCACACTTCGTGTGGCATTATGGTATGCTACACGAGTTCTATATTAAAGTAAATAGTTCAATAAATATGTAGCAGAGAAATAAGCAGCATAATAGATATTTAATAATAGAACTTAACTTATCATAGAATACCAAAAATATATGCCTGTGTGCACACATGGAACTTAAGAATATTCGGTGTTCATGGGAGTTCCTGCATTTTGTTCAATGGCTTCTCCAAGGGTTAGTTCTTCATGATCTATGTAAATCTTCTCAATGATGGTGAAGTGGGCCTCTATCTTCTTTTGCTCCCCGTTCTTCTGACAGAAAGCTTCAATGATGTGCTCTGGTGTGCGGCATGTTTTGGACCAATGTCCCCCATATACCACATCTGAAGCAAGTTTGGTCCTATAGATCATATGGCTTTTCGCTTTCCTTGGCCTTCCTATTCCTCTTCTAGCCTTGAGGATGAGAATTCACCTTCTAAGCAATGATTTTCTTCCCTTTCCTGCCCTTTTTGCCCTTCTCCTTGAAGTTAGGCTTCCTCACTTGGTATCTAGTAGCATGAGCTTTGTGTCGAATATGGGTACTAGGGATTATTGTGCAAAAATATATGTGTGATTTGCCAAATTCCCAGTGGTTATTGCGCAAAAATACCGATCTAGCCGGACCTTATCACGCGCGAGTGATGCGACTTCCACGGACTGCGTAGCGCGGCCAGCTGTCAAGCGTTGCGACACAATGGCCCCCTAGGCAGCCTGCTCGAGCGAAGCAAGGTCCGCCTTGTGCGTGGCTTGCCTTGACAGCCTGCTCGGCATGGCCTGCTACGTGCGCAGCCTGCTTGAGTGACCTGCTCGAGCCAAGAGAGGTCCACCTCAAGCATGACCCGCCTAGGCGGCTTGCTTGGCGTGGCCTATTACGTGCATAGCTTGCCTAAGCGACCTACCTAGTGCGGCCCATCATGGCAGCTAGCCCGAGCAACACGGGGCCAGTCTGGGCTGCCTGCTCGGCACGACCTGTTGTGGTGCAAGGCCCGCCAAGTGCTCCGTGGCCTACTTGCTCGCAGCCTACGACTACACAGTACCACATCGTGGCGAGGCCCACTAGGTGCAGTCCACATCCATAGCATGACCTGCCTCAACGTGTGGCCTGCATCATCCGATGCATGGCCGTGGCCTGCCTAGGGGCTGGCTTGCCACTGCATACGGGGTGGCATTGCATGACCGACGTGTGTGGGCACGGCTGTACACGATGCAAGCGTGGTGCCCAGCATCGGGGTGTCATGCGGTGTCACTCCTTGTAGTGTCGCGATCAGTGTCACTCCGTGCGGCGTGCACTTAAGTGGCCGACGTCACCGCATGGTGCTCGTGGCAGCCGACGTAAGCGCAGAACTTGCCAATGTGCGACAGCCGCTCCGTGTGGTGTGGCTAGTGGCGGGGACGATGGGGTTTGTCGCTGGTGGAAACGTGATCGTCGTGGTGCCGACGTCGTGGCGTGCAGCCGCTGGTGTAATCATCATGTGGCATGCAGCCGCTGGTGTAATCATCATGTGGCGCGAGATGAAGAGAGTGCGTCTGGCTCGTCTGACGATTCTCGGTCTAGTGAGTCGGGATCGGAAGAAGAGGCGGCGCCCGAGCCAGCACCATCGAAGCCGAAGAGACGGTACAACCCTAGAGGAGGGAACCAGCTGATGAACGAGACATTCGTGGTCACTCGAGTCGGTGTAACAGGTGTTCCTGCAAGTCCTGAGAAGGCTGCGAGGTCATTCAGCAACACCTGCGGGTGCATTGTCCGTGAGCATGTTAGGATCACATGCCGGGACTTCAAAAGAATGACTGACGTTGGCCAGATTTGGATGAGAGCACACACAGTTTCTGACCTAGCTACTGGGTCACCAATTATCACGAACCCCGAGCTTCAGGCGGTTTCCAAACCTTTGGTATGATCTAAACCCAATGTCTTCTTGAAATATACTATTGTGCTTCCAATACGCTAACAGCCCATACCTTGTGCCGTTTCCCTTGCAGAGGCAGCTGTCCCAGCAGCCTGAGAGCTCCCAGGACTCCGTCCAGAGTGAGAGGTGGGAAGACCATCTCTCGAAGGCTCTAGGAACGAGAGAGAAGACAGGGCGTGTCCGATGGATCGGGAGCGGGGCTATATGGGACGAAGTCTTTCCTCAAGACCGCGAGGCTGCCCGCCAGAGGAGGAGAGGAAGGCAAACATCTCTTATGCAAGAGATGATAAGGGCAGCCCAGGAGGCTGGCAAGCTGGCGGCGCAACAATTTTTAGAGTCTAGAGGCTACGACGCCCGCGATGCATCTCGTCCACCCGTGTATCCTCATGGACACCAGGGCTCCTATCCTGCTGGATGGAGTAGCTGCGCCTCAACCTCCGACGTCGCCCCCGAGTCGCCAAGTCCTGTCGAAGACATCACTGTAAGCTTCGTCGCCACCTTCAATCACTTGTTTGAGGGCTCTAATTCACAGCATTGTGCGGATAACAATGGGTACGGTACATTGTTTATTATGCAGGGCCCCACAAAATGCCATCTCACTATCCCTTTGCCCGACGTGAAGAAGACGGTTGCACACGGCCTAGTCTTCCCAACAGTAGGGGGCGCGACATGTCACAACGCTGCTATACCTTCCCACATGGCGAGGTGCAGGTGGACCGCGTCGTCGCTGAGTTCAGTGACATCGTAGTCCCTGCCGCTCCTGAAGAGGATGTCACGAGGCTAGGAGACTGCAAGGGGTACTACATCCTGTGGCCGAAGAGTCAGATAATCATCCCCGGGGTGTCCTCTCCTAGTACGTCAACCATCCCCTCTCCATCAACCGGAGCCAGCCCGTCTCTGCTCGGCTTGTGCCGTACGCCCGTTTCGTTCGATGATCGGGACGACGATCTTGCCGAGCAGCAACACACGACGATCTTTCCGTCCTAGGAGGAGGAGCAACCCAAGACGGGCTCGCCGTCCCGTGAAAGGCGCTCCAAGCATCAACATGACCCAAAGGCAGCAAGAAAGAAGGTCTTATCTCCAAGCATGCTCAATGCCGCAATGGGCGAAGCGTTGACGGGAGGTAAGAGGGCCTCCTCTCCAGAGCCGGAGAGGAAAAGAAAAAGAGCACACAAACGGGGGCGTCACCGCTGCGAAGGAGGCAAGCAAGGAAAGCAAGAAAAAAACCTTATCCTTTCAGACATCTGCCGAAACTGTCAAGAAGTCTCGACGAGTAGTATACGAGGCAGGTGAGCCCTTGCTCCCAGATGATGAGGTGCAGAGGTTGCCCACACAGATGAAACTTCTCTATGACACAATTATGATGAGGTCACGGAATCGGGATGATTATGAACTACACTTTAAGGTCGAGGTGCCAAAAGATTACGGTTTCTTCTTGGACAGACAGCATGACACCTTTGACATCAATTTTGAAGATATCTTTATGTTGTTCAACCTCTTCCGGCTCGACACCATGCTCGTCAGGCTGTGGGCGCTTCACCAAGCCCAAGAGTGTAGGCGTCTGCCCAACTGCGCTTTCGGAATAATGGATCCGGTCATTATGAACGAGTACTATGTACAAGAAGCGAAGTCGGTCCTAATAAATTTCATCGCTGAGTCATTGATATACCATAAGGACAAGGATTACGTACTCATGCCCTACAACCCCCCGTAAGTTACTTACTATCGTGCCTAGTTTTCTTTTCTTAAGTACGTATCCCCGTCTGTTTATATTCATTCGTTATCTTTTACGCAGCGACCACTGAATCCTCATTGTCATCCACAAGCCTTCAAAAATGATATACTATTTTGATTCCCAAAGAAGTGCCAAGCGAGACTACTCAGGAATTAAGGAAGTTCTGGAAGCCGCTTTTTAGGAATACAACTTGCGAGGGGAAGGAGCAGAATGCAAGAGCAAAAAGCTAATCCACAAATTCAACTTCCCTTGCAGGCAACGGCCAGAAGGTAGCGTGACATGTGGGTACTACGTCTGCGCTCACATAGGCGCGTTCGTCATATCCCACAACCCGCAATGGAGCCAGGATCAATTCAATAATTTCATACACGACCTGGCCAGCGATAAGTACGACTGGAGGAAGGACTTTGCCTGCATCCATAAGATCTTCGCGTACATTATCAACAACGAAGTCATTCGGCCAAGCGGTGCTTTCTACGCGGGAGTCCAATTACCCGCTTACCGCCGCCCTGCAAGTTTACTAGCCAAGCGTCATAGATCTAGAGTAGGGCTAGTGAAAATAAACATTGTTAAATTTATTTGTTTGTTGTTTTAATTCGTTGTAAACTTGCTTTTATATGTGTACTTAATATTTGTGATATTAATTGCTATATATGCTTAATATTTATGATATTAAATGCTATATATGCTTAATATTTGTGATATTAATTGCTATATATGCTTCATATTGTCTATTCAGATATGTTTTAAAAAATATATATGAAAATACTTTCACTGACGGGCACCGTCCATTTACCCGTTAGTGGAAGTACTCTCAGGATGCCGCCCGGGTAGCGCTGCAAGTCTTTGCGCTGACGGGCAGGTTACACCCATGAGTGAAAGTGTATCTCTACTAACGGGCCCTCCGCCCATCAGTGAAAATAGTACTTCCACTGACAGGAGGTTACTGACGGGAGCGGAACATTACAAATGTCAAAAGGCCATCTATCGGAACATTACAAATGTTCCATGGACCTGACTGAAACATTACAAGTTTGAGGATCTCCGAAAAATCATGCTGACAAATACTGCATAGGCACTTTATGACTAGGGGGTTTCGGGATGTCATCCTTAGAAACATGGTCCACCTGCTTGAAATTACTATTTTCACTCTTCTTAACGAATAGACAGCGTTCTTGCCTGTTGTTAGAAAAAAAAACTTTATGACTAGTGGTGGTGCTATCATGCTGCCCTTCATCATACCAGGCACCATTCCACCAAGATATTCCGAGCAAGCAAGCTATATGATTAGGCTTTAGTGACACAAAACGAAGGAAAAAACTGAACACTTTAGTGACGGAGAGTTGGAGGCAATAACACTACACAAGATCTGGCACTCATGTCATGTGCAGGTCAGTTCTATCACATCTCTCCACATGACATTGCCACCATCATGGGCCAATCTGGAACAGGGATGTTGCCTGGCCTTCAAATCTCCACCTCTTTAGAGTTTCTTCTTTTCTGAAACATGTGCAGTTACCGTCTTTGTGCTATCATGATGTGCACAGACAGAAAGTGATATCTTTGTTCTATAAGCTGATAGTGTGATCTAAAAAGAGAAGAAGAAAAAGAAAGGAAAAACTGATTGCTTGCAGCTACTTAGATTAAAATACTGTTCTCACAAAAAATATATTAGAATACTGGGTGTAACTTTTTGAGTTTATTAGAAGCTCCTGGGAAAAATAAGAACTTGGAGAGCAGCTGTGATGTATAGATCAACAGTACAAAGGCACAAAGAAAGAGTGGATGCTTCAACAGTTTGTGCAAATCCTTCAGAGTCACGGGAAACATGGTATCGACAAAAATCAGCAGATTAAAGAGTATCGAAGAGACTGGAGATTCGTATATTTGACAGAAACGTGGTACACACAAACTGAACATTTGAACTCATCAAGTAGGTCTACAACAAACTGGGCAATAATCTTGTTGTAATCAACAGATTACCAAATATATAGTTCAAAGGCTGCTATGAATCTATAATAGGGACATGCTGTGAAGTATCATGGAGTAACATTCTAATCAATCATTGTAATGAATGGTTCCTAAAAGCTTATAGCGCTTGGTATATTTTTCATGTCAGCTGTTCTGGCTTCAATTTGCCGGGACCTTCCTGTTGGGCTCAAAAACAAACTTGATCAACGACTCTTCGATTGATAGTAGTTCAGGAAACTCTTTCTTCAGCTTTGTCGCGTCCATCTCATTGTTGCTCCGAGGTGCAACAATAACCTTAGCCTGTTCTTCTAGTGTGAAGTTTGCCCATTTGTAGCTGTGATCAATGTACTTCTTGTACATCTCCAAAATTTCATTGTGGCTAACCACTCCAGGATTAGTGAAGTTCCAGATGCCCCGCAAGTTCCTTTTTGCCATCTCAACTGAAATTGGCAAAAGCTCATCCAATACAGTCATGCTGTTTGGGATGTTCACCACCTTATTGTAACGACTGATCTTTGTGATGAAGTTTCGGGGATTGTTGAGGTCAGATGATATTGGCATCCGGACTCGCAGAGTGCAGACATTGTCGTACTCCTTCAAAAGTTCCTCGACCTGCATTATCCAGGGAGGTAATATTCAGAAGTTTCTTTCACCATCAGCAACTTAAATTTACAAACTTAAGATCACCACAAAACAATATAAGTCTATAACAAAGTAACATCATTGCAAAGGGAACCAGCAATTACCATTGCTTTGGTCTTCGAGTAGAATGAACCAGTAAAATTTGGTTTATCCTCTTCTTTGAAGCCGATGCCTGATCCTTCAGGATGATTTGCATCATATTCAAATATGCACCCAGTGGCATAGTTCATCACCAATAACCCATGCTCCCTACACACATCAGCTAGAGTCAAGGTGCCTGCAACATTGGCACGTATGGTGTCTGGCTTATGAGACTCGCACCAATCAACGTTGGGTCTGCCAGTAACACCAGCAGCATTAAAGACATGTGTTGGCTTAACAGATTTGATATCCAGTATGAGTGAAGAGCGCTCTTCCAAGCGACCTTTTCCATATTCATATGGAATTCCTTGCTTCTCACATATTTTTCCAAGAAGTCCACCAATCCATCCTGTCCGACCATATATCAAGAACTTGAGGGAATCAGTTTGAGAAGAACCATTTGATGTTAGAGCCACCATCTTCGTCTGACTGTTGGTAAACAGATTTAGCATTCCTTTAATTTCCTCAGAGCCCTCAGAGCCAGGCATCATCAATGTCCTTGGATGAGGCAATAATGCACCAGAAACATCACCCCAATAGTCAGAATTAGCTACATACCATTCCATTGTCTTCCTCAGGCCCTCCTCCCATCTAGTGCGCTCAGACCACCCAAGACTTTTGAGCTTCTCATCATCCAAGAAGTACCTCTGATCATTGAAAGGTCTATTATCGACAAACTGTATGACTTTGTCAGCTTCCAGATTAAAAAGCTTGCAAACATCCTTTGCCACATCAATGACCGTCCTCTCTCTCTTTGTTCCAATATTGTAAACATGTCCAACTTCTCCACGGTGAAGAATGACCTCAAAAGCCTCAGCAACGTCCTCACAATAGAGATAGCTCCGGACATTGGATCCATCACCATGAATTGGGAGGGGCTTTCCTCTCATAGCCAAAAGAATGAACTTCGGGATAAGCTTCTCAGGAAACTGATTAGGACCATACACATTATTACCCCGTGTAGTGATAACCGGCAGACCATAGGATCTCCCATATGCCATAACAAGCATCTCTGCTCCAGCTTTGGTGGCTGAATAGGGGTTTGTGGGGAGCAGCTGCGAGGCCTCATGGTTGCCAACCACTGCATCCTCATCAGTCTCCCCATAGACCTCATCAGTGCTAACATGGATGAACCTCCTGATCTGGCCAGTGACCTTGCAGGCCTCAAGAAGGACATGGGTACCGTAAATGTTGTTCTTGGTGAATTCAAAGGAGTTCCCAAATGAATTGTCGACATGTGTCTGGGCTGCAAAGTGCATTATTGTATCAATGTTCTCTGTGACCAGGAGGAAGTTGACAAGATCAGCGCTGGCAATATCGCCCTTCACAAACTTGAAGTTAGGTGACGAGCTGGCAGGGAGCAGGTTCTTCAGATTAGAGCAGTAGTCAAGCTTGTCGAGGATGATAATTTTGTAATCAGGGTAGTTCCGAACAATGCGGTTTGTGACATGGGAGGCAATGAACCCAGCAGCTCCCGTAATGAGGATGTTCTTAGGTGTGTAGGGCGTCGCCATATCCTCCGAACTGTTACTTCTGAAATCCTGTTGTAAAAGTAGAATAATTTAACAGGATTAGGCTTGATAAGTTGATAAAAGGTTGAAAAATCAAATGAGCACAAATTGTTCACAGGAGATAGCCCATATTGAATGAATACTTAATAACTAGAATATAATATTTTGAACAGCGGGAAAATAATACGATTCTTGCAGTGGAAACATAATACTATCAGAAATTGAACCAAGCTCCTCTCGAGAAAAAAGAAAAGAGATAAATTGGACTAGGCAAATCAGTCTCAGATCACAACATACATGGGTAACTGCATCCATTTCACACAAACATGAATGCATGATCAAAATAGCTGCTGAAATTAGTGCACTCATGCAAAACAAGAATAGTTCACCTTTCCGCATGCAAAATGAAAATAATATGGTGCGAAACAAGAAGACTTCACTTTTCGTTTTGTATGCCACACAACAATATTACGGTGAGGTATGTGTAGAAAGCTCAATATAAATTTACGAGTGCATGACAAAGTATCCCCCCTTATTTGCTATCCAGTTAAAAGACAAGAATGAAGTATCACTGAATTTTTTGATTAAAAGCATGACATCCCCTATGTACAAATGATAAAATATTCGAAGCATAACACATAGAGTTATTTATTAAACACTTGCATTGCATCTTTGAGAGAAGAAACCCCACATAAGAATGTTGCATCGAAGTACATTTAATAGAATTTAAATATTCTTGCTCTCTTATGATCTTCCCATACCAAAACAGAACAGAAATATCTTGTATTCAGTGTAATGAAATTTGCACCTACAATTCACAGAACGCAATACAGATGAAGAGAAAGAGAACGTCGACCCTGATCCTAGTCATCTACCTAATTTTTTAAGAACAGGATCTGAACCTGTTATGCAAGTGCATAATACTTTCTTTTGCACATCCAGCATTCCACATGCCAATTTCCCCCAAAGCATGCTTAAGAAATCTAAAATTTCGTCAAACCCCACTAGGCCATCAGTAAATCTCAGGAACGAGACAAGCTTTTGGGCCTCAGATCGGTCTACAAACGACGGAGCGCAGCAAAGAAGTACCCAACAGGCAAACATCGACACCTGGGCTAAGATGTAGTTCTGTAATAAAAAAGAGACGACCAGACGACGTTACTGTCTTCTAAAGCACCGCATCTGGCTGGCATTCTGGGAACCGTTGCCAAAAAAAGAAAATTTTAATAAAAGAGGGGTAAGACGGGGAAATGCCCTCCGATGCACGCAAGGAACCCGATCCGGGCTTGGCAAAGAAGTAAAGACCTGGCATGCATTGCGACACAATGGGAAGGAAGATGGCCACGCACCTCACCTCGATCAGCTGCGGCAGCGGCAGGCCGGCGTCGATCGGAGGCTGCGGTCCGCGGAAACGCTGGGCGCAGGCTGCGAGCGGTAGCGCTGAGAGAGAGAGAGAGAGAGAGAGAGAGAAAGAGGAAACAGCGAATTTAGTTAAAGGTTGGCGACGACGAGGAGAGAAGTTGGGGGGAAGAGGGTTAGAGAAGACGCGATATGTACCGTACGAAGCGCGCGGCGCGGGAGTGGAGGAGGCGTGGTGGCGTCGGTTGATGAGGGGGTTTCACGGTAATAAATGGTGGCGGTGGCGGTGCGCGTGGGAGAGGAGATGATGGGGGAGGAGGGGGGCGTCGGCGGAAAGCACGGTCTGTGGGGGCATGGGGTGGTGGGGAAGACGCTCGCTCACGCGACTCACGCGTGATGACGGTGTCGCTGCCTCCCTAGATCTCACAGGTCACACACCCTTCCCCGTGGGAAGAAATGCAAGATTAACCCCCGATCAAGTGGCAATGCCGAGAATAGCCCCCGGCCGGGGGCAATGCCGGATTTGCCCCCGCGATGCTCCGGACGGTCGACGCGTGGCAAAATCACAGGTGAGGAGCGCGACGACGCAAAATCGCACACCGAAAACGTGACGCCGGCGTGCCACGGCCCACACCCGCGAGCGTCGACTCCGCGGCCTCAGCCCGCGATCCACCGTCGCCTCGCGCCCGGGACCCGCGAGGCCGAGCTCGCGCTCGTGGCCTGCGAACGAGCGGAGCCCGCGACCGTGGCCCGCGACGACTAGGCAGGCTCGCGGCGGAGGTGGCGGGAGGCGGGGGGCCGGGGTGTGCGGAGGCGGTGGGGCGAGCGGGCGGAGGAGGCGAGGGGGCGAGCGGGGCGAGCGAAGCAAATCCGGGGGAGGTGAGGGAGCCGGCAGAGGCGGCGGAGGCGAGGGAGTCGGCGGGGACGGGGGGAGGGGGAGGAGAGCGGCGCCGGCCGGGGAGGCGCCGAGGCGGGGAGGCGCTGAGGCAGGGGGGCCGGGGGAGGCAGCAGGCGGGGGGACGGGGGGCGGTGGCGGCGGGCTGAGGCGGAAAGAGGGCAGCTTGCGGGCCACATGCGCGAGCCAGCCACCCTCGCGGGCTGAGGCCGCGGACTCGGCCTGCTCGCGGGTGTGGGCCGTGGCCTCACGGGCCCGTCGCGGTGCAGGCCAAAGAAAACAATATTCGCGGGTCGAGGGCGCGATTTTGGGCCATCGCGGGCCGAGAGCGCGATTTTGGGCCGTCACGGGTCGGGGCGCGATTTTTCAACATGTCACATGCGCGTTGCATCGTGGGAACAAATCTGGCGTTGCCCCGACCGGGGGCTATTCCCGGCATTGCCACTCGATCGGGGGCTAATCTTGCCTTTCTTCCTCCCTCGTGTGGATTTTCTGCATAAGTTCAAACGCACGCTATGAGTTTTGGGGAAAAATATGCACGTGTACATTGTTTGATGTATTGTGAATCTGCAACTTCGAGAAAAAAACATGTCCATTTTTGTGTTGCGTGAAAAAGGAAGGTGCGTTTAATATGACAACACCGTAGGTACGCAATTTGTATATTTGCACATGATACGTGTAGATATTTTTTTTATCCAACATTTGCAAGTTTACGAACAAATACCATTGTTACTAGCCTCCTGTATCGCACCTCAGGGGTGACATCGGAGGCAGCTCCACCCCTCCGCCTAGGATGCCTTCTCTCTAGCTTACCATCGCCAACAACGGCGAGGCCCTTAACCCACTTCCAAAATAGGTACGGCGGCATTTTTTTTCCTGAGCTTCATGGTGCGTGCTTCGCGGGCACGGGTATAGCATAAGTGTCTTAATCTTTCACTGAGACATACATTATCGATTTTGTTGAGGCAGCTTTGTTGATCCGATACGCTATACGACAACAATGTGACTTAGCAATCGCTAAACCAACTTCTATAGGTTATTGACGACCCGGAAGCATGGTCAACCTGAACATGAGATTCTAATCCCTACGAACAATCAAAGAACAAGTAAGAATTATAAAAATTAGAAATATAAATATTGCAAATATATATAAAGGTTTGACAGAATTTGATGTTTCGTAGCGGTCGGCCGAAGGTTGTTGAACACAACGGAGAATACGTAGTTTACATGTAGCTAAACTAAAATAAACAAAACTCGAGGGTCTAAGGGGCGCACAATGGCTATATAAAGGAGAGGGATGGGGTGTGGCCAGTCTTGGAGAAGGGGTAGACAAAACCTCCTAGAAGTTCTCATCTCTGCAACTCTTACTCTAATTACCTTAAAAAGTAGGACTCTCAAAAGGAAAAGATTACTTGGCCTTAGGCCCAACTAGACAAAGGTGCACAAAACCTAAGCTTGATGTGGTCGCACCCCTTTGGGGTGTGACCGCCTTGGCCAAATCTCATAGATGAGAGGTTTGACCACTTCACACTTTTAGTGTGGCTTCAACGTCTTGAAATCTTCACTTGTGGTTCCTTCCTTTAGCATCCTCCAGTTGGGCGTTCAGCGGCACGATGGTTTGGGGCGCGTCAACGGTGGCTTGATCGGTGTAGCCTTGGGTGGGGCAATGGTTATGGCCGTGGAGCTAGGTTGCAGGCTCCTGTCAGTGAGGTCCATGTGGCACGGTGGTCGGTGGTTCTACCATTTTGCTGTTCAGGTTGTGGCATGCGAGCGCATGGTCGAGGACACGGTAGCAGCTGTGGAAGCTCCAAATCCAGTGCGGATGAGTTAACAGCGTTTGTTGCAGCCTAGTTGTGGGCCGATGGTGGTTGGGCCCCTTCCCTCGGGGTTGGGTAGAGTTGGGGGTAAACGCTCTGGATGAAAGCCTTGTCCCGACACGGGTTAGTGCCAATGATGAGGATGCTCACATGCGTCTTTCCCCTCCTTGGATGAATTGTCAAAGAATTTGTTCAAACCCTTCCTAGACCATGGTCGCCCGGTTTGGGGGCAGCCATGGGGGCTATCAATGTGGCCGAACCCCCTCCATCAAGGTTCGATGGGGTGGTGGTTTGTGATGCTCCGGATGAAAAACCTTGTCCCGATTGGGGTCCGTGCTGGTGACGACAACACGCATGGACGTTGTTCCCCTTCTTGGAGGCATTGTCGAAGGGCTTCTTCACTCCCTACCCTGAGCCTCGGTGCTTCTCGGGTGAAAGCTTGGGCCGACAGACGTGGTTGTGGGATCCCCGGTTTGGCGTAATAGGCATAGATGTTCTCGAGCGGCACTGCAGCGCGAAGTCGAAGTCTTCCAGTCGTGGTACGATGGGGTGATGACGATGACGTGGTTGTCAGCTTTCGTGTGGACTATTTTTTTTCTGGTGTGTCGTGCTGGATCAGATCTACCGGCTATTTGTTGTACAGGTTTTTGCACGGTAGTCCCCTAGTCAACCTTGCTCTATATGATTTTTGATACAATTTTCACATAAATCGAGTCAATTCATCATTTTTTATGGAATTGTAGGACCTTCATGTCCTCTCGACGAGGAGATTCGTCAAAAGAACATTTACAAGTGTATATCTCGTCGTACATCTAGCTAGGAGTGTCTTATCAGATTTTTGTTTCAAAATTGAACAGCGTGTTTTTTCGAACGCGGCTAAAATGCAACCTCGATCATTTTGTTAATTTCATTTTGCCTCCCCTGTCGCTGTCACTATTTGGTGGAGAGACGGTGCCACGCACCAACAAACACCAGTAGTTATGGTTTAATAACACGGTCAATCCAATGTCCCTCTTCTTTTAAAAGAAAAAAAAGGGAACAAGGTTCCTTTCGTTTGCTTCTTCTTGGATGGATGCCCATCTAAATTTGTAATGCACGCAAGGAATTTTATTAAAGGAAAGAAAAAAGTTCAGGTAGGAAGCCAGGAAAACAAACGAAGCCCTGCTAAAAGTTTGAAAGCTAGACAGAATGAGGCAACCATGGGCACACCAAATCAAACAGGCCTCAAGTAACCAGTGTTAGGAATAACGGAGCTAGTAGTCACTGTGTGCTCATCAAACCAGTCAATTTAGTTCTGGAGTAGCTCGTCTTTGTGGTTCTCGTTTTGTTTTGGTGGGTAGCTGATCTTGCATTAAGTGGAGTGGACCGACCGTCACTTGATTGATGAAGCCTGTGCATATCACGTTTGTAGGTCTGATAGTCACTGGCAGAGTCAGCCGGAGCAGATTGTAGTACTGCCTTAAGTCCAAAACTGATGTTATTAGCAAAGTGGCTTGGGTTTGTGAACTCCTTTGGCTTTTCATACTTTTAGGGCCGCTCGGACAGCATGAGTGAAAACCACAGGAAATTGACAGGTGCAAGTATAAAATAGAGAGACACAAAACACAAAATAAAATATAAAAATAATGTTCTGTTTTCTATATAATTCATCAAGCTATGGCATCCTAATACCATGTTTTCCTTGTTTTCATGCTTTTATAATTCTGTATTCCGAAGAGACCATAAATATTCTCATTAATTAATTATGAAACAAATCCACTTGACCCTCTCAAGCTTAATGCCTAGCTCCTTAGCCCTCCCAACTTTAAAATCGTACATCCCACCCTCCTAATTTTAAAAATCAGTGCATATAACCTTCAAGGATGGCTTTATAGAGCAATTTTGCCATGTCGATGATGGTTTTGCATACATAAAGCTCTAAAGTGGATAAACCGCCAGCCAACCACATCACCTTGATCCCACATGTCATTCACTTTCCTTTTCTATGCTCTCTCTGTCTCTTGCTCAGTTCTTATAGCTTTCTTAAAGCACCATGCCATGAGGATGTCAAGCGGTGTAGGGCTGGTAAGCAATGGGAGAGCGATCAAGCTGCGGATCTCTTGGCACTTGCAAACAAGTGGGCAATGGAGCTAGGACCTAATTGACATGGTGATCCAAGCCGGTAAATTATTCATGTCGGAGCTCCACATGTCCAAAACCACTATCATTATGGCAAAGCCACTCTAGAGGGCTATGTCTGCCAGTTCTGAATTTTGAGAGGGCGAGGTGTTCGGTTTTATAGTTTAGAGAGTTAAGTGTGCCACACACCAAACTCGAGAGGATTAAGTCAACTTTTTTTCTTGAATCATCAGTACTATTGTTGAGGACACCAAAATACAACAAAATAAGACATCAATTCCTTCGATAAAATAATAGTTTTCATATTTAATTATTAGTACCACATGCATGGTCCTAAGAGCCTAAGAGCATCTTCAACAAGCTATTTCTTAGTTTATTACTAAAAGGAGGGAGAGAGAGAGATCACAACCTCATGCAAATCACAAGCTCCACAAAGCTATTTCTTCACCTTGTTGCTAAGACTCCTAAGCTCTCTAATATATTTTTGGTGCATCCACATTAAGAAACAACTATATGCCCCAATAACAAAAATGCTTGTTTCTACCTCGTAGGTATTATCAACAAGATAATTTCTTGTTTAAGGAAAAACTTCCTTCTTTCTCCACCTATTATCTTCACTGTATCACAAACAAGCTAACATGACAACTCATAAGAAATGACTAAGATGGACTATTGGAGATGATTTGGACAAACATGTAAATGACATTAAAAGTGAGTGCTAGGGGGTGGGGGGGTATTGGGTGCAATCTACCCTTCCGATGCAATCTCCGTGCAATCCACGAAAAAAAATATGAAAAAAGAGTAATACTTGATTTCACTCTATCTATGTTTAAAATTTCAAATTCAAATACGATCTACGTTAGGTTGCCAACGTAAAAGAGAAAATTCCGATTAAAAAAATTCTAAAATTGTCAGATTTTTCAGATTTTTCTTTTTTTGTTACTCTTAACATATGTCATATTTAAAATTAGAATTTTAAACATAGATAGAGTAAGTTTAAAAGTACATGCACAACTTTCTAAATTTTTTCTTATGACTTTTGATAGTGGATTGCACAGAGATTGCACAAACTTCTAGGCAGAGAAAGATGAATAAATAACATGAATAGCAAAGCATGATAAACTGTGAACTAGTAAACGGCAACGATGACTCGATGAGAGCTAGAGCTCAGTAGATAAAAGAAGAGAAATAATGACTAGCAGTGATGAATTCGGGAGGAGGCTCCCGGCAGAGGCATCGATCCTAGTTGTTCAAGCAACAGAACGGACATGGCTGAGCAAATGAGAAAGCGAAAGATCATGCCGTGCAACGCTTGCATCCATAATACAGACGGATAGTTCTCAACACCACTACAGCAAGTCAGCAATGCTGAACCTTGCACTGATTGTTCCAAATCTTGTTTGTTTGACCACTGACCATTCTCCCGTAGCATCAAACAGGAAGTTCGGTAGTTCACACGAACAGCTGCTGTACTTTGTTAAACTCGTAAAGAAACAAGTACTCAACCCAACTTTGCAGACAGGTATCGAACTCAAGGCACCAAAAGAAAATGCAGAGAGCCCAACTGGTGGACCGATGGAGCCAAGGGAAGAAAAGCTGCACGTGACCTGAATTTCTTAGTTGACGAATGCTTGCACTCTGAAAAGTCCAGCAGGCAACACTCGTATTAGCCTGCAGCATGGCGCAAGATAACCCAGCCTCCATGCCAACACATAATCTCATCACTACACTACATATTTTATTGGGGCAACGCACAACAGAAGCTGCATCTTCAACAAAGGGTCCAAATCCCTATATAAACAGACCTTTATAGATCTAAATTAACTGGCACGTGCAGGACATGGGAGTGCCAACTTACAGGCGGGTGTCAATTAAGTACAAGCATGTCCACTTCCAACTTCAACCACAAAGCAGGAAGTATAGATTCATGGCAAAGAAAAGTAAATCAATGGTTGCATTTTGAAACAAAAGGCACCCGACATGGAACAGATCAGGCAAATTATCCACATCACGCAACACCTCAAAGCACCATTAAATTGAGGATTCTTTACTTGCCATCATGCTTCTTTCAGGCCAGTTTGCTCTCCTGTGAACTCTAAATAAGTCTCCAAAGTTTGTTGAATGCTTGCACACAACTATTTTTTTTTCCTCTCTGCTGTTTGGTTCTAGAAATATGGAAATTACCAGTTTCTTCAGTAATCTGCCCACATCTTCTTTGCAATATCATCTCTTAAAGCATTACCCATGTTGCATTGATTGTTCAGTGCTGCAACATCATTTCCATATGCATCATCCCCACTAGGTAGAGCCACAACCTTACGGGTTGAAATTGGGATTGTTTGGATACTTGACCACCCTGCGTCCCCTCCTTGCCTCTGAATTATATTATGTAACACCACTGCTGCTGTTGGAATTTTCAGTTGACTCTCTACTCGGTAAAATGTTGCAACATTTAAAATTGGAAATCTCATCTTTAATAGGCCTATAGCATGCATAATATGGCTGTGCAGGTGTGCATGACGAATATTGAACAACTCCTTGTAGTCTCTTGGTTGGCAATTTCTCTGCTCTTGCTCTTCAATATGGTAAGGGACTCCGCTATAAGGAGCAAGAAAAGATGGCGTGTTTGCATAACCCCCATCTACCAAATAGTACTTGTCTCTTGGAACTTGAAATCCAGATTCAATAGCAGAATACAAGACCGCTGCATCAGATGCAGACCCTTCCCGTCCGCAGGACACATGGACAAAATTCAAATCAAAATCACATGCAAGCATCACGTTTTGAGTAAGGGATTCTTCTCTATTTCGATATGGAGCTGCTTCCCTATCTGGTATTGTCATAGGGACATGAATTCCATCAAGTGCCCCTATACAGTTCTGCAAGAGAAAAAAAACTCATTACTAATTGAGATGTAACTGAAAAACGCATGTTACAAAATATACAACTATAGGTTACGCTTACCTCAAAGTAAGGCCCATAACGCGGATCAGATGATATTTTCCAATGAGTCTTCGTTGAAGGATGCTTCACAAATTCACCTTTCAATGAGATGATTGCATCAAAGCATGCCTTGATATGTCTATGGATAGTCTCTCTGCTGTGCTCAAATCTATCACTCAATTTTTGAAAATTGGCATTTCGTGAGAGCATGTAGATAAACATGCCAATTTGCTCTTCTACAGAAACACCTCTTGTATTCCGCAAAAGATTTTTTGACCTAACATATTCTGAAAATTCATGGAGGATATGAGGCTCGATTCGAAGTTTTCCATAGCCTTGACCTCGGTCATCTTCAAGAACTTCGCATATCCTTTCTGCACCACTAAGCTTTGGCACACTTTGTGTTTCATAACCAGTGAAAGCTAGATATAAAGCTGGCAAAACAAATAACATCATCTCATCATCTTCTTCTTCCTCAGATTCACTGAGATCTTCAGGATCCATTTTCCCAAAATCTCCTATCATTCAGGAAGACCAAATTTAAAATGAAGAATTTGCAAGCAAAACATATGTACAAAAAGTATAAAAGAAATAATGTATTGGAAATAAAATCAGGGAGCAGCGGAAAAGTAGCACAGCAATATTAGTAGTTTGACTAAGGAATTCCCCAGGACAACTGAGTTTACTTGATTTCACATACGGAATTAAAAATCTTACCAGGAACTGCTATCACAGAAAGATCTCCCAACTCAACTCATATATGACTCGAACAATTAATTATTATGATATAAACAATACACCACACTGTTGAATTAGTTGTTCCTTTTTAAAAATTACGAGGTTTCTCAAAAGCTATATAGTGAGCCGATCCCTGTTCTTATTTCTCCAAAGATCAATGAGAAGTGAATAGCATGACATGAATAATTCAAGGCAAGGTAAGCAATTCAACTCACTCGACAGTCATTACAAAACTGCGGAAGAAGTCAAGATTTGCCAAAGCTAACATTTGGTCAAACGCAACCAAAGCAACTTCTTTCTGTTGTCTAGCTACAACAAGCCCCGGAAGTGACGAACAAAGGATAAAATTTTAGGAATCCTTTCAACACGTTAGTGCAGCTGCATTAAATATTAGCAACATCAATCCATCATGCAATAGATGACCCAGCATATGAGATTACGCATCAGTAACAACAGTCAACTAACAGGAAGCGCATAGATCCCTCATGTAATTAACGAATGGTAAATAACACATCAGTAACATGCTAACACAGCCGCATCAAGCATCAGTAACAGCAATCCGACTGAGGAGAAGCACGTGGAGCTAAGGGTTCGGGAGGCGTCGGGGCCGATACCTGAGGATACCGACCGAGGCCGTCGTCGGGTTCAGAACGGAGTGGAGGGTGACGGTGCCGAGGCCGCCCAAGCCGTCGCCGCCAGAGAGAGAGAGAGAGAGAGAGAGAGAGAGAGAGAGAGAGAGAGAGAGAGAGAGAGAGAGGGCGAGGGAGTCGAGTCGTACGTAGGAGCTCTGCAAGGAAGGGTAGCGATGGGGAACGGAGAAAACTCACGGGCAGCGACGCCACCGGCCGCCGCGATCCCACCGCAGATGAGCTCACCGACGACGTCGGCGACGAAAACCCTTGACGCTCCCGAAAGCGCACTCGTGGAATACCGGGCCGGGCCGAATCGATACGCGCCCGTAGGGGTCCAGATATGTATATGGGCCGGATAGACCGGCGGCCCAAATAAAGCCCGAAGTCAAAGTCAACTCAGTCGCTCGCTGCTTTGCTGCGACGAGACGCTATCTCCGCCCAAACCCCTCTCGAATCTCCATTAGCACGAGCTTAATCACGCCCCGCATATGCATACCATGAATTTACTAGCCTCAAGAATGGAGAGATCTTCGAATGGTTCGAGTCCCATATGGATCACAAGAGCTTAAGGCCCTTCAATGCTACGGTAATCGACGATTAACTTGATTTCAGATTCATGGAATGTTGCTGATTTTGAGAAGATGCACGATAATGATTCATGGGAGCTCGAAAGAAAGAGGAAAATGTTTTGTAAGGCTTATCCTCATAGCTTGCAATTTAGTTTCTAGTATGATCATGTTTTTCTTTGACACTGTGGTTAATGGTAAAGAAGCAAATGTGTCCACTGTCCTCATTGTTTTTATTAATGTAACTTGTAGCACACAAATGTCTTAAGACTGTTGAAAACGATAGAACTTTGGATAAACTGATCCTTCCTGAGCAAGTATTTTTACATGCAGCCACATTTCTTTTCACTCATAACTATCTTGTCATCTCATATCGTAGTGTCTGATTGTGACTAACTGACAGTATACAGCAAAGTTTATACTGAGTAGGATCTTGTAATGAATAACAGAGGCGATGCTTAGTCAATCACTTATCAATACTCAATTTGTTATTTTAGGAAGCAAATCGTACCATTGTGCTTGGTGCTCAAAGTAGTGCAATCGAAAAAATGATAATTGTAGGTTTTTGGGTACTGAGGTACTCTGTTACTTGCAATTTATGCCGCATATAAGTGCCTAGTGTCATTTCATTGATAAACTATCAATCAACAGTTCAGCACAGCTATCTGCAAAATGTGATTGAAGTCATCTATCAAGTATCAATAGCTGTCTGCATCTACAGTAATAAACAATAATTATTAATTTTACTGAATACCTCCATGTAACTCGACAGTCGGATACTGTTAGTTACCTGTCATCCACCTGTATACTTTACCTCAATTACCAACCTTTTCTCCTCTCAGAAGTTCTTGACCTTGTTGTCCATTCATTTTTGCCACCTTATCTTATGTTCTTTTTATATACTGTCCGATTCCGGATGCATTGGAATGGTCTGGTATAGGCCGAGAACTGAGTTATAAGAGAGCAATTCATCCGGGGTAGTCTTCTGATGTGTGCTTGGGATATTTGCCTCTAGGATGGTTAAAATATGTTTGTGATGAAAGGTGCTTTGGTGAAAGGAGAGAAACTGATACATCCATAATGTTCAACATGAGAACCACTGTTTCTTTTTATTGAACATCAATCCCTTGTTTTGTGTGAAGGGTTGTTCTGTGGACTTGCCGTTGGTTGAGTATCCAAATTTCTGAATAATTACAGTTAGTTCTTTGACCAGGGCTTTTCTTGTGTTCAAGAGCAAGGTTCACTGTGGAGTTTAGGGTAATTAAGTTTGCTGCAATTGTTAAAGAACAACTGAGTTGCACTACTCTGGTGTTCGACACTACTCGTCCTCTTGTGCTGTTTAGAGTCAAGTATAGCTGTGAAGAAGAATAAGTAGGACTGAAGTTTTTCTCTCAGCTGTGTTAAAATTTTTAAGTTGCTGATTCCAGGATACTCTTAATTCGTTATGCTTGGTGTTCTAGCAATTCTGAATCAATCATGATCTGCATAGTAACATCCTTTGTTGAACTCAGAGCTCATGAGTCAAAACTTCAGGGAAAAACACCAAAATGTTGACCGAAGTCCGGTGAGGTTTTAATAAATTTTCTAAAAGAGTACATTAAGACTTTAGCTCTCGTTTTACAAGTGTAGTGTTCAAAACTACTCGCCCTCTTGTGCCGTTCTGAGTCCAGTATAGCTCTTTTATGTGTGTTAATCCATTGTAGCAACATGTTCCAATGCAAGCAACAGAAAATTGATGGATTTATTACATTCAACATGTCTTAGATAGTGATATTACATGACAAACCAAGAAAATATGAGAAATATATCAAGCCACAAGAATACAAGATAGCATCAATCAAGAAAAATATGTAGGAGCAAGCAATTTAGCGAAGAGACGTCAGGACTAAAACTTGTAGTGGCATTCATTTGCCTTCTTGAAGACCCCAGCCTGGGCAGAAGCAGCACCATCAGAGGTTACGGCCACGACGATGCAATCCTTCACCTGCTGGCTGGTAAAAGGAAATTTCTTGTTCACAATGGAGTTGAGGTATGCAGCTGCTCCCTCGCGTATCAGGGCACCAATACTATCAGTTCTAGTGTTTGACAGTGCATCATGCATATTTTCTATCTTCTTGCCAAGGATCATACTGCATGCAGCACCAAATGTCTTCCCGACGTTGCCAAGGGACCCAATAGCTGCAACTATAGCATCTGGGTGGCTCTTCCAGTAGCTGCATTTTAGGTGAAACACAAACATTTTAGAATCATTTCTTTGTGATGTTCGATACTTACGGTATATATTCATACTGGCTCTTACTCGCAGGATCCAATGAACTCGTGCTGCTTTGGAATTTCAGGAACGTCATGGGAAGGTGTACTTGGGGTGCTTGGTGTAGTGCCATAAGTTGGTGTCGGTGTCGGTGTTGGTTTGTAGCCACCTCCTGACCCGTACGTCGGAGTTGGGGAGCTCCCATCTGGTAAGATATACATTATTGTAACCATCATATATTACCATGAAATATCTTGAAAGAAGTGTTATTACAGCTATTGCCGTTCTCTGCTATGGCCTGCATGTGGATTGATGGTAACAGAAATGTGATGCTACGTTAGACCGCACCTTGGAAGTTAGCTGAAAATAATATAGGAAAGTAGACAGCATGCATACAAGTTATCAGCAGATGGATGGAGTTGCTCTGCATATTTCTAAATTCTAATTGTTTAGAAAGCACGCTATTTATGTTCGACATGAATTCTTATTTTTCTCTCCAAAAAGATATGAATTATCGTTTCATATTTGCATTAGCTAGGTAGAGATGCAGTATGCAGTGATCTCCATATTCACCAATCACCAAAATATATATGCAATGCAGTACTGCTGTGCAAAGTAATAGACACTGTGCTACACAGAAGGGAGTGGTGGTGGTTGGTGTGTGTGGGTTAGAAATATACAATGGGGTGCAGAAGAGTAGGTCTTCTGTTCAGACAACTCTCCAAGGCTCCTGCATGAGCTCAGTGAAACGAGCCCCACCAACACAACACTGATCAGAAGAACCTTGCCACTCATCTTGCTCTAGGTGTCTGCGGAGAAGACAGAATAGGCAACTGAACTGGTGGAGATGCTTGAGTTGATGAACTGAAGGGTCTCTGGTCACCTATATATACATGGGAATGGCGCTCTACAGTCGCGTTGATGCTACTGCATGCTTGGGTCTGTACATGTTCACCGCATTGTTAGTAGTTGGCTATAAATTAATGATTCCGATTCGTCCAGCTAGCTCGGCATGACGGTGATCTGCTCGGTATCTCTCAATTAGCATTGATCAAGCTTCCATTTTGAGTATTTTAACCCACTCATCTGAATATTTGGCTAGCTACCTCATATTGAGATGGCAGGGAACACTAGAGCTTGGAGCAAGGCCATCACATTAATAGCTTTGTTGTGATATTAGAGATAGATCTAGAGACAAGAGACAAAGATTTTTACGTGAAAAACTCTTTCGGAAAAAAACCACGGACGCACGAAGGCGTAGTCTCACTATGATGAACAAGTATTACAAGCACGAGACCACAGGACGGTCTTTAGGTGTGACTACTTGGGTATATATAGGGGTAATTTCAAGAGTCCATAAAGGACAAGACAATGAGTCCTTCGAGGATAAGACAATGAGTTGTACTCGGTTACGCCGGTACCAGCGCGAATCTCCACACCGTACGATGCTACGTCTAGCATGATTCGGTGCCGTGTCCAACACGGTAACTGAATTCGGATCACTTTTCAACAATCTCCACCTTGAGCCGAATTCCTTTCAGTGGTCAAAGAAAGTAATGAACTTCTCTAATCAAATAAGCATAAACACCTTGTGCGTCAAAGTCACATAGGACTAGTGAGTAATACCAACTAAATCTGAGCAAAACTCAAACTTAGTAGTAGGAACTGGTTTTGTCATCATATCAGCTGGATTATTATGTGTACTTATCTTACTGACCTTAATGTCACCTTGAGCGATGACACCTTGAATAAAGTGATATCTCACATCAATGTGCTTTGTTCTCTTATGAAACATTTGATCCTTTGTGAAACAAATAGCACTCTGACTGTCATAAAATATTGTAGTACAAGATGTATTTCCACAAAGCTCAGTAAACAAACCTCTTAGCCAAATGGCTTCTTTGCAAGCTTCTGAAATAGCCATATACTCGGCTTCTGTAGTGGACAAGGCGATAGTAGCTTGAAGACTTGCTTTTCAGCTAATAGCACATCCTCCAACAGTAAATACATAACCAGTAAGAGATCTTCTTTTATCTAAATCACTAGCAAAATATGAATCCACATAATCAACAAGTCCATCTTTAGATTTTTCAAACTGTAAACAAGCATTAGAAGTGCCTCGCAAGTATCTGAAAATCCACTGAACTACTTTCTAATGCTCTTTGCCAAGATTAGCCATGTATCTACTAACAACACTCAATGCATGAGATAAATAGGAGCGAGAACATACCATGGCATACATAAGTGAACCAACCGCACTGGCATATGGAACTCTAGACATGTACTCAATATCATCATTTGACTGTGAACATGAATCTGAACAAAGTCTGAAATGTGCAGCTAAAGGAGTACTCACTGGTTTTGCATTGTGCATATTAAAACGACAAAGTACCTTATCAATATACCCTTTCTGGCTTAGGTATAATTTTCCAGAGTGTCTATCTCTATTAAATCTCCATGCCAAGAATTTTCTTTGCTGCAGCAAGATCCTTCATCTCAAATTCACTGCTCAACTGTGCCTTTAATTTTACAATCTCTGCCTTGTCTTTTGCAGCAATCAACATATCATCAACATATAGGAGCAAGTAGATAGCTGAACCATTAACAGTCTTTAAATAAACACAACTATTATAATTTGATCTTCTGAAACCTTGAGAGATCATAAAGGAGTCAAACCTCTTGTACCACTGTCTTGGTGATTGTTTTAAACCATAAAGAGATTTTTTTAACTTACAAGCATATTTCTCCTTCCCTGGAACGACAAAACCTTCCTGCTGCTTCATATATAATGCAGTTTTCACATCCAATTGCTCAAACTCATAATCACGCATAGCCATAATGCTGAATAAAGTACGAATAGAACTATGCTTCACAACAGGGGAAAAGACATCTGTAAAATCAATACCTAGAACCTGGCTATAACCTTTAGCAACTAGTCTTGCTTTGTATCTAACCTCTTCGGTTGGTGTAATGCCCTCCTTTTTCTTGAATATCCATTTGCAGTGAATAGGTTTCTTCTCAATTGGTAATTTGACTAGCTCCCAAGTACCATTTTTCTCAAGTGATTCCATCTCATCATGCATGGCAGTCATCCATTTATTTGAATCAACAGAAGTAATAACCCCAGAATAAGTTGAAGGTTCAGCAGTACCTTCAATGTCTTCTGCCACTGTCGGCGATACGGGGACCAGGGTCCCCTAAACCGCTGGCAAAGGCCCAACTTGACACCACGTCGCCAAGGACGTAGGAGTTAAGAGGAGGTGCTTGGGGGCCCACCCCGAGTACTGTTCCACTCGGCTAGTCAGGGGGTGCCCCGAGTCGTCCCTTAAGGGTGCTTTCCGAAGCACCCAAGGCGATTTGGTCCCCGCTCGGGATGAACCAAGCAGAAGTGCTTGGGGGCTCGCCTCGAGCGCCCGAGGAGAAGTGCTCGGAGGCTCACCCTAGGCACCCGAGGCGCCGGGTGCCTCGGGCGGAGGAGCTGCCCTGGGGGTGTGCTCGGGGGCCCCCAATCCAGGGAGACCCCAAGCACATCATGTGGGCCCTTTCCTCAGTCCACGTGGTCCGACAGGCGCACTTATGCCCGTCTGATGGGCCTGTCTATTCCAGGTCCTTGCGGACCAGAGGCGGTGTCCTGACCGGTTCCCGTCCCCCCAAGTGATAAGCCCTGTCAGCTATCAGTCTTGGAGGGGATGGAGAGGTCTGACTCCTTTTTGACTTTGAGGGCGCGCCGCCGCGCGCCCATACGCATGCCTTCTGCACCGGGTCCGTGGGGCCCGAGTAGTTGCAGCATGGTCCGTGTCAGGAGGCGTCCTAGGAAGTCTTCACCTCCTGACACCACCCCATCATGACGACCCGATTTCCAATCGCGGTGTGACAGGTGCTTTCCTGCTACAGCGAATCTTCAACCACCGGCGTGGCTTGCCCATGCCCTATTCGTCAGCAACAAGTATTATTGCAATGTATTTACCTTTCGGCCATTGTGGTGACCCCCGGATATATAAGGGGAGAACCGCGGCCATGTAGAGGCGGATCCATTAGACAACACAACCGTAGCCATCCGAACCCTAGAAGAAGAAGAACAGGAACACCTGTGCTGCTAGTTCATTGTAACCACCCAAATACTCATATATACACAAAAGCAGGACGTAGGGTTTTACACCAAGAAGGTGGCCCGAACCTGGGTAAATCACTGTCTCTTTTCTAGCATCCCTACCACTCAAGATCAACATAGTTTCTGTTCTTGGGCCTCCCGGCCGAATCCCAAAGGAGGTCCATCCGGACCACCGATACCGGCGTTTGTACGTCGACATTTGGCGCGCCAGGTAGGGGAGGCCAAGTTTCCGAACCTGCGACAATCATGGCAGACCGATGGACGTCTCCTCCGGCACGCTCTGCGCCCCCTCGTATGCAAGGGCGCGACGCCATGTCCGGCGGCACCTCAGTAGCGGACGCTGCCCCACTGCAGCCCCAGCACCTAGTGTGCGAGGGTGAGGGACAGGCCGGTCCAACCCTCGCCGAGCTTCCCCAGCCGGTCCGGCGCCGGCTGGACTTTGATGAGCCGGGAGAAGTAGGCGTGCTGCATACAGCGCAGCTTCTTCTCTGGCATCCTCCCGTCTAGGTGGAAGGCATATCTCCTGTGGGCCCTTGGCTCCAGGAGGTAGCCAACCTGGTCGACACCGCTCGCCGCCAAGCGGCGATTAGGAGTTCTCAGACCTCCTCGAGGCCTGGCTACGCCCATTCCGGCCCCTCAGCGGCCCCTCCGCCGCTACCTCCACGTCGTTCACGTGGTAAGGCGAGAGAGCCCCGCAGCGGGTCCCACCATTCGGTTGCCTCTCCTATTGCAGGAGACGGCCCGGATCTTCGCTAGCGCCTCAACCAGCTCAGGGAAGACGAAGATGCCCGCGTCACCATCGAATGCCATCAGGAGAAGCGACGCGAGGCCGGGGCTGTCGAGGGCCAGTCGTCCTCCGGCCCCGCTGCCAGCCGTACGTGCTCTCCGGAGCGCGTCCGCGCGCCGCCGGTCGGGAGGGTCGACACCCCGTTTTACGGAGCGGGCTATCAGGCTTTTACTCCCGGCCTTCGCCGCGTCAGCTGGCCCGAAAAGTTCCAGCCCGAGCTGCCGCAGAAATACGACAGCTCCTTCCACCCGGAGGAGTTCCTCCAGATTTACACCACCGCAGTACAAGCGGACGGAGGAGCCGAAAAGGTGATGGCCAACTGGTTCCTCATGGACCTGAAGGGCTCTGCCCGTTCATGGCTCATGAACCTTCCCTCGAGCTCAATTCGCTCGTGGGAGGACCTTTGCCACCAATTCGTGGCCAACTTCCAGGGCACTTTCGAGCGCCCCCGGCATGGAGAGTGATCTCCACGCCATCAAGCAGCAGCACGGGGAGACGTTGTGGCACTTCATCCAGCATTT
This sequence comes from Stipa capillata, assembly GCA_019208055.1. Taxonomy (NCBI): domain Eukaryota; kingdom Viridiplantae; phylum Streptophyta; class Magnoliopsida; order Poales; family Poaceae; genus Stipa; species Stipa capillata. Next base: position 670,097 of record JAGXJF010000141.1, read on the forward strand.
TAGCCAGGTGTGCAACACCATCCCCAAGATTTCCCCTCAAGCAGTTATCGTCGCCTTCAGGCAAGGTGTCCGCGACGAGAAGATGCTTGAGAAGCTGGGCACGCACGACATCCAGTCCAGGGCAGACCTGTTCGCGGTCGCGGACAAGTGCGCCAAGGCGGCTGAGGCTCGTGCATGGCACAGTCCGCGCCCCGACCAGCCGACGGTCGACGGTGCAGGTTCCTCCCGTCCCCCCGGGGGGTGGGAGAAGAAGAACAAGAAGCGCAAGTCCGAGCCCGTCGCGGCAGCGGACCCCAAGGCGCGAAAGCCACCGCGCGTCGGATCAAGCGGTTGCAAGAAACCATCCCGGGCCCCCAAGCAGGGCGCCAGAAGGTGGTGTGAAATACATCGAACCGACCGGCACGACCTTTCCGAGTGCCGGATGGTGAAGTTCCTCGCTGAGAGGAACAAGAAGGAGCGTGAGGATCGCCGTGAAGGTGGCGACGCCAAGCGCGGCGACGAAGAAGGCGGTCTCGGGTTCTAGGAGCCTGAGGCCGTGGCGTGCATCAACAGGGGCGCCTCCACGCCCTTTTCACGGCGTCAGTTCAAGCTGATGGCGGCGTGAAGTGTGCTCGTGACCGGCTCGCTCAACCCCGAGCGCTTACGTGGTGCGGGTCATCACCTCCGACGCTCCTGACCATCCTGCACAACGGTCGGGCGTAGGCCCCAGACCTGCCACTAGGCTGGCTGGTCTCTCCCAGCGACGGCACTTGTGCAACATCAACAAGGCGTCAAACCCACTGCTAATTGATGTGGCGCAGGCCCTAACCTCCTGCCCTCCCGACGTACCTTTAGACAACACTGATGAAAGGTGCCACTAATCCCAGGGCAGCTGCTAGGCACGCGATGCGCACGTCATGGCGTCAACAGCCTAGACACTCACATGCCCTGGAGGACATACAGGTGTCCTGCTATGGGCACCTTCGGGACTAGGGCACAACTATCCGAACGGGAAAGGCGTGTACAGCTAACGCTCAACGAGCGTACACGCTGAGTTCGCTCCTCCCGTACACCTGGACATCCTCGACCAACCCGGACCCTCGCCAAATTCATGGTCAGCGTCCCACGAGACGCCTACCTGACGATCAAGATTGCCATGCAACGGCGACAGATACCACAGTGCTCATACCTCGCAGGGCTCCGTCCCTCTGTGCCGAGCACTGTTTCGGCACGCCTCTCACCGAGCCGATCTACGTCGTCGACGCTCCGGTCACTCGGGTCCGCACCCACGCTTCAAGAGCGCCAGCAATGACTCTGTCCCCATCAGGTGTGGTCCTAGATAGAAGACGCGTACCAGACATCAAAAACATTGAGCGGCCCAAACAAACCCCGCATCTTGGCGTTGCCAAATCGGGAAAGCAGCGCTCCTTATCGCCTCCATCCCGGTACCGGCGATGCCACAACGCCCTACGTGTGTCTGCTCTGGCAACCGTAACCGACACGCCCGCGTCCCTAGTGATCGTGCACCGCCTCGCTGTGCTCCGACGACACGGCCCGTTCGCCAGAAGGTGCGCCATCAAGCACCAGAACGCCAGGAGTTCATCCGCACGGAAGTCGGCAAGCTCCTCGCCGCCGGTTTTCATCCGCGAAGTCCTCCACCCGGATTGGCTCGCCAACCCTGTCGTCATGCTAAAGGCCAACGGCATGCTGAGGATGTGCGTGGATTACACCGACCTCAACAAGGCATGTCCAAAAGATCCTTTTTCTTTACCTCGCATTGATCAAATAGTTGATTCCACTGCGGGATGCGACCTTTTGTGCTTTTAGACGCATATTCTGGCTATCACCAGATTAGTATGTCGGTAAAGGATGTGGAAAAACTTCATTTACAACCCCTGTGGGGACTTATTATTATGTTCGCATGCCTTTTGGGTTAAAAAATGCTGGGCCTACGTACCAGCGTGCCATGCGCATTACTCTGTGATCTCGGATAGGTCGCAACATCGAGGCCTACATCGACGATCTCATTGTCAAGACAAAGGATCAAGCAACGCTTCTCGAAGATCTTGCGGAGACTTTCAGCGGTCTTCGCACCACTCGCATGAAGCTGAACCCCGAGAAGTGCGTCTTCAGGGTTCCCTCAGGCAAGCTCCTCGGTTTCATGGTCTCGAACCAATGCATAGAGGCCAACCCCGAGAAGATCTGGGCCATCGACCAGATGCGCCCGCCGTCTCGTCTCAAGGACGTGCAGTATCTAACGGGCTGCATGGCTGCCTTTGGGACGATTCATCTCCAAGCTCGGGGAGCGAGACCTCCCGTTGTTCAAGCTCCTCAAGAAATCAGACCGCTTCGAGTGGACCCCGGAGGCCTAGCAAGCCCTTCAGGACCTCAAGAGGTATCTCACCTCACCTCCGGTCTTGGTGGCGCCGAGACCCAAGGAGCCCTTGCTGCTCTACATCTCAGCTACTCCCCGAGTGGTGAGCGCTGTCCTCGTGGTCGAGCGAGAGGTCGGGTCCGAGCTCCTGATGACTCCCACGAGGCCGGAAGCTTTCGGGTCCAAGCTCCTGATAAGCAACAAATCCAAGGAAAAACCCGGGTCCCAGCTCCCGGGTGACCCCCAACAGTCAGGATTGCTTAGGTCTGAGCTCCTGAGCGACCTCGAGCAGTCAGGAGTGCTCGGGGACGAGTCGGGGTCCAAGCTCCCGGGCGAACCCGAGCAGTCAGGAGTGCTCGGGGACGAGTCCAGGTCCAAGCTCCCGGGCGAACCCGAGCAGCCAGGTGTGCTCGGGGACAATCTCGACCCGCCGGGGTCCCGTACTCGAGGAGGTCCCAAGCAAGGGCCACGCCCAGCAGCATCCCGTATACTTCATCAGTGAAGAATTACGCGACGCCAAGACGCGCTACCCGCAAGCCCAGAAGATGCTCTACGCAATTCTTGTCGGTCGAGAAAGCTACGCCACTACTTCCAAGCGCACGAGGTTTTGGTGTTCACCGCCTACCCCCTCGAGCTCATTCTGCACAATCGAGAAGCCACTGGCTGCGTGGTCGAGTGGGCGATTGAACTCGCCGAGTTCAACCTCCGCTTTGTCAGCAACCAGACGATCAAAAGCAGAGCTCTGGCCGACTTCGTGGCCGAGTGGACGCCGAGTGCCGGACACTGGATGATGCACTTTGATGGATCCCTCACGTTCAAGGGTGTGGGGGCTGGAGTAGTTCTCACCTCCCCGACAGGTGAAGTCCTCCAGTACATCGTGCAGCTCCACTTCCGTGCCACCAACAACATGGCCGAGTACGAGGGACTTCTCGCGGGGCTCCGTACCACTGCGTCCCTCGGAATCCGCCGTCTGCTTGTCAAAGGCGACTCTCAGCTGGTCGTCAATCAGGTGTCCAACCAATGCTCTGACCCACAAATGGCGGCGTACCTGAACAAAGTCAGGAAGTTGGAGCGGCGTTTCGACGGGTTGGAACTCCAACACGTCCCGCGCCGCTACAGCGCACCCACCGACTACTTATCACGACTGGCGTCCTCTCGGGAACCGGTTCTGGCTGGGACCTTTGAAGAAAGGCTCTCCCGGCCGTCCGTCGAGGCCGCCGACCAAGACGAAGGGGGAACCTCACGCCTAGGCGAGGCTACCCAGGCAACGCCTTCAATGGGAAATCCTGTCAGGTTGCTGCCGCCCGGCGGGCACCCCGTGCTCGCCACCTGTTCTCAGGAGCCTTCCTGGATCTCCGGGATCCAATGATACCTGAAAGAAAATATCCTTCCCGAAGACGATGCTGCAGTAGAAAGGATTACGCGCCAAGCCAAGCGCTACGCCCTGGTAGATGGGGATCTCTACCGGCGTGGCACCAACAGCGTATCTCTGAAGTGCATTTCCCGGGAAGAAGGCCGTGAATTGCTCGCGGACGTCCACGAGGGCGAGTGTGGTAGCCATGCATTATCCCACACGCTGGTCGGGAAGGCCTGTCGGCAAGGTTTCTACTAGCCAACAGCCCTCCAGGACGCCATTGAGCTGGTTCGGCGCTACGAAGCGTGTCAATACCACGCAAAGCAGTCACATCAACCGGCTCAGGCCCTCCAAACCATCCCCCTGTCTTGGCCCTTCGTGGTCTGGGGACTGAATATTATAGGTCCGTTACCCCGAGCAGTCGGGGGCTACGAGTACCTCTATGTCGCCATCAACAAGTTTACCAAGTGGACAGAAGCAGATCCGGTCGTCAAGATCACCAAGCACACCGCGATCAAGTTCATCCGAGGCATCGTGAGCCGCTTTGGAGTGCCCAATTGGATCATCGCCGACAACGGCATGCAGTTCACCAGTGACGCTTTCCTGGAGTACTGCGAAGACATCGGAGTCAAAATCTGCTTCGCGTCGGTCGATCATCCTCGTGCCAACGGCCAAGTTGAGCGCGCCAATGCTCAAGTCCTCAAAGAGCTCAAGACGCGGACCTTCGATCGGCTCAAGAAGTGCGGTGCTGGTTGGATCGACGAGCTCCCTGTGGTCTTCTGGTCAATCCGGACGTCTCCCAGCAGGGCGACCGGAGAGACGCCTTTCTTCCTCATATACGGGGCAGAGGCAGTTCTCCCCTCCAAGATCTCCCTCGGCTCCCCGTGGGTCGGAGCTTATTCCGAGGGCGATCAGGAGCAGAGAAGGCTCGAAGACGTCAATTACCTCGAAGAGCACCGGTGCAGAGCTGCTCTCTGTGCCACAAGATATCAGCAGAGCCTAAGGCGCTATCATCAGCACCACGTCCGGGCCCGGTCGCTGGAGGTCAGGGATCTAGTACTTTGCCGCATCCAATCGCGGAAAGGAAAAAAAAACTCCCCCCCATGTGGGAGGGCCCCTATCGAGTGACCGGTGTCTCCCGACCAGGCTCCGTTCGATTGACCACGGATGACAGCCTGCCGCTGCCCAATGCGTGGAACATCGAGCATCTGCGCAAGTTCTATCCATAAATAGCTCGGGTAAGTTTTTCTTTTATGCTTTGGGCCAGCCCCCGAATAGCAAAGCGAGTCTCAGGAAGTTCCGGGTTGTCAGCTCTAAGCCCTGGTCGCCTCGCTTGGTTTTCTGAACCCTGGGCACTAGTCCGGCAAAAAGCTGCCCGAGTATCCCACGCGCTCGCACGCATCCTCGGGGGCTCCCTTGTATCATGAGCTATGTCAATAGCAACAACAATGTTAATATAAGCAATGTTCGCGTCTGCAATTACTTGTCAATTTTTTCTATTCCCTCGCTTGCTCGCAAAAGAGATCACTCTCACGAGTATCGGACTCCCATCTCCCCTTTGCGCGAGTAGATCCCTACTGGACTGCAGTATGAGTTATCAGGGGTAATCTAGTCTCTGTTGGCGAGCTATCGGCACTCGGTCGACCATTTGCACCCCGAGCACCCCCGAGTCAGGGCAAATAAGCCCCTGACTATCTGTGCTCGGACTGGTCAAATGGCCCCGAGCGCTACTGAAGCCTCAGAGTACTCGGATAACGCTACTTCTCATACTCGGGACCGGTTGGCTGACTCAAAAGCCTTCGGGTCCAGACAGCGGAGAGTTTCGAAAAAACTCAGAGCAGTGGCATCTTTTGCCAGCAGCTTGCTATAATTGCCTACGAGTTTACAGGCTGACCATGGCGAAGTTCCCAGGTGACGTTGATGATATCAAGTCAAAAACCCAGGATGAAAAGTCCACCATGGATTCGACGCTACTCATGAGCTAAGTTTTTACGCCGCGGTTTCTCGGCTTTAAAGCTTCTTTACCATCTCCGTGAATAGTTTCTTGCGCCAATGATCCCATGCGCCGCTTGTTCATAAGCGGAGATGTTCTGGAGTAACAATGTGAGTCACGGGGAGTGTTCCGGGTCGTCGCCCGAAGCCCTGGTCGCCTCGCTTGGTTTCTGAACCCTGGGCACCAGCCTGGCCAAAAGCCGCCCGTGTATCCTACGCGCTCGCACATGTGCTCTGGGGCTCCCCAATAGATGGGCTAGCGGCGCAAGGGATCCGTGTGTCTCACGAGAACCTCGCCACGTAAGAGAGAAACCCGCTGAAACTAAATGGGAAAATCTGCACGATAAGACGCCCGCTGATGTCTAAGCTACTTGTAAAACCGTCCCGAGCCCAAGTGCTCGGACGAACTTGCAGGAGCGTCAAGGCCTGAAGGTGCGCAACTCCGAGCACTGGAGATCGCTCTCAGTGCGGCGGTCTGCGCTTGTCATCCGCCTCTCGGGGACCCGGTGTCCTCGGGGCCCCGAGGAGCGTCAAGGCTCGGAGCCACGCAGCCCCGAGCACCAGAGATTACTTCAGCACAGCGGTCCGTGCTCGGCGTCTGCTTCTTGGGGACATGGGGTCCTCGGGGTCCCAAGTGTGGCCCGCTCAAGAAGAAGGTCGAAGCATCTAGCTCTCGGGGGCTGGGGTCCTCGGGGCCGCCCACCCAAGGGTTGGCCTGCTCGGGTCAAGAGCTAGACGCATAAAAAAGAAGGAAGCTGTGTGGAGCCAAGTCCACACTTAGCAGAAATTAAAAAGAAGCTGTATGGAGCCAAGTCCATACTTAGCAGAAATTCAAAGGAAGTCGTGTGGAGCCAAGTCCACACTTAGCATCGCATCAAATAAGTTCTTTACAGAAAGGCCCTTCGGCCCTTGAACAAAGAATACAAAAAAGATACAAAGGGAGAAAGCTAGTCCTTGCCACTGTCGTCGCGCTTCGGAGCCGCTTTCGCCCTCCGCTCGCGTGAAGTGTCTGGGCGATCTCCTCAGCTACTTCGTGGACGGCTCCGCGCAGTGGTGTCTTCCTCCTCCTCGGCAACCCCGAGCCTGGCTGGCTCCAAGGAGAAGTTCGGGTCCCGACTGCGGTAGCATGAGAGCACGTGCTCTGCCACCGCGGCGGCCAGCTCTCGTCCCCTCCCGAGCCACCACGTCCCTCACGGCCGCTGTAGCGTCTCCAGCCGCTCGGCAATTGTGCCAAAGGGAAGGAAAAAGTGGCCCAGGGAGTCCAGGCCCTCCTCGCCCACCTTTATGTGGCTGAGCCCGGTAGCTGCCACCGCGTGCTGCGCCCGTCTGAAGATGTCACGCATCATCCCGGTGGTGCTGCTCCTTTCGGAGCACATCTCCACGAGGCGATCCCTCCCCTCAGCCGCCGACAGCTTCTAGTCGCTGCAGATCCTTCTGCAGCTCCGCCACCCGCTCCGAGAGCTCGCTGGCGACCTTCCCATCCTCGAGGGCACTGCTCCACCTCTTGGACGCGATGGTCCCTATCTTCTTCAGCACGGCGGATTTGCTCTCGGGCCTCCGCCTTGGCCACCTCCAGCCGGTCGGTGCCTTCCTTTCGAGTGGCTTCGACCTCGCCTTCGAGCGCCTGGGCTCGCTGCGTCAAGGAGGCCTCCCCTTCGTCCAGTGACTTCTTTCTTGCTGGTCGAGCGCGGCCTCCCGCGTGGCGGACTTCTAGCTCGCGAAGGGCGACCTACTCTAGCCGCTGGGCCACTTCGTCGCTTTCATCAAGGACCTCCACGCGCATTTCCTCCAAGGCTTTTCTTTCCTTGAGGATCTTCATGCTGGCCCTTTGATGTTCGGTGTTGGTGATCCGGACCCGTGCGAGGAAGGCTTCCATGGCATCAGCAAGGGCGGCCTCCCGCTCCTCCAGCGCGTCTTCCAGCTCCTCCAACGCAGCCTTCTCCGACACAACGGTGGCCCGTATCTTCTCCAACATGGCTTGCGCCGTTTTCGAACACTTTCGGGGAAGGGTCCCCGAGGCGTTTCGGTGCGGCGCGCGAAGTCCCGGCTCGCCCCGACCCTTGGGCTGCCGCGGACCCCCTCCAGGAGGAGTTGCTCCCCGCCTTCGAGCACTGAGCGCCCTCCGAGCACCATCGGCGGGCTACCGGGTAGCTCCGAGCAGCGAGAACCCCGGGCTCCCACCTCGGGGCACACCTCCTCGATCTCAGCCTCAGCCCTCGAGTCGGCTCGGTGCTCGGGGCGGCCTCAGCCCGCGGGGTAGCTCTGTGCTCGGGGCGACCTCGTCGCTCGGGGCGGCCTCCGTTCTCGGGGCTCCCTCAGCGCTCGGGGTGGCCTCCATGCTCGGGGCAGCCTCGGTGCTCGGAGCGTTTTCGGCCCTCGGGGTGCCGCGGCGCTCGCATCCTCAGCACCGGGGCGGTCCGAGTCTTCTTGGACACCCTGAGAGTAACAAGACAACGAAGCTCGGGTCAGTCCCCGAGCATTATATCAACCTGCGAGCGAAGGGAAGGGCTTTTGTCTTACGATGGCGAGGGCCCATCCATATCGCCAGCGTGCAGAAGGGATCTGGAACCCCGGCGCGACGCGGTGCTTTTTCTCTTCTTGCTTGGCTCATCGGGCTTGGCAGCCCCAAGCTCGGCTGCGTCGGGCCCCCTCGCCAGCTCTGGCTGGGTCGCTGCCGCGTACCGAGCCGTTGCTCCCCGGTGCCCGCCGCCCGCTGGCCAGAAGGCAGAGGAGGGGGTGGTGGCAGTGAAGGGGAAGATGGAGGGAAGGCGCCCTGCGGCTTCTTGCCCTTTCGGATCCGCGGGATCCTCGCCGGCGGCGCGGGTCCCCGGAGTCCTCACGGTAGGCTCCTCGTCGGCGTCATCGCCCCCCGGAATCCTCAATGACCGGGCCGCCCTTCGCGCTTCCGCCGGCTTGATCCCCTTGGGGTCGAACTCAAGGAAGGCCGCGCAGATTGCGTTGCGCTGTGGGTTCATGCAGAGTGCAAGATCCGGCCGCGGCAGTTCAGCAGAAGCGATGTCTCCGGTGCTCAGGAGAATCCGCAGCATCGCCTTCAGCGCGTCGAGAGAAAGGTCTCCCGCCTCGCCAATCACTGTTCGGCCGATGTCCCGCGGGCCGGTGTACATCCAAGCCGGGCGGCCCCGCTCCCGCAACGGCACCAGCCGCCGCTGGAGGAAATCGCTGACGACCATCGTCGCTGTCAAGCCGGCGGCCCGCAGCTGCGAAATCCGCTCTACCACCAGTCGTAGCAGATGGTCATCCTCCGGCAAGAACTCCCACGTCCTCCTGTGCACCCGCGCCGGCCCGTCGGGAAGCAGGAGTTGGGTGTGCGGGTCAGTGGAAATGTAGCACCATTGGTTGCGCTAGTCATCCCACTTGTTCCGCGTCTCCTGCGGGATGTAGTGGTCACCGATATTCTCCCGGAGGCGGAAATTGCAGCTCCCCGCGGCCTCCACCCGGTCGAAGCCCCTGCTCTTTCCCGCCGACCGGAGCACGGAGTAATGGCGGAAGAGCATCACCGAAGGCATCACGCCCACGAACATCTCGCAGAGATGGGCGAAGATCGCCAGCATCACCACGGAGTTGGGAGAGAGATGGATCAGGTGGATCCCATACTCCGCCAGCACCTCGAGGAAGAAGGGGGAGAATGGCGGCACCAGGCCCGCCACAATGAAGCTGATGAAGGTCACCGTCTCCTCCGGCCTTCTATCCGGCGGATACATGGCCGGCCTCACCGTCGCCGCCCCCCTCTGGCCCTGCGGGACCAGCATCTTCCGCACCCTGTCCATGCTCTCCTCGTTTAGGAAGCGGGACTTGGGGTGGATGGCGTCGGCGGCAGTGGATGGCGGAGGAGCGCGGCGCCTTTTGCATCTCAGCATGACAGCGTGCGACGTAGAAAGACAGGGAGGCGAAAGGACGCTGTGAAAAGAAAGGAGGCGAAGGAGATGAGGAGGCGCGAGAATGGAAAAGCTTTTAAAAGAAGCAATCAAGAATTTGAATCGTTGCGTGACGTAGGCGGCGGTGTCAGTTCTGTTTCTCTGGCAGGGCGCACCCCCCAGCGTGCGGGAATTCAAGGCGTGCTTTCCTCGTTCGGCAGAGGTGCGCGTCACCCCACGTCGCACAAAAATCGGAGCAGTTCCCTCATTAGGCACTCTGGTTGGGCCGGCGTCTTCGTTGGCCCATAGAGTGAAGGCCCCGCCCCCAGCCTCGTCCTTTTTTGGGCCGTCGTCGGGTGGCTGGGCCGGGGGCTACTGTCGGCGATACGGGGACCAGGGTCCTCTAAACCGCTGGCAAAGGCCCAACTTGACACCACGTCGCCAAGGACGTAGGAGTTGAGAGGAGGTGTTTGGGGGCCCACCCCGAATACTGTTCCACTCGGCTAATTGAGAGGTGCCCCGAGTCATCTCTTAAGGGTGCTTCCCAAAGCACCCAAGGTGACTTGGTCCCCGCTCGGGACGAACCAAGCAGAAGTGCTTGGGGGCTCGCCCCGAGCACCCGAGAAGAAGTGCTCGGGGGTCACCCCGAGCACCTGAGGCGACTTGGCCCCCGCTCGGGGCGCCGAGTGCCTCGGCCGGATGATGGAGTGGCCTAGGGAGTGTGCTCGGAGGCCTCCGATCCCGGGAGCCCCGAGCATCCCTTGTGGGCCCCTCCTCAATCCACGTGGCCAGACATGTGCATTTAATGTATGTGTCAGGGACATTAAGTGCCCGTCTGACGGGCCTGTCTACTCCAAGTCCTTGCAGACAAGGTGCAGTGTCCTGACCGGTCCCCATTCCCCCAAGTGATAAGCCCTGTCAGCTATCAGTCTTGGAGGGGATGGAAAGGTCTGACGCCTTTTTAACTTTGAGGGCGCGTCGCCGCGCGCCCATACGCATGCCCTCTGCACTTGGTCCGTGGGGCCCGGGTAGTTGCAGCATAGCCCATGTCAGGAGATGTCAAGTCTTCACCTCCTGACACGGCCTCATCATGATGATCTGGTTTCTAACCAAGGCGTGACCAGCACTATTCCACTACAGCGAATCTCAACCACCGGCGTGGCTTGCCCACGCCCTATTCGTCAGCAACGAGTATTATTATAATGTATTTACCTTTCGGCCATTGTGGTGACCACCGGATATATAAGGGGAGAACTGCGGCCATGCAAAAGGACGAATCGATTGAGGCTGCTCCATTATACAACACAACCCTAGACATCCAAACCATAGAAGAAGAAGAACAGGAGCACCTGTGCTGCTAATTCATTGTAACCATCCAAATACTCATATATACACAAAAAGTAGGACGTAGGGTTTTACACCAAGAAGGTGGCCTGAACCTGGGAAGATCACTGTCTCTTTTCTAGGATCCCTACCACTCAAGATCAACGTAGTTTCTGTTCTTGCGCCTCCCCGGCCGAATCCCAAAGGGGGTCCTTCCGGACCACCGATACCGGCGTTTGTACGCCGACAGAGACATTAGGCTTGGAGTTGGTGAGCAGCTCGTAAGGAGTTTTCTTGAGTAGTGGATATAGATATAGCCTGTTGATGGAGTGGCATGCAGTGTTGACAGCTTCAGCCTAAAATCTTGGTGAAGTCTTGTACTCGTCTAGCGGTGTCCTTGCCATCTCTATCAGGGTTCTATTCTTCCTTTCCACTACTCTGTTTTGCTGTGGAGCATATGGACTTGAAAGCTCATGCTTGATTCCATGTTTGTCCAGAAATGTTTCCACCTTGGAGTTCTTGAACTCTGTCCCATTGTCACTCCTGACCTTCACTATGTTTACCTTCCACTCATTTTGAACTCTAACAATGAGATGCTTGAATTTCTTGTAAACCTATGTCTTCTCCTTCAAAAAGAACACCCAAGTATAGCGAGAAAAATCATCTACTATGACAAAGCCATACTTGTTACCTCTCAAACTCTCATAAGTTGTAGGACCAAAGAGGTCAATGTGTATGAGCTCAAAAGGAGTGGTGGTGGTCATGATGGTCTTGGGACGATGAGCAGCTCCAACTTGTTTGCCAGCTTGACATGCACTGCAGAGTTTGTCCTTCTCAAACTTCACCTTTTCTAGGCCTATGACATAGCCATGTTTGCTGAGTTTGTTGAGAAGCTTCACCCTTGCATGTCCTAGCCGCCTGTGCCACAGCCAGCCGACACTGGTCTTGGCCATGAGGCACCATGGAGCTGCTGCAGGCTGTCCATTGAAGTTGACAATGTATAGTTTTCTAGACCTGCATCCTTTGAATACTTGGGAATCATCAGATAGTTTGGAGGCTATAACCTCATCAGGGATAGAAAGTCACTTTCATACCTGTGTCACACAGCTGTGACACAGACATAAGACTATAGCCTATCTGATCCACAAGCATTACATTAGATAAAGAGTGATGTTCAGATATGGCAACTTTACCAATGCCATTTATCTTTCCCTTGGAGTTATCTGCATAGATCACATATTTGCTTGGAAGATTTTCACTTGTGATCTCTACAAACTCCTCTCTGCCTCCTGTCATATGTTGTGTACATCCACTGTCCACAACCCAGTCAGTTCTACTGGAGGCAGTGTCCTGCAAGATTAGTTATGGGATTTAGGGACCCAAACTTGTTTGGCTCCCTTAGCAGATTTACCATAAGCAGAAACAGTCAGTTAATGGGTTAGCAAATCTGTTTCTAACAGTGACAGCATTAGCAACAGATGATATAACATGAATCATCTTTGGCTGTCTATCACCTGCAACCTTAGACAAAGGGCTTAGCTGACTGTGTGAGTTGCCGGTGACACCGGTGGGTACACAGCTGTGTAGTATACCTGTGACACAGGCAACTGTTACCTTTGGAACCCAGATGGCAGGTAACCATTTTGTCAAATGCTTGTGACCTACATATTTGGCCACAATTTTTTCCTTTGTTGTCTTTCTGCAGGAAATAGGATGGGTTGGATGGAATGTTTACAGCATTCCTATTTCTCTGCATATGACCAACAAATTTGTTGTCATTTGTACCTGCCTGTCTCACAAATTTAGCTGCAAGATTAAAGTTAGTGGCAGCAGGCAGTTTATCTTTACTTGCAGAAGAAATATAACCCAGGTCTTTTCGGCCATCATTTTTCCTTAGCATCTCAGCTCTAATCAGCTGATAATTTTGCATGCCAATGTTGGCAGTGCATAGACCTTTCCTCATAAGCCTCTTAAGCTCTTCAAGCTCCTCCTTGAGCTTGTTGTGTTCAGCTGCATCTACAGAGTTAGTAGCAGTAGAGGTTGAAGCCTCTTTTGAGTTATCAATTGCACAACCTGTGGAAGTTAGAACATTTATGCGACAAGCACAATTGATGCATGATTCAATGATAGTAGGAGCAGGCATGGGTGCATCAGTGGACATAGTAGAGGAAATATCAATGCACATGGAATGCTTTGCCTTAAACTCCTCATGCTCCTTAATCAGAAGCTCATGAGCTGCCCTGAGCTTTTCATGAGCTATCTCCAGGTTTCCTGGTCCAGCCTGAGGTTTTCCCTATCATCAGAAACCTCATCACACGTCTCCCTCAGCTCCCTGAGTTTATCCCTTAAGGATATATTCTCCTTCCTCTCCCTGCCATAGGCCTTATCTGTTCTTTCTAGAATACCCATTAGTTCAGCATAATCAGGAAAGTCATCTTCAGTTAGTACCTTAGATTCTTTGGCCATGAGGCACAAAGGAGCAGGAGTGGATGACATCTGATCAGCCTTGGCGCTGGTCTCGGAGCTGTGTGACCTGGCTATGTCATAGCTGGGTGCATCAGCCATGCTGATGGCAATTTCAGCAACCAGATCTTCATCCTCAGATTCTTCCTCTGAACCTGAGTCATCTAATACCCAAGTTTGTCCAACATAGGCTCTAGCAGTGGCCTTGTTCTTGGAGTAGGTTGGGTGCTTGTTGAAGATCTTCTTCCTTCCATGAAATCCTTCTTCTTCTTGCATTGATTGTCCTTCTTCTTGCTTGGACAATCAGCAACAAAGTGGCCTTCCTTGCCACATTCGAAGCATTTGTTGTCTTTGGACAACCTCTTCCCTTTGAATCTGTCACTAGACTTGAACTGCTACTTCTTCTTGTAAAACTTTCTGAAGTTTCTTGTGAGGAGGATAAGTTCATTCTCTTCTCCACTGGTCATCTCCTCATTTAGTTCTTTACTGCTATCACTCTCAAGCTATGATGTTGAAGCAGTGGTCTTCAGGGCAATGTTCTTCTTAACAACTGAGAAAGAGCTTTGCTTGCCTTCTTACTTGAGTTCCATCTCATATGTTAGAGTCCTTCCTAACACTTCAGTGGGCTTCATCTTATCAAACCCATCTTTCTCCTTAAGCATGAGAACAAGAGTTCTGTAGGCTTTAGGAAGCACTGACAAGAACTTCTTGATCACATCTTCATCATCTACCCAATTTGAGCCTAGGGCCTTCAACTGATCGGTGATGATGGTGAGTCTTGAGAACAGAGAGTTGATGTCCTCACCATGCTCATACTCGAATCTCTCCAGTGTTGATTCTAGAAGGCTTCTCTTTGACTTCTTCACAGCATTGCTGTCTTCATAGATCTGCTCCAAAGTATCCCAGATATCCTTAGCAGAATCCATGGTGCTGACTCTGTTGAAGTCATGCTCCTGTAGACCCATGAATATGGCAGTGGCAGCTCTAGCATTGTTCTGAATGTTTCTCTTGTCATTTATGCTAGGGGTGATGGTGTCTTCCAACTTGTAACCTGTACAAACAACCTCCCATACATCTGGATCAATGGCGATAAGATGCATTTGCATCTTTCTTTTTCAGAAGGCATAGTTAGTTCCATTAAAAATAGGTATTTTACCCTCACAGCCCGACATCCTTTATACTCTGGCTGTTAGGCCAATTCAAAGAGCAACCCGCTCTGATACCAATTGAAATGACCGGTGGCTAACACAAGTAAGCTAAATACTTAGAAACAGATGACCAGACTAAGCAGCTGTGTAACAGATAGCTGATACAGGCAAGAGATATGATCTACAGCAACTGTGACACAGCTATGCTAATACAGGTAAAAAGGTGATCTATCACAGATGAATAGAATATAACTAGGAACACACAAGCATGCAGATATAGCAAGTAAATGAAAGCAACACAGTGAGTACTCAGAGAGACAAGGTGTTTTTCACCGAAGTTCCCTACTCTTTTCAGAGACGTACGTCTCCGTTGGAGAGGCTACTCCGAAGAGCTCACTAGCACAAAATCGTGCTTGTTCTCCGAGTACCTGAGTGATCAGGCGTCTTGCTTTGCTTGTGGAAGTCTTTTAGCCTTGCAGCAGGTAGACTTTGGATCACCTTCACAAACTACTGATTCAGCCAACACAAGCTTAGGTGATACCAGCAACTCCTACGCCCGTCTAGGAGTAGACACTCCAAGAGTAACAGAATCAGCAGTAACGACTCTTGGAGGAACCAATGCTCTTTGCTCGAGGACTCTCTAACTCTCTTAGGAAGTTTGGCTTTTGTTCCGAGGGTGAGAGGCTTGCAACGGTCGAATGTGATTGACTGGATTGAGCAAGGTTGGTTTACTCACCGAAGACCTCCCTTACTGTTGCCACGTAGGATTGAGTGAGTCACCGGTGTCAGACACCGGTGACACAGCCAGTCACAACGCCCAACTATAACCGGCTCAGGCAGATTGACACCTGTGTCACTGAAGGCACACACAGGTGAACCCTTAACTGACGTAGCCTAACTACTCAGCCCGATCTTGGCACATCACATGCCCTCAGCGCACAACTAACTCTGATCCCTAATAAGGAGAGAACCTCCGACAGCCTTCTGACTTAGCAGACAAACCATCACAGTGCAGTTCCCTTAGCATTTACAAGCTCTCACCTGGTATAGAGATGTACCTGAGTCATAAAGCGCTAGACCACCTGTGACACAGCTGCGTCACACCGGTGACTCTAACCTCTAGGGTTTTCTACTGCTAGCACTGCAGAGTGCTAACGCAAGGCAGTCTTACACTTGTGCAAAACTGTTGACACAGGGCCACTGACCTCAAAGCGTCAGTGCCACTGTCCAACACCCTGAGCATTGAGCAAAAGAACATCCACATAACATTACTACTTCATCCCTCTTGATAGTACGGGTGTTTCCTATGGACTCAAAGAAACTAGCAAATCTAGGCTTTACCTGCCACCAACTGTATTCACGGCCCTTGACGCATCAAGCCACCATCACCTTGCTTGCAACTCCTTGCACAGCACCGGCTTCCTCACAACTGTGACACAGCTGCCTAGCACAGTCATTCCCTTGTCCTGGAAACCACCTTTGTACTTTTGGGTGGTCATCTTTTCCTTGATGACCCTTCTTCCTAGAACCTCTTAAGCCTGCTTACACTCATTGTAAACATTAGATTCCAGTTTGAGTTGACATTAACCATCAAAACCAATTAGGAGCCTAGATGATCTTTCAGAAGGAATGTTTGACCTTTTTCAGATTTCTGAGGTGCTAAATCAAGTATGATGCCCATATCGACCATGTCAAGCCTTGCGTTCACACCGTCCTTTGTTTTATGAGGGATGTTCAATAACAGACCAAGCAAGCTATCACATACATTTTCTCTACATGCATGACGTCAATGCAGTGGCAAACTTCGAGGTATTCCCAGTAAGGTAATTTTCAAAAAAATCGACTTCTTTTTCCATATGCCCTTTCTCAATGGGATTCCTTTACCGAGAACTACGTCAACGTCCTTCACCATATCGTAGACCTCCTTTCCTGAATAAGGCTTTGCAACCATACCCTCCTCTATTGTGCCATCAAACTCCTTTTTGAGATTTCGGTATGGATGATTCCTTCGCAAATACCTACGGTGCCGCATGTACACTGTCTTGTGCGAGTGCTTGAGGTACACACTTGCCGTATTATCCAAGCATTGACCGCAAGCGTTAGGTTCGTGAGTGGTTTGACCAGACAGGTTACCATAGGCAGGATAGTCATTTATGGTGCAGAACAGGAGGCCGCGTAAGGTAAAGTGTTCCCTTTTGTCTGCATCCCATACATCGTCAACCCCTTCGTTCCATAGAGTCTGAAGATCTTCCATCAAGAGTGCTAGGTATACATCAATATAATTTTCAGGTTGCTTCGGGCCTTGAATTAGCATTGCCATCATGATGTACTTTTGCTTCTGTCGGCGGAATGGGGCCCAGGGTACCCCTAACCGCCGGCGGAGGCCAACCAGATACCGCAGAGGGTGACGCGTGGCGCTCCGGTCGCTGGGGCCTTGGGCCCTACCCGGATCGTCGTACGGAGCCCGCGGCCAATCCCAAGGAATCAGGGGTCTCCTCCAGAGGCTGCATCCGCAAACCAGAAGGAATCGTGGGCCTCCGGGAATCCACGGCCCATGCGCTGAGCGAGCACTCGGGGTCCGTCCCCGAGCGCTCGGCGTCCCAGAAGACGAAGGGCGCGTTCGGGGTCCCCTCCCGAGCGCTCGGCATCTTGGCGGATGTGGGGCCCAGGGGAGCGCTCGGGGTCCGCCCCCCGAGCACTCTCCCTCGGGCTCCCCCTTTAAGGCGCCCCGAGCGGCCCCCCCAGCGGGTGCTCCCTGAGCGCTCGGGGTTGCTCAGGGGCGCGTAGAAGACAACTGGCGCCCCTCCTAGCGAAGGAGGTCGCTCGGGGCCGAGTGCCCGGGGAATGACGTGTCCTCTGGTGGGGCCCTCGTCCATGCACGTCGTCCAGCGCCAAGCTTCTCCAGCAAGCCTCCGCCCTGGCGGAGGCATTTAATGCCCGTCATTTCAACGGGGAACCCAAAGCCCTGTGAGGGCATGATGACGATCAGACCGGGTCCCACTGGTGCAGGCGATAAGCTCTGTTAGCTATCCCTCTCTCTCTCTCTGAGGGGTGGGCCCGGGCTGATCGATTCTTTGACCGACCAAGCGCGCCGCCCCGCACGCCCTGTCGCTGTCAACCTTTTCACCCCATGGGGGACGCCGCCGCGCGGCCAATTGCGCGGCATGAGAGGCTGACCCACGGGGCCCGTGAGGGGACGACTTACCAACCCAGTCAGAAGGAACCCCGTAAGTCTCCGTCCGCGGGGCCCGCCGAAGGCAAAGGTGTCAGAGCCCCTGCTCCGACACGCCGCGAGGCGACGGCCCGGCCGAAAGTCTCAAGTGGGCATTAAATGAAGGTGTGGGCGCTTCCAGTAGCGCCCACGTCGTCTACGGCACAAGTGCAGCTCATGTTCTCCTTTACCGACCTATGTGGTATTCCCCCGAGTATATAAGGGGAGAGCCTGGTCCATGCAAAGGGTTGGCTCATTTTTCCTAGGTTAGATCTCTCTAAGTTTACTCCTTATCGAAGAAGCACCGTTCTTCCTCCGGGCCAGAGCTAGAAGAAGAACAGTGCGTACCTCTGTAACTCATCGTACTTGCCATATACACCCATATATACAAAAAACAAGCAGGACGTAGGGTATTACGCCTTCCGGGGCGGCCTGAACCTGGGGAAATCCTTGCGTCAATTCATTCTTAGCCACCGGGTTTATTCGCTAAACTCTAATCCACACCAAGGCTCGTAAGAAACTCAATACTCCCCTGGGCCGAACTCAAAAGGGGGTCCCTCCGGACCACCGCTAGAGGCGTCTCTACGCCGACAGCTTCATACAAAGCCAAGGAGGGAGGTTGTACATGCACATAGCCACCGGCCAGGTGCTATGTCAACAGGTCATGCTACCGAAGGGATTCATTCCATCCATACTCACTACAAGAGACCTGTTAATCCATGATGGTTTGAAACCGTCACATATGTGTTCAAAACCGTCACGGATTTGCATCCGTGACGATTATAAAATCCGTCATGTATATCGCGTCATAGATTGACCGCGGCACCTTCCATGACGGTTTTCCCATACCGTCACAGATGTTCTCCAATCCGTGACGGTCATAAACTGTCATAGATCAGTCCCCTTGGCCCTGGCCAAGCCCGGAACTCTGTGACGGACTAAACCGTCACGGATTTACATGACGTGGCATCTACGTGGATCTGACGTGGTAGTCAAACATGTCATTCATGCATATCGATTTGAGAGAAATTTTAAAAAAAATTATTCATATCGCACACATGTACATCTGATAAACAATTCACATATATATATATGTACATATATACATGAGTAATACAAATCAATTCAAAGAGGAATACTCATAAATTCGAATACAAATACGGGAGTTCAAAATTTTGATATACAAAGGGTTCAATATTACAAACTATGAGTATTACAAAATATCTACAATAAAAAGAAATCAAGTTAATGTCTTCATTCTTCTCTTTAGTCCTTTTTTTTCATCATCTTCTCCAATTCTTGATTCTCCAACCTGCACAAAGAAAAGGAGCTACAAAAGGGTATTTTGGTTAGGATTAAAATGTTTGCATCTCCTGGGGAGATGCAATGTTTTATTTTGGAGATCAGCCTTATGAACCTAGAGAACTAATTCTAAATTCAATAAGAACAGTATTGACCTATGGAACAATTCTTTTCAAAGGCACCAGAGTTTTAAGGCAACATGTGAACCAACTTTAGGCAACTAAATGAAGGCAGCAATAGGCAACCAATCGAGGCATCAATCCATTGAGTTCCATAAGTCAATCTGTGTTTAAACTAATCTCTGTGAATTAGGCAACCATGAGTTTGTTAAGCTGAATTAGCTTTCATGTAATCATCCAGCTAATCCAGGTTTAACATTTTAATTAAATTCACCAAATCAGGTCAGCCACAAGATTACTTCACCATAGGCAACATCCACATCTCCTAGAACCTATGTAGGAAGAACAAAAGATAAACTATCGCAGGGTTAATAGGCAGCAGTGAGTAGCATCTGCTCTTATCAGAAAGGTATACCTTTCTCTAAACCATGTTTAAGTAAAAGCCATCATAAAGATGAACTAAGCCAAGTACAGTATCTGTTCTTCAGTTATCAAACTGATATACATACACATATAGAAACAAGGAGAAGGGCCTGAGAACAAGAGAAGTATCTGTTCGTCTCAGTTAAACAACTGAAAGAATTAAGCACATATAAAAGCAGCAAGAAAAGATATCATAGCAAACTTGTTTTCACATTGTGTTAACTTTAAAAAGCATACTAGCCATGCAAGTTCACTTTAAAGGGTCATCACCTTTATTAAGTAACCAAGAAACAAGTATGAGAATCTGTTCTTATCAATAAATGTTTTTCTCTAAACTCTTCTCCAAATAGGGCAGCATATAAACCAGGGAGTAGAGCTCACCAAGCAGTAATAATGGCGCACCACCGAAACCACCCTGGGTCCAAACCCACCAAGAGGAGGAGTCAAGTGCCAGAAGGCCGAGACCACCAAACAGAGAAAAGAAAGCAAGCCATTAAGATCAAGAGCAGGTTAAGAAGCAAGCTGCTAATCAACTTAGAAGGCCAAACTTGCTCTTGTTCAGTCACCAAGGAACAATTATTTTCTCAGGATCAACTTTAGCACCATTACCTCACATATACATGCATAAAATGACTTTGCATGTTAATAAGACCCTCAGAATCCATGTATCATCACAGAAATTCTTGTAAGAGAATTGGTAATATCTGTTCTTGTCAATTGACACCACATGTTTCTCAAACAAAATCTCAGATTTCTAGATTCGTCACAGGGTTTTAAAGGCAACTAATAGGCAGCATGTGTAGTATCTATTCTTATCATTTTCCTGAGTCCTTTCAGTTTAAACCATCACAGAAATGAACTAAGAAACAAGTATAGCAGGTCTATTCTTATCAGCACATGATTACTAAGGCAACCACTTAGGCAGCAGCTAATCTTACCAAATCGACCAATCAAATGTTCCAATGCCAAATCTTAGTAAACCTAACAAAAGAACCAAGTAGTAGCATCTGTTCTTATCCCAATCTTGAAACACTAAGTAAAGCATAGTGGAAAGGAATTAAGCATAGCATCTGTTCCATCAGATTAGATGAGCTACAGCACATGAGGAGTAATAACCAATAAGTGCATAAGCTGAAATAATCGAGTAGTACTATCTGCCCTTATCAATTTCTCTAAATGCTAAACATCATTGTAATATAGCAAAGAAACAAAAGATGGTATCAGTTTATACCAGAACATAACTTTTCCCTAAATTCTTCTCAGGTAAAGTCATTTGAGAGTTGAGCCAAACTAAATGAAGCAACTGTTCTTTTAGTTTAATAAACTGAGACACCTATATACGTGTACATATAGGAAGTAGAGGGGGAAACTAAAATCAAGTGTAGAAATTTGTTCTCCCAATTTAAAATAATCTAACATGGGTCAAAATCATAAGGATATGAGCGTATCTCAGATAGCAATGCATTCGAGCATCAGTTGAGCACTGATTAAATGAGGGGGGAAGGCAACAACAATTCTCTAGAACCAGTATTGGAACCATTATAAAAAATTGAGCATAACAGTTCATACTGATCATGAGTAGACAAGCTAAACAAGGCCTAATGGGACCATGATCGCATATCAATTGAGTAAAAGAAATCAACAGCACAACCCTAACCGAGTTCCAATTAGACCTCATATAGCAAGGAATCAATCGAAATCACCAAGGAATTCTAGAATCAAGGTCTAATTAGAGGAAAGGGGGAAATTGGGGAATTTTTGGGTAGAACCCTAGAATTGTGGAGTGAAAGGAAAGGGGACTCACCGGAGCGCGGCACTGCCACCGCGGTTGCGGTGCGGTGAACTCACCGTCGTCCAGCGGTGACAGCCGTGAGAGAGGAGGGGCAGCGGGATCGGCTGGCGGAGGATCTGGCCGTTTCCGTGGCCGAGGCACTTCGCCTCTTCGAGACGAGGAGCGGCGCCGCGGCGGGCCCGTAGCCGTGCATGACTGCAGCCTGGAGGTGCACCGCTGGCGATGGCACCGGCGGTTGGTGGAGCGGCGGAGAAGGAGGAGGGGCAGTGGCGCGGCCAAATTCATCGGGGAGAAGGAGGCGTGGCAGTGGCGGTGCTCGGATCCATCGGAGAGAAATGGAGAGAGAGAGAGAGAGAGAGAGGTGGAGGAGGGGAGGCGAATGGATAGGGGTGAGGAGAATGATTTTTATCTCCCATGCGCGTGTTGTCCCGCCCAAGCCCGCCTCTCCCGCCTCTCAGCCCGCCTCTCCCGCCCAATATTTTCTATCTTCCCGCACTATCTGTGACGGATTAGTATCTCACAACTATGACGGTCATGTCTGTTCGTCATAAATACACCACCGTCACATTAAACCTGCTGCGCCTAAGGAATATCTGTGACGATTTATGGAAACGTCACGAGAAAACCGTCACGGATTAACGGGTTTCTTGTAGTGACTCAACCCGAACCTTACATTTCATATCTCAGCACCAAAAGTTGGATACCTAGTGTCGATGTTTCTCCACTGGATTGAATCAGCGGGGTGTCTTAGCATGAAATCTTTCTTATGATCGCCGGCATGCCATCTCATAAGTTTTGCGTGCTTTTTGTTTGCAAACAAACGCTTCAGACGCGAAATTATAGGAAGATACCACACTACCTTAGCCGGCGGTCCTTTCCTGTCTTCGACACCCTCTGATTCATCACCTTGAATATCGAGCTGCTTGTATCTGGATATCTTGCATACTGGATATACATGTACGTTCGCATACTCTTTACGGAAGAGGATACAGTCGTTCTTACAAACATGGAGTTTTTCTATTTCCAGACCTAGAGGACAAAGAATCTTTTTCGCTTTGTATGTGCTCGTGGGCATCTCGTTTCCCTGTGGAAGCAAGTCTGCCATGAGTACTAGGAGAGAGGTGAAACTTTTGTCGGACCAACCATTGCTTGCCTTCAATTTGAATAGTTCAAGAACAGTTGATAATCTTGTGTATTTTGCCTTGCAACCTGAAAGCAAAGGTTTCTCTGAGTCCTCCATCAAGCCCAGGAATTGCTCGTATTGTCTCCCCTCTAGGTCGTTTCCTTCTGCGTCACGCAACATTTCCTCCAATTCTTTATCGGTCGGCTGCATATCTTCATCCTCCTTGCAATCGGACTCACCGTTGACATTATCTTCGTTGCTAGTCGCCTCATCTCTACCCGGTAAAATTATGTGCGCCTCGCCATGATTGGACCACCGTGTATAACCACTTATAAAACCCCTACGAATCAAATGATCTTGTATCTGGGTTCTGTCCTTGAACATCTTCTCGTTCTTACAATCATAGCACGGGCAACACATAAATTTGGCTCCCTTTGCCAATATATCGTCTCATGCTACTAATAGGAAATCATCTACACCATTAATGTACTCTTGGGTTACACGGTTCTCGGGATACATCCAACTTCGATCCATCTCGCACATACTGCTACACAATACATATGCAAGAGACTTATTAACCTACTACATACTAAAAGATCTTAACTATATGATTAATTTTCACTTCATCATCTCTAAACAACTAAACCTAATTATCTCATCCAACCAAACGAAAGCAAAATAGGGAGAGAGGGGCAAGTAGTACTAATCTTCTTCAATGTCCAATGCAATTACTCCTCATTATCCACTCTCCCTCCCTTCAAAATCGCCTCAAAATTGCCCCTAGCCGAACCAGCCGCCACTCAACAGAACAGATCTGAAAAACCCTAAAAGACTTCCCGACTCCCCTGCTTATGAAGGCGACATATATCACAGTCAGTTGGGTCACTTAAACCGACTGTGATGTAACATCACAAGCGGTTCAGCTCCGATTCGTCTATGATATATCCTACATCTGAGTCGGTTTGTCAACGAACCGACTCAGATGACTCATTTCAGTCAATTTGTATACCAACCGACTGAGATCTGTTTAGACATCACAGTCGGCTTCCTTTGTAAACCGCCTCAGATGAGTCATCTGAGGCAGTTTATCCCTCAACCAACTCGGATGTTTCCATCGTGGGGACACAGGTCAACATCGGAGACGGTGCCCGTGGCAACCCACTTGTGATAAGTAAATCAGAGACGATTGAACTTTACCCGACTGAGATGACACATCTCGGATGAGCCTTTCTGTAGTAGTTGGCAGACATCATGACGTGGTTAGAGACGTTTGACAAGCTAGCCCAGCTGTGGACTATAGTTCACCGAGCAGTCAAGTCCTTGGTTAACTAATTTACTTGCATCATATCAACAATTAAACAGCCGGATCACTTGCTGTGCAACTTTTGTTTTTTATGCGAATACAGGATGTTTCTCACCTTCTGGTCCGGATCATACACGGTTCGTGAAAGTAAATATGTAACACATGACGATGCATCGACTAATCTGTATACAGCAGTCGTATAGTCCTGCACGTATCACACAGTGTAGGATCAATAAAGTAAATACGCAAAAGAGAAATAGATACACACGTTTGCTAACGAGATTCAGCTCAAGTCTACATCTCGAAAGTCATACTACGGACGCTCTATTCTATCAATTAAAGGATCATTATCGCCTCTGGTTTCTTCAAGGCCGGTTAGTCCGACCGCCCTATAAGGCTGGTCAGACCGTCCCCTTCGTACTAGCTCGGATTGATCCGAGTCTCACCCTTAGATTACATGCAGTAACACTTTATTATCATATGAATCAGGGTTACAACATGTTCGAATCAAATACTGTTTTACTCTATCCTCTAATTACACTAAAATTTAATTATAATCTACTTGTTAATTGTATATATTCGATATAATTTTAACGTCTTAGAGAGGCACGCACGTGCGTACGCCAGATGGAGTTTGTGCTTTCGACGTCAGTCATGCATGGAACATCCATGCATGCTACAAGATAGCTTGTCTTAATTAAATCAAGAAAATTATGAGTAAACTAATCCGACGCATCACTGCAGGGAGTCGTAGTGTATGACAGTGAACGTACGTAGGCGAGTCAAACTTGCATTTTCTTACCTTTCAAATTAACCTACACCAGCTAGCGATCGACGCATGTCGCTCTCGCACGTACTTCGGCATGCCTAGCTAGTACATGACCTGACTGGCCTTTCATGCTTGCATATACGCGAGCAGTTTTAGTCGATGAGCTAGCCTTCGCTGAAGGAAGAATGAATTTGGGCTAGCTGAAGGAAATAGTACATTTGCTGAGCGAACTTCTATCTCCATAGAGACTACCTTGCTCTTACGTTACTATAGAAACAAAATTATTACATGAAAAGTTTAAACGTCGGTGCCATTATGATCTCTAGCATTGTGCTAATAACAATTGTCTTATAATATATATTAATTGAATCAACTGTGATCAAAAGATCATAATACATATATCTAACTAACATAGGATGAAAGCTGTTACGATAATTTCTTGACAACTTAAAGAGTAGTCTTGGTAGAAATAAATAGATCATCACCAAATCAAATCTTTATAGGAGTAAAGAAGTCACGGCTGAGGGGCTATCTGGTTAAGTGCCATAACATGTCTAAGCATGTCAAACATTTTTGGCTGATATGGTTAACTTGTGGCCAAGAAAAATAGCACACAAGATTAGCTAATAAAAATGAGTGTATGACATATAAAAGCCATAAAACAAAAAATATATGTCTGATTAACTTATGACAAACTGTGATAAAATGTTACCTCCAATCAAACACCCTCGGGACTACTCACACTGTCACACATATACTCCTACACAGGACTTTTTCAACGCATCCGGAAATCAAGAGGGGACGTGGCGACGTACGTCATGATGAAGCGTGCATCATGATGCATCGAGGGGAGCGTGCCCGTGGCCTTTGCCTCGATAAACGCTGACCGGCGCAGTAGTGCCTCGCCTCTTTATGACCGTCCGATCAAAAATCAAACGGCGAAATACCTTCGAAATAGCTCATTGGCAAAAGGTGCCGACTTCTTAATTAGTTACCTTGGCGTACAAAGCACTAAATGCATACGAGTTTCCCCATCTCCAGATCCTCACATCAACATGTTTGATGAGTGCTAAATTTTTACGGGCCAATATTTGGCATTCTCAAATGCTCCTTCCATGGCAAATTATTTTAAAATCTATAAAATTCAAATATTTAAAATTTGAGAGTGGATTTTGTACATGTACATGTGGGTACATGAGTTAAGGATTTAGGTCAATTCTCATATTTATGCATCTAAAAAAATTCTCCAAAAATTCATAGATGTTCATCATGTTATAATGTACAAACCCACAAAATTTCATGCAAAAATATAATCAAGAGTGCCCTACACAAAAAAGACAAAAAATTGTTGAATTTTTTGTCTTTTTTGTGTAGGGCACTCTTGATTATATTTTTGCATGAAATTTTGTGGGTTTGTACAATATAATATGATGAACATCTATGAATTTTTCGAGAATTTTTTGAGATACACAAATATGAGAATTGAACTAAATTCTTAACTCATGTACCCACATGTACATGTACATTTGCTTTTCTCTTAAAATTTTAACTATTAACTAGCACAGTGACTCATGAAATTACGCGAAAAATATTTTTAATTATCTTTATTTTTTTACCTGTACACGTGATATTAGATCAGTATAGAAATAAATCGCTATACTGAGCTGTCTATTTAGGTATAGTTATTATGATCAATCGGATATAATCTGTTTAGATATAGTTATGATGATATATTGGTTGTGATCGGTTTCGGTACAGTTATGAAGATCTATCGGTTGTGATCTGTTTAGGTATAATTATGAACATCTATCGGCTGTGATCTGTTTGGTTGCAGTTATGAAGATCTACCGTCTATGATCTGTTTAGGTGCAGTTAGGAAGATCTATCGGCTGTGATCTGTTTAGGTGCGGTTATGAAGATCTATCGGCTGTGATTTGTTTAGGTACAATTATGAAGATCTATCGGTTGTTGTCTACTACTAATAAAAAGGTCCACTAGATTAACGGTCAGATGTTTTGCTTTTTTTGGGAATTCCTAGCCCCTCTCTATTTTTTCTGTTATATTCTATTTTTAGTATATAGTAGATTTAGAAAAAATATCAACATCTAAAATGTTATTAGTAGATTTATCTTAAAATATACCTTCATGTATACTTAGTTGTATTTAAGACAATATATTTTTATAGAAATTAATAATTAAAATATTATTTAAAAACTATATCAAAATCTAAAACTCCGTACGTTTTACACGAAAGACTCGAAAATACTAAACGGGAGCGCCGCCAGACCAGCAATAATGGAAGAAAATATTACCAGCCGACACCACAGCCCCAAATACAAAATAAACAAGCGTCGGTCTCGAAGAACCCGTTCCAAAACTGCAAACCCCAAGCTTGCAATTAAAAATTACTAGACCAATACAGTACCACCTACGATGTTTTAACACTCCAAACAAAAATCCAAACAAGAAAGGAAAATGCGAAGCCGGATTACTCTTCAAACACTAGGGACAAACTTCGGCACACTGGAATTTGGCAGATTCTAGCAGTGGAGCTTGGAAAACCTGTCGTGATCGGACGATGACCATGAGCAAGCCATCCACAGATGGCAGCAGTTGGAGGATGACGACGATCCCTGTAGTCCTGACCAGGAGAGCAACGTGCGCGATGCGGAAAGAACGTAGCGGCGATTCGCCATCATCGCCTGCGCCGTCCGCGCAATTGCGTGGCTAGTTTCAGACGAATCAAACAGTGTCTTTTGAGATGACATGGGCCTAGCATCAGGCTGACGATGCAACTCACTCTAAATTGAGGAAGGAAGCAGGAAATTAGCGTACGTATACCATGGTCAAACAATTAATTAACAATATATGAGCATCTTCATGAGTGTAGCATTGGCATCTCCTGTTAGTGGTTCCACTCTGTGCACAGAGGGTACAAGACAAGCACCTGACGTGGGACAGGGACGCGATGGCACAGGCGGCAGCAGCATCTGCAGTGGAATCACGACACGATCTTCAGCAACAGATGGCACTGGATAAGGGAGGGAACGTATAAATCTCCAAGTTGGCAAGCCAACCATGGAAAAAAGGCAAAAATGCGACACTACCGAAATCGCCGAGTTTGCCGAGTGTCGAGAAGTTCGCCGAGCGTATTTTATCGAACACTCGGCAAACACTCTCTTTGCCGAGTGTGCCATAAAAAACACTCGGCAAAAAACTGACACTCGGCATATCGGTGGTTTGCCTAGTGTTACACTCGGCAAACAAAAACACTCGGCAAAGAATCGGCTTTGCCGAGTGTTTTTCATAAAACACTCGGCAAAAAATTAAAAACCAATAAAATGCATGTGTACATTTGAATTTTCAAGAGCAAACTTTTGAATTTTGAGTTTATTTTTTTGGAGGGAGCTAGAAATATATATAAGTACCAAAATATGAATATTTCTTAAATTTATAGCCCATTTTTTATATACATGTAGTTCAAAATTGAATATTATCCGGTAAATAGCTAGAAATGCAATTAATATCTTAAAAGTAGCAAATGGTTCCAGAAAAATGCCAAAATTTGGCGTTAGAAATGTAATGTAATATGTTCCATGTGGAAAAAGTTATGGATGTTTTAGATAAAAAACAATTGAAGGTACTACACACAAGGTACCTTAATTTGGTATTTCAGAAAGTAGAAAATGCAAAAAATTTCTACCTTGAAACTTTTTCTACACTCAACATATTTTGAACTACATTACATCTTCCATGTTAAAATTTGGCATTTTTCAGGGTTCATTTGCTATTTTTAAGTCATTAAGTGCATTTCTAGGCATTTAATTGATATAATTCAAATTTGAACTACAAGTACATGAAAAATTGCACACAAATTGGTTGAAAAATCATATTTGTGTTCTTTCGTATATATTTAGGCCTTATCCAAAAAATTAAAAGAAATTACAAATATCTGGGTGGCAAGACTCGACCACCAACATGGAGCTTATTGGTTTTTAAATTCTAAAAAATGCAAACGAAGTCTGAAAAACATGAAACTTGGCATGGTATCATTATATGACATCAAAAACCTGTGGTAAAAATTTAACAAGGTTTCACAAAAGTTGTCATGTGCGCTGCTTAGAAACCGAACCATCTTCGAAGAAGACTTGTGGTTTCGAGAGGGGATGTGTCAAGTTTGAAGGTGAAGTGACAATTTCTTCATCGTTTGACCTTAAAACTTTTTCTACACTCAATATACACCATTAAATCTTCCATGTTAAAATTTGGCATTTTTCAGGGTTCGTTTGCTATTTTTAAGTCATTAAGTGTATTTCTAGGCATTTAATGGGTATAATTCAAATTTGAACTACAAGTACATGAAAAATTGCACACAAATTGGTTGAAAAATCATATTTGTGTTCTTTAGTATATGTTTAGGCCTTATCCAAAAAATGAAAAGAAATTACAAACATCTCGGCGGCAAGACTCGACCACCAACATGGAGCTTATTGGTTTTTAAATTCTAAAAAATGCAAACGAAGTCTGAAAAACATGAGACTTGGCATGGTGTCATGATATGATACGTAGAGGCTGTGGTAAAAATTTGAGAAGGTTTCGCAAAGAAAACAAAACAAAGAAAGAAATAAGAAAAAGAAAAAAAATACATTTGCCGAGTGTCCTGAAATTTACACTCGGCAAACACTGTTTGCCGAGTGTCCGCGTTAGGACACTCGGCAAAGTTGTCTGTTTGCCGAGTGTCTCTTTTAGGACACTCGGTAAACACGGAGACACGTGGCGAACAGTGCAGCCTGAGGAAATCATGCTAAAATCATGAGATAAACTTATGCCCAACTTCGCACATAATTACTACCACTGAACAGTGAGATAATCGAACACAAAGTTAAATACTAAGCACTATTATTAAATAAAGACAGAATTTATCATTAACACGAATTAAGGGCTAAGCAAAGAAATGCTCCAGCAGCTCAGTAGCATGCACAGCCTAGCAACAGCACAACCCAGCTAGCAGCCCGTGTTTGACCAGCAATCGTAGCAAGCAGCAGTGCACACCCCTAATCATAGCTCTTAATTCGTGTTAATTATGCGGCCACGCTGATCACCACAGCCCATTAATGTAGTGCAGGCCATAATGCTTGGGGGGCAAACGCCAGCCCCATTGGCGTTTGGCTTAGTGGGCAAACGCCAGGCCCGTTGGCGTTTGGAAAGGTTTGCCGAGTGTCCGATTTTTGACACTCGGCAAACGTGAGTTTGCCGAGTGTCCGACTTTTGACACTCGGCAAACGGCTTCGTCTGTTTAGTCCCACATCGCCCAGCGACCGCGCGGTTGGGTGGTTTATATACCCGGCCACGCGGTGCGGGTTGAGTTCCTCTGATACCTCCGGTCGCTTATACACGGCGCCACGTCATGCATGTGATACCGACCCGTACGTGGGTCCCCCGTGGACATTCTAGTGGACCCGGCCAGCGTGTGCGTGTGTGGTGGTGACACGTGTGTAGTGGACCCCGCGGGAGACACGTGGCAACAGCGGTGCCCCGCCGGCGGCCAAATTTTTGGCACCTGATCACCTTGTTTGCCGAGTGTCGACACTAGGCAAACCCGAGGCTTTGCCGAGTGTCGACACTCGGCAAACCTTACTCACAGCCGTTATCTCCGTTTAGTCAATTTTTTGTGCCGAGTGCTCAGTCTGACTGTCGGCAAACTATTTGCCGAGTGCCCGAGGGAATACACTCGGTAAACTTTACTTTGCCGACAGCCTGTACGCCGTGTGCTCTTTGCCGAGTGTTGCACTCGGCAAACCATTTGCCGAGGGTTTTTCCTCCTTCGCCGTGTGTCTTTTGCACACGGCAAATTGCGAGATTCCGGTAGTGCGAGTTCTAATGGTAAAAATGACCCCCCTCGGAGACAAGAGCAAAACTGTCCCCGCGACGCGCCGGGCACGTAACACGTGGCTAAATCACGCCGGGGGACCGCGAGCGGCGTCGATCGCGCGTCCGACCCGCGACGGAGTCCGGTCGCGGGCCCAGCCCCGGCCCAGCCCCGAGGCCGCGCCCCTGGCCCGCGAAGGAGGCCGGGCCGCGCCTCCCCCCCCGCGACGCAGGCCGAATCGCGCTCCAGGCCCGCGACGAGCTAACGCCATCAACGATGGCGTTTAAGTCCGCGCGCTAACGCCAATGGCAGTTGCGTTCGACCCTGGTCCACGCTGGCGCAGCCCCGCTGACCTGGCTGACGTGGCAAAGGTCGGAACGCCGTCTCCACTGGCGTTTGCACCCTCTATAGCAGCCAAGAATCATTGATGTGTTCTATAACAAGGTTAATTTGAGTTTCTATGTTCGCTCTACTTTT
Organism: Stipa capillata; assembly: GCA_019208055.1. NCBI lineage: Eukaryota > Viridiplantae > Streptophyta > Magnoliopsida > Poales > Poaceae > Stipa > Stipa capillata. The sequence goes on from JAGXJF010000141.1 coordinate 700,993, forward strand.
TTTGGTGGGTCTAGACGATAATAGTGTAGATTAATTAGATATTTATTAACCGTATAAGCATTTTAGTCATCTGTAAAAATATACGCATCATAATATCTAGCCGTCGATTGCGCTAAAAATCTGGCTAGTTATGGTTGAAGCTAAAACAAAAATCAGTGCACAATGGATATCAACACATACAAATAAAATGCAGCGCCTCGTTACCTGATGCCAAATGCCAGTGGAGACGGCGTTCCGACCTTTGCCACGTCAGCCAGGTCAGCGGGGCTGCGCCAGCGTGGACCAGGATCGAACGCCACTGCCATTGGCGTTAGCGCGCGGACTTAAACGCCATCGTTGATGGCGTTAGCTCGTCGCGGGCCTGGAGCGCGATGCGGCCTGCGTCGCGGGGGGGAGGCGCGGCCCGGCCTCCTTCGCGGGCCAGGGGCGCGGCCCGGCCTCCTTTGCGGGCCAGGGGCGCGGCCTCAGGGCTGGGCCGGTCGGGCGCGGCCTCAGGGCTGGGCCCGCGACCGGACTCCGTCGCGGGTCGGACGCGCGATCGACGCCGCTCGCGGTCCCCCGGCGCGATTTAGCCACGTGTCACGTGCCCGGCGCGTCGCGGGGACAGTTTTGCTCTTGTCTCCGAGAGGGGGCCATTTTTGCCATTAGAACTCGCATTTTTGCCTTTTTTCCAGCCAACCATAAACTATATATTCAGGATCATGATAATGGTAATTGATAAGTGGTGAGTGGTGACACTGCTAGAGTACAGAAAGGAAGACAAGGAGATGCGAGAACCTGGGCTCCACAGTAGAAACAGAACAAGGCAGTTTCTTGCAGATGATAATCCCTTGGCCCCACAACATAGTGTGTCGACAAGAGAGGCAGCTAGGGCATCGCAATCGACACGATATCAGAGCAAAACTACAAAACGGAGTTGCATTACTTTTAGGAGAGAAATGGAGAGAATGAGCACCAACACATACTTGCAAAAAGAATTTCTTAATTTGCTTCAGGCTTCAGAGTGGCAGAAGACATCATCGACAAATTAATTCACAAGCTTAGCTTCTCGAACATAAAATTGTTGAGAGATGGCATAATTCGATCAGTAGCGACATGGTAGATCCATGAGTTTACTCCAATATAAAATGAACAAATGCAGTTAGCAGAAGTTGCTGTCACCAGTCACCGCTTCTCAACGTCACCACGTACAGATACCAACCTATAGCAGAACGACACTCACTCGCGGCTGTTATAATTCTGGAAAGGCACCAAAAAATGGCTCACACAAGGTACATCCTATAAAAGCGAATTGGAGATTGACATCCTCCAGATATGATTAACCAAACTTTTCCAACAGATCGATGAGCATGCTGATGAGACATCGATCCGCATGAGTGCTCTACTCTCTGAATTGTTGGTGTCTTGCTCTTTCAAATCAAGTCTGGATCTGTCAAAATTCCTACGGTACGTGTCAGTAACAGGAGACCAGATTTGCATTAACTGTAGAAACGATGCAACCGCCATGCATGACGAAGAAATTAAAGATTGCATGAATCATGATTATTAATATTATTTGCGAGGAATAGATTGCACGCGTGATGGCTACACGTCGTACAGGAAGCAGCAATGTAGATCAAGGATGTGGCATTTCAATGACTCGATTAGTCTGCAAAATGTTGGTAAGCAAGTTTGTCTTTTTGTCCACTTAGTCGCTTACCATATCATCAAGGGACATGAGGCTTGAGCAACCTGTAATGGGCGCTCGCGTGAGGGAGCTCAAGCAGGCTAATGTTGACACGGGGATGCAAAGCCTCATCTTCATAGCCTATTCAAACCCTTTTCTGTAGACTTTGGTTCCCTATCGGTTATGGGAAGAAAAGAAGCACAACTTATTCATATTTTATGAATGATCGTTCCCGTGGTCGAGTCTGGCTAGGCCGGGACACGTCTCCTTTCCTCACCATGCTCCCAGTCCCCTACCCATTTTCCCTTTTCAGCATATTGCTCTATATCGACTCTTCCTCCTGTCCCCGTGCCAGGTGCTCCTGATCTCTGCGGCATCATCATCCACATGCATGTGCATCCAGGAGTTGATGCGCTTAGGTGATGACCCTCCACCTCCCACGTGCTCCACCTCGAGCTTCTAGGGTTTCCAGGGTAGGATGGTGGCACGAGTGTCGACTCGCTGGAGAGGAGAAGCGAAGGAGGAGAAAAGCTGATTTGCATTGGGTTGAAAGGTAATTAATTTTCAGGTTCAAAGGTGATGAAAATTAGACTGTAAGTTGGATTTCAATTGGTTGAAAGCTAATTCACGTAGGGTTGAAAGCTGATGCCATTGTTCTTTGTATGTTGGACTTCTTGGGAGTTGAAAGTTGCACAACACTTGGGTCAGAAACTACACAACAATCAGGTTGAAAGGTATGTTTTCATTTCGTCTTCTCTGGTTTCGGCAACAGTGGAACCACAGCTCGATGGCAACAGGCAATGTCGAAGATGACCAACACACAAAAAAGGTAAGGGGACGGGGGAGTAGTGTCAATCAGTTCTAGAGGTGACGATGCACGAGCGGTGCTCTTCCAATGGTGGTGAACGTGCGCGGCTATAAATTACAAAGACTCGGTTTGTGGTTGTTGAACTATTTGTGCTACACTTATTTTATAAGCTGCAGCGGAAAAGTAGTTGTGCGAAATTTAGCGTTTTGTTCGGCAAACTAGATAATAGTGGAACTAACTCAAATATATCAAACTAAAAATACTACACTCATCAAATGGTTAGATATGACTTTTCTATTTTTACGTTAGCCAAAACGAGATTTTAAACTCTTTTTCTATAGATATACCAAAAATAAAATTCTGAAATGCGGTTCAAACAAACAAGATTGTCGTCACAACGATGACAAACGCAGCCTAGTGTGAATGAAGTGAGTAGTCACGTTGCTTATACATCGGGCTAGCTTTTTGTGTCGAGATGGCCCCAGGTATCACAATTGTTCAGCTTGTTTAGCGGTTCAAAGATCTAGGTGCCGAACACTCGTTTAGCGATTCGAAGGTGCGTATGGCGCAACACTTTGAATTAGGATTCAGTTTCGCGGCTGATGAACTATGACGTGTTAAAATTATTTTATAAGCTGTTCTATAAAAGTAACTATATAAAAGTTAGAATCTCTTCCAAAAAATCATATTATAAACCTACCTAACTCCTAAAATATACCAAGATAAAATGCTCTTACTACAAGGATGATTATATCTGTTTTATTTTTCTGTTAACTGTGACTTGATTTCAAAGCTATTTTCTACATATTATACAAAAACAACTAACTAAATGACAAAACATACGAAAGTGGTTTAACTAAATAAGATTATTGCAATTCGCCGTGATGCCAACGCGGGCCTCGTTGTACCAAAATTTTGACCCTGAACGATCAAGTTAGCTGCACAACGTGCTAACTGGAATTTGGAAATTACATATGCTATAGCTCTCTGTGTCACACAGCGTTCTCGTCCATCGTAGTGACAACTATTGGCCTTCTCTAATCCTCCAACACCATCACTGCGCTTAACACGCCCTTTTTGCTTGCTGCAATGCCGAGCTAGTGCCTCTCACCTGATGATAGTCCTACTCATCAGCCATTAGCCAATGACCTCACCTTCCCACTCATTGTCTCAATCCAATCATCCAATGCACCTGATGCGTGTTCCATTATAGGCATTACTCCCCTACCCAAACAATTATTTTTCAATTTTCAGAGCAAACATTTATTCTTCAAAAAGAATGGAAAGAAAACAAAAAGATCAAGTGTAATTGGTGTCTGGGGCCTAGGGACTACTGGGCAGCAGCCGACAATACAACCCTGCCAATATCACACAAGCCAGAACAGGAAGCTATTGGTGGTACACCTGCAAGGACATTCAGTTAGCCAATCAATACAAAGTTCAGTGACCAGTACAAGCATCAGCACTGAGCTGCTTATACAGAGAGGACGGCTCCAGCGTCCTTCAGCCAGAGTTGTTGAAATGAGATAGGGCCAACAGGCATGGTCACCATGTAGGAGTATGCAGTAGCCATTGGTATGTCACATGAGCACTGCAGGGTTTTTCTGCACGACTACTGCTGGAAAAGATACTGCAGCAGGGCAGGGCACAGTATTTTGCACAGCTGGTCGACAGCAAGATGATTCTGCGATGTGAGATTTTCTCCAACTTTGTCCTTTCAGAAAGGACTCATAAACACTTCCTTTTTGTCAAAAGCGATGTGTTTTCACTTGCATTCTTCACTTTTATCAAAAGAATTTGCATGGGCTGGGAGCTCCGTTGAACTAAACTGGGCTTCAAATTCAGAGGTCCCCGGTTCAGCATCTGGCCATCATCATCTCATCTAAGAAAATGCTTCCCCTCAAAAGAAAATCAAAGAAAATGCTTTAGGCACAAACTATACGCTGACAATGCCTATCCATGCTCCCCTGTAACACACAGGTTATAATGCTCTCAAGTGCCAGTGTCCAGTGGTAACACACAAGCAGCACGTCACAAGATCACACAATGTCCTCTGGTTTATTAATGCCCAGAATTCAATCCAACAATACTATTCATATCTACTATCGCAACTCCAGCCTGATGGTAATGAAAAGCTCTATGGACCACCACATCACCACATACTAGTACAACAAATTTGGTATGCACCAACACGCTCATATCCCATGATTACTACTTGATCTTGTTTCACCTTTATTCAACAAGTTCACCACACGAATTACTACTAGTTTATATGCCCCATAGATCAAAATACAGCGGACACCGTAATGCCATTGCTTATGCTACTGTATCTCATAATTACTACTTGATGTCCAATATGGATACTAGGCGAGCCGTGGTTGATGTCCAAAATACATGGATACTCATTATCACCTTTATTCATTTATTGATATCCCGTGATGATGTGTGAACAGGAGACGAGCCGCCGAGTCCTGACCTAGGAAGCAGTAATAATTCACTGTGTGCTGCAATGGTTATCTTCGGTGCTGCTGCTGCTGACGCTGCTCTTTCCTCTGGTTGTTCCTGTGATTGTACAAAAACAATCTCCGGTGAGCTTTCTGACAGTTCACTGTTTGGCATAGGAAGAACCGGAGTAGATAGGTACAGTAAAATGATTAAGTAAGTACACGTTGTACACAGCAGAAAATTAATCCAACACTTAAAGCAAATATGGGCACCACAGGAAGATTACTCACCATAACCCAAATTCAGTTTTTTGACAATAAAAACAATATCTTGGTGTCTCTATACATTTTAACAACCTATTTTAAACTCATGTATTCCTTACTTAGAGACCAATTGTTGCCAATTGGACATGAAATATTCTATAGTCTTAAGGTGAAGATATTAGATTTTGCAAAAGTTGAGAAAATTCTGAAAAGCAATAATGATTGCATATTTCGTGTCTAATCAATTAGTGTAACTGTAGACTGTTTGCTACTTTGTCCTGATTGCATTAGTAGGTAAAGGTATAACTGTAGACTCTTTGCTACTTTGCTCTATTGCATTAGTAGGTAAAGGTTAACCAACCAACAAGTCGGGTCGTCTCAGAATGCAGATGGAAGAAAGTAAATGCAGCTTCCAAGGACACTCTCCAAATTAAGAAAAACACAGTGCAAGAAAAGTATGCATTGCAAAGGTAGAGTTATTGCTTAAGAGTCTCAGATAGCAGGTGGAAAAAGTAAATGTTGCTTTAAAAAAATTAACCAAGTTATGAAAACGCACCAAATACAAAGGCAGAGTTACCATTTATCAGTGTTTGAAGAAACCTACCCTTCCAGTGGAGCCGCAGTATGCTTCTAGCTCTCTCTTTGCAAAGGTTGGTAGAACAAATGCTGCCCTATGTCTCTGCTCAGCAGATAAAATCATTAGTCAGTGCGCTTAGGTATCGGATAGAAAAAGGAATCACAGTGCAAGAGATCACACTCTGGGTTGTAGCTAAATATTTTTAAAGAGAAAAAAGTCCATTTTTACTATCTCAACTATTGGCCGAGTCCCTAAACTTTAAAACTAGATAAACTTGACTCTGAACTTTCAAAACCGGATAGATTTAGTCCCTCACATCACTCAAGGTGGTTTAATCGATGACGTAACGATGGTTTTGCATACGTGGCATCCAACTTAGCGCAAAAAAAAGGAATAATAGTCCTTAAAAATTAAAAAAAAATCCAAAAGTTAGAAAAAATAAGGAAAAATGGGAAAATATCAGATTTTAAGAAATGTTATCTAATAATTTATTGGAAATAGTTTTAAATATAAAAAATAAAAATATTTTAAAATATCACAAAAATTTGAAGGAAAACATAAGAAACAGTAGGAAAAAATATTCCTATAAAACTTCTGGGAATTTGAAAAGTGGAAAATATCAAAAAAATTAGAAAGGAAAATTCAACTAGAAAATTTGAAAAACTCACAAATAAGTTATGCACACTTTTTGATTTTTTGGAACTTTTTCATGACTTCTGAAATAAAGTGTCCTTTTATTAAAAAATATTTTTCATTCTTATAAGTTTCCTTATTTATTTAATTGTTTGATTTTTAACAGTATTTGTGTTAACTAGGCAGCCACGTGTGCAAAACCGATGCCACGTCATTGGTGAAAGCGTTTTGAGCAGAGTGAGAGAACAAATATGTCTGGTTTTAAAATTCAAGGATCAAGTTTGTTTAATTTTAGTGTTTAGAAACCAAAACTAGATTCCACCAATAGTTAAGACATCAAATAGACTTTTTTCTTTTAAAAGAAGAATGAGGAACAATAGGAACAATAGGTATACAATCCAATGCGAATTACACATAGCATAGCAGAAAAAGGTAATTCAGGAAAAATTAAAATTTCTGGATCACTTTAGCAGGAATACATTGCGCATACCAGGACAAAAGTAATACAGGATTTTTAAAAATTTACAGAACGAGATCCATAGGTAATTCTCTAAATAGAACAAACCGCTGAATTATAGAATCTGATATCCCGCCCTGCCTTCGTAGCGCCTTCCAGTTTTTTAATTGGATTTACGGGTGTCAGGAAGTTGACTGGTGGACCCTCTTTGGCACATAGCAAAAATCCAATCGCACCACTGCAAATTCAAGTGAATGTTGTGTTACAAGTAAATTCCAAACGGAGCAACATTTCGTACTCCAAAAGACTTCATCTAAAGCTGCAGGCCTGCAACATTTGCTTGTAACAACCTGCAGCATTGAATGCTACACCATGTTGAACCATGGACCAGATAAATTAAAAAGAAATTGCAGCCAGCTGCAAATTGCCTAATGAATGTAGTTCAGATTTTTCTTCCTTTTTATTTTATTCTAACAAATTTACAAATACAATCGACACCAATACTTGATAACAACAGTTAATTATTGAAGGTTAGATACCTTTTCCAACGTTTCTTTCCAGGAAGAATATGTCCTGAACTCCAAGATAAGATATCATTCCTAACAGCATTTATCTTTTGCATCGAATTTCTCTTATTTAATGCACGATGTGGAATATAAAAAAAGTGTCGAATGTTTTCTTCTCTTGTTTCTTGCTGAGTTTCTGAACACAACATATAAGCATGATCTTTCATTTGCTTTATGATAAAAGCAAGAGTGTATTCATGGCCAACAAATGCAAAAGAAATAACGCCTATCCGACAATAACAAAAGCCTGCTCAAAATAACTGAGGCAAGAAAAATAAAATAAAATAGTTAACAATGTGAGATTACAAGTATGGTTTAGATTTAGACTATGTTTGATTCAGGGTTAAGAGGTGGAGTAGGGGTTTAATCCACCACCATGCTAAGCAGAGACTTAGACTAATCATATTAGTTGCCAAATACAACTGGGATCAGCTTCTTATCTGGATTGAGGTTAGCTAACCTGGTTATTTTAACCTGAGCTAAAATGTATCTTAATGTTCATCCATATAGAGTAAACCTGATCACCGCTGTATATTATCGCCAGTTTGCATCAACCAGCTAGCATGACATGACCAGGACAAATGTATGTACAATGTTCGGAATATTTGCTCACTAATTTTTTGTCAGAGTAAGACCGGTTCCTTGCATGAGCTGACTACGACTGGTTGCCCAAATGAACCAGCGCTGCAACCAGTTAGCTGCCAACAATAGTGACACCCATGAGGATCAAAGTACAATCTTCTTGGCATAAAAACCCAGAAAAGTAGAGATTAGAACCAAGTAAATCCAATGTGCTACCACACTACTAAACGCATCTCGCTGCTATGTCAAAAGGGAAAGAAGAATGTATTTGCAGCAAGCTTAGTTCGAGTCCTTTGTATGTGCATCCACTCAACTTGGAATAGCACAAGAAAGACTTCGCACAGCTGGGCGCTGCTGGCATACGTGAACGAAAGAAAAGGCAAAGAAACCCGACCAATCACACCCATATACGATTATCAGGGCCGGTCCTGACATATCGGGGGCCGTGACATATTGAGGGCCTAGGACAAGACAACACTACGGCGTCTTCATTCATACAGACATTAAAATATACTTTATGTTTAAATCGCAAAGTGAATATACAATACGTAAGTAAACTATGGGAAGTACATCACGAAATACAAACCACTGTCAGCGATAATCAAGTCCAAGAAAACTAGATTTAGAAAAATCGGTGACCTCTAGCTCTATGGTAAGCACACATACTAACAAATATGTCTCTTATACCTAAAACATCAAAAAATGTACTTATACAATGTTTAATTATACATTCTCTTTATCTCGCGATTTCAAACAAACTCAAAGCGAGTATATATATATATAATGAGGCAAAGTAAATGCATATAATTGAACATTATAGAGATATATCTGATTTAATATTTATATATACTTAGGAGTTGATAAGCTTTATTAAGGGCCATTGCTAATTAGTGACCGAGTATAAGTACTCACACCATGTCTAAGTACATATGAACTTATAGGTCACACACTTAAAGGGTTGGAACATAATTTGAATAAGGATCCGTATTCTATTGGGCCTCGAGTCCTAATGGACCTCTAACGTAGAAACCTATTATGGCGATGCCTATATAAGGTGAGGTGGCGTCGGCATTAGGGATTACCTCAGTTTGAAATTCTCGAAATCCTAGCTGTCACTCCTCCCACGCCTAAGCCACACTACCCAGAGCTAGCACTTTAGCATGTGACGTTCCTCCCTTGTACGTGTGGATACCTTAAAGATGTTATTGTTGTGATGCTATGATGATCACAACTTCATAGGGAACTCGCAAGGAGGTAGTACAACTATATATGCATCAACGAGCTACATTGGCTCTACTTCTGTTATGGATTTACGCGTCTAGTAGTGATTCTATGATCTAAAATTATAGTGATTTCTATTTAACGTGATAGAAATATTTTAATTTACATTAATATAGCTTATATGTAATTATAGAAATATGATTATCTCTGTGAGATTGGCTCCAAGGCATATTTCTAACACGAGGGTCTCGTGCAAGCAGGAGCAAATGCTAGCGAGAAGGGTTGGGCTGCCTAGAGCCATTGCTTCATTTGATTATATTGTTGTTGGACGGTATCTTTGCACACTTCAGTAATACTTGGGTTGTAAAACATACACTGAATATATATGTACATGGCTAAGCTGGGCCGGACCCCCTAAGTTCTGGGGGCCCAGGGCGCGCGGTGACCCTCGGTGCTCTGCCTCAGTGCCAGGCTTGATGATTATATGCTATGGCTGGTAACGATTTCAGCAATAAACAGCTCTATTTGTTCCATGTCATTTAAGAGATCTGATTTATATGAAATATAAATACAAGCAACTATCCATATGCCTGGCTTGAGCTGTTTTACAACCAAGTATAAAGGCTAAGTTTCATGCTAACGGGTGCATGCTAGATTTAACACATCATGCATCTTGGCTATTGCTTGCTATGAGATAAAATAGTCAGCCGTTAAATCTATTCAAAATAAATAAACAAACTTGTGTTCAAAAACATATAGAGAGACGACCTGTGATTTTATTAGGATCCAAAACACAGAAATTGAACGAAATGCCCTTCAAGGAGACCACAATTAAGAAAATTCACAGGTATAATTATACATCACTAGACGATACCCCGCGCAATTGCGCGAGGGCTAAATTACATCGCCACCTCTAATTCATTATCTACTCTAGCTAAGAAAACTATATTCTTTTACGCGATATAGCGGAACCAGTTCTGTGTACGCTCATTAAAACTGCGCATTAGCGCGACACGAAAGAAGAAGTCTCGTGACCCGTTACTAATAAATATATTCATAAAATGATTTGGTAATTTTTGTGGTAGATATTTCTATGCTGTAAATAACTATAATACAACAGAGTAAATCATTTTATTAAGAGAAATGAGGGTTTTGTGGGTTTAGACTATTAAGGAGTATGATTTAGGTATAATACAACACAGTAAATCATTTTATTAAGAGAAATGAGGGTTTTGTGGGTTTAGAGTATTAAGGAGTATGACTTAGGTATAATACAACACAATAAATCGTTTTATTAAGAGAAATGATGGTTTTGTGGGTTTAGAGTATTAAGGAGTATGGTTTAGGTTAAACAAAATCGAGAAATAGATTCAGGACGTTGAAACAGTCAAAATGGACATATATAGTGTTTTTTGGTATCCTATGAACAGTATTAGATGATGTACTTTCATTACGGATCGGGTTATGAATAGTCAAACCCGCTAAGGATTCATACACGGGTCGGATGAACAGTGCAAACCCTAGTATGAACAATATTGGACTGGGTGCTGTTTACTATGGGTTGGGCAGGTGAACAGTGATCAAACCCGTTAATGAACGTAAGATCTGGACCGTACACGGAAGATCCAACGGTCCACAATGAGCCACATCATCAAGAATGACATGGACAAATAAGAAAGTGCGTCGTGTTATAACCTGTGCTATACGCAGTGTATATAGCGATTTTAAAAGTATAACTATAATTAAATAACATGTAGGAATAAAATAAATAAACTAATAAATAATTAATAGGTACACCCGCATGTAGGATCAACATGAACATTGATACTGTACATCGACTCTACTGCAGAGATTAACCTAAGTTGGGTCACACGGATATGGATCAATCTCTGTTGTGACCTACTAAGCCAGAGTACAGAGCAACAAAAGAAAAGAAAAGATGTAGGGGAGGAAGAAGGAAAATAGAGGAAGAGGTGATGGGCGGCTCTGCCCCAGCGGCTCGTCGGAGCTGGGAAAGTGGGGGTGGCCGGCTGAGGGCAAAAATGGAACCGGAGCAGCGAACCGATGTTGCCCAGGTGGTCGGCTGGCCCCTGCGGAGCTCCGGTCGTCGCCGACGGCAAGGGCAGTAGGTGGCGCGGCGGCTGCTCATGGGGAAGAAGCTAGAGTGACGGTGGCGTGGAATTGAGGGAGGGGAAAAGGGAGAGGGAAGTGAGGGGAGTGCGTGGCCGAGGGGAATTGGAGTGAGACTCACCGAAGAGAGAGGGTGCGGCGGTGGAGCTCACTGGCCGGAGTTGAATGGGCCGAAGAAATTGGGGCGACATGGTCAGCGGCGGCTCCAATCGATGACGGGGACTTCCTCTTGGCGTCTGGGCGGCGCGCCGGGTGAGCGGAATAGACCAGAGACAGGCCCTCGGGGGGCGTGACAGAGAGGGCGCCGAGGAAGGCGGTGTGAAGGACGGCGAGGGTGCAGGCATCGACCACCACAACAGCGGACACGTGGCGGCAGCCGTGGCCGGCCCATGGCAGGAGCGAGCGGCGGCAGAGGCAGTGGACGGAGGCGGAGGCGGTGAAGATGGAGAGGACGCCGGCGGCGCAGGACGCGAGGAGGGAGGCTGGGGAGGGGAGGGGGCAGAGGGCGGTGATGGCTGCGGCGTGGGCGCAGAGGAGGGAGGAGGGGCGCGGGTGAAAGGGCGGGGAAGGAGGGAGAGGCCAGTGGAGGACGGTGCCGTCGGCGGCGCCGGTGAAGAGGGCGTCCGGGGTGGCCGCGGCGGCGGTGATGTGGTGGGAAGGCGGGTGATCGAGAGGGAGGAGGCTTTGCAGAGAATCTCTCCTTGACGAATACATCCAACGGCCCAAAATTTGCAACGTGGACCAATGAAATTGTTCGAATCCCAGCTACTTTTATATATAAAGATTCTTGTTTCTTCTGTTTACAGTTGAATTACTTTACATAACAATGACACCAACAAATGTAAGAAAGTAGTTATTTTTAATTCAGAAGTCAGAACATACAAAAATATGTGGTAGCTTGCAAAATGCAACATTAACCTAAGAAGTAAGGAACACGCATACAAAAAAGGAGAGGACAAAGATAAGAGAATAAATGAAAAGGAGTGAAAAACCTAGGATATGTTGGGACACTTGTCCAGGCATAGTGGACAGAACCCTTGAAATTCTCATGGCAGATCGAGAGCATGTCCTGGATCAGATGTGTATGCACCCACATGCTCTCAGCTTGATTATAAAGAACATCACCAGGTCTCATAGCTCTAGCAATTATCTCGAAAAAGGGCTTCTCGACAAGTCCCTGAGCAGGCCCTGCAATAGATAATGCCAAAAGCAATAGTACACGGTATCATTTAAATGGGAATCCAATATGTCAGTTACTCTTACAAGTCAAACACGAGCAAAGCAGTTACTCTCCTCGTCCGAAAATATAGGGAGTATTTTGATTGGTTAAAATAAAATTTTAACCAATAATTACTTTATTAATATAAATTTATAATTTATGTGACATAAAATTGATGTCATTAGATTTATATTTAAAAATATTTACTTATGATTGTGATTTTGTATCACATAAATTACATATTAATAGAGTAATTATTAGTCAAAATTATGTCTTAATCAATCTAAATACGTCTTATTTATCTGCACGGAGAGAATATTTATTAATATGGGATATCTAGGATGTACTAATCTATAGGACCATGGTATTCAGAAATAACTTCAAGGAGACAAAAAGAACCGAACTCTCTCTCAAAAAAAAAGAACCGAACTCTATGGAACTGACATTCAACAATGAAGATAAATAGCCATGTTTTCTTTTTTTTCTTTCGAGAAAATAGCCATGCTTTCAAAGGCGATGTGTTAGATATGCGATAGTAACATAAGCTCACCTATTGGATCAGATGAGTCAACAGTAATAGCATCATATGTCCCTTCAGGAGAAACACAAAACAATTGTACTATGAAATTTATGAATCGAGAACCAAAGGCTACATAAATGCTGCAGATATGAACTTTCAACAGTTATCAGCAAGTAATACTGTAGTTATGGCCTCATGGGATTATCAACACACCATCACCAACATGAAGTCGAACACGGGGATCATTAGATCCAACAGATAAATCTGGGAAGTAATCTTTGCAAACCTACATAATAAGATGCATTTCAGCAATGTTTAATCACATGATTATATTTTTACACAAAGGTCAAAGTAGAATTTTTTACATCAATAACTAGCTGATCAATTTCACATATATCAATAGACTCCACTGAACCATGTTGGATATCTCTCGAAGTACACCACCATCAACACCTCCAATAACCAAAAACCAAAACCTGCAATGTAGTTCCTAAGAACATAAGTGACTTGAGTGCTACAATTTCCAAGGCCGTACAGATAAGAAAAGTTCCATCTGCTGCTGTCTAGCAGTTGAATATTCTTGATGCAATTTCAATCATTAGATCCCATGACAAATTAAGGAGTATATAATTTCATGGTAAGGTGACTTTCCCTGTTACAAGATCTTCTCCACTTTCAAGGAATGGGCATCTCCTTTTTCGAAGGAATATGGCAGGAGCTCTGCCTCTCTCATAGATTAGAAGATAAACGAAAACAAGGTTCCAGATTTGCTATTTACAGAAAAGCCAGAAGGCAGCAAGCAACCGAAAGAAAACTACGGCTTAAGCCATAGCGCCTGGGGGGTCTCCAGTATCATTAGAAGTTCGACCGAAAGCTAATCTCCTAGCGACTATGTCTTCTTGAGCTTTCTCCGCTACTTTATGGACATCCCTGTACTCGTTGTTGAAAACACAAGCGTTTCTCTCTTTCCAAATATTCCAGAGCGCGTATGCAATGATGCCATACCGCTTCCTCTTCTCTTCCTTTGTTGCCGCAGCGCAGCTGCCATGCCACCATTTGGATAGGTTTCCTTGATTGGTATTAAGAAGAACATCGGGGTTAAACCTGTTCATAGTGGCGACTCTCCGTAGCACCTGCCTAGCGAAGGGGCATCCGATGGTGATGTGAAGGGCTGTCTCCGTTTGATTACCGCATAAGGTGCATATCGAGCCGTTCTGCCATCCTCTTGTCTCTAATTTATCAGCTGTGAGGATTCTCTGCTGGAGAAGGAGCCAAACGTGGATTTTGCACTTTTGCTCTGCATCGGCCGTCCATATGGTGGAAGCATCAAAGATGGCGTATGTTCCTACATGCTGGAACCTATATGCCGATCTGGCGGAGTAATGAGCATTGTCTGTCCATCGCCAAAATATGCGGTCGGGTATATTGCTGTTGATCTGCACCTCTTGGATTCGGTTCCATAAAGCTAGGAACTGATGAACCTGTGTTGTGGTGTGAATAGCTCGGAGGGGCTTGAGCCATCTGTTTTCCTCTAGCTCTTGGGCTACGGTCCTGTGCTTTCTTCTGACCATAGTGAACAGCTCTGGGGCGATCTCACGCAGTGAGATGTTTTGTAGCCACCTGGATGACCAAAATTTTGCCGTTTGGCCGTTACCGATGAGAATGCTGGTGGAGGCCTCAAAAACGGACCTGTCTGTATCATCACATGGTAATGGTTGGCCATACCAAGGTTTCCTAATGGTACTCCATTCTGCCCATAGCCATCGTAGACGAAGCGCTGTGCCGAAACTTTGGAGATCCTTGATACCCAATCCTCCCATGGATTTTGGTTTGCAGACCTGTTTCCAGTTGACAAGGCAATGACCTGCTGAGCAAACTTCATCTCCTTTCCAGAGGAATGATCTGAGGATCTTTTCTAGCCTTTTAATTGCCCATTTATCAATCTTGAACGCGAAAAGGAAGTACACTAGGCAAGGCGAAAGCACAGAGTTTATAAGCGTCAACCTTCCTGCTCTGGAGAGGAGTTTGCCTTTCCAACCTGCAAGCCTGGAAGAGAGCCTGTCGAACATAGGCTGTAAGTCCACTTTGCGTAGCCTGGAGGTGTGAAGAGGAAGCCCCAGATACGTGCATGGGAATTGTTTCAGTTGTGCCTGGAAGTTCTGCGTGATTTCTTGAATATTGATGTGCGAGCATCTGATCGGGTATATGCAGCTTTTCTGGAAATTGGTTTGGAGACCTGTTGCCTCTCCGAAGACCTGTAGGCAGGTTTGTATAGCCTGTAATTCACCTATCACAGGGTTTGCAAAGATTGCTGTGTCGTCTGCATAGAGCGAGATCCTCATGTCATTGGCAACTCCTGAAATTGGCTTGATTAGGTTGGCTTGTATGGCTCGAAGGAGAAGCTTCTGGAGGGGGTCGATTGCGATGATGAATAGCAGAGGGGATAAAGGGTCTCCTTGCCTGAGCCCTCTACGGTGCCAAATACGCTCTGTGCGCTCCCCATTTACTATGACACGACTTGTTGATGAGGCTAGGATGCGTGCTGTCCACTCTCTCCACCTTGGTCCAAAACCCAGTTGCTGTAGTAAATCGAGGAGGTATTCCCAGCTTACTGAGTCGAATGCCTTCTGGATGTCTAGTTTGAGGAAGAGACCTGGGACATTTTTCCTGTGCATCGCTTTGATGGTGTTCTGGGTATAGATGAAATTATCCTGTATGCCTCGCTTCTTTATGAAGGCGCTCTGTGATGATGAGACGATTGAGTCAAGTTCTGGCCCAAGTCTGTTAGCTAGAACCTTTGTAACAATCTTTCCGAAGGCATGTATGAGGCTAATCGGGCGATAATCTTTGATGGTTGTGGCCTGTTGCTTCTTGGCGATGAGCACTATCTCTGCGCTGTTCAGGAGGGAGAGCCTGTCTGTTCTGAGGCAGCAAAACTGGTTGATGGCGCTGAGCAGGTCCTCCTTGATGATGCCCCAAAAAGTTTTGAAGAAGCGATTTGTGAAACCGTCAGGTCCTGGGGACTTATCATTTGGCATTAGCTTAATTGCATGGGAGATCTCTTCTTCTGTGAAGTCTGCCTCAAGATGATCAAGATTGTGCCTGTGCAACTGAAGTAACTCCCAGTTGATGGTGTGCTGCCTCAGCTTCTTTGTTCCCAGGACCGAGATGAAATGTTCCTCAACGATTGCTTTCTTGGCATCCTGGTTGTGAGCAATTTGGTCATTAGCTGTTAGAGCGGCGATGAAGTTTCTCTTCTTGCGCGAATTTATTTTGAGGTGGAAGAATCTTGTATTTGCATCCCCCTGTTTGATCCATTGTGCCCTGGACCTCTGCTTGTACCTCAGTTTCTGTATGACAGCTAAGCCCAGAAGCCTGGTTTTGAGCTTTCTGCGCAGCTCCATTTCTATGTCATTTAGGCTTCGGAGCTCCTGTGCGTCATCGAGCTGCAGAATGATTTCTGATGCTAGCGCGAATTGCATCGTCGTGTTCCCAAAAAGATTTTTGCTCCATTTCTGTAAGGTTTTGGCTAGCCTGGAAAGATTTGTGTGTAGGTGGGTGATGTGGTCTGTCGGTGTTGCCGTCCTGTGCCAGCAGTCACTAATAACTTGATGGATGCCCGGAACTTGACACCACCAATCTTCAAACCTGAAGGCCTTTAGCTTTGGTGTCGCAACAGCACCTAGGAGTAGCAGCGGGGAGTGGTCTGAGATCATCGAAGACATGGCCTGTAAGTGCGAGCTTGGGAACTCTGCATCCCA
This sequence comes from Stipa capillata, assembly GCA_019208055.1. Lineage (NCBI taxonomy): Eukaryota > Viridiplantae > Streptophyta > Magnoliopsida > Poales > Poaceae > Stipa > Stipa capillata. The sequence goes on from JAGXJF010000141.1 coordinate 717,841, forward strand.
TTCTGTAGAACATAAGACCTTGTCAATATTAGTGCAAACCGGATTTGCCTGCCCATTAGACCAAGTGAAACGCCGGCCATGAAGGTGCAGCTCGTGGAGTTGCAGGCTATCTACAACTGTTCTGAATGCACGAATCAACCTAGTGTTTATGTGGCTGTTGCTTTTATCTGTAGCTTTTAGGATTAAATTGAAATCCCCAACTATTATCCACTTAGGAAGGGCAATGGATTTCAGTGTTCTTAGCTCCTGGAGAAAAGCCTGCTTTTGATGCTCGGATTGAGGCCCATACACTACCGTACATGTCCATTGAAGATTGTTCTGAAGGTGTTTAATATCTGCTGTGAGGGAGAAGGCTGCTGGATGGATGTTGCTCATCGAGAAACAATTCTGTGAACAAGCGAGGATAATGCCTCCTCTAGTACCATCTGACGGCAGGGCGCAATAACTCTGGACGAAGATCGGCCCTAGGGTCTGTTGGATATCTGCGTCTTCCACCGTGCTAAGCTTTGTTTCCTGGAGACAGACTATTGTGGCGGCGTTTTGTTTTATCGCTTCTCGGACAACGTCTCTTCTCGCCGTGTTATTTAATCCCCTAACGTTCCACGATATTAGTTTAACCTGGTTGTGAGCCATAAGAATGTTGTCACCTGGCACCCTTTCTGTTTTCTTTTAGTTAAATAGAAGATGTGCATCAACGCTGTGGGGGGGGGGTGAACCTGAAACTGGAGATAGGAAACTGCAGATTTCCTTACAACTCTGGGGAGCTCTGGACCGCAACTATGCACAGCACATTGGGTCAGAGGAAACATCGGCCAACATGTTGGCACACGACAAAAGGCTGTGTCTGAGACTATTTTTCTCACAGCGTCTACCTGGGACTGGAACTGTTTTAAAACCTGCAACAAAATAACGACTCGATCCTAGACAATAAGGCACTTGATACATGCTCATGGAGCAACAGGAGTAGGTGATCGGAGGCTGATGCTTAGGCCTGGGCCTGTAGCACCTCCGTTACATCCAGCTTCCCCAGGACACCTGCAAGAGTTGCAAATGCTACAGCTGTGGACTCGTTGAGCGGCTCTTTGAAGAGCTCTCTGTAACGCGCAAAATCTGCCATTCCAGGGTCCTCATTTGCTGTGTGAATGCCCAGCTTCTTCATGAGGATCAACCGTGCCTTTTCCATCATGGGAACCATAGCTGTCGTGGAGCTGGAGTTCGCCGTCTTGGCTTCAGTCTTCCTTGTCCTGCTTCTGGTGACTGGGCGTGGCGGGATCTCTGAGACCAGAGGGGGTGGAACAGGGCGAGCTATCTGCTGGCGGAAAACGGCTAAGGTCATGTTGTCGTCCAACTCTGATCCACCCGTGTCCGTGTCTGGCAACGGTGCATCAGCTTGATCCTGTGCTTCTGCATGTGGCTCTGCCGTAGGCTGGGGAGGCGGCAGGAGCAGCAGAGCTTCATCTGCCATCGGGTCCACAGCTGGGGGAGCTGATATGACTAGCTCCTGGACCTGCGTCATAATGTGCAGCAGCTGTGCTTCAACGGGTTGCTGCGGCTTGAAAGGGAACCGCTCCGGGGAGCGAGAGCGCTCCCTCTGCTGGTGCTGCTTGAGGACGGGGGAGTCGACTTCGTCTCCGCTAGCGTGGTGCCGCTGCGTGGTTCCCATGCTTCTGGTGCTGTGTCCCCTGTGGCCCCTATTCCCTCTCGGGTGGCGACGTCTGGTCCCACCCTGCAGTTCATAGCGTGGCGGCACATCCCACCCCGAAGGGTGGTGCGTCCTTGTAGGACTTCTGCTGCGCTCATGTTCATCATCTGTGTCGTCGTCTGGCGGCTGAGAGATTCTGTCGTGGGCTGAGCGCCTAGGCTGCCGGAGAGGACCGTCCCTCACTCCTAGCTCCCAATGGAAGGAGGAGTGCACTGGGCCTCCCTCATTAGAGGAAGGGAGGGAGATCTCGTCGCTGGCCGGGCTGCCTGGTCCATGGGCACGGAACGGCGGGCTGCGCTCCGGCAGCTCGTAGTCTATCACCTGGTCAATATGCACGAGCACTGGATGCGACATGAGGCGGAGCGGCGGTCCCTGCGGACGAGACTGACCTGCAAAACGCTTGGATTCTGAGCTGCTGGTTGTCGGCGAGGGGGGGGCCACGAGCAATCTGCTCTGTGGTGTACACACCAGCCCGAGGCACCGCTTCCACGCTGTGAGAGGAGATCCAAACTCGCATGCAGGCTGTCTCTTTATCCGCGAGAGGTTCGTCGAAGCCTCCCTCTTGGATCCCTGTGTGAGCAAGGATGGACGCCACCGCTTCCGGACCCCATTCAGAGCACGGGACTCCTTCGATGCAAAGGCGAATCCGGAACCGGGCCTGGTTGGAGTTTCCTGTCGCGAGCCTGGACCACGGCCTGAACCGAAGCTGGAGGTCTTCAATGTTAAGGCTTTTCTCCTCGAGCACATTGGCCCGCACATCAGGGTCCTGGAATACGACAAGGTATTCCTTTGCCCCTAGCATGGTGACATCCACGTCCTCCCGCCTTGTCTCGAAGTAGTCGGCTAAAATCCTGCAGATTTGCCTGTTGGAGCTCTGTAGGTGCTGATTTAGGAGCAGCACAATGACACCTGTGGAAACCAGCTCTTTCTCTGCGCGCGCCATCCTTGTGGTAAGCCGGTTGTAGCACCGAACGGCATCTGGTCTGGAGGCCCAGGCGCCTGCCGTGCGCTCCATCCCTGCCTTCAACGGGGGGAAATCGCTTTCAACAGGTGGTTTTTGTTTGCTTGTGGCCTGGGCGCGTCGACGGCTTTCTGTAGGGCATCCCCGGGCGATGTGGCCTGAGCGATTGCAGAGGAGGCACCGTCCCTGCAGTTTGCAACGTAGTGGTATGGGTTGAGGCAACGGAAACAACATCCAACTGCTCTTTTCATAAGAAGGATGGAGAGCCTGGAGGCATTCAATCTGGTAGCTGGCGCTCGCCCTTGATGCTGGACAGCCACTCTGTTGTCAGGCCTGTGCTGGTTTCGGTTGTTGAAGCTTTTACTGAGAATGAACTCCCTGCGAGCGTTCTGTTGGAAATATGCCCTAGAGGCAATAAATAAAGTTGTTATTTGTCATATTTCAAGTTCATGATAAAGTTTATTCTCCATGCTATAATTGTATTAATTGGAAACATTATTACTTGTGTGGTTATATAAACAACACCGTGTCCCTGGTGATCCTCTAACACTAGCTTGTTGATTAATTGATGGTTAAGGTTTCCTAACCATGAACATGAGTTGTTAATTAATAACAAGGTCATATCATTAGGAGAATGATGTGATGGATAGACCCAAGTTGAGCGTAGCAATTTGATCGTGTCACTAAGTTTTATTTGCTTCAGCTATCATATGTTAAATGTTCTAGTCCTTCGACCATGAGATAATGCCACTCCCTAGTACCGGAAGAATGCTTTGAGGGCATCAACCATCACGCCGTAACAGGGTGATCATAAAGGTGTCTTTCAGGTATCTCGGAAAGTACTTGTTGGGTTGCATGTATCAAGAGTGGGATTTGTCCATCCACGTGACGGAGAGATATTCTCTGGGCCCACTCGGTAATGCACATTCGATATCGCTTGCAAGCAAGGGACTAAGGAGTTAGTCACAGAGGATGTTGTATTACGGAACGAGTAAAGAGTACTTACCAGGAAACGAGATTGAACTAGGTATGGTGATACCGACGATCAAATCTCGGGCAAGTAAAATATCGTGAGACAAAGGAATGGAACATTCGACATCGTGGTTCAACCGATAAATGATATTCGTTGAATATGTGGGAATCAATATGGACATCCATGGTCCCGCTATTGATTATTGATCGGAGAGGTGTCTCGATCATGTCCGCATATTCCCGAACCCGTAGGGTCACACACTTAAGGTTCGTTGATGCTAGGGTAGAGAATGAGATATTAATATGGTGAGACCGAAATTTTGTTCGGAGTCTCGGATGGGATCCAGGACGTCACGAGGAGCTCCGGAATGGTCCGGAGATACAATTTCATATATGGGAAAGTATTTTTAGGGTTTCGGAAAGGTTCGGGATTTTTCCGGCAGAGTTCCGGAGAAGTTCTAGAAGGTTCCGGAGGGTTCTAGAGTAGGGCCCACTTATCCCGGAGGGGTCCACATGGACCAAGGGTACTGCATGAACAGTACACACGTGAATAGTGTCATGTGAACAATACCCCCCCTTCCTAGATGGATAAGATCGATATCCCTTAAAAATAGGAGATCTAAAGATAAAGGAAAAAGGGGAACTTGGGAGGCAAGTACTGTTCACGTACTGTTCACGTGAACAGTACCGAGCCTATATAAAGGGGGGGAAGGGCTGGGCGCAGCCCCCCTTGAACCCGAGCTGCCAGCCCCTCCCTCTCTCCCATCTACTCCTCTCCCGCAGCTGCTTAGGCGAAGCCCTGTAGGAATTTCTCCACCACATCCACCACCACACCGTCGTGCTGCTGGAGATCTCATCTACCTCTCCACCTCACCTTGCTGGATCAAGAAGGAGGAGACGTCATCGAGCCGTACGTGTGCACATCTCGGAGGTGCCGCTCGTTGCGGTGCTTGATCGGATTGGAACACGAGAAGATCCCTCTCGCGGCTGGGAGGTATAACCTAGCTGCGGGAGGCTGCGGGCTTCATCGACAACGGTCAAATTCTCCGCTGCGTTGACGTGTTCGTCGAGGGTATGTAGATATGATCTGTCTCTCGTTGCAAGCTTCTTCTAGATTGGATCTTGGTTTTCTAGATTGGATCTAGGTTTTCGTTTGCATCTCGTAGGAAAATTTTTGTTTTCTATGCTACGAATCCCATCAGTGGTATCAGAGCTAGATCTATGCGTAGATGCTTTGTACGAGTAGAACACAATTGGATTGTGGGCGTTGATTCTCTTGTTGCTACCTCTTTTCGTGCACTTTGGATTTTGCGGGATAGCAAGATGAAGCGGCCCGGACCAACTTTACATGTCCTCGCACATGAGACCGGTTCTGCGCTCGACATGCAACTTGTATTGCATAAGCAGCTGGCGGGTGTCTGTCTCTCTTGCTATAGTGAAATCTAATTTGCAACGGGAGGCTTGGAAAAGTTTATAGCAATAATTGAATCCACGTTGTGGCTTTGCGTAGGTAAGAACGGTTCTTGTATACAACCCCTAGAAGCCACGTAAAACTTGCAAACAATAAGTAGAGGCGTCTAACTTGTTTTTGCAGGGGGCATGTGATGTGGTATAGCCAAGATGTGATGTGATATATGTGATGTATGAGATGATCATGTTTTGTAATATTTCACGGCTTGCATGTCGATGAGTACGGCAACCGGCAGGAGCCACATGGTTGTCTTTAATATTTATTGTATGACCTGCGTGTCAACTCCAAACGCCATGTAATTGCATTACTTTATCGCTACTGGTAGCAACAGTTGTAGTTGCAACACGTGGTGGTGACTATCATGTGCGACGCCCAAGGAGTTAGGCGTCATGCTGGTGATGATGGAGATCGTGCCGGTGCGTTGGAGATGGAGATCAAAGGCGCAAAAGAAGAAAAGGCTATACCATGTCACATTATTCTTGCATGTGGTGTTTATCCTTTTTATGCATCTTATTTTGCTTAGTACGGCGGTAGCATTATAAGATGATCCCTCACACTAATATCAAGATAAAATGTGTTCTCCCTTAGTATGCACCGTTGCGAAAGTTCGTCGTTTTGAAGCACCTCGTGATGATCGGGTGTGATAAACTCTACGCTCACATACAACGGGTGTAAGCCAGTGTTACACATGCGGAAATACTTTGGTTAGCTTGACGAGCCTAGCATGTACAGACATGGCCTCGGAACACATCGAACCGAAAGGTTAAACATGAGTCATATGGATGATATGATCAACATGTTGATGTTCACCATTGAAATTACCCCATCTCACGTGATGATCGGACTTGGGATAGTGGATTTGGATCATGTATCACTAAACAACTTGAGGGATGTTGAGTTTAGTGGGAGTTCATTAGTAATTTGATTAATTTGAACTAATTATCATGAACATAGTCTAAATGCCTTTGCAAATATGTTGTAGATCAATGGCTCGCCCCGTAGCTCCGTCGCTCAATTTTAATGCGTTCCTAGAGAAAGAGAAACTGAAATCCAATGGAAGCAACTTCGCGGACTGGTACCGCAATCTGAGGATCATCCTCACTGCTGCACAGAAGGCTTATGTCCTTGATGCAACGCTGGGTCAGGCCCCTGCTAATGACGCTCCTGAGGATGTCAGGAATGTCTATCAATCTCGCAAAGATGACCACACGATAGTTCAGTGCGCCATTCTGTACGGTTTAGAACCTGATCTCCAAAAACATTTTGAGAAACACAGGGGCATATGAGATGATTGAGGAACTGAAAGTGATATTTCAGACTCATGCCCGTGTGGAGAGCTATGAAGCCTCTGAGAAGTTCTTTAACTGTAAGATGGAGGAGAACAGCTCCGTCAGTGAGCACGTACTCAAAATGTCTGGGTACGCCGATCGCCTAAGTCAGTTGGGTGTAGTCATTCCCAATCAGTTGGGGATTGACAGGGTTCTCCAGTCACTGCCACCAAGCTACAAGAGCTTTGTGATGAACTATAATATGCAAGGCATGCAGAAGACGCTTCCCGAACTGTTCGCGATGCTGAAAGCTGCTGAGGTGGAAATCAAGAAGGAACATCAAGTGTTGATGGTCAATAAGACCACTAGTTTCAAGAAGAAGGGCAAGAAGAGAAACTTCAAGAAGGGTGGCAAGAAAGTTGCCACTCCCGCGAAGAAACCCAAGGCTGGCCCTAAACCTGACACTGAGTGCTTCCATTGCAAGGAGAGTGGCCACTGGAAGCGTAACTGCCCCAAGTACTTGGCAGATTTGAAGACTGGCAACATCAAGAAGAAAGGTATATTTGATATACATGTTATTGATGTTTACCTTACTAGTACTCGTAGTAGTGCCTGGGTATTTGATACTGGTTCGGTTGCTAATATTTGTAACTCGAAACAGGAGCTGCAGAATAAACGAAGACTAGCAAGGGATGAGGTGACGATGCGCGTTGGAAATGGCTCCAAGGTTGATGTGATCGCCGTCGGCACGCTCCCTCTACGTCTACCTTCGGGATTAGTTTTAAACCTCAATAATTGTTATTTGGTGCCTGCGTTAAGCATGAACATTATATCTGGATCTTGTTTATTGCGAGACGGTTATTCATTTAAGTCTGAGAATAATGGTTGTTCTATTTATATGAGTAATATCTTTTATGGTCATGCGCCCATTGTGAATGGTTTATTCTTGTTAAATCTCGATTGTAGTGACACACATGTTCATAATATTGATGCCAAAAGATGCAAAGTAAATAGTGATAATACCACATACTTGTGGCACTGCCGTTTAGGTCATATTGGTGTAGATCACATGAAGAAGCTTCATTCTAATGGACTTCTGGAATCACTTGACTTTGAATCATTTGATACATGTGAACCATGCCTTATGGGCAAGATGACTAGAACCCCGTTCTCTGGAACAATGGAGCGGGCAAGTGAATTGTTGGAAATCATACATACTGATGTGTGTGGACCAATGAGTTCTTCTACGCGCGGTGGATATCGTTATTTCCTAACCTTCATGGATGATTTAAGTAGATATGGGTATATTTACTTAATGAAACACAAGTCTGAAACGTTTGAAAAGTTCAAAGAATTTCAGAGTGAAGTAGAAAATCATCGTAACAAGAAAATTAAGTTTCTACGATCTGATCGTGGAGGTGAATATTTGAGTTACGAGTTTGGTATGCATTTGAAGAAGTGTGGAATTGTTCAACAACTCACGCCAGCAGGAACACCACAGCGCAATGGTGTGTCCGAACGTCGTAATCGCACTCTATTGGATATGGTGCGGTCTATGATGTCTCTTACCGATCTGCCACTATCGTTTTGGGGTTATGCATTAGAGACAGCCGCATTCACTTTAAATAGGGCTCCATCAAAATCCGTTGAAACGACTCCATATGAGTTATGGTATGGTAAAAAGCCTAAGATATCGTTTCTTAAAGTTTGGGGATGCGATGCTTATGTAAAGAAGTTACAGCCTGATAAGCTCGAAACCAAAGCGAAAAAATGTGTCTTCATAGGATACCCTAAAGAAACAATTGGGTATACCTTCTATCACAGATCCGAGGGCAAAGTCTTTGTTGCCAAGAATGGATCCTTTCTTGAGAAGGAGTTTCTCTCGAAAGAAGTGAGTGGGAGGAAAGTAGAGCTGAACGAGGTTGATGAACCTTCTCTCGAATTGGAGAGTGGCGCAGCGACGGAAGATGTTCCAGTGCAGCCTTCACCACCTAGAGAGGAAGCTAATGATGATGATCATGAAACTTCAAACGAGGCTGCTACTGAACTTCGCAGGTCGACTAGGACACGTACCGCTCCTGAATGGTACGGTAATCCTGTCATGAATGTCTTGTTGTTGGACAACGACGAACCCGCGAACTATGAGGAAGCGATGATGGGCCCAGACTCCAAGAAATGGCTAGACGCCATGAAATCCGAAATGGGATCCATGTATGATAACCAAGTGTGGACTTTGGTTGACCTCCCTGATGGTCGGAGGGCCGTTGAGAACAAATGGATCTTTAAGAAGAAAACAGACGCTGATGGTAATGTGACCGTCTATAAAGCTCGACTTGTCGCAAAAGGGTTTCGACAAATTCAAGGAGTTGACTACGATGAGACCTTCTCACCGGTAGCGATGCTAAAGTTTGTTCGGATTCTACTAGCAATTGCTGCATTTTTCGATTATGAAATTTGGCAGATGGATGTCAAAACTGTGCTCCTTAATGGTAACATTGAGGAAGAGTTGTACATGGTGCAACCCGAAGGTTTTGTCGATCCTAAGGATGCTGGTAAAGTATGCAAACTTCAGCGTTCCATCTATGGACTGAAGCAAGCATCCCGGAGTTGGAACCTTCGATTTGATGAGGTGATCAAAGGTTTTGGATTTGTCCAAAATTACAAGGAGGCTTGTATTTACAAGAAAGTGAGTGGGAAAGCTCTGTAGCATTTCTGGTATTATATGTGGATGACATATTATTGATTGGAAATGATATAGAACTTCTTGAAAGTGTAAAAGGTTATTTGAATAAGAATTTTTCAATGAAAGACCTTGGTGAAGCTGCTTACATATTAGGCATTAAGATCTATAGAGATAGGTCAAAACGCCTGATAGCACTTAATCAAAGCACATACCTTGACAAGGTTCTGAAGAAGTTCAGAATGGATGAGTCAAAGAAAGGGTTCTTGCCCATGTTGCAAGGTAAGATATTGAGCAAGGCTCAGTGTCCGGCTACGGCAGAAGATAGAGAAAAGATGAGTAATATCCCCTATGCCTCGGCCATAGGCTCTATCATGTATGCCATGCTGTGTACTAGACCGGATGTGTCCCATGCTCTTAGTTTGACGAGCAGATACCAGAGTGATCCAGGAGTGGAACACTGGACAGCAGTTAAGAATATCCTTAAGTACCTGAAGAGGACTAAGGACATGTTTCTAGTCTATGGTGGTGATGAAGAGCTTGTCGTAAAGGGTTACGTCGATGCTAGCTTCAACACAGACATAGATGACTCTAAATCTCAATCAGGATATGTATTCATTTTGAATGGTGCAGCAGTGAGCTGGAGAAGCTCGAAGCAGAGCGTCATCGCGGCATCTACAACTGAAGCGGAGTATGTGGCTGCTGCTGAAGCAGCACAGGAAGGTGTCTGGATGAGAGAGTTCATGATTGAACTTGGTGTGGTTCCTAGCGCGTTAGACCCTATGGCTATCTACTGTGACAACACTGGTGCCATAGCGAACGCCAAAGAGCCAAGGTCTCACAAGAATTCCAAGCACATCAAGCGCCGCTTTCACACCATTCGTGAGTATGTCAAAGAAGGTGACATAAAGATTTGCAAAGTACATACGGATCTGAATGTGGCGGACCCGTTGACTAAACCTCTTCCACGAGCAAAACATGATCAGCACCAGGAGTCCATGGGTGTTAGACCTTTACCAATGTAAACTAGATTATTGACTCTAGTGCAAGTGGGAGACTGTTGGAAATATGCCCTAGAGGCAATAAATAAAGTTGTTATTTGTCATATTTCAAGTTCATGATAAAGTTTATTCTCCATGCTATAATTGTATTAATTGGAAACATTATTACTTGTGTGGTTATATAAACAACACCGTGTCCCTAGTGATCCTCTAACACTAGCTTGTTGATTAATTGATGGTTAAGGTTTCCTAACCATGAACATGAGTTGTTAATTAATAACAAGGTCATATCATTAGGAGAATGATGTGATGGATAGACCCAAGTTGAGCGTAGCAATTTGATCGTGTCACTAAGTTTTATTTGCTTCAGCTATCATATGTTAAATGTTCTAGTCCTTCGACCATGAGATAATGCCACTCCCTAGTACCGGAAGAATGCTTTGAGGGCATCAACCATCACGCCGTAATAGGGTGATCATAAAGGTGTCTTTCAGGTATCTCGGAAAGTACTTGTTGGGTTGCATGTATCAAGAGTGGGATTTGTCCATCCACGTGACGGAGAGATATTCTCTGGGCCCACTCGGTAATGCACATTCGATATCGCTTGCAAGCAAGGGACTAAGGAGTTAGTCACAGAGGATGTTGTATTACGGAACGAGTAAAGAGTACTTACCAGGAAACGAGATTGAACTAGGTATGGTGATACCGACGATCAAATCTCGGGCAAGTAAAATATCGTGAGACAAAGGAATGGAACATTCGACATCGTGGTTCAACCGATAAATGATATTCGTTGAATATGTGGGAATCAATATGGACATCCATGGTCCCGCTATTGATTATTGATCGGAGAGGTGTCTCGATCATGTCCGCATATTCCCGAACCCGTAGGGTCACACACTTAAGGTTCGTTGATGCTAGGGTAGAGAATGAGATATTAATATGGTGAGACCGAAATTTTGTTCGGAGTCTCGGATGGGATCCAGGACGTCACGAGGAGCTCCGGAATGGTCCGGAGATACAATTTCATATATGGGAAAGTATTTTTAGGGTTTCGGAAAGGTTCGGGATTTTTCCGGCAGAGTTCCGGAGAAGTTCTAGAAGGTTCCGGAGGGTTCTAGAGTAGGGCCCACTTATCCCGGAGGGGTCCACATGGACCAAGGGTACTGCATGAACAGTACACACGTGAATAGTGTCACGTGAACAGTACCCCCCCTTCCTAGATGGATAAGATCGATATCCCTTAAAAATAGGAGATCTAAAGATAAAGGAAAAAGGGGAACTTGGGAGGCAAGTACTGTTCACGTGAACAGTACCGAGCCTATATAAAGGGGGGGAGGGCTGGGCGCAGCCCCCCTTGAACCCGAGCTGCCAGCCCCTCCCTCTCTCCCATCTACTCCTCTCCCGCAGCTGCTTAGGCGAAGCCCTGCAGGAATTTCTCCACCACATCCACCACCACACCGTCGTGCTGCTGGAGATCTCATCTACCTCTCCACCTCACCTTGCTGGATCAAGAAGGAGGGGACGTCATCGAGCCGTACGTGTGCACATCTCGGAGGTGCCGCTCGTTGCGGTGCTTGATCGGATTGGAACACGAGAAGATCCCTCTCGCGGCTGGGAGGTATAACCTAGCTGCGGGAGGCTGCGGGCTTCATCGACAATGGTCAAATTCTCCGCTGCGTTGACGTGTTCGTCGAGGGTATGTAGATATGATCTGTCTCTCGTTGCAAGCTTCTTCTAGATTGGATCTTGGTTTTCTAGATTGGATCTAGGTTTTCGTTTGCATCTCGTAGGAAAATTTTTGTTTTCTATGCTACGAATCCCATCACGTTCTGAGTGTGCCGCTGAGGTGACAGGGGGCAATGAAAGCTGGTAGCCGCGTTCTTCCTGTCTTTGCGATGTGAGACCTGTATCCAGGGGTTCACATTGCCATCAATGTGAGCTGCGGCCTGCAAGGGCGCCATCTCTCGATGCGACGGGGCGAGATCAAATCTCGTATTGAGGCGTCCGGCGGGCTGCTCTGCATGGAGCGGCGAGGCCGCAAAGGACGAGATGGGAGCTTTCCCTTTGTCAACTGCAGCAGGCCTAGACGCCTGGTTGATCTGGATGGAGGCCTCCTGATCTGCCAGCTGGGTTTCCGGGACGAACTCCACCGAGGCGACCTGCACCGGATCTGGATCTGGGGAAAGATCTGCACCGGTGGACAGCAGGGAAGGTGCGGCTAGAGCGGGGGGCCTGTGGCGGTGAGCGGGCAGCGGTGGGGGAGGGGGCAGCTCGGGCGGAGGTGGGGGGGGGGTGGTGGGGGCGGCGGTGGACGGACGGGGGGTGGCGGTGGTGGTGTTGGCGGCGGGGGCGAGGAGGGGAGCGGAGGGAGGGGCATTGTGTCCTTCCGCTTTGACTGCAAGAATTCTAATGGGCATCTCCTGTATACGAGAAATAAAAACACGAGAGCTGTGAGAAAGAAGTGGGATTGTTCCATTCTTAGGTAAATGCCAGAGAAACACGGCAAATGAGATGGTACAGAGCAATTAGAAAATCCAATGTGCTAGAAGGGGGTGGTAACATGTCAAAAAATTGGTAATAATTGAAGAAACAACTCAAAATGTTTAGGGGTGAAGAGTCTAGAGTTTGGAGTATGACCAACACACCAATGATCCGACAATGAAACATATGTTACTGGGATCAGGAAATGAAACAAATGCCAGAGAAAGACAGCAAAGGAGATTGTACAGAGCAACTGGAAATTCCAATGCGCTAAAAGGGTATAGTAATGTTTCAAAAAATGTATTAATTTAACATTTTTGGGAACAACATTGAAACATAAAAACAAATTACAGAGGTCAGTAAATGAAACAGAATACGTAGAGCTTTCTTGCGGAGGAACTGAAATTTAGACACCACCTTTGACTAAGGAAAAGCAACAAGTAGCACTGGGTTGCATATATGCTTTTATCAGATGACACAACCAAGAGGGAAAATTAGAGAGCCAGTTCACCACTAGCGTACAAAGGCAACTGAGTGTGTCATTGGTACAACAAACTAAATAAGATTACACAATTCCTAATACTGGTTAACATGTTAGACCAACTTTTTTTTTGAAAGCAACATGTTAGACCAACTTTGTCCACCTTACTTCACAAGAACTGCTTTCAAAAGAGGTGTGCTGAGTAAATACATTGATAACATATTAAAAACCAATTCAAAACCAATATTTCAACAAAACCGTAGAGGTTGCAGGCTCATATTTATGATTTGTCAATACTTAGAATTTTTATTTTCAATATTGATCCAGGCTATAGTATTTTTCCCAAAACAAAAAGGTCAAATCATCCATGAAACATCACATCTTATTAATTCAGCACTACAACCATGCCCTAACATCAATGCAGGCATGCAGTTGTCCATCCAGTAACCAAGTATCTATCAGAATAGCTTTTTTTTTAACATGAAAAAATGGAGAGAACTTTAGATGAAAATTCGTATGGTGGGTTATTTTACAGGTATATCCATCAAGAAAACAATATATAGGCACCAGTGAGGGAAATACCTAGCCACATTGGGCTATTGTAATACTGCACTTTGCTTGTTTTACCTGCATATGCAGCAATTGAGCTTAGATAAAAGAACTTGAGAATGAGCGGAAATTATAGCATCCCTGTCGTAAAGTAAGATCAAAAAGGGCCTCCAACCAGGGGATCCTATGTCCCCTATGTTACTTAATATAGTTGCTGACATGTTCGCTGTTTTTATTCAGAGGGCTAAGGCAGATGGGCAAATAAGGGGTAGTGCCCCACCTAGTCGAGGACGGTCTATCGATCTTGCAATATGCGGATGATACTATTTTGTTCTTACAACATGACATTGGACAAGTCAAAAATTTGAAATTGTTATTGTTCATTTTCAAACAACTCTTGAGGTTAAAGATTAACTTCCATAAGAGTGACTTGTATTGCTTTGGACAAGCTAAAGATATGGAGGAGCAATATACGCAACTTATTGGTTGCAGGCTGGGCTCCTACCCCTTTAGATATCTTGGCATTCCTATGCACTATCACAAGCTGCGAAATATAGATTGAAAAGGCATTGAGGAGCGTTTTGAAAAGAAACTGAGTCGTTGGGAAGGAAAAAATTTGTCTTATGGAGGCCGATTGATCTTAATCAACTCAATTCTCACTAGCTTACCCGTGTTATGCTACCTTTCTTCAAAATTCCAAGGGAAGTCCTTCAGAGATTGAATTACTTTCAGTCTAGATTTTTCTGGCAAAGTGACAAGCAGAAGAAGTATCGGTTGGCAAGGTGGATTATATTATGTCAGCCAAAAGATCAAGACGGGCTAGGTATTCATAACCTTGATGTCAAGAATGTCTGTCTTCTAAGCAAGTGGTTGTTCAGATTGCTTAATGAAGATGGAGTTTGGCAAGAGATTATTCGTAATAAATACCTAGGTTCAAAAGCCCTTTCCCAAGCAAGTTGATAGCCGGGGGGACTCTCCTTTCTGGGTAGGTCTAATGAAGTCAAAACAACACTTTTTTTTAGTGTGGCGCCTTTGATATTAGAGACGGCTCGTAGATCAAGTTTTGGGAGGATACTTGGCTAGAAAATACACCACTTGCTTTACAATACCCTAACTTGTTCAATGTCGTAAGACAAAAGTACAACCACAGTCGCCGCGGTCTTGGCATCGACTCCTCGGGACATCTCTTTTCACCGATCATTAGTTGGTTCGAAATTGACGGAGTTGAACAATCTACTGCCATGCCTTATACAGGTAAATCTCTCAAATGATAGGGATGTTTTTATTTGGCAATTAGATCATAGTAAGCAGTTTGTTGTCAAATTGATGTACCATGCTTTGATAGATCAAGACATTCCTATATCCAATAGGAGACTGTGGAAACTGAAGGTGCCACAAAAGATTAAGGTATTTCTGTGGTCTTACGCTGAGGCATTACTTTAACTAAGGACAACTTAGGTAAACAAAATTGGGAGGGTAGTACGAAGTGTTCTTTTTGTGATCACCAGGAGACTATCTAGCACTTGTTTTTTGACTGTCATTTCGCACATTTTTCTTGGTGCATTATCCAGGTGGCATCCGGTCTCCCTCCTCCTCAAAGTACATTTTTCTTGGTGCATTATCCTTGGTAATTGTCTCTGTGGGGTAAATAAGAATTTTAGGGAGAGTTTGCTGGTTGAAGCAACCACTTTATGTTGGACAATATGGCTGTGCGGAAATGATATATTTTTTGACAAGAGGAACATTTTTAATCATTTATAGGTGATATACTTGTGTATCTATTGGCTGCGATCCTGGGTGTTGCTGCAGCGGCAAGAGGACAAGGAATTGGCACTTGCGGCGTGTGTGAGATTGGAGAGTGGTCCAACAGCTCTTTACGGGCTATGGATGGAAGTCTAGGTTTCGTCTCACAGCACCTTGAGGACCTTCGTACCAACCATCATGAGAAGCACCTTCATGCATTTTGCTTTGAATTCAATTGTTGCTCTATTATTCATGTTCCAGGTTTGTATAACTAGGGCTTTGGCCATGTCGTCTTTCTTTAGCATGTGTTGTCGTTTTTTCTTTTATTAAAGTAAGATAGCAAGTTGTGATGCAATTTAGCAACAATCTGGACATACGACATCATGAGCAGGGTTTGGTGAACCAGCCCGACACCACCATAGCATGGCACTTGGCCTCCGATTCAGGTGTTGTGGAAATTGTTGCTCTATTATTCATGTTCCAGGTTTGTGTAACTAGGGCTTTGGCCATGTCGTCTTTCTTTAGCATGTGTTGTCGTTTTTTCTTTTATTAAAGTAAGATAGCAAGTTATGATGCAATTTAGCAACAATCTGGACATACCACATCATGAGCAGGGTTCGGTGAACCAGCCCAACACCACCATAGCATGGCACTGGGCCTCCGATTCAGGCGTTGTGGCCCTTGCCTTCACACAGCAAGGGGGCAGCAGCTTTGTGGAACCATCACCCCCCCTCCCTTTATCTGTGTTGTCCCAGTTGAGCCATTTCTTGTGTCTCCACCTTCTATGGACCCTGTGTCACGCCCAGATTTTCCCGATCTTGATTTCGAGCATATCATCGCATGTAGCTAGGGCATTTGCATTAATCACAAACTCAACACGCCGAAAACCCGCACACACGCACTCCAGCCAGATAAAACCCTAATTCGGCAAATAACATGAAATGTCGCATGCACCGTATTCATCGGAGCACCTGCGGTACCTCACCACCAAGTAACCCTAAGCCGAGACGGATGTCATACCGAGAATTCCGTATACCCTCCACCCCTTGCCGCACCCCCGGAACCCTAATTCCAGCCCTCGATTTTTTTTCTGTCCCATTTAAACCATTCTCTCCAGAAACCCTAAGCGCGGAACCTAACGTTCCTCGGCCCCTCCGAAAATCTTGAAATAAATTGTGGAACCCCTTAACAATATACTGAACTCAATTACGACATAAAATGATAGGATCCAATTCGAAAATATTCGTATACGAAATAAATAAACCCTAGGATTTAAATCAGCATTGAACTGCAACCCGTTAAAATAAGTTTCCAAAAATTCCGATAAATTACCACGACGATCCTTACACTTCCTAGAGTCCAAATATACAAAAACATGGGCATGCATAGTTTAGAAATTTGGATTGACCGCTATCGAACACCTAGGATAGAAACCTACCGTTGCATAAATTCGTGAGTAACCTTTTACCGGGAGCTATAAACTGAGACATGAAGCTTTCCATCAGCAGCCCCATCCCACCAAACTCCAGAAAAGCTTTGACAGCATGCATTTTTATCAATCCCAGTTAAAGTCCCAAGGCACGTCAGTGTGGGCATTCAAGCCGTGCAAGCAATCTGGATTCCCCGTCGGTGCCTAACCTTCCCTATTTGCTGGACACGTTCCCCTCAGTGCTAGTGGCATGGTTGGACATCTTGGCCACGTTGTCTTCTCCCCGTGGCATGCCCATGCCAGACCCGTACACGCACTGGCCGCGCTCCAGACACACCCCATTGCCAGCCTGGCCTCTGCACCCGAGTAGCTCACCATCTTCTTCACGCCACCAGCACCTCAACTGTCAATCTCCTCCCTGTAGCCACAGGCCGAGCTTTGACCTTGTCTCGTCGCCGGCCTTGTAGTGGAGCAGCACCACCGTCCTCTCCGGCGAGGTCCCATCCAGAGCTCCCACAGCGGCCATGGCCAGCTTGCCGCGCCTATAAAAGGGAGAACCAGAGAAGTCCCTTTCCACCCAAGCCGCATGCCCTCCCTTCTCCTAGCTCGAGCAGCTGCTACTCCCAGCTAGCTCCCATCCTCCATCCGAGATTCCACCCTCACCCAAACAAGCTCAGGCCACCACCATTTTTCTCAAACCCGAGCTCAATCTCATGTAATACATCCACACCGAATCCCTTGTTCCCCAAAACAAGCGCTAGCAGAAAGCTCACCCAAGCCCTAAATCCACCTGCCTCCGGACCACCCCAACTGCCAATCGCCTCAACTGCCGGTCACTGACAACCCTAACCGCTACCCGTTTCCAACCACCTCCGCCGGAACCCCTGCTCCTCTGTCCGAGCAACCAACCCAGCGCCGCGTTCGCCTCTGGTTTTGACCCGGGCTCAGGTAAAACTCCACCGACGCGTGGGCCAAGGTGAGGGCAAGGCCCACGCTGGGTAAGCCGCAGGCGCCGGATGCCATTTCCGCTTCCCTATTGTTAATGCGTATTAACTCGGTCTGAGTCAATTCCCGCGTTCGCTGGTTTGGCACAACCGTTGGTCCGTTTCAGACAAAGCAAAGGTGCATTTAGTCCAGCTGGGTAGCTAAATTAAATCAGTGATTTGGTTAAGAGGTTTAATCACTGGTTGAGCAGTAGACCGGGTTATAGAATGCCGACCAAATTTTCCAGCGCACAAAGTCAATTCTGAAAGCATGAGAAGTATTCCAAACCTTTAACTCAAACATATTTTCAGATTTAAATCCTTTAGCATAGAAACAGTGCAAGTTCTAAAATGGAACTATTATTCCTTCTTTAGGGTTTGCATGCATGTACTGTCATACTAGTTTCTAAAGTTCCAAGATAAACATTCTTTCCCTGCCAGCATACCTAAAGTAATATTAATACAAAGATGGCCTCGGAAGTAAATGAATTAAAGGTTACATTTTAAACCCATGCTTGTTCCTTTAATCTGTTCACCGTCATTTTATGTGTTATTATTGCATATACTCGCCACCCGAAATAGTTATTATGTTCGTAGACCCAAACCCTAAAAACCTGAAACCACCCCCACTAGCTTAAACCTACATATGCACTCTTCCCGATTTCCGCACAGCTACCATTTAATTTAACGATCACTTGGATTAAACGGGAATCAACCGTTCAAAGTCTTAAACCCTAACTCAACCCTAATACCATGATTTTCTCCCGAGCATGCATGTCATCTGGTTTATTGGAGTTATTTGGATTTCCCCTTATTCGATATTCTTTCGGCACGTAGTTGACGGAGCGACGTACGTGCGCCAGGAGGACCCGACATCACCCCCGCGTTCGGAGCAAGAGCAAGAACTGCCAGGCAAGCATCCCCACCTTGATCATGTCGAAATCCCATATATGCAAAGTTATGAATATTTTGTTTACAAACACTGCATGCTATGTGTTTAATATCGATATTTTATGTAGAAATAGCTATACCCATTAGTTGCACGGTACCTAGGTCTGATTATCCCTCATTGTAACCCTAGGAATAACTGTCGGTCGTTCACGACCGTCGGATAATTGAGGTTATAGGTGTTAACCACGCTTAGCCCTGCTATAGTGAAAAACCATGTTTTATTCATCCCGTTGGGATATGGGGAATTAAACCCTCGGATGGCATATGCTGTCCGAGGTAACTTTCACAAATAAAGGATTATCAAAAACCAAAAGAAAAGAGGAGATGGTTTCGATTCGGGTAGGAATGTTAAGAGATGTTCGGGAATGTAAGCATCGGATGGAGCCATGTTCATCCGGGACGACATGGGGTCGGGAAATAGAGTCCTACTCGAATCAGTTAAGGACCGAGCCTAAGTGCCGCTAAACCGGTTCCTCACCGTACGTCCACATGTCCTTTATGGGAAGGACTTGGCTTAGTACCCCGGCAAGTATTAGGGTTTGGACCCGTGGGAAGTAGGGAGTTTGTGCTAGGTGTTTAAAGTCCTAGAGATCCACCTACGCCGGGCGTGAGGTGTTGATGCGACACAAAGGTGGGGAGTCCCATTTTTGGTCTGGGTCAACCACCTAGCGGGTCCAACTCTGGTATGGAAGCGGGCGAAGGTCTCGTTGTAATCACCCTGCCAATACACTCTGTGTAGTGTATCAGTTAGCGCTCGGCATTAGGGGTGAAATTACATCTTGTGGGTAAAGCCGTACAACCTCTGCAGAGTGTTAAAAACTATTCGAATAGCCGCGTCCTCGGTTATGGACATGAACTGGCAAGGCCACACACTGGTTAGACTTGTTTTTGTTTGCAAAAGCATGGGAAAAGAGATTAAGGACGTGGGCATGATGTGTCCACAGAGGGCAATTTACGCTATAGGTTGGTAGCAAGGAATTGCCAGAGGAGGCGCCAGTCGTGCTATCCGGGATAACACGGGACTGGGCGTGTGTAAGACTCGCTGTACTACCGGGGGTAGTGACAGCTGAGCATTGAGTGGAGAAGCTAGACATACTGCCCGGAGTAGTATGGTCTGAGCTGTCTCGAGGATCGATTGTAAGAAGGTAGCCGGGTCTACCTACAGAGAAATTCTGTTCATTTTACTTTAAACAGTTTTACTAAATTGCTTTTGAATCTACTATTCAAGTATTTAAATTAAGAACTTACTTTTCCGCACAACAATCAACCTAGGGTAGAGCTATTCCTTGTTATATTCCCCGCATGAAATATTTCCGTATACTCCTTCCTGTGGGGATAGCTTGCGAGTATATTCAATGTACTCACCTGGCTTGTTGATTTGGCCAGAAGAAGAAGAAGAGTTCTGCTCCGACGAGGAAGATTCCGACTTTGAGGTATTGGGCATTTCCCCAGTCAGTTGCCTGTGAGTTTGGCATATTGTTGGGTCTATTTACGTATCTTTTATGTATTTCTGCTGCAAGACTTTGAATTCGGCCAATAGGCCATATTATGTTAAAGACTCTAAATGGCTTGTATTGTAAAATAATCGGTAATGTATGACGACATTATCAAGTTCTTGTGTGTGCCGGCTACTGTTCCAGGGACCGGTACAGTAATCACAGGAGCATTTCCGGCCTTAAAACCGGGGGCGCCACACCCTGTTCCTCTTTGAAGTTCCCAGCCTCTGCACTAAAGGCACAATACAAACACTTTAAGAAACAATGAGTACTCAACATAGATTTATACTCTCTTTGATCACAAATGTAAGTCATTTTTGACTTTTTATAGTTTTCAATACAAACCTTTAACTATAATTTTCATCCATAATATATTATAAAAAATAATAAGAAGTGCATAGAATGAAAGAATTTTACAGAAGAATCTAATGATCTTATTTTTATAAAGTATATCGATATATTTTTACATTTATAAATGATCAAAATTTTGAAAAATTGGCTACACGCATCCCATGGCGACCTACATTTGTGAGCAGAGGGAGTACATAATTTTTACAATAAACTTGGTGATACATACTAAATAAAAAGGATTATTATATTCAACCTCACATATATACTAGAAAAATGCAAGTAACAATGAACGCCACAAAATCACACAGCCATGCGTTAGAGGAAAATATTTAATAGTTTGCACACATAGAGAAACAACAGCTCTATCCATAACAACCATGCGCCACGAAAAGACACAAAAGTGGTTGGGAAACTACAGTAACTACGCTCAACTAGGCTCAGCCACACAACAACATAGTAGTACATAATTACTAAATACTGAATAGAACTGTAACAACATCATATATTAATCGCTAGAACTGAGATACTCTTCATAAAAGATGAGATTTTGCAGCGAGTTGGCGATCTTGCCTAAGTAAAGAATCAATTTTGACGCAAGTGACACCATAAACGGAGAGGAAAAAGAAACAAAGACGCTAAGAAATGCGAAGAGGCTTTGGCATGCAGGGTCGGGTAGGGTTTCGGAAGCTTCCAGAAGCTTCGGTAGGTAGGATGGTATTGATCTATGAGTGGCAAAGCGGGACAGGGTGGGGCAAGGAGGAGAGGAGGCGGCAACATGAGAGCAGATCAAATAGTAGAGTGCCGCGATGCTGGCTTCTCTGCTACTCTTCTCTCTCTCCTTCCCTCCATTTTTTCCTCTTTCCTATGTTTTGGCTTCCTTTATGTCGTAGCAACGGGGCTAGGCAGTAAACTGGTGGCACCCTGCACGGCTCCACGGACCTACGAGGGTTGCACAGGAAACTACGTCACGGAGACACCGCTGCCGCGCACACGCGGGCTACCGGAGCGAAGACGTTCAAACTCACTGCGATGTTGCAAACTTGAGGAGAGGAGGAGCAAACAAACTTGTATTTCAGAATTTTTGGGGATCCCCTTGAATGGAAGGGGTGCCCCTCTATTTATAGGGAGAATGGAGGGACGGCGGAGATTACAAGAATGCCCTCAGACGTTTTACAATTTTATCCCTAGACGCACTAATGCCCTTGAGGATGAGCCGGTCTTTTTCTCCAGGAATATTCGGGGAATATTCCATGGGCCCCGCTCGTCGTGCCCCCCTGGTAACGATTTTCCCCGTCACCTCGAGCTTCTGGTCATTGCGAACCCGTCGTCGTCACGGAGGCGGCGTTGTTACGATCTGGGCATTGTTATGGAGCCGGTGTTGTTGCGGAGTCGGCGTTGTCACGGTGCTACTGCTACTGCGGAGTCGGCGTCGGCGTTGGCATAGACTCGGCGTTGATGAGTTTTGAGGTGCGCTGATCTCTCCTTTGGAGGAATCCCTAAGTGCGTCGAGGTGGAAATCTCGACCCGAAATCGAAGATTTTGAAACGGTCACCTCGACCAAAGTGGTCGGCACAACCTAGGATCAAGGTGGAAAGCAAGTCCTCGACTCAAGCTAACAAGGGAAACAAGAATCAGCCAATCCGGAGTCCAGGTGAAGGAGATATGCCCTCTGCAAGATCCAAAAAAGTTATGGAAAAACTTCCGGAGCCGAAAAGTCCCACTTAGAAGCCGAATTTTGAGGGCCAAGACGGGTATAGGTGTACACACACATGTATTTTTTTGGATGCGCCTCTTTGTTAACTTTAATTTGAGTGGTCGTGGACCTCAAACGGACTTCGTATGAGGAAGTTATGGCTGTTTTACTAAAACATCTCGCACATTTCTCCCAAAAAATTTCTTTTTTTCGTTTTTCTCTTTTTCTTTCTTTCCCTTTCTTTTTCTCTTTCCTTTTCCTTTCTTTTTTCCTTTCCTTTTATTGCCCGTGTCCGTGCTCGTGCTGGCCGGCCCCCAACCTTGGCCGAATTGGGTCGCGGCCCACCCGAGCGCTAGTGTTACTAGGGGCAGAGGCGATAACCCCCCCCGGCTGCCCCCTGGCCTCCCTCTCCTTGCCTCTTGCTTCCCGCCGCCGACGCCACAACTCCCACCGCCGGCGCCCTTCCACCTTCCGCCGCCGACGTCTCACCTCCTGGCCGCCGCTGACACCTCAACTCATGGCCGCTGCTCGAGCCGCGTTTCCCGGCCACCGCTCAGGCCGGCGCCTGCGGCCTCTCGGGCTGCTGCTCGGGCCCCACCTCCCGGCCACCGCTCGGGCCGGCGCTTGCTGCTCCTCGGGCTGCCGCCTCCCGGCCAACGCTCGGGCCGGCGCCTACTGCCTCTCAGGCCGCTGCTCGGGCCACGCCTCCCAGCTGCCGCCGCTCGGGCATGCCCAAGCCGCTCAGCTAGGGCCGCTGCTAAGGGCCTCCGTCGCCGGTACCTGGGGGGCCACGGGCGCCCGGCCAAGACCGTTGTTCGAGGCCTCTGCCACTACCGTGTGCTGATTCGGGGTATCGATGCTGCGTCGCTGCCGTTGGATGAGGAGCAGGTGCCGCCACCTTCGCTGAGGACCCCGCCTTGCTGTGTCACCACCCTGAGGACGCCGTGCTGCGCCGTCGCTTGGGAACTCCACGCTGAGGTCCTTTACGCTTCAAGGGTGACCAATCCAGCGTGCATATATTTTTGCCTCCGTCGCCTGCTTGCGGTGGTCTGGGCGACGTTTTGATGAGATTGCTTGTATGAGATAGACTGCTACTACGCCTTTGTCTGTTATGCATGAGATGGACTGCTACTGCACCTTTCGTTTATTATGCATGAGATGGACTGCTACTGTATATTTTGTTTAGTATGCATGAGATGGACTCAGCGTAGGTGCTGGCGGACGCGACTGCTCCTCTTGTATTGTCGCGCCTTGGTTGTGCTTCTCGTAAATGAATTGTCACTGTCTCCCGGGTAGCTGATACGAGGGACGCCCGTCGCGAGTGTAGGTGTCCCTCTCTTTTTCCTGCTCTTCGTTGTGTCATTATGAGTCAAGTTAAGCGCCGTAGGCTCGTCAATGCCATGCTCCTACGTGCCGCACTTTCGTCACTACCCTATCCTTTCATCATGATTGGTGAGGTTGCGTATGCATAGGCTACGATGACGTTGTGCTCGCGCATGCCTTCGCTGCTAGGCGCGACATGTTCCACAAGTGACCTCTCTTGTTTCTACGCTTGTTTGATCTTTTTTGCAGGAGTGCCATAGACCGAGTGACTTCTACGCCTGTCTAGCTTGCGGCCGCTGGAACCGACCGGCGAGGAGATAGCGATGGGACCCAT
This sequence comes from Stipa capillata, assembly GCA_019208055.1. Taxonomy (NCBI): domain Eukaryota; kingdom Viridiplantae; phylum Streptophyta; class Magnoliopsida; order Poales; family Poaceae; genus Stipa; species Stipa capillata. Next base: position 741,713 of record JAGXJF010000141.1, read on the forward strand.
CGCAGCGACCGCGTCGCATGGACCGTTGGTCCTGTTTGCTCAAGACCCCCGTGGCCACTCGGGGCGATACGGAGGGCGCGCTGGCGAGGCCCCCTACTCAGGCTGTGGGGAGTGAGGCGACGCGACGTGCGGGCGGCAGCGGGGCTCGCCGTGTCGATCGTAGCCCCGTTCGACGTAGACGGTCCTCGAGGTCTCCACCACGGGAGCAGCAAAGGAGCAGGCGTGACAGGGATGACTTTCCTCGTCGAGGTCGCGGAGCGACTAGGAGCGTCCAACCCCACCGCGATAGAGGCGGCGACAGGATCGTGAGGTGGTTGGGCGGGCACTCTCGAGGGATCGACACCGGACCCCCGGGCCTGGCGTGCCACGCAGCTCCAGACACTCTGTCGCCGTGGCGGATGTCGAGTTCACGCAGCGGCGTAGTGAGGTACTCATTGGACGATGACTTTGTCATGTGTGCCCTTTTGTTTTCTACTTCCTTACACACTTGGCGGCATTTCTTCATTAGTTGCCACCGGCGTGGTAACATTACCTTTCATCTTTGCTTGTGTACGCAGGGAGTGATGGCCACGGACAAATCCGTCGAGGGGATGAAGTACACCTCGTGGCTCGGGTGCTCCACCGCTGATCAGGAGCTGGTCGACGCCCCGGTGCGGGCCAGCAAGCTTCCTGCTACTTCTCAGGAGAAGGAGTGCCCGGGCATGGTCCCCTAGCGGACGTGAGGCGAGCTAGCTGTGACGGCAGCGACGTCGTTGTCTTTGTCGCATAGTTCGACACTGGGCTCTGCTTTCCGGTGTGTGAGTTTTTCCACGACCTCCTAGAATACTACGATGCCGTGGTCTCTGACCTTCACCCGTCGGTGTTCGTGAAGCTAGCGATCTTCGAGTGGGCGTTGAGGACCATGGAGATGAAGGCCACCCCACGACTTTTCGCTTGGTTCTACGAGCCTGTGGTCTCGACCACCCTTCTGGAGATGAAGAGTGGTGATTTTCTCTCTCGCTCTGGAGCCTTGAGCTTCAGGAAGCGCGCACCACAAAAGGGCCTTTCCGTCGACTACCTAGCCCAGGCGTCCAAGGGGCAATGGGGCGATTGGGAGAAGGCATGATTCTTCTTTTGCGATGACGAGAAGAGGTTCACCCGCGCCTCGGACTCCTTTCAGGTAAACGGTGCAGTGCCTGCTGACCTGTCCAGCATGGAGATGACCCGGATCAAGGCGCTCGGGCGCATGTTGGGATGCGCGACCTTGTTGAGGAGTTCTGTCTGTTGGGGATTGACCCACTCTCCACGGCGTGGGACTTGGAGCTTGTTCCTTTCCCTTCAAGGGTAGGGGCGAGTGGGTGTGCTTTTCAGCGTTGTCCCCTCCGGGAGGGTATGTCTTCCTTGATTCAATTCTAACACCCTACTCCCCCGCTCTTCTATCTTCTCTTTTTTTTGTCTTGTTGGTTTCTCACCCTCCTTCGCTTTGCGACAGGCGTTGGGCTTCGTCACGCCGAGGACACGGCATCACGCGTCCTAGGCCCTTGACTTGCGGGGAGATGCACATGGGGAGCTCCAAACGTCCATGGGACAGCGAGGTGAGGGAGGCCCCTCCCTCGAAGTGAGCGTCGAGCTCCTGTGTGGACAAGTCTGGCTCGTCCGCTACTTCACCGACTCTGGGAGTTCGAGACGGTGTGGCTTTTGGCGTCATCATGCGAGGTGGCCTCGCATTCAAAAACTTCGCTACCCCGGTCCTCCCCCGCTTGGGACGTGGGATTGGAAAGGGCCTCTTCGGTGCCGTCCCCCCTGTCAGGTACTGGGTGGGATGGTGAGTCCACGTTGGATGACGATGATGGTGACACAGGTGACGCGGCGGAGACGCAGACCGCGACCGACGTACGAGTGGATACTCTTGCTAGCGAGCTTGAGGCGGCGCTAGAAGGCTGTGACGCGCGTGTCGCGATACCCTCCCTGGGGGCCTTCACCTCGACTCTGACGACGATCTGATCGTCCTCTCGCCCCGGGTTGTTAGCGTGGTGGTTGCCCCAGCCGAGGTGCTGGGGAGCGACAAGGAGTTGGCACTGCCTGGGGGGTCCGAAGCCCCCGACTCCGGTTCGCGCTCGGTGCACTCTCTAGCGGCGCTCCCGACAGTCACTAGAGACAGCGCTCTCCCAGGGGTGGTGAGCACACTTCGCCTGGCGGAGCACCTCACTCCCTCGCACTTCACCGACACCGCCATGGAGGCGGGGTTCTACCAGGAGGTTGCGGAGCGGGTTGCTGTTGATGACCTGGACACCGCGTTCCAGGGATTGACCATTGGCCAAACGTGCGACGTGGCTTGATCTTCCCTTTTGAAGGTGACATATGTTTTGGTGCTCCGGTCGTGTGCTTGTGCGGGCTTGTTTATCTGACTCGTATTGGTCTTCATGACGTAGGGCTTGTTCGCGGTGGAGCAGGTGTCGCACGCGTGGGCCACTCAGGGACAGGTCACGACGGCGCTGCACGATGCCGAGAAGGCGAAGGCCGAGGCAGAGGTGCTTCTCGACGGGTTACGTCAGGAGAACGCAGAGCTCAGCACATGCTTAGCCGCGACCGCGAGGCGTGTAGACTCCCTTTAGACTTCGTTGCAGGCGGAGCGAGCTCATTGATGCGAGGTTTCTGCTCAGGCGCGACCCTGTGCGGGGCGCTGCGTGACCTGTGTGAGGCCTCCAAGGCTGGGGTCGATCCCTTCTCGGGCGAGGGAGAGGGGGAGACGGCTGGTCTTCTGCAGTGGGCGACGTCAACTATACGTCACGGCGAGGGCCAGCGCAAAGAGGACCGCGCATTGGCGACTGCTGATCTTGTGCTCTCGTGCGTTCTGCACGTCGGGGTCGGTTCGCCGGGCATGCTTGTGCCGCTTCAGGGCATGGCTCCCCGGTATTGCGACCTTCGGGGCTTCCTCAGGGAGGTCAAGGCGGATTCGAGTACCTTCCTTACCGTGTGGGCAGCGCACGGCAAGGCGTACCTTAGCGCCATGGCGGATGCTCATCGTGCTGCCAAGGCAAGGGCAGTGGCCTCGGTTCCTGAGAGCACGGGCATCGGTTCCGGCCCTCCTTCTGAGGTGTGAGGTCTCTTTAACTTCTTCTTCTTCTTCTTTTTAGCTTTTGGCTGGGAGCATCGGGTTTCTTTTGTCTGTTTACTTCTACGCCGACTTTCTGGCTTCGCTCGGTGCGAGGGAGCTCTTCTTTTTGGTTGTGCCAATGTGATCGTGCTTTTTGTACCTGACTTGTATCTAGCCCTGGTGATAGTTTTATAAACGCTTTTGGAAAATCGTTGTCTTCTTCACTTTGACTTGCAAGCTCAAGGTTTCTTAGTTGTGGAACTTGCAGGGTTTGCATATGGTGGGGAGTGAGGCGGCTCCGCAGCACGAGCCCCCTGCTGATATGCGCACGTTGAGGGGTGCCGCTGACTTAATGGCATTCATTTCAGGCTTCATGCGGCATCGCTGCTAGTTGTTGGCGGAGATGCTCGAGTTGGTTAGCGTGTGAGTGCGCCTTGGTGGATGTAGCCCCTCGCGGTGTCATGTACGGTACTTGGCCCCTTGCTGCCATGAGTGCTTTGGTGGGCGTAGTCCCTCGCGAGGTTGTGCACGGTACTTGGTACCCTGCCTCCCAATAAAAAAAACTTTGCGTCCCTCGGCTTGGCGGGGGCGCAAGTAGTTGCCTCACGACCTCGTGTTCTCTTCCTGCATCAAATAGTTAGGTGTTGAATCTGGGCCTCCACCCTACGACATACATGTGCATATCGGTATATTTTGTTTGCTTGTGAGGCGGCTTGTGCTGGGGAGCGACAATGCTCGACTCGCGTGGGGCATGGGTCACATCCCGGTGCTTACAAGGAGGTTCGGGCGCTTGACTCACGCGGGGGTGATGGTTCCTCCCGGCCGACGCGAGGAGGCTTTTTGCTCGACTCGTGCGGGAGAGGCGGGGTCTCCCAGCGCACACAAGGAGGTTTAGATGCTCGACTTACGCGGGGGATATGGTTCTTCCCAGCCAACGTGAGGAGGCTTCTTTTTTTTCTTTGACCCGTGCGGGGGAGACGGGGCTTCCCAGCGCGCACGAGGGGGTCCAGGTGCTCGACTCACGTGGGGGAGGTGGTTTCTCCCGACCTACGTGAGGAGGCTTTTTCACTCAAGTCGTGCGGGGGAGATAGGGCTTCCCAGTGTACACAAGGAGGTTTGGGTTTTTTGGGGGAGCACGTGATATGGGCAAGCAGACTTGGCATGCATACCTGTCATGGCGGCCGCATACGTATATATATGTCGCGAGATGACTTTGGCATTCGTTACAACACACGTGAAGAGGTCGCGACAAGGAGACACTACTTGGGAAATCTAGCGACGGCCGACGCAGCGGCACTTTGGGGGAAATTTTAAAAAACATAATTAAACATTGGGACCGATGCAGTGGTCCTGGCTGTGGTTGGCCTACAAAATGGGCGAGGCCTTCCCAAGCCCCTGGCGGCTTCACACGTGGTATTTCTTCAAGTTGATAGTGTTCCAACTGTGCTTCAGCTCTTCACCCTCGAGGGTCTTCAATCGAAATGACGTTGGGTGCGACTGGATGACGATCTCGTATGGCCCTTCCCACTTGGAGCTTAGCTTCCCGTCGGCTTCTGGGTTTGCCTTCTTTTTCAGGACGAGGTCGCCCACCTGGATGGAACGTGGGTGAACGACTTTGTTATATGCCTTCGCCATGGACGCTTGATTGCGTTCGATGTTGAGTGTGGCATCCTACCTTAATGCATCAAGGCCGTCGAGGGAGGCTTGATGGGTCTCGTCTTCGGGCGGTGTCTCGGTGCGAGAGGAGCCCAGTTTAATTTCTTTGAGGGTGACGGCCTCGTCGCCGAAGAGCAGTTTGAACGGGGTGAAGCTAGTGGCTCTGCTGGCTGCTGTGCGCGTCGACCACAGCATGTTGGGGAGCTCGTCTGCCCAGTGTCCTTTGGGGAGGTCGAAGAGGCGTGTGCGCAAGCCGTGAAGAAGGATGCCGTTAGCGCGCTCTACCGCACCATTCGCTCGAGGGTTGGCTACAAAGGCGAAGCAAAGGTTGACACCGAGCGAGATACAGAATTTGCAGAATGGCTCAGCGTCGAATTGGGTGCCGTTATCAACGGTGATCTCACCCGGGACGCCGAAGTGACACATCAAATTTTTCCACACAAACTTCTGTACAGAGGCCGAGGTGATCTTGATGAGCGGTTCTGCCTCTATCCACTTGGAGAAGTAGTCAACTGCTACAACCATGAACTTGGCGCCATGGCTCGCGGTCCTGAACGGGCCAACTAAGTCGATGCCCCAGCGCGCGAGTGGCCACGAGGGTGGGATGGGCTGCAGATTGTGCGTCGGAAGGCTTGTGCCTCGTCCCATCCACTGACATGCCAGGTATATCTTCACCAAGTCTTGTGCGTCATGCGGCGCTGTCGGCCAATAGAAGCCTTAACGGAAGGCCTTGGAGACCAGCGCGCGTGGGGCGAGGTGGGATCCACACAGTCCCTCGTGTATGTCGCGCACCAGCTCGGCTCCTTCCTCCTTCGAGATACACTTGAGGTACAGCGCGCACATGTCGCGCCTGTACATCGAGCCTTGGTGGATGATGAAGCCCCTTGCACGTGCCTTGAGGCGGCGAGCCTCGACGTGATCCTCAGGCTTGGTCTCGTCGATGAGGTACCGCATGATGGGCGTCCTCCAGTCCTGCGGGGCTATGACGTTCACTTCCGGTAGCCCTTTCGTCGCGGGGGCCGTGAGCACCTCGTAGAAGGCGCCTGGCGGCAAGCTTACGGAAGTACTTGCCACTCGGGCCAGCATGTCCGCCTCTACATTCTCTCCCCGTGGGATGGGATGAATAGTGAAGCCCGCGAAGTGCTTCTCCATTGCCTGCGCCATGGCCAAATACTTGATCATTTCTAGCTCTTTTGCTTGATAGCTCTTGTCGATGTGTCCCGCAATGAGCTGGGAGTCGCTCTTGACCAACACTCGCCGGGCCCCTGCGGCGCGCCTTGCGCAAGCCGAGCAGTAGAGCCTCATACTCGGCGATGTTGTTGGTGGCTTTGAACTCCAACCGGGCGGCGAATGATGTGTGTGCTCTGTCTGGCGACTCGAGGACTGCCTCGGCACCTGTATCCTCGGTGCACCACGAGCCGTCCACGCAGACGGTCCATGTCGGCTCGGCGTGCTCTGGGGGCGCTGGGCGCTCGGAAGTGACCCACTTCGCCACGAAGTCCGCAAGGATCTGTGACTTGATTGCCGTGTGAGGAAGGAACTCGATGGAGAATTGTGCGAGCTCCATTGCCCACTTCCCGACGCGCCCTGAGGCTTCCTTGTTGTGAAGCATCGCGCCGATGGGATATGAAGACGGTACTTAGATGGAGTGTGCCTGAAAGTAATGCCAAAGCTTCCTTGATGCCATAATTAAGGAGTGCGTAAGTGAGCTTCTCTAGCTCGGTGTAGCGCACCTTGGCGCCTTGAAGCGACTCGGACACGTAATACACCGGGTACTGCACACGGTCTTTTTCCTTGACCAACACTGCACTCACAGCCCCTGGCGTTGCAGCCAAGTATAGGAGCAGGCTCTCTCCTGGAGTTGGGCTTTGCAGCAGGGGAGCAGAGGTCAGGTATGCCTTGAGTTCATCGAACGCTTGCTGGCTGTCAGCGTCGCACACGAAGCTGGACGAGCCTCTAAGGGCCTTGAAAAATGGGAGTCCCTTCTCGGCGGACCGGGACACAAACCGTTCGAGCGCGGCAAGGCGCCCAGTGAGTTTCTGCACTTCCTTTATGTTATGGGGTAGAGGCATGTCCAATATCGCTATGATCTTGGTCGGGTTGGCCTCGATTCCCCTTTTGGACACCAAAAAGCCTAGTAGCTTACCGGCCTGCACTCCGAACATGCACTTCTCAGGGTTGAGCTTCATCCCTGCCGCACGGAGATTACCGAATTTTTCTTCCAAGTCTTGCGTGTGAGAGCGTGCGATGGCACTCTTGACGACTACGTCATCCACGTAGGCCTCGATGTTGCGTCCCACCTGGGCGAAAAGTGCCTTTTGCACTAGGCGGGCAAAAGATGATCCGGTGTTCTTCAAGCTGAATGCCATGCGCACGTAACAGAAGGTCCCGGACGGCGTGAGGAAGCTTGTTCTTTCCTCGTCATCCTTAACCATCCAGACTTGGTGGTACCCTGAGAATGCATCTAGAAAGCTCATGAGCTCGCAGCCGGATGTGGCGTCGACGAGTTGGTCGATGCGCGGGAGCGGGAATTCGTCAGACATGCCTTGTTGAGGCTGGTGTAGTCGATGCACATGCGCCACTTGCCGTTGGCTTTCTTCACAAGTGCGGAGTTGGCGAGCCAAAGGCGGACGTACAGCTTGTGTTCGATTATCTCCCGTGGGATGCCTAGGAGTTCCTCGTGTTCCTAGGCGAAGATGTCGGCGTTGTCCCTAAGGACCTTGAGGACTTCCCTTGATAATTCCGGGGTGAGATCTGCCCCGAGGAGCGCGGTTTTGTCCGTACATCGTTGTGCAGGGGTACGGCACGCGTCTCCCCATCCGGCTTCAGCTTCGGGGTCCATCTTCCTGCGCCCGGCAAGGGGTGAGCCCCTGGCCCTGCCAAGCTCCCTTCTAGCTGCACGTTGTGGATGTAGCAGTTGACGGCCTGAGCTCGTTCGTCGATCCTTCGGGACAGGTTTTGATCCCCACGCACTGTGATGACGCCTTGCGATGCTGCAATATTCACGCACAGGTACGCGTGGTGGGGTATGGCGCCAAACTTGTTGAGGGACACCCGTCTCATGATGATGTTGTACTGGTATGGCAGATCAACAACGTTGAAGGTGATGTTCTCGGTGCGGGAGCAACCACCCGAGCAGAATGTGATGGGGAGCTCGATGCGTCCCATGGCTGTGATCGACCCGCCTCCGAAAACTAGCAAGGGGATACCAGGGGGCCGGAGGAATGACGACGGTATGCCCATCTCTTTGAAGGTTGATGAGAACATAATGTCAGCGGAGCTCCCCTCGTCTACAAAGACGAGGTGTACTTCCGCATCTGAAATCATCGCAGTTATGACAAGCGCGTCATGATGTGGGAGGGTGATTCCTACGGCGTCTTCAGGCCCGAAGGTCACTGGTGTGGACGCCTAAGCGGGGAGCTCGGTGGGCGGAAAAGAGGCGATGTGGCTTATCTGGCGAGCATGCTCTCATCTTTGGCGCTTGGATGGGAAGGTATGCGCGTTGCCCCCTACGATGGCGTGGATGACACGGTGCGGATTAATCGCTTGGACGGGAGCCAGGCAAGGGGGAAGAGGCGGTGGCGGTGGCGGCTGGGGATGGGGCTCTCTTGGAACGGTAACTCGTGCTTGGGGCCAAGCGTCACTCGTCGGTCTTGGGCGAAGTTGCTCGCGCGTACTCCAGATCACGTCACACTCGGCGATGGAGTGGTTGTATGACTGGTGCAGCTCACAAAATCTCCTAGCCTGGTTGTTGACTCCCGCTGCATGTTGATGGCTTGGGCGGCCTCAGTTGTTCCATCCTCCACCACGATCAATGGTTTCGCTCGCCTCCGCGGAGGCCCCAACGCGTGATGTCACGGTCCTCATTGCGTTCTCGACCCCGAGTTTGGTCGCAGTCGTCGTCATGCTTGAAGTGGGCGCGGGGTTGCTCATCGTATCCGTCCACCTGGTGCACGCCACGGTGGCGTGGCTGTGGATCATCATGAGCCGCCTTGGGATGCCTGGCAGCCGCTAGTGCTTTGTTCCACAGTTGGAGCTCCCCTTCTTCTTGAAGCACGTACCTTTCCATGGTATCGTACAACTTTTGGATGGTGGTTGGTAGGCTTCGATCCAGCTTGGCACACAAGGCTGGGTTCCAAATGGACCTTCGCGCAGCGGAGCACATGCTTTCGTCAGTGATGCTGCGTATCTGACACTGCACGTTGGCGAAGCGCTTGTGAAATGCTTGAATAGTCTCCCGTGGTCCCTGGACCAACGCGTAGAGGTCTGCCGCCATCACGACTTTGGTCTTGTTTCCTTGGAAGCGCGAGTGTAGCAGCTGGCGAAGCTGCTCCCAGGAATATACCGAGCCGACGGGAAGCGTGAGGTACCATGACCGTGCTATCCTGGAGAGCTTAAGGAGTAGACTCTTCGCCATGGTGACCTCATTTTCTCCTGCTGCCGACACGGCGGCCTCATACACACGAATGAACTCAGCTGGGTCGATGTCACCTGCGTAGCTCGGGAGATTTGCGAGACGGAACTTATGTGGCCACGGCTTCGCTTCGAGCCTGGGGCTGAGGGGGCTTCAGTCATCGGCGATGTTGATGACCTCATGCCTTGCAGCATACGCAATTGGTGCGGCGACATACTAAGTACGGGACCTAGAAGGGCACAGAGAAAATTCTCGATAACATTATAAGAACAATACACTGGACAAAAATCCTAAGGCCGAAGAATCAAGGAAAGAAAAATCCAGCTGATCAACAAGGACCCAGTTGTTCAATCTGTGATTTGGACAGCTAGCTGTGAATGGAAAGCTTGTAGCAAGACGAGCAACCGCAACAGCTGCATACGGTTATAAGTGAGACAAGAACTTGACAATTTCCTTCGCTTCAATGACTACCCAGGAAGCTACTGTTCATTGCTTGGGGTTGTGTGCGCGTGTGTGGGGTTCCTCCGCAAGCTCTCGAATTTAATATGTACGACACCAGTTCCACCAGTGAATCGCACAAACAACGACGGAAACAATCCCAAATTCCTCAGCGGCGAAGCTATCTCCCCACCAAACCACTCCGTCCGGCGCGCCAACCCCGCACTCCAAACAGGCAGGACTCTCGCTCCACGACAACAAGGTCCCGTCACGGGAGATCACAATTCGCAGCAGGCTCGTAACTCCAAACAGCAGGCCATATGGGCAGCTCCACAGCGAGATCACGGCTCCGGCAAAGCAGCAGCACGTCGGGCAGCGAAGTGGTGATCTAAACTGAACGGCGAACAGAGAGAGTAGATCAGAGCGGTGCTGAGGCGGAGGGAGCAGTGGCAGCAGAAGAAGAGGAAAGCTTACCGGAGCGGAAGGTTCGAGGAGGGGAGGCGTCGCGGTAGAGGAGGAGGCTAGTGGGATGGATATTCACGAGAAGGAAGAGGAGGAGGAGGAGGAGGCGGACGGAGAAGGACGCGACAGGGACGGTTTGTTTCGGTACTGGTGTAGGCTACCGGTGGCGGTGGCGGTGCCGCTGTTTGACGGGGAGGGGAGGGGAGTGGGCGCGAGGAGGTGGACTCCAGCTCGACCGGACCGAGGAGCGCAGCAGCCGGACGCCCACGGCGAGAGCCTGGCAGCGTGGCATTTTTGGTTGGAAGGAGAATTTCTCCGGTAAAACGAAATAACATATACTTCCGCCATTGGTTATGCGAGACATAATTTAATCGCTCTAGGTTGAACATCTTGTTTATAGTTATAAAATCATAATTATAAAAATATGTTTTCTTAGTGAATCTTAAGCTATCGATTTTGTGTCGCGTGATGTTTGATTAATTGTTGATTAAGATTCAACTTAGAACGGTTACACTGTGCATGATATAACTTGACATTGACGTGCCGTTTGGATATTGGGATAGGTTGGGTTAGGGATATGAGGAGGGATATGGATATGTGGGTTGGGGATAGGGAAATGAGATTTTGGTCCTTATACCATGTTTGGGTATATTGGGTTTGGGATGGGGATAAAACTTTTATTGGACAAAAATGCCCTTTGCTAACACTGTTATATAAGATGTCACGCTGAACTAGACATGGATAATTTTGTCATAGCCTTATATCCCAGCCATATCCCACCCTTCTAACTGGGTTTAGATTGGTGGGATAAGAGGCACCCATATCCCCAACCCAAACCCTTCTCTTTTCCCATTCCTCTAATCCAAACAAGAGAATATACCCAACCTAGCTATCATTTTCCATTCTCACCTCTCCTAACCCAATATCCAAACACCCTCTGAGAGTACATTCTTTGGAGCCCGAGACATGCTTAACAGGAAAGAGCAATGACATTGAGAGTACATTCTTTTGAGTTTGGAGACATGCTTGGCAGGAAAGAAAAATCCATTTTGCGTGAAACAAATAAGGAGCTAAATTAACGGGTATATCTAACAAAGGGACGGTTCTTCGAATGTTTAGTAGACCACGTCATACCACAACGATACACGGCATATATATATATATATATAACGCTAATATGCGCGAGAGCGCAGATTAAGCTAATCCGCGCTCCGGCCGAAACGCGCCAGACCGAGCCAGCCATGGAACCAACGAAGGAAAAAAACGGGGCAGTAATTTTATGTCTATCGAGTAGTAATTTTCGGACGGGATTTTACTGCTGAGATTTTAGTGTGATTCAGAATTACTACATTTTGCGATAGATTTTACGATATCATATACACAACTTTACTACCTCGCGCATCTCGACCGTAAAAAACTTCTGAGTTTGATATTTTTTACTATATTTGGTGATAGATATTACGATATCCTATACATAACTTTACTGTCTCGTGCGTTACTACATTTGGTGATAGATTTTACGACATCCTATACACACCTTTACCGTCTCGCGCACATCTCAGACCGTAAAAAAATTCTAAGTTTTACAACTTTTTGGCAACACTTTCACAGTCGCACGCCATCCGTTTTAATTGAATAAATAAGGAGGTGGTGAGATTCAAACCGTAGACCTCATGCACGTTGCTCTTCTCTTCTAACCAACTAGACTATGCAAGTGATTGTGAATACATAGAAGAAATATTTCTAGTATAGAAGAAATATTCCCCTAATCTATTTTAATTGAAAAAATAAGGACAAGGCGGGATTCGAACCCTAGACCTCATGCACGTTGCTCTTCTCTACTAACCAACTGGGCTACACAAGTGATTGTGAACAAAGAGAAGAAATATTTACTTTCTAGTATGGAACGATCAGACATGCAGTAAAATGATGGCTGCGAGATCGTAATATCGTATACATATAATAATAATTTTGCGACACGCTTTATACAAAAATTACTAGAGTCCTGAAGTTTACGATGACACATGTTGTTTTACTACTCGACAGACATAAAATTACCGTATTTTACATGTGAAGTTACGTTACTGTGAGGGATCTGTTCGACAGTAATATAGTTCGATGGATTTACTATATCTACTGAATAGTTTTATGGTCAGTGGTGAAAAGGGAGGGACGTGGTGGGTCTGGGCTGGCTGGCTTGGTCGGTTGGTCAGCGCGTAGAATAAGTATTATGAGCGTAGGTGCAGATTAGCGGATCTATATATATATATATATATATATAAGTCATATTAATAAAAATAATAAAAATAAATTTAATTAATTTATGATCATAAAAGCTTATTTTGAATTAGAAAAAATAAGACAACCTACAAATAGTAAAGCGTAAAAACAAGACAGGTGCTAGACGTCGGGCTGGCAAAGCACCCGATCTCACTTAAGTGAGTGGATTAAAGCATCCAACCATTGCAACATAAAATCCCACATGCAAATTTTTCTTTCGTTACTTATATAACATCGTCATAACATTTTCTCCCACCGTTCATAAAACTGAGCAAAAAAAGCTTGCAGTATCTGCAACTTCTCAAATAAGCGTACACAATAAATTTTTATACATGTGCAACAAATTTCAATGCAATGTACAATTCATGAAATATGATCGCAACATGTGCAACATAAAATAGTGACTTATGCAACAATGCAAAAACATATGTTGCAACATAATATCCATGTGTATGTAACAAGAAAAATACACGTATACAACATGAAAAAACAACATATGCAACATTAGTAATTCTAAAACCACTAACCTTCTCGTCGTCAACATCGAGACCGTCGGCCTCGCCGCCTCTAGGCTCGGTGGAGGTGAATCCAACCAGTTGGGCCACTGCAGGCACTAGATCTAGGCGATCTGAGCCCACCTCTTGCACCACGCCACCCTCTCGGAGTTCGGTGCGGTGGCACCTGACTATCACGAGCATCGGTGGTGCCATATCATTACAAGCAACGGAGGAGTAGGGAGGAGCCATGGACGGCAATGCAAGGTGGAGTCTAGTAGTAAAGAGCGCAGGGTGGAAGGTCCTCTATAGGGTGGAGCTCGTGAGGAGAGAAAAGAGAGAGGATAAGGACATTGCGTGAGGATGAGTGGTAGAAAAGTGAAGCAACACCGCGAGTGGATAAAGCGGCCGATTGTTTTTTTTCCATCCATTGGTAGAACATAAGGATATTTGTCGACGCTCTTCCAAGGGCACCACATGCTCAGGTGCTTTAGGCCTGAGTGCTTCTCATTAGAGGACTACTACTGGTGATCATGTCACTCAAGAGATGCTCATTTTGCTTCATCGCCTTGCTTCCTTCACAACAACAGGTTCTGTTAGTCAGTCTTCCAGGGAGGCCACCTTCATCTTCTTTAGGTATATCTTCATAGATTCTTGACTGTAGTGCGTCTTTTCATATGACTTATGTTTCTACCGGTCTTACTTCTATTCATCCTTCATCTATACCTATCACTGTTTAGATCACAGACGTCACCTCTCTTTTCGTTGCAGGCCAAGGTACCCCGTTTTCTTCGTCTTCTCATGTTCCTGCTATCTCTTATGCTCCTAAATTGACCATGTAGCTTATGTCCGTTGGCTAGCTCACTAATCACGACTGCCATGTTATCCTTGATTCTAACTCTTGTTATGTCTAGGACGACCACACCGGCACTCTTGTTGGGACTGGCCCTCGGCGTTGTGATTTTCAGCATCTCTGGGAGCTTGACTGGCTTTGTCCACCCCCCGTGCACTTGCTAGTCTCTTTGTCTCCTCCACTGGCTCTGCCGCAGCTACTTCCTCCACCTAAGCTTTTGCTCAGTGGCATCATCGCTTTGGACATCGCTATGGCTCGCGTTTGTCTTCATTAGTTCGTCGTGATCTTTTAGGGTCCATGTTAAGTATTTCTCTTTAGATTGTACGGGTTGAAAGTTTGGTAAGCAGCTCCAACTCCCATATCATTCCAGTGAGTTTGTGTCACAATGTCCGTTTGATCTTGTTCATTCCGATGTATGGCGTCCGGCTGAAAGAGCATCTAGGCCCTAATTTGGTTTTGATGGTTAATGGCAACCTAAACTGGAATCTAATGTTTACATTTGAGTGTAAGCAGATCTTACAGGTTCCATGATGAAGGGCTATCCAGAGAAGGATGGCCACCAAAAAGGTACAAGGTGGGTTCAAGGACAAAGAGATGGCTGTGCTAGGGAGCTGTGCCACAGCTGAGAAGAAGCTGGTGCTGTGCAGGGAGCTGCAAGCAGGGTGATGGTGGCTTGATGCGTCAAGGGCCGTGACTTCAGCTGGTGGCAGGTGAAGCCTAGATTTGCTAGTTTCTTTGAGTCCATAGGAACCACCCGTACTATCAAGAGGGATGAAACAGTAGCAGTTGTCTAAGGGAACCTTGCTCATTGCTCAGAGTGTTGGTCAAGGGGATTGGTGCTTTGAGGCCAATTGCCCTGTGTCAATAGCTTTGCACAAATGTATGTAGCTGTGTGAAAACCCTAGAGCCTTAGGCACCTGTGTGACACAGCTGTGTCACAGGTGGTCTTCCGCTCTATGACTCAGGTACACCTCTGTACCGGGAGAGAGCTTGTAAAAGCTAAGGGATCTGCTCTGCGATAGGGTCTGCGGTGTCAGGGGTCTGTCGGAGGTTCTCTCCTTTTCAGGTAGCTTAGGTAGAGTATGCTGAGGGCATGTAGTGTGCTAGGACCGGGCTGAGTAGTGCTGCTATCAGCTAAGGGTTCACCTGTGTGTGCCGCCGGTGACACAGGTGTCGGTCTGCCTGAGCCGGTTACAGTTGAGCGTAGGGTTCAGCTGTGTCACAGGTGGTTGACACCGGTGGCTCACTTAATCCTACGTGGCAACAGGGTAACGGTCAGGTGCCTGTGGACCCTATATATAGGGGACCAGGGGAGGACCCTGTCCTCAACCTTGCTCAAATCAGTGATTCTCATACGACCGTTGCAAAGCCTCCAACCACTCCACAAGAGTCAAGCGCCTAAGGGTTAGTTCGAGTGGGTTTGTGAGCTAGAGCACGAGCAAAGGTTCCTCCAAGAGATTGCTGCTGGATCATCTGTTACTCTTGGAGTTTGTCTGCTCCTAGACGGGTGTAGGAGTTGCTGGTATCACCCAAGCTTGTGTGGGCTGAACCAGCAGTTTGTGAAGGTGTTCTGAGGTCTACCTGCTGCAAGGCAAAAGGATCTCCATAAGCAAGAAGGAAGAGTCCTGAAAGATCAGGTACTCGGAGAACAAGCACGATTCAGTGCTGGCCATCTCTTAGGAGTGGTCTCTCCAACGGAGACGTACCTTCTCTGCAAGAGTTGGGAACTTCGGTGAAAAATCTCTGAGTCTCCTTTACTTTCCTGTACTACATGCTTATCTGTTTACTCTTGCTTGCTTGTGTCTCTTAGACTTGCTCTGTTGTACTTACCTTTTCACCTGTGCTAGCTTACCTTTATACCTCTGTGTGGTCAGCTGTTACTCAGCTGTTACATTCACTTGTTCTCATCTGTGCTAGCACCTGTGTCTCAGATAGTCTAAGTAGATCACCTGTGTTAGGTTATCTTTTCACCTGTGCCTCTCACCTGTGTGACAGCTGTGTGTTAATTTACACATAGTTCTCATCTGTGTCACTTACCTGTGTCACAGCTGTCACTATTAATCTGTGAAGTTAACCTGACAACTTAAATAGAAGACTTAAAAGGGGAAATTTTATAAGCCAACTATTCACCCCCCTCTAGTCGGCATCTCGGTCCTTTCAATTGGTATCAGAGCGGGTTGCTCTTTGAATTGGCTTAACCGCCAGAGTAAAAGATGTCGGGCTATGAGGGTAAAATACCTGTCTTTACTGGATCTAACTATGCTTTCTGGAAGAGGAAGATGCAAATGCATCTTACCGCTATCGATCCAGATGTCTGGGATATTGTTGATGCAGGATACAAGGTGGAGAAGGCTGATGCTCTCACCATCAACGACAAGAGAAATATCCAGAATAATGCCAGAGCTGCCACTGCCATCTTCATGGGCTTGCAAGAACATGACTTTAACAGAGTCAGCACACTGGAGTCTGCTAAGGAGATCTGGGATACCCTTCAGCAGATATATGAAGGCAGTGACACTCTGAAGAAGTCCAAGAGAGGACTGCTGGAGTCAACTCTAGAGAGATTTGAGCATGAACATGGAGAAAACATAAATTCTCTATACTCAAGATTGACTCTCATCACCAATCAACTGAAGGCACTGGGTTCCAACTGAGTTGAGGATGAAGATGTTATCAAGAAATTCTTATCTGTGCTACCAAAGCCTTACAGAACCCTAGTTTTGATGCTCAAGGAGAAAGAGGGATTCAGTAGGATGAAACCTACAGAAGTGCTGGGAAGAATCCTCACTCATGAGATGGAGCTCAAACAAGAGGGCAAGCACAGCACCTCCTCAGGACCCAAGAAGAATATTGCTCTGAAGACCACTGCTCAAGCTTCACTACCAGACAGTGACAGCAGTGATGATCTATCTGATGACATGTCAAGTGGTGAAGAGAATGAGCTGCTCCTTCTTACCAGAAACTTCAGAAAATTCTATAGGAAGAAGAAGCAGTTTGGATCAACAGATAGATTCAGAGGAAAGAAGCCTTCCAAGGACAACAAGTGTTTTGAATGTGGCAAGGAAGGCCACTTCGCAGCTGATTGCCCCAGCAAAAGGAAGGACAAAGGGAAGAAGAAGGAATTCCACAACAAGAAGAAGACTTTCAACAAGCATCCTTCCTATTCCAAGAACAAGGCTACTGCTAGAGCCTATGTAGGGCAAGCCTGGGTCTCAGATGACTCTGGTTCAGATGGAGAATCAGAGGAAGAAGAAGTCCAGGTCGCTGGGATAGCAATCTCCATGGCTGACACACCCAGCTGTGTCACAGCCAAGTCAGACAGCTCCAAGCTGATCTCCCAAGCTGATCAAGCTTCATCCACTCCTGCTCCCTTATGCCTCATGGCTAAGGACTCCAAGGTATTAACTGAAGATGATTTCCCTGATTATGCTGATCTGATGGATATCTTGGAGAGAACAGAGAAGGGTTTCTGCAGGGAGAGGAAGGAGAACATATCCCTTAGGGATAAGTTGAGGGAGCTGAAAGAGACCTGTGATGAAATCACAGATGACAGGGAGGATCTCAGGTTGAAGCATGAGAACCTGGAGATAGCTCATGAGAAGCTTAGATTAGCACATGAGCTTCTTCTCAAGGAGCATGAAGAGTTAAAGGCAAAGCATGCCTTATGCATTGATATTTCTGATAACATTGCTGAAGCTATGCCTTTACCTGCTCCTACTGTCATTGAATCATGTCTAAATTGTGCCAGCAGAATCAATATTCTAACATCTACAGGTGGAGTGATAGACAACTCTAAGGAGGCCTCAACCTCTATTGTTACTAACTCTGTGGATGCAGCTGAGCACAACAAGCTCAAGGAGGAGCTAGAAGAGCTTAAGAGACTCATGAGGAAAGGTCTCTGCAGTGCCAACATTGGCATGCAAAACTATCAGCTTATAAGAGCTGAAATGCTGAGAAAGAATGAAGGCCGAAGAGGCTTGGGTTACTCTGCTCCTACTGCTAAAGATAAACTGCCTGCTGCCACTAACATCTGTCTTGTAGCCAAATTTGTGAAACAGGCAGGAACTAATGACAACAAGAGTGTTGGTCATGAGCAGAGAAAGAAGAATGAAGCAAGCATTCCCTCTAACCCAAGCTATGTTTTGCAGAAGGATAAGAAGGGAAAGATAGTGGCCAAGTACATAGGTCACAGGCGCCTGACGAAGTGGTTGCCTGCTATCTGGGTGCCCAAGTCTACACTTGCCGGTGTCACCGGTGGCTTACACAGCTGTGTACCCACCTGTGTCACAGGCAGATCTAACAGGCCACTAACCCATGTGTTTAAGGTTGCAGGTGACTGCCAGCCAAAGAAGATCAAAGTCATATCATCTGTTGCTGATGCTGCTAACCTTAAGCACAAATATGCTATATATACATCGGCTACTTCTGCTTATGATAAAACTGCAAAGGGAACCAAACATGTTTGGGTCCCTAAGCGTTATCACTAATCTTGCAGGAAACTGTCTCCAGTGGAACTGATTGGATTGTGGACAGTGGATGTACACAACATATGACTGGAGGCAGAGAGGAGTTTGTAGAGATCACAAGTGAAAATCTTCCAAGCAAACATGTGATCTATGCAGACAACTCAAAAGGGAAGGTAAATGGCATTGGTAAGGTTACCATATCTGAAAATCACTCCTTATCCAATGTAATGCTTGTTGATCAGATAGGCTATAGTCTGATGTCTGTGTCACAGCTGTGTGACACAGGCATGAAAGTCACTTTCTATCCTGAAAAGGTTATAGCATCTAAACTATCTGATGATTCACAAGTATTTGAAGGATGCAGGTCTGGTAAGCTATACATTGTGAACTTCTATGAACAGCCTGCAGCAGCTCCATGGTGTTTAATGGCCAAAACCAGCCTTGGATGGCTGTGGCACAGGCGGCTAGGACATGCAGGGATGAAGCTCCTGAACAAGCTGAGCAAGCATGACTACGTCAAAGGCTTGGAGAAGGTGAAGTTCGAGAAGGACAAACCCTGCAGCGCATGTCAAGCCGGAAAGCAAGTTGGAGCTGCCCATCGACCTAAGAACATCATGACCACCTCCACTCCCTTCGAGCTCATTCACATTGACCTATTTGGTCCAACAACATATGAGAGCTTAGGAGGTAACAAGTATGGCTTTGTCATTGTAGATGATTTTTCTAGGTATACTTGGGTTTTCTTTTTGAAGGAGAAGACACAGGTGTACAAGAAGTTCAAGCATCTCATTGTCAGAGTCCAAAATGAGTGGAAGGTGAATCTTGTGAAGGTCAGGAGTGATAATGGGAGTGAGTTCAAGAACTCCAAGGTGGAAGCATTTCTGGACAAGCATGGAATCAAGCATGAATTTTCAGGTCCATATGCTCCACAACAGAATGGAGTGGTGGAGAGGAAGAACAGAACGCTGATAGAGATGGCAAGGACTCTTCTAGACGAATACAAGACTTCACCAAGATTTTGGGCTGAAGCTGTCAATACTGCCTGTCACTCTGTCAACAGAATATACCTTCATCCACTACTCAAGAAGACTCCCTATGAACTGCTCACCAACAGCAAGCCTAACATATCATATTTCAGAGTATTTGGTTGTAAGTGCTACATTCTTAGGAAAGGCAAACGCCTAACTAAGTTTGAAGCTAAATCTGATGTTGGTATATTCCTTGGTTATTCCACTAACTCCCATGCCTATAGAGTCTTTAACACTTCCTCTCAGGTTGTTGAAGAATCTATAGATGTGGATTTTGATGAGTCTTATGGCTCCCAAGGAGAGCAAGTTGCTATTGATGTAGGAAATGAGGATATTCTAAAGAAGTCCACCGGTGAGATCAGACCCACCATCAAGGAGGAGCCTGCCTCACCAAGTGATCAAGAACCCTCTTCTGCATCAATCCTTGAAGACACTGGAGATCATGAAATAGAGTTTGAGTGCAACCCAGCCAATGATCAGCTTGACGCAGAAGCCTTCATGCACCCAGCTGTGTCACAGGAAGAACTACCGGTGTCACAGGCAACTCCATCAGCTGTGACACAGGCAGTTGACCCCGATCCCCTTGTGATCAGCCGGCTGTAGAAGGATCACCCTGTGGACAATATCATCGGTGCCATTAATAGGGGAGTGACCACTTGATCTCGAATTGCTAATTTTTGTGAGCATTACTCCTTTGTCTCAACTGTTGAACCCAGGACCATAGGTGAAGCTCTAAAGGATGCTGATTGGATCAATGCTATGCATGAAGAGCTCAACCAGTTCGAGAGGAATGAAGTATGGTCACTGGTGGAAAGACCTAAAGACCATAATGTGATTGGAACCAAGTGGGTCTTTAGGAACAAGCAAGACACAAATGGACTGGTGGTAAGAAACAAAGCCAGACTTGTGGCACAAGGATTCACACAAGTAGAAGGTCTGGACTTTGGAGAAACATTTGCCCCTGTGGCAAGACTTGAAGCCATCAGAATCCTGTTAGCCTATGCTGCTCATCACAATATCAAGCTGTACCAGATGGATGTCAAGTCTGCATTTCTGAATGGTAAGCTTTCTGAGCTTGTATATGTAGAGCAGCCACCAGGTTTTGAAAATGATAAAAAGCCATACCATGTTTACAAATTGCACAAAGCTTTATATGGTCTAAAACAAGCACTAAGAGCATGGTATGACACATTGAAAGAATTTCTAATAAGCAATGGATTTAAAATGGGCTTAGTTGATACAACTCTATTCACTAAAAGAAATGGAAAAGAATTATTTGTGTGCCAAATTTATGTCGATGACATAATATTTGGTAGTACTAACCGTTCCATGAGTGAAGAGTTTAGCAAGCTGATGACCAAGAGATTTGAGATGTCTTTGGATGGAGAACTCAAGTACTTCCTAGGACTTCAGATCCATCAACTGAAGGAAGGTACTTTCATCTCTCAAGAAAAGTTCACCAAAGACATCATCACCAAGTTTGGTATGAAGGATGCAAAAGGTATACACACTCCCATGCAAACAAATGGCCATCTTGATCTAAACACTGAAGGTAAGTCTGCTGATCAAAAGGAATTTAGATCTATGATAGGCTCATTGCTATATTTGTGTGCATCTAGGCCTGATATTATGCTTAGTGTTTGTATGTGTGCTAGATTCCAAGCTAACCCTAAGGATTGTCACAGAGTGGCAGTCCGCAGGATTCTGAGATATTTGATTCACACTCCAGGGTTTGGCTTGTGGTATCCTAAAGGTGCAAACTTTGAGCTAGTTGGCTATTCTGATAGCGACTATGCTGGGTGTAAGGTTGACAGAAAAAGCACCTCAGGTACCTGTCAGTTCCTAGGGCATTCTTTGGTGTCCTGGTCATCCAAGAAGCAAAATTCAGTAGCCCTTTCCACTGCAGAAGCTGAGTATATTGCTGCTGGTAGTTGTTGTGCTCAATTATTATGGATGAGGCAGACCTTGAAAGATTTTAGCATATCTTTTAATCAAGTACCCCTCTTCTGTGATAATGAAAGTGCAATCAAGTTAGCCAACAACCCAGTACATCACCAAAGATCCAAACACATAGAAGTGAGGCACCACTTCCTTAGAGACCATGTAGAAAAAGGAGATATACAGCTGTGCCATGTAAGGACTGAAAAACAATTAGCTGATATATTCACCAAGCCCTTAGATGAGACCAGGTTCTGTGCCCTGAGGAGTGAATTGAATATCATTGATGTCTCTAACCTGCAATAAAAGGTTTGGCTTAGTGTCTAGCTGATGTGATTTCATCTTTATCATTTGCATCTTTGTACCTGTGCTACCCACCTATCTCACAGGTGTGTGCTTTGCATCATGCTGATATTATATCTTATAGTCTGTAAAGTGCACTTTTTGTGTACAAGTTTTTTTTCTAGATTAACTCATGTCAGTTTGGGCTTTGCTTGATTGATTTTCTGGCAAGCTGACACTGAGAAGATCACTTAAGGACATCCTGATAGTGCTAATGCTTTCTTTCTTATCTAAATCAATCCATCTTGGTGTTCACTAGATGAAATACTTGTCACCTGAGTCTCCCAGCTGTGTCTCAGGTGAATGCTTTTGAAAATCCCATAGGCCAGAGTATACATCTCTTTCACCTGTGTCACAGGTCCTTATGTCAGCTGTGACACAGCCACTCTATAACCTCTGGACCTATATAAGGAGTTGCTACGTCCACACAGAAACCGCTTCGAACTCCCATACCCAAAACTTCCGCCGTGCGCCAATTTTTCGAATTCTCATCTTTTTCGCCGGTTTCGCCATCAAAATTTCTTCAACAAGTTGAAGGAAGCATTCCGTTGATCTCTAACGTCGATTCAACCGCAGCAAAGTTCAATCTTGATCAAAGTAAGCCTCTGCAAAACCCTCCTTTGCGCTCAGTTCATGTTCTAGGTCTTGGTTGCCTAATCTACTAGCGCATTGGTCCATTTTAGGGTTGGTCTTACTCTTGTGCCATCTTTAAATTTCATCCAAGCTAAAATCGGCCAGTAAATCTTTGTCAAACTCAAAATTCCATGAATTTGCTGTCCGCCCCCGCACATAGCTGTGTCACCGCTAGGGTCTCACCTGTCACACAGGTGTGCCTATTCAACAGGCTAAGACCTCGGTAAAGCTCTAAGTCCTCACCTGTGTCTGCTTATCCTAACATAGGTGTCTAACACAGCTATTACTCTGCATCAAATGAACACCTCTTACCTACTTCTCTCTTATCTATCTTGTCTCAGCAGATGTCTTCAGGTTCTGAGAAAGCTGACAGTGCCCTGAAATGGTCTGATCCAGAGAAATCTCCCAAGGAATTAGTTATCTCAGATTCAGATCAAGAGAGAGAGAGGCTGAGACAGAAACAGGAGGCTGCAGAGAAAAGAAAGGCACAACAAAGGGCATACAGGCAGAGAGTGGCTGCTGGAAAGAAGACAGCTGCTTCTAAAACTGGTTCTCAGGGTGCTCCATCTAAAAGGACAAGGTCCTCAGCTGCAGTTGAGCACACTTCTTTGGGAAAAGAGGCTGTCAAGAAGGGCAAAAAGATAGCAAAGAAATCTCCAAAGCCATCCATTGAAGATGTAGTGGTGCCAAGTGGCACACTCACAATCAGGGAACCTACTCCACCGCCTAAAGTGTCTCAAGAAGAACTTGAGTATGATCAGATGGTTCTTGAAGAGATGAAAAAGTTAGCAATTCAGATAAGAGAAGAAACAGATGAAGAAACCAAGAAAAAGCTGAACACTATCTATACTGCCAAAAGCTTTGAGCTTTCAGAGGCTGCAAGGCCTGTTTCCATGGGCATTCCTGTTCCATCAGAACAAGATAAGGAACTCTTAAGAGAAATTGCAGATTTACACAAGCAGTTGCAGTCAACATCCTCTCATGACGCTGCAGTCGAAATCAGGAAGCAAATCCTTGAAAAGCAAGATAAGCTCTCAGCAAAATCCTTGTTGTCAGGGCCTAAGGATCAGAGAGGCTTATCTAAAACTGATGCCAGAGATAGTCATCTTCTTCAACAGATAGAAGAGCTGCTAAAGAAAGCAAATTCTTTGCCCAAAGGTCTTGAGAAACAATATCTATTGGCTAAAATCAGACTCAAGAGAGGTCAGCTATCTGAAGATTTCAGAAAACCTCCTCAAGCTCGATCTTTCCTTCAACCAGGTCTCAGCAAGGATGATGCTAAAACACGTCTTGCTGCAGAGATTAATTCTTTGCTTGGAAAGATAAGAAGGACTCCTCGAGGCACTGAGAAACAAGCTTTGCAGGCTGAGCTCAAAACCATGCAGGCGATGCTTTCTGGTGAAATTCCTATCCCTAAAGCTGATGCTCCAGCAGCTCCAAAGAGAAAGAGATCTAATACAGTGGAAATCACTGAGGAGCCTGCTGCAAAGAAGTCTGAACAAGAACCTGAGATTGAAATAATCTCTGAAACAACCCAGAGCTCTAAGCCGTCTCTCAAAGATCAGTTGGATCAGCAGAAGAAAGATCTTCAAGAAATCAAGAAGGAATCGCTACCACCTGTGTCACAGGTAGCTAGCTCAGACAAGTTTGGCAAACAGGCATATCAGAGGAAAGGCAGAAAATCTCAGAGTTCAACCAGCATTGACTCCATTTCAACTCTGGATGTTCAGAAGCCTTTGTCTCCTTCTCAGTTTCTAGTCTCTGAAGCTGAAGATCCAGCTGCTTCCAAGGCTCAAGTGTATGCATCTTCAAAACAAGTTTCAGCAGAATCTCCAGTGGCTGCAAAATCTTCAAGTCCACAGCTGTCTCAACCAGCTGTGCCTCAGGCAGGAGAAAAAGCTCAAGACTCTCACCGGTCTCCATCACCTGTGTCACCGTCAGCTGACCCAGCTCAGTCAGTTCAGCCACCTGTGTCATCACCTGTGGCACAGGTCAGTAAGTCAGCTGAGCCAGAAGAAAGCGAAGAAAGCTCTGAGAGCTCATCTGATGATGGCAGAGGTGTGTCTATAACTCCTCCAAGGCCAAGAAAAGCCAAAGCTGATTCTGATGAAGACTATCAGGGAGAGAGTCCATCTCCAAGTGACAAATCAGCTGAAGAAGCTGCCGAAGAAGAAAAGGAGGATGAAGTGGCAGAATATGAGGACAGCTCTCCCAGTCACTCAGTCAGAGAAGAAGACATGGAGGATAAATATCATTACATCTTCTCTCATGCTCTGAGGACTGAGGCCAATCAGATGGAATTTATTTCTAGAGCTGATGCCAAGAAACTGCCAAAGAGTGATCCCAAGAGATCCAAGAGCAAAGTTGCCTCAATGAGACCAAGTTCATTCATAAAGATGAGGTCAACAAACCCATACTTCTCTGAAGATCAGGAGTTTATGGCTCCATTTTGCTCAGACCCCAGATTCCACAATGATCATCAAAAGGGTGTATACCTGAGATACTTGGCTCCAAAGGATTTGTAGATTGCAAGACCATTGACTGGTCAGCTATGTCAGATTCAAGACTGAGAGCAGTTCCTTCTCTGATCCAAGCCTCAGGTCTTGAATTCCTATGCAATCTTCAGCAAGCTTATGATCCTGAGATCATCAAGGAGTTCTATGCCACAGTTTGGATAGAACAGCAGAATCAGGATGTTATGCTTTGGATGACAAGAGGTCAACTCCTTTCAATCACAACTCCAGAGTTCAATAGCTTGATGCATGCTCCTCTGGAACCAGACATGCCAAATCTTTTCAAGCTTGCACCAGTTCCAAATGAAGTGAGAAGAAAATTCTATCCAAGGAACTTCCGATTCCCTGCCAAGTCCCCTACAGATCATGTCTATTTCAAGGGTATAACCATCACTGCCAAGCATCTGATCAAGATTCTTAATATCACTCTTCAACCCAAAGGGGGTAACACAGATGCTGTTTATAATGCAACCTGGCAGATATTGGTGCATATAGCAAAGAATCAGCACTTTGATGTTGCAAGATACATTTTTCATGAGATAGATGCTGTCTCCAAGGACAAAAAGGCTAAGCTGAGGTATGGATCGTACGTCATGTACATGATCCTTCAAAGAACAAGTCTTCTGAGCTCTTCTCTTGACCTCTCTGTGAAGACAATCAAAACTCAGCTTAGACCTCAAGCAGATGATCATCCAGATGAGGTTGCAGTCCCTGCATTATTTGGAGACTCTCCTGGACCAGCTGTGTCATCTCCCAGTCACACAGCTGCTCGAACTGCTCCTCCTCGGTCATCACCTGTTCAAAGACAAGTCCCCACCGGTGCCACAGCTGCTGCACCTGTGCTAAACCCAGATGATGATGATGATGATGACACCTCTTGCAATCCTTCCATAGCTTTTGTGACCAAGGTCATTCCAGCTCATCTCTCTGCCCTGCGAAAAGAGAATCGCCAGCTTCGAGAAGAAGTCTCTCATCTAAAAGCCGACATGGATCAAGTGCAATCTCAGCTCTCAGATATGTCCAATCAGCTCTCAGCTATGTCCAGCCAGTTCTCAGAGGTTCTCCAGCTGCTGAAGAGCAAGTCTTCTTGAAGCATCTCTTCCTCCTGTCTTCCTTTTTGGGTGTTTTAGTGTCAAAGGGGGAGAGAGTGTGTAGAGTAAGGGGGAGAGAGAGTAGAGTGGTACTAGGGAAAGCTTATTTTCAAAATGATGTATCAAGACTTGGTTCTTCTATTGTATCTTGTGTCTTGATAACATCGTATCTTTTTATGCAAATCTTTTGATCTGATACATGTCTTATGCATTCTTATGCTCTCTTTTATATATGTTGGAATGCTCTGATACACATGTTTGGTAATGCTCTGATACACATTCTTGATAATGCTCTGATACACATTTTTGGTATGATTTAAAATGCACATCTTGCCCTAATACAAACATGTGTGAATATTCAGATTCATAGTTTGTTTTGTTTTACATGCTTTATGGTTCTGATACCATTTATATATGTATGCTCTGATATATACATGTCTATCATGCCCTGATGCACATATCAAATGCTTAATTCATATGCTCTGATATCTTTGTGCATTTTGTGCTCTGAGGTACATATTTTTTTAATATGGCTTGCTCTGACTTTCATGTATGCTCTGATAAGGAACATAATGCTCTTATCATTCATCAACATACTTAAACTGATAAGAATGCAAGTCACCAGAAAATACTTCCCATGCTTAAACTTGTTAACTGTGCATCTCTTGTCAAACAAATCTTTTATGCACAGATTCAGGGGGAGTATATTCTACCAACTTTCACATGTTTCAATTCTTCAATTCAATTCTATATATTTGAATGTGTGAAGCTTGGGTTGCCACTAACCACCAAAAAGGGGGAGATTGAAAGAGCATCTAGGCCCTAATTTGGTTTTGATGGTTAATGGCAACCTAAACTGGAATCTAATGTTTACATTTGAGTGTAAGCAGATCTTACAGGTTCCATGATGAAGGGCTATCCAGAGAAGGATGGCCACCAAAAAGGTACAAGGTGGGTTCAAGGACAAAGAGATGGCTGTGCTAGGGAGCTGTGCCACAGCTGAGAAGAAGCTGGTGCTGTGCAGGGAGCTGCAAGCAGGGTGATGGTGGCTTGATGCGTCAAGGGCCGTGACTTCAGCTGGTGGCAGGTGAAGCCTAGATTTGCTAGTTTCTTTGAGTCCATAGGAACCACCCGTACTATCAAGAGGGATGAAACAGTAGCAGTTGTCTAAGGGAACCTTGCTCATTGCTCAGAGTGTTGGTCAAGGGGATTGGTGCTTTGAGGCCAATTGCCCTGTGTCAATAGCTTTGCACAAATGTATGTAGCTGTGTGAAAACCCTAGAGCCTTAGGCACCTGTGTGACACAGCTGTGTCACAGGTGGTCTTCCGCTCTATGACTCAGGTACACCTCTGTACCGGGAGAGAGCTTGTAAAAGCTAAGGGATCTGCTCTGCGATAGGGTCTGCGGTGTCAGGGGTCTGTCGGAGGTTCTCTCCTTTTCAGGTAGCTTAGGTAGAGTATGCTGAGGGCATGTAGTGTGCTAGGACCGGGCTGAGTAGTGCTGCTATCAGCTAAGGGTTCACCTGTGTGTGCCGCCGGTGACACAGGTGTCGGTCTGCCTGAGCCGGTTACAGTTGAGCGTAGGGTTCAGCTGTGTCACAGGTGGTTGACACCGGTGGCTCACTTAATCCTACGTGGCAACAGGGTAACGGTCAGGTGCCTGTGGACCCTATATATAGGGGACCAGGGGAGGACCTTGTCCTCAACCTTGCTCAAATCAGTGATTCTCATACGACCGTTGCAAAGCCTCCAACCACTCCACAAGAGCCAAGCGCCTAAGGGTTAGTTCGAGTGGGTTTGTGAGCTAGAGCACGAGCAAAGGTTCCTCCAAGAGATTGCTGCTGGATCATCTGTTACTCTTGGAGTTTGTCTGCTCCTAGACGGGTGTAGGAGTTGCTGGTATCACCCAAGCTTGTGTGGGCTGAACCAGCAGTTTGTGAAGGTGTTCTGAGGTCTACCTGCTGCAAGGCAAAAGGATCTCCACAAACAAGAAGGAAGAGTCCTGAAAGATCAGGTACTCGGAGAACAAGCACGATTCAGTGCTGGCCATCTCTTAGGAGTGGTCTCTCCAACGGAGACGTACCTTCTCTGCAAGAGTTGGGAACTTCGGTGAAAAATCTCTGAGTCTCCTTTACTTTCCTGTATTGCATGCTTATCTGTTTACTCTTGCTTGCTTGTGTCTCTTAGACTTGCTCTGTTGTACTTACCTTTTCACCTGTGCTAGCTTACCTTTATACCTCTGTGTGGTCAGCTGTTACTCAGCTGTTACATTCACTTGTTCTCATCTGTGCTAGCACCTGTGTCTCAGATAGTCTAAGTAGATCACCTGTGTTAGGTTATCTTTTCACCTGTGCCTCTCACCTGTGTGACAGCTGTGTGTTAATTTACACATAGTTCTCATCTGTGTCACTTACCTGTGTCACAGCTGTCACTATTAATCTGTGAAGTTAACCTGACAACTTAAATAGAAGACTTAAAAGGGGAAATTTTATAAGCCAACTATTCACCCCCCCTCTAGTTGGCATCTCGGTCCTTTCACCGGCCCCCTTTATTTAGAAAGGTGGTCATCGCTATTATATACTCTTTATAAATGATTTCTCTCGCCATACATAGACATATTTTATGTCTTCTTGTAGTGACGTTTTGTCCATCTATAAGAATTTTTTCACCATGGTTCATACTTAGTTTAACACTCTCATTCGTGTTTTTCATGCTGACTCTATGTGAGAGTATTTATCGGGAGCACTTCATCGTTTTCTTTCTAAGCATGGAACTCTTTCTTAGTTTTCTTGTCCCGGTGCTCATGCTTAGAACGGCATAGCTGAGTGTAAGCATCATCATCTTCTTGAGACCGCTTGTGCTTTTATGCTTGCTTCTGCTGTCCCGCCTCATTTTGAGCCAAGGCTGTTTCTGCTACCACTTATTTGATTAATATTTAGCCTTCATCTTCTCTTTAGGGTAGGATTCCTGTCAAGCGTTTTTGTGGCACACGCTCGATTACTCTGGTCTTTACCTTTTGGTTGTGTATGATATGTGCTTCTTGCACCTCGTGAGTGCAGTAAGCTAACCGCTCAGTTTGTTAAGTGTGTTTTTCTAGAATATAGTGATGATCATAAGGGCTATCGTTGTTGGGATCCTGTTGGTCGATGGATACGGATTTCTCGGGATGTTACTTTTGATGAGTCTCATCCCTTCTATTCTCGTCTTTCTCCTAGCTAGAGCTTCTCCAGATTCTTTTGTCAAGCCACTTTCTTTCATGTCTTTTCCCAATACTCCCATCACCTCTGAATGTCGGTGTCGGTGGTCCAGATGGACCCCCTTTGGGATTTGGCCGGGGAGGCGCAAGAACAGAAGCTACGACGATCTTGAGTGACAGGGATGCTAGAACGGAGACTGTGATTTACCCAGGTTCGGGCCACCCTCTTGGTGTAAAACCCTACGTCCTGCTTTTTGTGTATTTGAGAATATATGGAGGGATTACAATGAACTAGCAGCACAAGTGCTCCTGTTCTTCTTCTTCTAGGGTTCGGATGTCTAGGGTTGTGTTGTCTAAATGGAGCCGCCGTCCCCTGCATGGCCTCGGTTCTCACCTTATATATCCGGGGGTCACCACAATGGCCGAAAGGCAAATACATTATAATAATGCTTGTTGCTGACAAATAGGGCGTGGGCAAGCCACGCCGGTGGTTAAAGATTGCTGTAGCGGAATAGTGCCTGTCACGTCGCGGTTGGAATTTGGGTCGTCATGGCGTGATGGCGTCAGAGGACGAAGACTTCCTGGGACGCCTTCTGACATGAACCATGCCGCAACTACCGGGACCCCACAGGCCAGGGACCGGAGGCATGTTTTCAAAAAGGTGTCTGACCGCCCCATCCCCTGTCAAGAATGATAGCCGATGCAGCTTATCTCTTGGGAGGATGGGAACCTGTCAGGATCCGCCATTATGTCCACTGCAGTGGACTTAGAGTACACAGGCCCGTCAGACGTGCATTAAGTGCGCCTGTCGAGCCACGTGGACTGAGGAAGGGCCCACATGGGGTGCTCGGGACTCCCGGGATTGGGGGCCCTCGAGCACGTCCCCCAGGCCGCTCCACCGGGCGGGACACTCGGCGCCCCGAGTGGGGGCCAAGTCGCCTCGGGTGCTCGGGGTGAGCCCCCGAGCACTTCTTCTTGGTTCGTCCCGAGCGGAGGCCAAGTCGCCTCTGGTGCTCGAGGTGAGCCCCCGAGCACTTCTTCTTGGTTCGTTCCGAGCGGGGGCCAAGTCGCCTTGGGTGCTCGGGAAGCACCCTTAAGGGGCGACTCGGGGCACCCCTCGATTAGCTGAGTGGAAACAGTGCTCGGGGTGGGCCCCAAGCACCTCTCCTTAACTCCTTCGTCCTTGGTGACGCGGTGTCAAGTTGGGCCTCTGCCAGCGGTTTAAAGGACCCTGGTCCCCGTATCGCCAACAACCTCTGTGTCACCACCATGACAGGTACCTTTTCCAATGCCACCTCCATTGTCTTCCCTACTACCTTCTCCTATGGCGTCTTCTCCGTCGACACCTCCTTCTTCAGTGGTAGCTTCTTCACTTGAGGCCCATACCAGCATTCTTCCCTCTTATCCTCTCTACTATACTAGTCGTACGCAAGTTGAGGATTCTTCAGCTTCTTCTGATGGGCCATCTTCTTCGAAAGCACTATCTTCTCCTGGTGAGCCATCTTCTTCTCCTGATGCGCCATCTTCACTTTGCTATGCTCTTCACACTCATCTGCATCCACATATTGACTGTCTTGGTTTTGCAAGTGTCATTCTTGCCGAGCCGACTTCTTATCGAGATGTTGTTGTTCATCAAGAAAGACAGCATGCCATGGTAGAGGAGATCACTACCCTTGAGCACACTGGTACATGGGATCTTGTCCCTCTTCCTCCCATGTATGGCCCATCATCAGGTGGGTCTATAAGGTTATAACCCGCTCTGATTTTTTCTTGGGCGCTACAAGGCTTATCTTGTGGTGCATGGTTTTCAGCAGGAGCATGGTCGTAACTATGATGAGATTTTTGCTCTTGTGGCTCGCATGACCACCATTGCACTTTTCTTGTTGTGGCCTCCGTTCGTGCTTGGTCTATCTATCAGCTTGATGTCAAGAATGCCTTTCTTAATGGCGAGTTGCATGAGGAGGTGTACATGTAGCCACCGTCAGGGTATTATGTTCTTAAGGGTATGGTTTGCCGTTTTCATCGCTCTCTTTACGAGCTTAAGCAAGCATCTCGTGTCGTGTTTTTCTTCTATGATCGTTGCACTAGTTTTTCTGCCAGTGCTCATGATCCTGTCTCTTTGTGAACACCTCAGCTCATGGTCAGACTCTTCTTCTCCTGTATATTGATGACATGATCATTACTAGAGATGATTCTGAGTATATCGCCTTTGTGAAGGCACGTCTGAGTGAGCAGCTTCTCATGTCTAATCTGAGTCTTTTTCATTACTTCCTTGGGATTGGGGTTTCTTCTATGCGTGATGGCTCCTTCCTGTCTCAAGAGAAGTATATTCAAAATCTTCTTGATCGTGTTGCTCTCACTGATTAGTGCACTACTGAGGCTTCCATGGAGCTTACTGTACATCTTGTGAATCCCACCCGCTATCGTCATCTTGTTGGAAGTCTTGTTTATCTTGTTGTCACTCGTCCTGACATTTCATATTCAATGCATATTCTCAGTCAGTTTATTTCTGCTTTTAGTCAGCTCGACTACAATCATCTTATTCGTGTTCTGCGGTATCTTCATGGGACTATCTCTCGCTGTCTTTTCTTTTCATGCTCTAGCTCTTTACAGCTCCTAGGCTTATTTCGATGCAACCTAGGCTAGTGATCATTCTGATCGTTGGTCTTTTTCTACCTACTGTGTTTTTCTTGGTGGTTCTCTCATTACTTGGAAGACTAAGAAGAAGACAACAATTGCTTGTTTGTTGCCGAGGCGGAGTTGCAAGCTATGACTCTTTTGACAGTACAGGTAACTTGTCTACGGTGGTTACTTGAGGATTTTGGTGTTTCTGTTTTTGCACCGATTCCTCTTTTATCTGATAGTACAAGTGCCATCAATATTGCTAGATTCGATGAAGCATGAGTTCACCAAGCATATTGGTGTTGATGCTTCTTATATGAGAACACATGTACATGATTAGATTGTTGCCCTTCCGTATATGCCTCCAAAGCTTTAGTTGGCCAACTTCTTCACGAAGGCACAAACTCGTGTTTTTGATCCATCATGTGTTTGAGGGAGGGGTATAAAAAAAGAGATAGTTGTATTAGAGTAGGACTTGTGTATTTCCTTTTGTATTTATATCTTATCTCTTTTCCTGTACATGTATATATATTGGTCTAGAAACCATATAATAGATCAAGTTGCTATTTTTCTAACACAAACGACTATTCCTGTAATTTTTCTATATTTTGTAATCCTTTGTTTTGCACATATATTTCTATTAGATTATTGTGTTTTTTTATTTTTCTGTTTAGATTATTGTGTTTTTTTATTTTTATGTTTTTGATTCCTACAACCTAAGGTCCTTAATGTATATAAATTTTTTCTATGGGCCTAGATTGTTTTTTTACACCACCTACTTCATAGGAATTTTAACCGGAGGTTACAGACCTCATGGAACACGTAAGTGAAAGAAGTATAGTCCATTTTATCTCCGTTTGCTCTGTAATTTTCAAGCGACAAGACTTCTAAATCTTGCATTTACAATTGGAGTGATTAAAACTGACGCAAGGACCCCCCACAAGAAAGACAAACATTAATTATTGCCTACATATTGTAAGGTTTCTCTGACCAGATCTTATTAATGCAGTTTTTATATTGATGTTGACTATGTAATGGCCTAATTTTGCTGTTTCACCATGCTTTCTCATTCACAGTTAAGTTATTGAACTTCGTTCTGAGCTCACAAGGGCCCAAATGGAACATAGTACCGAGCACAAAGGAACTTGGAGAAAATTCAGATGTACCATATTCATTAATCGGGAGCTTGACAAATTGCTCAGTTAATCGAGTTAAATTAGTTCAATATATCGGAATTGCTTAAAGTCAATAAAGACAATGTTCCTTGCATGTATCTAGCCATGTTCATGCTAGCTAGGAGCCCCCGAAGCCATGCTATGTGCGTTTCTGTAAATGGCCATTTAACTAAATGAACATTTCTAATGACCTAGGAAGGTGGTTAGGATAAAAGCTGAGTTGAACGAGGGAGTTAAAGGAAAAAAAGAGATACTGCATCTTCTATAAGATACCACCAAATACAAACAACCAAGAGAGAGTTATTGTTTTTCTAGACCTCACTCATACCTCTTCCAAAACGCCCCATAGAGGGATGAACACAACACACAGAACACATGAAGACTCTGCGTTCAGATAGTTGTATCTTGTTTAACGCATTCTCGCACATACATGTACCAGTCATGCATAGAAACATTGTGAATGCTCTAACAAGTTGTAATGCATGATGACGTATGTGACCTCTAGCTAAATCAAAAGGCACTCTGGCATTAGAAGAAGAAGTGTACATGATTAGTGCTTTTAGCATTTGGTACGCAATTCTATTTTCTATTCTAAGCATAGCTGTACTTTTTTTAGGAAAAAGAACGTGAAAATTCCTAGAAACCAGGGACATTTCCAGCGGGGAGACCCGTGCCGCAGGGGAATCTGGCACCGTCCACCCGGTTCCCCGCCCCCACCGCTTCCTCCTCCCCTTCCGCCCCCTCGCCCCCAGATCCGAAGCCATTAAACCGAGCGCCAGCGGATCTCTCCTCGGGGACCGGCATCGGCATCGGGGCGGAGAGAGAGCCACCCAGCCATGAGATGGTATGCATCGGTAGCCTGAGGGCCCTGGTGTTGCGTGCGGCGGCGGTCGCGGTCGCGGGCGCGGGCAGGCGCCGGGAGCCCAGGGTCCTGTGCAGCCGGGCGGTGGATGTGTGCGTGACGCCCCGCGCGCGCGGGCACTGGTGGCGCGGGTTCCGGGCGGTCGCCGGCGCCAGAGCCAAGATGATGCTCGACTCCTCCGACTCCGACTCCGCCTCCGCGGCGGGGCAGTTGCAGCCGCAGCGCCGCTTGGTGGCCGCGGCACAGCCGCAGGACGGCGGGTACGCCAGTGGCGGGTGGGAGAGGTAATGCACGCGCGCACGCCCCCTGCTCATGTCCTAGTCGTAGCTACCTATTTGCTGTGCATCTGCTTCAGCTTGAAATGGGAACCGTTTAGGTTGTTGCCTTTGCATGTGCGCCTTGCTTTGTGCGTATTGGCTTGCCTTTGTCCTATGGTGGTAGCCAATAAGCACGCAGAACAGACGCGTCGTAGACATCAAAAGTTGCAAAATTTACCATGTGCTATTGTGCTTTGATTGCCATGAGCGCACTACGGCCATTAGTTGCCGCGCTTTACTATTTCCTAGGACGGGTATGTATTCATGGAAGTAGTTGATATGCATGACAACTTTTTTTTATCATAAGAGGAACAATGTTATAAAAGTGGTAAATGATCACTCAGCCCCATTTCTTAACGCTTAGATGGTAAACAAGCGCTTATGTAGCTATTCGATGTTTTCTTTGAGGCCTCAAGTAACCTGTGTTCATTGCGATGTTTGATTTTAGTGTGAAATGTAACCAGTTAGCCTGTTGCATTTGCATGTGAACATTGGTGGTAGTTAATAAGCATGCAGAAGGCATGCTCCAATAAGCTTCAAAAGATACAACTGTTGAATTTACCATATGTTTTGATTGCCATGAGTGCACTACAGCCATTTTGTCAATGTATCTTTACTATTTCATCGGATGGGTCATACTATTAGTAAAAGTGCTTGATATAGATGAAAAGATTATCACCAAGGCGCTAGCCGGGCGGTGGACCAGCGCCTAGTGGCTAATCACTGACTAGGCGGTCCTATACTGGGCTAGACAGCCGCCTGCGTGGGCTAGGCGGCGGCCTTTTGAAATGAGAACACTAACATTTGAAACATGACATCCATTTATTGTGGTATTTCTGGCCATACAACTTTAAAATAGCACCACTGCTGCCAAGATTCAAGAAGGTGTTAAGCGCTAGACGGGTGACCACCCGCCTTTTTAAACACGGACTGCTGCACAAAATGTGTCATAGAGTTGTTTAGTTTGTGACCATGTTTTGATGGATTACAAGATGAATTACTTTTAGCTTTTATTTCAATTATATATCTCTGAATAATAATATTATGTTATGTTCCTGTGCTTTAAGATGCCCTCTCTGAGACTTTAAGTATCTGACATGCTTCCTGGGTTAACATAATGTCCAAAAATTGTGGCAGACAAGATGGTAAACTGAAATGTGGGTATTCAAGTTTTAGAGGGAAAAGATCCACCATGGAGGATTTCTATGATGTAAAAACTAACTGAAATCGATGGGCAGGCTGTTAGCCTTTTTGGTGTATTTGACGGTATGGTTTCCAATCTTGCCTTCTCTACTTTTGCGATTCCTCGCCCACCATGTTTTTCTTTTGAAGATCTGGTGCTTTAGGTCATGGAGGGTCACGTGCTGCCGAGTATTTAAAGGAGCATTTGTTCGAAAACCTTATGAAACACCCCAAGTTCTTGACAGATACGAAGCTTGCTATAAGTAATTTTTCTCTTGTGATTTACCTGTATGTTACCTGTATGTTTCTCTGTTCAGATTTTTTCTGGTGCTGCTAATTATCTTCTAAACTTCAAAAACTTTTGACACAAAAAACAGGTGAAACATATCAGAAAACAGATGCAGATTTCTTAGAATCAGAATCCAATGCCTTCAGGGATGATGGTTCCACAGCTTCGACTGCAGTTTTGGTGGGTGGCCATCTATATGTAGCAAATGTTGGTGATTCCCGTGCTGTTATTTCAAAAGCTGGCAAAGGTATATCCTGTTGGCACCTTATTGGAGTGACCTATATGATTGAAACATGTTTTGGTCCTTGTAAATTCCTATCATAGTAGATATCTGCAGTGTTTCTAAATTTGCCACTCCATTGATATATCTGTCAAAGAATTATGGTACAGATGTTTACTTTAATGCCCCTTTTATGAATAATTTCCCCACCAATGCAATGCACTTATAGGATTGTACCATAGGCATCTGGCCGTGTCCTTTATGTTATGGTTATCTGTGCAATTAGTTAAGGCAAATGGCAAGGCTTGCTCGTTTTTCTCCATATTCTTCACCTGATATCTAGCTGGAATCTAAATCAACAACCAAACTCTTGATGGCATTGTTGACCTCATATTGTCATGATATCTAATTTAGTTTACCCATATGGTTCAGTTACTATCTTGTGTGGTTAGGTCCCTGGTCAATCTACTGAACTGTACTTGAGAGTTTGGTTTTACTAGTTCCTGATTCAGTTTAGACTCTTCGATTCTTTGCCACCCTTCAGTAAACACCTCAAAACTCATTTGTTTGTTTCTCTAGCTATGGCACTCTCAGAAGATCACAAACCTAACAGGATTGATGAGCGGAAGAGAATCGAAAATGCTGGAGGTGTTGTCATTTGGGCTGGTAAGCCTTTGCTCTTCATTCTTAAATGCACTGGGCATAGTTTGCCTGCATAATCTTAAGTGGATAAGGCAGGTAGCAAAAGACTTGCCTATTAATCTTGGGCCTTCTGATTCCTGTATGATTGTACACTCTTATCATACTCGAGTTGCTTGGCACTCACACTTCAGAATTTGAGTTTTAGAGAATCATTCAGTTTTCTTGATGTGGCGTTTTCCAGGTACTTGGAGGGTAGGTGGTGTATTGGCAATGTCCCGTGCATTTGGCAATCGTCTACTGAAGCCATTTGTGGTGGCAGAACCTGAAATTCAGGTAGTTTATTGTAATTGAGTTATGCCAAGATTTCGACCCTAAATGTTTTTATAGTTAACCTAGACTAACTTAAAGCCAATTTTCTGTTACTAGTTCTTAGCCTACTCTAGTTAAAAGTTACGTTAAGCCAAATTTTCTACTACAGTTTTTTGTCAATATGTATCTTTAGATGACTTACTCTGTTGTATAATTCTGATCATGACCATACAACTTCTGAAGCTTGATGAAATCTTCTTTTAAAATCGCAGGAAGAATTGGTCAATGGAGACTTGGAAAGCCTGGTTCTTGCCAGTGATGGGCTTTGGGATGCTGTCGAGAATGAGGTAATAACTCGATTACCAAGTGCTGTATTTCTCACCCTGAAAACATTCTAGAGTTTCTGAAGCAAACTACTGTTGCTTATCTGACTTCCAACAAAGCATCACCTTACTGTCTTCCATATCTGATCTATGCTTACATTTTTAGTGACAGCGAAATGCTTGGTTGTGCTAAACTACTAAGTGAAGCCTGCTGGTGTTTACAAAGAACATTGCTTAACTCTATAGCTCTCTCACTAACACGCTGTTAATGCTTTTTCTCAAAAAGGAAGCTGTTTCCCTTGCAAAGTCAGAAGAAGTGCCAGAGTCAGCGGCTAGGAAACTGACGGAGATTGCCTACTCTCGAGGCAGTGCCGACAATATTACATGCATCGTGGTGCAATTCCACCATGATAAGACTGGATGATGAGATGGACGACAGCTGATTGAAGGTTTCTCTGCTTCAGGCTATTATTATTATCCTGCAAGCCGAGTAGGGTTTCTCCTAGATCTATTGCTTCTGTAGCAACCGCTAAGGATTGTTTCCATTGATTCTTTTCCTTGTGGGAGACCTTTTCTTTTTTGAGATGTGTAAGGGGTGAATTTGAATTTGATGCATACTAATAAATTCACCACGTTTTTATCAATTACCTGCCAGACATTCATTTCAGTATATATTGTATTGTCTTCAAGTCATCATGCATATATAACAAAGAAAGAAATGCAAGTCCATCTTTTCTCTTTGAGAGAATTAAGCCCAGCTTCTAGAAGAATTGAGGCATGTACACCCCAAGCCAAAAGAGACTTGTTAAGATTTTATCTCGATCGATGACAATTGTGTGTGGCACACCATGCAGCCGAACCACCCAATCCAGGAAAACCTCTGCCACTTGAGGTGCTGTGAAAGGATGCTTCAAAGGCATGAAATGGGCGTATTTAGAGAACCATAATCACATTGGCACCTTCAGAATTGGAAAGCCCTCCACAAAATCCATTGAGATCACGCCAAGTACCCTCAGGTACAGGCAGTGGTTGTAACAGGCCGCCCGGTTGGGTGTGATCGTGTCTGGCTTTTGACAAGTTGTGCACTGATTCACAAAATTGGTGACATCCGTCCTCAAACCAACTCAAAAGAAGTGCTGCTTGATGCGCCGATACGTAGCATGAATCCCCGAGTGACCACCCAACGCACTAGCGTGAAAATGCATCATTGGGTTTGTGTGACAGAGTGGCACGACAGAAGCATTGCAGCGGTCCATATGATACAAACATAATTTACAA